>CM068369.1:120898068-121543693 GCA_034769895.1 Magicicada septendecula
CGGATCACTTAATGGATTAGGCGATTAACTAATTTTGTTACTTTAAATATTCGTATTATATTTACAAAACGTACTCTCTTCCTTCTTCTCCCGGGCACTGCGCCCCGCGGAACAGCAGCAACAAAACAAGTCTGAAATATATGTTCAAAACGTTTGTAATTATATAACACATTCCACCGTTACCCATTATCAAGTCACACTTTTAAATAACTAACAAATCCTATGTAGCTCTTATAATTAATTCTGTCATCTGGAGTAAACATTTACAAACACAATTATTAGTAGTATTAACATTATAATCATTATTAGTAGCAGTAGCAGTAATAGTATTAGTATCATTATCATTGTTTATATATTGATTTAATAAGTCAATTTTGAAGAATATACTTTGTATTGTTTTGCAAAATCTTTTAAGTACAGATTTTACCCTCTTCACAGTGCTACTACGTAGCTTTACCAATAACGGAACTCATTATAAAAAATTCTTTAATTCATATCAAAAAGGTGAAAATAAAAATGTGTGAAAATTATAAGAACACACAGACACACACACACACACACACACACACACACACACACACACACACACACACACACACACACACACACACACACACACACACACACACACACACACACACACACACACACACACACTTGCACATAAGATAAACATATATAAGTGCATATTTTTGGTGTTTGTGGCTATGAAAAATTTGTAATTGTAATTTTAAAGGGTTCTTGCTGTTATTACAATTGTTAACAAGAAAATAACAACCGCATATTTAATTAAGTTTGAATAAATACATTCATTTAGATTTAAATCTGAAAAATTAAGACTGAATAAATGTAGACTACGGTGGACACAGATCTACAAACGTTAATTTGGTGTTAATAAAGGAACCCTTTTTTTAAATCGTAAAACTCGCGCATAAGTATATAATATGTGTATTATGTATGTATAAGTATATTTATGAGAGATCTGTGTACGTTTTGTCAATGAATTTACGTGCATAAATCAAAATAGTATAGGCAAATTTAAGCCACAATTATTTATATGCTCATTATAATTCAAAGCACTGCACGCATAGCAACTTAAGTGAGGTAAATGTATAGTAGAAATTATAATAACTTACATCGGCAAACCTTCTTAAAAAAACCCATCGTTCTGGATAAGTAGCTATATAAGAAAAAGAACAAAAAAACGCTATTAAAACAAAACAAAAAGTGTGGCTAATACTAAAGTAGTCTTCTTTAAAATAGTTTGTGCATTCACTAAAACAGCAGACAGTTTCAACAGCTACAATTTCACTAATAATTTTGAATCAAACAGAATTAGTCTTGATCGAAAGGTTTCGTGTTCACTATTAATAATAAATCAGCTTTACAGTTAAACAAAAGTACTTTATTTTTCTAGTAGCAAACGTTTTGCCTCTGAAAAGCTGAAGCATCCTCAATGGCTGGACCGAGTCTAATCTAAGAAAAATAAAACTTGAGTTAAACCGTAAATCTAAGTTGTTATTAAAATCATATAGGCATTAGTGTCAATGACTAACTAAGCAAGAAAACAAATTATTTATACGGAAAAGAGATGTAACTGTAATACTTACGACGCCAGGAGTTCAGATGCATATTAAAACGAGTTACTCTATTCATTAAAAAGCCAACACTGACTACCAATTAGGAGACAAGTTGTGTTTATCAAATCCCAAATATGAGACAACTTATGTACCATATACTGCAATAAACTTCAGTCAACATAAATAATTTTTAATCTTAATGCAATTATGATTACTTCAGAAAACGTTTATTTACATGAATAAACTATGCTTTCGTTTTACCAACAGCCAGAACTAAGCGTAATTTACCAACGAAAACTAAATATGGTAAACCACACTGCTCGATACAAGTCATTTATAACTTGAATTATGATTTATTTAATACAGAAGCCCTTTCATGTAAACATTAATCTCTTAAAAGATTAATATATTGAAACACTATTAACAAAAAATAAATTCTTTCACCTTGATGTTAATACAGAAGGTTTAATTTTATTTTGTAAGAGAAGTTATTAAAATTCTAAAAAAATCTAAAACACACTCTGCGTAATAATAGGAACTTTTAAATTAGTATTTAATAGAAACAATAAAAAACCTTGGAAAGGTAAAATAATAGCATTTAAAATACAAATAACACAACCGTTCAATAAAGACACAGAAAATTGAGAAACTCTGATTTGAAACAGGATTAAATTTAATCAAATAGACAGTCTTATCAGTCTTATCTTCATTCATTGGCTAGCAAATATTTGAAATCATAAAATGTATATAATGTAACGTAGACATTGATTTGAATACACTAGTTCAATTTTTTGCATGTGGAGCACAAAAATAATAACATTTTCTATATTGGCTTTTGAAATCTATTTTCTTTAATCAGTAAAAGCAAAGTCACGCAATAGTTATTAATGGAAATATATAGTTAACTTGAACTGGAAAAAATATTTCTTAAATTATAAAAACTATAATAGGTATGCAAGTTCAAAGTGGACTGAAGACAGGAAGAGGAGACATAATAAAAGATGAAAGAGTATTGGAGAAAAAGAAAAGAACAAGGAATAAAGAATTAAAATTGGCATGTGGTCCTCATATGGCCGATGCAAATAGAAAAAAAACTAGAAGAGGATAAAAATGTTTTACCTAATAACGATATAACTACCCTAGTCATTAAGATATAACTTAAAATGTTTGAGACAAACTTTGAGCAAAGAAAAACCAATAAACTGTTACGGGTAACAAACAGAATATACAGCATAGTACTTACAAGTAATATATAAGTTTTACTTAGATAAATGCAAAAGCAAAAATACATTATGTTAGTCGTAACTTTAGTAAATAAGTTTTAATTGCACCATATATGTTTTACTATTATTTCTGATAGATTATCACTGCTCTTGATCAGTTTGAGCATCATGTCAGCCTATGTAAGACATATCCGCTAATTTATATTAAATATTAATAATGTAGTGCTAAATTTACATAAATAAAATCACTACCTAGTGAAGATAAAATATACTACATATTATGAGTAAGGAAACATCTAAAATAATGTATAAAATGGATTATTACTTATGGAGTAGAAAAAACGTCCGCTTACCTGGATGTGTTTAAAAAGATAAAAATATCGTTTTGTAAAAAATTAATTCTTACGTGTTACCATAGAAACAATTTTAATTGTTAATTTTCTTTATTAAATAAATTCGAAAAGTATTCGTTTCTTTAACTAAACATAAAATTACCAGAAATATGATAATGAAGAGTTATTTTGGTCAGAGGTGGCGGCCGGCTTGTGTTGGGAAGAAGTGCGGAGTTGCCGACTGCACATCTACACTTGCCAGTCGCCAGGTATTCTGTATGATGTTAAAGTACGATCCGTATTGAAAGGAAAGGTCAGTAAACCAAACCTGGATTTTGGCATTTCTTATGTAGCATACATTTCTGTACACGTGTAGAATTACTACACTGTTTATAGAAACTCTTAAATTTCTTGTATTTACTATATTTGTGTACATAAATACAATAATAATCGATTTATTTGTTAATGAATGCACATTAAAGTACAAGTTAGTTGGATTCATAGTAACTTAGCACAAAACTGTTAATACTTTAGTATTTTAATTATAGCAAAAATTTAGATTTCAGGCATACTAAACATTTTAATGCAGATAAAAAAAGGCATACAGTAAATCTGGCATAAACCCCTTGGATCAAACTTCTTGACCTGAAACCTTTCTAAATAATGGTTTATCTGAGTCAAGAAATTACTACATATATTTAATATTTTTATTTTCATATTAATGGATGAAACAATACATAGAAAATGGCATCTTTTTTATTTGCTCTCGAAGATTAACCAGTGAATCTCTATCCTCGTTACACCAGAGTCCCATGCTTGCTGAACCAGGAACAATTTACCTTACCAATATACAAAATCAACAAAATTTGAATTGTTAAATCCATTCTCTGTAAATGCGAGCGAGCTCTTCTTTCTTTCCATTATATTTTCCGTTATACATTAAAAAAGAGATAAAATAAATACACAAGCCTGTATAGTCACATAAGTGAATGCAAGTACGTTCGTTAAAGCAATAACATGAAAACATGCAAGTTTTGGTTAAAATTTCTGTTTAAAAAGTCTTTTTTCTTACCAGCTACACCAGCTAACCGTTTGCTCCTCCAGAAGTTTGAAGAATGAATGCTCCTTGGCAGCACTGCGATCAAATATTTTACTTCCTATCTCAATTTTGATCCTTTCTCACAACTCGATTGAAATTTGTTCACTAACATTCTAGAGCACAACGGTTTTGACTGTCTGACGATTTAACACACCTATGGTTAACATAAGCTGACGCTTAAAAAAGCAACGGATACTCGAAGATTTGACTAACTGTATAGTAATATTACATTGTACGCTACATGCTGTAAACTCTTGGTTTGAACGGCATAATGTTACTACTCTTGAAGTCTGTATGCTTCTGTGTAAGTTAGATACGCGTATTTTTACTCTGAACTCCGTGTCCGGCAGTCATGGAAACTATAATATGTATAATTACTTTACACTCCATCGTTTACGTTTGTCACAAATATTTTACATTCCATTTTCAAATCAAACACAGATTCACTATACAGTTCTTCATCTCTCAGTTTACTTAATTGTTAAAAGGTTTAAATGCTTTATGAGGGGCAAATTAATCTAATTGAACAAAATTACATTAGCTGATTCAAACTATTTTTTTGCTGCAGTAAAATTTTTTGTAAAATTTATTGCCAAAATTTGTACCTTCCGGTCGCTTTACTAGCTAATAATTGGTAATTAAATTTAAATTGATTAAAGAAAGGAATTACAAAATGAATTTTACTTTTTCAGATATCTTTTCCAGTATGTACAGGACTTAAGGACATAAAAAGTCAATATGTTTTGAAATATAAAGATGCTTAACAATCTCCCACATTATCAAATAAAAACCCAATTCACTAGAGCCATGTGAAACATCAACTCTCCATCTACTGTTTTACATGACATATCAATTTACTTTAAATTGCTTTGTACAGTAGAATTTAACAATACTTAATACCGTTGTAAATTGGTGTGTATGCATTTGTAATGGAAATGTACAACGTTATATAGGTAGTCAGGTTGAGCAACTCTTTATGTCAGTAATTTAACTGTCGCCCGTAGTCTATAGTCAACATCCTAACGTGAGACGTCGATTTGTTAATGAGAGACTCAGTGATACTACCTAGTACGTAAGAAGTTAAACATTTAATTCATAGTACGGTCTTGAAGCAATTATAAAGTAACTGTTACCTTTATAACAAGTTAAAAACAAACACTGTTTGAGTATTTTCGTGATTTAAGTAATTCTCAAATTTAGTTACGCAGTCAGTGTCACCGTTTATTTATACGCTTTATATTTAAACTTATCTAAATACTTTACCTTCTTAAATGGTTGCTTACGACTTATTTTCTCAACATTTATATTATCTTAAAGTCTATTTTGTGTCTTAAATATTCATCTTTAGTCTACTACGTAGAAAGACGAGTTAAATTGGATTTTTTATTTTGTGCAATGTGCATGTCTTAAGGCATCGAAAACATTTCCATAATATACTGTTCTTACACAGGTCCACGATCAGTTGCGACCAAATCGCATGAAACGCGGTCAGGTGGGACCGACGTAGAAATTTAAACCTGGTCAATTGCGATAAATTGCATTTTCATGTTACTATTATAATAATGCAAAAATTACCGTTACAATTCTATTCATTCCTAGCCCAACGTAACCTAACCTAATCTAACCTTACCTAAACTAACCTGATTTAACCTGACCTAACTACCTAATCTAACCTAACCTACCGTAACAAAAAGATTGGAAGAAAGAGGTTACGTGTAGAAATAAAAAGTTGCCAAATTGAAATCTCGTCGAAATTCAGAATAGGAACGTTTTTAAATGACAGATTTGGTAAGTAACTGAAAGTGCGGGGCGCAATTGGCACCGTAAGAATAGGTAAAAATGTTGTTTCGTCGCAAGAGACCGAGACCGCTTACTGCCGCGCACAACCATCTTAGAATTATATTTGCATCTGTGACTGAACGTTACTAATACATTTTAACATCAGGCTAGATAGTAGTGTCAGCTTAATAAATTCAGCTCACGTAAAAATAATTACTTTCTTTCTCACCTTCAATTAACTTAATGAAAGTACTTCTCGTTTCTTAAGCATACTTTATTTTTTAAAATATTTGTCTTCAACAGAAGCAATGTAATGTCATGAGAAATTCTCGGAATTCTTATTACCTACCACCTTTTGGAACGTCTTCAGTACGACTGCAAAAACCGTTTGTTAAATTAGTAAAAAAAGCTGGATTCTACATGTTGCTGATAATCTACGAGTATTCAGTTGGTTTACCGTTTCATGTAATTTTGTCTTGCATTAGAAATTCTCCTTAGAAATAATAATTAGGGCACAAGGTTTGTTGGTCGTTAGTATTTGATTAACTACTGGGTCGATAAGATTTTCCCTCACCGAGTATGCAAAGCAGCCTACATCTTGCCACTTGGGTTACAAAGGAAATATAGTCTTATTAGGATATATAGTCTTCAGCTACCCCTTATGGCATTTTAGCTACCTCAGAGTTAACACCTCTCAGGAACTCTTTCTATTGACAACTCCGGCGAACATTGTGACATGCGCAAACTGTAAACTAACGATGACCCAGTGGGATATGTAATTACGTAAGCTTCAGTTTTAGTCACACATTAGAGCGCACGTATACAAAATAATTATGTTATTTTTATTTAGGTATAAAATATATAACATTATTTTTGAAAAATGTAAACTCAAACTTGTTTAATGACCAAAATATACTAAATTTATGTATACTAATTGAAACGACATAAGCAAAGTTTACTTTAGAAAATTACTATCAAAGTAACCCCATATGTCTGAAAAACAGTCCACACAATTGTAATTCGTGTTTCTCAGAGTATGTCGAAAAAGAGCAGAAACGATATACACGGAAGAAATTTATTTTAAACAAGTTCACCTGCACGACAGCAGTATAAACAACGCTGACAATAATTATATGTTACGGTTAGTTGTTAAGTATTGTTTTGATACAAAATTTATACAAATTCTACAGTAGAAAATTAGCTTTCACAAGTTCCACTCAACATCATCATCATCACCTTAAACAAGGATCAAACCGTTACATACACTGCCGAATAATGACCAACCAGGAACGAGTGTGGTTTGACACCGTAGAAAAATTAAAAGCGGATGTAGGCTGCCTCAACGGGGTAGGACAGTTTTTGCTCGTGGTCCAACGCGGGCGTTGAGACTCTGTTCCCGCACCATTGAAGATGTCCGACATGAGCACGGTAGAAACGTTTGCCACTTAATTATGGACATTCAGGACCACTGAGTAACAGCCCGGCAAGTTTAAGTAGTATTGACACCGGCAGTGAAAGCTTAAGTTTCCTTATTAATAGTTCGTAAACTTAATTTACTTTTCCGATTTATTTACTTTGGTATTTGGTATTTGGTATTTCCTGATAGTATCCTTTAAACTCAGGCACTGACTTAGCTCTGCTTTTGTTTTCATGACACTTGTTTGCTGTACGTTAAATAAATTATTTGTTTTCAAAATTTGGTTCACACAATGACGACGATGTTGTGTAAATGCAAAATTCGATGTAAGACAAAGTTTTGTAAGTCCGTCTCACAGCCTAGACCATACTGACCTATCGTTAAACCATTTTCAAACATTTATTTATGTGAAGACTAATAAGTTCCGTAGTAAAAATCATCAACTATCGCCACCATTATCATCTTCATCAATATCATCCTTATTATCATCTTCATTATCATCTTTTCTTACAGCGACAGCGGTCGTGACGAGTTATTTCATTTCCTACTCACATTTCCTTCACAAACTTCCGTACTAAAAAACACTACATATCGGTCAAAGAATAGTAACAAAATTCCCCCTACTCTATTGATTTCAAGAGTAATCCTCTTGCCCTTAAGACAGATTCTTTCGTTTGATTTAATATATTTGTTACAATATTAGACGTAAATGAGTTTACTTGAAACGTAAATAATCTAAACGTTCTTTCGACTTGAAAAATAACAATTCGTCAATAAGTCCCCAAACCATATTTCTTCTCCTAATTGTGTATATTTACAGCATTTGGTTTTATGTAATCTTAAGTTTCAGAGATTTATGTATAGAAATTTACTTCTTATTCTTCTAATTAACACGAAAATAAAGGTTAAAAGATTTTGTGTTTACAAAAACTAAATTGATTTTGTAAGAAAAATTTTCCAATTTGTTTCAGAAATAAAGTGTTCGATTACAGTAAAACACAATTTTCATTTTGCAAGTATTTTCTTCTTGTGAAAATGACTTCATGTAAAACTATAAATAAAGTTGTCAGTGTACATTTCGATAACAAACAAAGTAATAAATATAGTTTTAATAACAATAAGTGGCAATCCTTACTTATAGTATAAACGATATATATATATGTATTAGTTCTACTAGAAAAGTATCGGAAGTTTTACGTAAGAAATGAATTATAGGTGTACTTTTACAGACATAACTGCCGTAGAATAAACTAATCAGGTCGGATCGTTTCAGTGTGACGATATTTTCAATTTTAATGTCGTCTAAAACATACGGTGTTTTCACAATAAGAATATTGTTACGCAACGGAACATTCTCGAACAATGTTGTTTGTTGTTCTACGCGTTTCTCAGCTATCCCAACAGAGCACAGCTGTAATCTTTGTGTGCGTACATACCACTGCTACTTTGAAATGAAAGACAATTACGTGACACTAATCATGCGTCAACAATCGAGGCTATTCCAGACCGTACCGGTCGGCGCACTGTGTTCAAGGCCAGACAGTTAGCACGATTTCTAGTGGATTCTAGAGCGCCTGTTATATGGAGTTTGCTCATGTACACGCCACCCAGAAAATGACCGATTATTCTAGCATCTCAGCGGGGTATAAAATAAGCATCCAGCGACAGTCAGTCAGTTTACGTCGGGCGATTACTCAGTGCGTTTAAATTGTGATTTATTCAAGTAACGTTGGAAGTATTGTGGCGAAGTGTTATTGTGTTATAATTGTGCGTGACTCTATTAGTTGACATTATTATTGCGTCTGGGCAAATTTAATTGCATTATTGCACGAGTATAATCTTGTTGAATAACTTATTGATTCCAAACTGTTAATTGTAATTAACTAAAACTGGTGATTAGTAACTTAATTGGTGTCTTTAATTTGTTTTCCGCTGTACCATACGTCCACATCCACTGTTCAGTGAGACCGTCGTAACAGTATATAATAAGTTATGTAGATTGTTTCTACTCTCACTACTCACGATGCTTCTGCCGAGTAGTATACTAGTGGGAATGGTGTTATTGTTATATACTAAGGAAATCGTTTATATGTTGTGGGAACTACCAAATCTCTGCTGCAGACGCACAAGTTTGAAAGCTCTGTCCGTGAATAGCAGGTCATGAAAAAGTATTTACCTAATCAGATTCCAATTTTCTGCTACTTTTGCTTAGATCTCTATATTTACGGGTGTTTATTTTATTTAGTTGGTTATAATACAAGTTTTTTTCCTTCAAGGAGTGTCTTTAGTGGTGTGCGATAAGTGCGGTTGCACAGGGTCCCGTGCTTGTAGGTGGGCTCACCAAGAACCAAGACGTTCACTCACCAAGAAGAAAAGGTAAAGTGAGAGAGAGAAAAAGTGAGAGAGAGAGAGAGATAATTGGAAAGAGAGGGAACGATTTTCAATATCGTTGACGTAATATGAAAGTCATTGGAGAGGATGGTAAACAGCTGGCGCACCTGGTGTCTGGAAAAACACGGCCTTCTGACCACACAGCAGTGTGGATAACAAAAACACTATTCTACTACAGATTAGCTGGTTTATTTGGAAAACGCAGTTAAAAACAGTTTCATCGAAGGCAAACAAATGGCTGCAGTATTCTTCGATTTGGCGAAACGATTCGACAAAATGTGGAGATTTAACACCATGCAACAACTACACGACCGGAGGTTCAGAGGAAAATCAGACTACTAGCATGTTCGGGTCGGACAATCACAGTCGACCCCTCACGAAATGGAAAATGGAGTACCTCAGGGATCTCCGTTGGGCGGCACGCTTTTTAATATCGTCATCAACGGGATCTTTAAGGGTATAGAAACGTTCCCCTTTATTATTGTTTTTATTGGTAATTTTCAATAAATTTACAGTACAGACATTTGCTAATGTTTGCTAATACGTATTTAAATAAATGGAACTCTCCTGACACAGAAGGTTTTTAAGTTCAAATTTGTTATTAATTTCTAACGTAAAATTAAAGAATACAGCATAAATATAAGTAACAAACTCACCTTAATTAGTCGCCTAATCACTCTTAAAGTCAACACGAATAGTTACAAATAAATTAATTTAAATTTGGTTATTCCATGACTGATACGTCATTGCACCAAGGTCATGGAGTGATACTTTACACGAAAGGTAATAAAAACTTAAAAAATTATTTTGAGTATACACGTAACGTTTAACTTTCATCAGTATTTTAATGACGATATACTTCCCACGACACGAATGTAGATAAAAAGAACCGGTTGAGTCCTGTTTTAAAAATCGGTGTAGTTGTTTTGCACTGACGATGGAACATGCCTTAAATACACGTAGGGAACGCGAGGGAACACGTTACCTTGCATGGTTGGCACCGTGAAGTTACTAAAATTTATTTCATTTGCAATAAGCAGCACAGGTCTGTGATATGAAACTTATCTTACAAAATATTTACAGCAATGTTGGATATACTGGAAACACACAGTAGAGTGATACATGAATTAATCCTTCATTGTCCTGCGTGGGGTCTGTTACAGCAACCATGCCGCAATTTCGGGACACTAATTTGAACCCGAACCTCTCGCAAGCTGGTCTGTCTCTTTATGTTAAAGTTGAAATCGTCTCTCGTAATGATCGGCATGGTGGCCATAACCTTTTATGGCCATTTCTGTGAAGGTTTCTAAAACCTTAAATCCAATTTACTGAGTATAGACGTTTCAATGTCGCCGAATGAGATGCCAATATTAATGCAACCGGATGGAAGTAACGTTTTTACATGAATAATAATCACTCCTGCTGCGCACATATATTCATATATATATATATATATATATATATATGTATGTGTGTGTGTTGGATATTTGGATACTTTATCGAACTAGCAATATTATTGGATTAGATTCTCTATACGTAGTGAGTAGAACAGAAGTATTTTAACAATTCTGAATTTTTGTTAACAACTGAGTCTAGAACATTTCTTTCGTATTACATAGTTAGAAATAAACAGAAAATACGTCGATGTTTTGCTTGCGTAGTTTGGAAAATTTTATAATACATTAGAACAATACATAATACATATTATAATACAATGTATACAACAGAAATTCTGTTTCGTAAAGAAACCTATAAACGTCATAAGAACACATTTTTATTATTGACTAGCAGGTACCAGCGGCTTCGCACGCGAATATTTGTATATGATTGTTGTGGTAACTGTCGAGTTGGTAAATTGCTAATGGTACATCTATATTAATAATTTTCTTATATTGTAAGTTATGAATATCCAAAAAGTGAGAAGCAATAGATCCATCATTCATGTTTCCTCGATACGTAAAATCAAAATTTTATAATTTAGTACATATTTACAAACATGCAGTAACACAATTAGATAAAATGTTTATTCGTATAGAATAATACAAATAATGAATACATAAGTATATTGCTATGAGTTAGTCGAAATCTTACGTGCTAAGTCAGTCTTAAACTTTTTGGTAGAAACCTTATATACGTAAATGTATCACAGTCCAGTACACTCAGTTTTTATATACATTTTTATTTTTTTCGTTCTGCCGTTATCAGAGCAAATAAAGAGCTCGCTGCTTCTGCTTACTCGAGAACATGCCACATACAGGTGTCCGTGAGAATAGCAAGCAGCTCTTAAATCCACACCAGCTGTACGTAAAGTTTGCCCTTGTGACCTATTGATAGTCATTGCAAAGCATAAATTAACCGAAAACTGAAGTCTTTTAAATTGTAATGGAAAGTTATTGGGTATGATTGTAATTCTTGGGATAAATACTGTTTCTCCTTTGCCGCAACTTACCACAATTCTCCGTAACTGTGAATTATTATGTGAGTATATCTGCAATTCGTGACTGTATCAGTGTTAGGCACTGTTGTATTTGTGACAGTGTTAATTAGGTGATGTTTATTGTTTATTACACTAGTGTGTGTTAAATACTATTGTTTCTTTATTAAAACTTGTACTATAGTTGTAACAGTAAATTATCCGGTGTCCGTTCATTTAATGCATTTTTTAAAACAACAATCTATGAGAGATCGTAGCAATATTTATAGACTAAATTTTGAATTCTGCGCCAAAAATTTTGTGTGAAATGAAGTAGCAGTCAGACATATACACTCTGGAAGAAAATTTGTTAAGGCTTTGTTAAAGCAGTTTCATAGTTGTCTTTGTTTTCTTGAAGAAATAACCTTTCCTTTGAGGTATTGAGAATACTTGGAGAAATTAACAAAACAATGCATAACTTGCACAATCGGCCATTTGTTATGTATGTGTAATTCTCTGCAGGAACTGCACAGTTCAGTGGAAACTTACAGTTCTTTTCGTTGCATTCCAATTCAAATTAATATAATAATATTTTCAGTTCGATATAATATCCAAATATCTGATACCTATGATGATATTTGGGCAGCAGAAGTGATCATTAACCGTGTAAAAACGTTACTTCCGTCCGGTCGCATCAAACTTGGCATCTCCTACTGTGACCTGGAAACGTCCATACATCCATAAGTAAACAGGACTTAACACACTAAAGGTTTAAGAAGCCTTCACAAAACTGGCCATAACCTTTTACGGTACAGAACCGTGACGATCACTATGGTAGTTAACTTCAACTTAAACACAAAAAGACGGAGCAACTTGCGAGAGGTTCAAGTTCAAGTTTGTTCCGATATCGCGACCTGGATGTTGTAACAGATGTCCACGCAGAGACAATCATGGATTAATTCGTGTGTCGTTTTACTTTGTGTCTGCAGTATATGCAACATTACTGTAAAAATAACGGAATATGAATGTCATATCACAGATCTGTGTTACTTGTTTGCAAATTAAATAAATCCTATTCTACCGCAGTCGACAATATACCTCATTTCATCACTCCGGTCTGCAAGTTGTAGTCCTGTGCTCCAGTCTCGTGGTGGTTCATACAGAAGTAATGCCAAAATGATCCAGAAATGATATGGCTCATACATAGTTTTATCGTAACCTCACGGTGTGTCGTACAAACTCAATATTTTAATACACAGATAAATGTGTTTACCAAGTATTTCAACATTCGACACCAACAATATAACATACAGGCTTTCATGCGACTCGGGGGGAGGGCACAATGTTTTGCTGAAACAAACTTTTTGGAATTCGCGTGTCTGAGCATATGAAGGAGATACCCCTTTGGTGTGTTTACTTAGGAAATGATAGTAGCTAATCACTTTCTCAAACGTAGTATTATGTACCATCATAAGATTTACGTACCAAATAAAACACAAACATGTACGGTTTTTCCAGCAGCACCGAAGAAGGTAAACATCAGTGGAGTCAGTTATCACACAAGAGTCTCCAGGGTAGCATACGGCATCCCAAAGGTTACACTACCACTCCCGAAACCCCTATAAAGGCACGACGGGATTAATCTACCTAGCGTGGAGTGAAACTGCCACGAAACCATACGTCAGATTGGTCAGCTCGTGAATGCCGGGTGACAGAACATAGGCCGGCCTGTTCACGAACACGTGATACCATTTTTGAGTACACCAAAAATCCCTTAATGGTCGTGGGCCTGACCTTCGAGTTCGAACCCAGAGACAACGAATCAGTATCTTCACCGGCTTGTCTCTGGCGCGAGCAGGTGAACACCAAACACCAGAGCAGTTTGAGGCCGGTAGCCGTGTCCTAACTCTCCCTACCGCCAACTGCGAAACTCCGTCGACTCCATGGACGTCAGTTCGCCGTGGAGAGGAGCACAAGTAGGCCGGGCCGAGCGTTACTATTTTGCGTAGGTGTTTTAATGGACATAACAGTTCTAGCGTGAAAGCCCCAACACAGCTACAGACCAAGGAATTTCCCAACTCTGGTTCCCGTTCGAAGACACAAACATGTAAAAGATAACACTATGTAAACATTAATTAATAAAAATTTTTTTTTTTATCTGTACTGCGTAACTTATGTCTTCTCACCGTTAAAGATTGGTTTACGTATTATCGTCCTATTTACGTTTATCTCTACGAATTGTAAGGATAAAGCATTGATAACTAAAATATAAAACTTGATTTTACTATTCTTAAACAGTCCAAGTTGGTAAGACAGTAAATCATCCATTTCCGTTTTACAGCCACGACCTAGTACCGTGATATTCGAAATAACAAGGATATATAAAAATGTTTAACATTTTATTATGCAACAGAATAGTCAACCGGATGGAAAAATGAGCTGTCGTTTGAAATGGAAAATAGTAAATGACTCATAAAATAAGAACACACAGAAAGCAGCATTAGCTTTAGTAGGTCCACTTCATGTCGAGTTTCAACATTTGATAAAAGCGGTTACTGGGAAACTTACTTTTATCCATTTGAAGCTGAAGCATACGCAAACAAGTAGACAGGGAAAGAGAAAACATAACCCGTCGCAGAGTTAAGTTGTTTTGTATTTTAGTACAAACACGCACTTAATAAATTCCGCAGTTTGACCAGTGTCACTGTTGATAGTAACAGCACTGTATTTGTCGATATGATGGCATTAAAATTGTATTGAAGTCTTTACACAATATGATTATACACTGTAAATTATAGTGTAGTAAACTTCTGACCTTTGAGGGTCAGATAAATCGTCGGGTTGTTCAGTGGAAACAGAATAACTGACACTAGTTACTAACAAATGATCCACGAATAACCAATGAAGTCACTAGTTACAAACTTTAATTGAATACAAAGCAAACAATTAACAGAATGTTTAAATAAAGAAAGCACTCTTTTACTTTTATGACATAAAAATCTGTGCCTAGTAATGGCATTCTCTTCATAATTTTGATTGCTGGTTTACCCTTAAAGATTCTGTAATTCTGTGTATCTGCACAAAAAATCTGGTTCCTTGCACTGCTAAAATTTGAATTTTTTCTTGAAAGAGAAGTTTTGGGGCAAACGTGTTAAAAATGGAAGGAGTCTAGGGTAGAAGAGAGAAAAACGCAGGTTCAAAATGAACTGAAGACAGGAAGTAGAGGCACAGTGAAAAGATGAAAGAACATTCGAGAAAAAGGAAAGAACAAAAACTAAAGAATTGAAATTGTCATGTGGTCCTTAGATAGCCGATACAAAAAAAAGCACTTTTATAGAATAATCCAAGTTAAATATGTCCAACACACAATAATAAGTGTCACCTTATTTCAGTTCCGCACTAATTAACACAATTATCATTTTCACCACAATACTACGATCTGCACTTGAATATCGCCAGGACTACACTGAAACTCCGAAGGTGGCCTCGCGAGGGTTCAGAAACATCTACTACTTTCCCGGCGGCGCACCGAGAATAATTACGTAGTTACATTCCCTGGAACAATCTGGAGACTAGGTCAAAGGCCGACCTTGACCGCTGTGCCGGCTTGGTATACGCTGGGCTACGTAGTCGAGAAACGTGTAGAAAGACAATCTCGAATTATCAAGATTGCTACATATAATTGTCTTTCATCTCAACGAACGTAGCAATATGAAGTATAATTCACATATGGCAAACTGTAAAGTAACTTGTACGAAAGTCAACAACAAGCAGTAATGAATATTACTAGTCACATGGACATCGTCAATTTGTTTACCCCAATTCGTATTTAACACAAAGATGTAGTAGGCCACATAAATAAACCACGAAAAAAATGAAAAAACATGGCACAGAGTAAGGAGCAACCGATACAGTGATTTTTGTATAAGTTTTATAAAATTTTTAAACTCTGATACTACTACAGTACCACGTATACATCATAACTATGTCTATAAGCACAGAATATACGCGTATTTTCCTTCCTACGCCTTAATCCAACAAACTTATATAAAAAGTCTTATGCGAGTAAAATTTTACTGTAATAATAATTAATGCAATTATCATTGTATTCCAATGTAATTATTATTATTATTATTATTATTATTATTATGAACGTTATTCCATATATAAAATAATTTTATGCTTTAAAATCCAATGGAAAGGAAAAATCTTAATAGAATAATTAACAGCAAAGCAGTAAACAATGTACATAATTTTAGTTAAACAAACATTCAAAGCGCACAGACTTAAACAGTGTAGACAGACTGGCAAACGTACGTATTTTATTTGAAAACCTGAACAAGAGAACTTAACAAATTTATGGCAAATTGTTACTGAGGATAGTGGAAAACTAGAGACTGTATCTTTAATTTGTTTGTTTACCAAGGAAAGGCTATCATTACATTCGTTTGAAAGTATACATAGGTTGAGAAGAAAGGACAAGAAATTATTTTCAGCATAGAAAGTCTCTTCTTTACAAAATCTCAGAAGAGACTGCAAATAAAACTAGGATCCAAATGTCCTTTGGACACGTGGAAATCCGATAACAATAATACCATTCTTGTCAGCGTAGTCAAAGCAAACCCTGAAAACAATTTTATACCTTCATGATACTAATTGACCTAGATCTTTAAAGAACTGTTCAATAACAACCACGTTTTATTCAAGTCAAGTAACATAGATAGAAAAGAGAACTATCTCAGTGGTGAAGCGAACTTTTCCTAATATACTTAAACGTCACTCCTGATAATGGATACAAAGCAATAAAGTAGATAAGGAACAGGGAAACTTTTGCAAAGCTTTAGTTAAACTTAGATTCGTACCAGCTCTGGAAGACGCAGTTGCTCTCTTTGTTTTGTTTTTTGTTGTTATTGTAAATTTCGTTTAATTTAAAACTTGTGGAAATAGGTGTGACAAAAACAAATTTTTGTAACGCATATAAACACCATATAATATTTAATATATTTCATATAATATATACTATAATATACAGATAATATGTGCCAAAAAATACTTATATAATAATTATTACCGTATGTATTTTAATAAGTTTTTTCATCTGGTATATATCTTTGTAACACCGCTTCTTGCTTAGATGAAAATTATAGCCATAAGTAATGATATAGGCCTATGCTAATTTCCTCTTACCTTTTCTTGATCCAAAATTGATCAAAGTGTCTGCGTTTGCGTAACAGATCAAAGTAAAGGTAGCACATTTTATATTGTAAAACATTTTGTAAAACATTTTGTCCTGAAGTATTCGAGGCCTGAAGTAAAATAAAAGAGAATGATGTGAGACATTGATTAAAAGTTAAATTTGACAAGACTGTGAATGGTATTGTGTACGAAATAATCAGAGATGGTAGTCATAGTGAGAAAGTAATCTGTTACTCTGCTCGATTTTAACGAGCGAGAGGCTTTGATTCTTTATTTGACAACTAACCTGTAAGCACTAAAATTTAGTTTCCTATAGTATAGAAAACATGAAAGTATATCACGCTTTAGATTTGCTGAGGTCGTGAGTTTTTTTCAATACGGATGAGTTAACCTTCCCATAATTGCATGGTATACGCGCTAACTAAATGTTGAAAATATTCGGTACGGTAGTTTAATAATAGCTTACTCGTACAAGGCTATCGGATGGTTATCCAAACACACAGACAACTATAACAGCAGCAAATTTTGATTTTGTTGATTTCTACATGTCTAGATGTCTAGACTTTGCCATATTTCTGAAAAACTGCAAATTTAATAATCTCTGATCATGCCATCTCCATTCTGTTTTCCACTTCACTGATTAGTCAATTGTAAGCAGTTGCTAGTCAAATCTGATTGATCTGCGTTGCTGTCACTGGGTCCGTCTTTCATGAGCGATATGCTCTTTATGAGTTCTCGTTTGTAACTCTTTAAAGATTATTACGTTTTTATGACTTGAAGCTTCTAAGAAAGACAATTGCTCTACTAAGGGTGAAAACGCACTAGTACGGCCGCGGCCACGACCACGACAGCGGTTGGCCGCATACGACCGATTTTAACAAGGAGATGCTTGAACCAACGCGCATTAAGGAAATGCGGCCAGCTGGTCGCTACGGCCACATTTTTTGTCAACCGGCCAAGCTCCGGCCAACCGGTTTTTGCGGCCACCATTTATATGTCCTTGTATAGGGCAACGCGCACGCCAGACAGCCAGTGTGCGACCAGACATCGGCCGATATGGTTCATTGTGTAAGCGTTCTACAAGTTGTGAGGTACGACATGGACTTTGATACGGAGAAATTCATTGTAGCTGTAAAGGGGAGACCAGAATTATGGGATTTGTCGTCAGACGAGTATTCAAATAAACAAACAAAGAAGAAGATGTGGGAAGGAATCACCTTATTTGGCGGCAGTGACTTAACCACACAAAATGAAAAAAACACACTATGTAAGTACTTTTACAATTGTATTACATTACATTATTTCAGTGTTATTACACATACAACAATATCCATGTAGGACTAAATGTAATTATTTTGCCATGAGACTGCTCCTTCATTTAAAAAGTAATCTGCAAATGAATTTCTGCAGTGTGAATTTTATTGACGTCTGCGTGTTTGCGGGGAATTGTCGTCATGAAATGTAGGATATCCATACAAAGTGTCTTGAAATTGTACACCATCCCTACTTCGTACGTAGTTGTGTAAAATACAACATGCTTTCACAATGTCTATAGCAAAGCCCACATCAACATTCAGGGGCCTGTGAAAAATCCTCCATTTACTTGCCATTATCCCAAACGAGCACTCAACGAAACGTCTTGCTCGGGAAAGACGGTAATTAAAAATCTTCTTTTTATTATCAAGTCGTTGGCCAACATACTGACACATAACTCTGTGCGATAATGAAAATGCGTCATCGGCAACAAATACAAAGGGCATAGGTGTAGGATTTTCATTTGAAATCGGAGTATCTTCAGGTAGGTCCATGGTATTTGACAATATTCTTTTATACAGAACCGATTGTTCGAATATTGTTGAGTCAGCACATTTCCCGTAGGAACCAAGATCTACATAGATAAATGTATAGTTTGCGTCACAAACGGCCATTAGTACGATAGAAAAATACTTTTTATAGTTGTAATATATTGATGCGCTGTTTGCTGGTTTTACAATTCTTACGTGTTTTCCATCTACTGAGCCAAGACAATTGGGAAAATTAGCCCTACATTCAAAGTCTGCTGCAATTCGTAACCAGTCGGTTTTGGTAGGCTCTGGCAAACATTCGCCTTTCAGAACATTCCAGATCGATGAACAGACTCTTCTTACAATTTCTCTTATAGTGGTAACGCCAAGCCGAAAAGCATGATGCAAATCAACAAATGTATTTCCTGACGCCAGATACCTGAAAAGAAAGACTGAAATTACTACCGGCATCTAATATATAAAATCCCTGAGCTGTTGTCGCAGATAACTTGTAAACCTGAAATTCGCAACATACATTTTATTTTATTTCTACATGTATTTTATGAGCACTACATTTTATGAGGAAAATCCCAAAACTCAAAAATTAGTAAAGGGCATTGAACTGTAGCCCTTGATCATTACGGGAATACATTTAGTCAGCAGTTGTGATTTATTTTAACACTGAACTGTCAGACTTTTTATTTTTATATATTTTAATTAAGCATATAATAATCATGACATTACTATTGTTATTGGTAGTATAAAATTACTATAACAGTATTTTATTGTTACAGGTATGACGTTACAGAAGAAATGGCGGAATATTAAAGACTCCTACAACAGAGAAAGAAGAAGACTGAACGGCGCTAAAAGTGGTTCTGCAGCACAGAGAAAGTCACCATACGTATACTACAATATACTCTCTTTCTTAAATTGCAATACTCCGCCAACCAACACTCACATTAGTACCGGTATATCATCTCCGGATGCTGAGGGTACAGAGATTCCTCAAGACATTGAAAGCCCAAGAGGACCATATGAGACTAGGGTACTTGCTAATAAACGGAAGCCGCAGGACGAAGTAGGTAGGCAATTAATTAATGTGTTGAAAGAATCTGCAGAGGCTCGACAAAAACGTGATAACGAAATGTTTCAAGACGACGACAAACTGTTTATGCTATCTCTAGTTAGCGATTTTAAAAAAGTACCACAGCACTTGAAATTATCAGTAAAACGCCAGTTCATAAATATTCTTGAGGAAACTCAGCTTCAGGCTAACTGTCAGAACACGGTCTCTCAAGGATATTATACAACACAACACAATCCTCAACCAATTCCGCCACAATCAGGTTGTAATATGTGCTACCAGCGAGACTATTCTACAACACAATATCCTTCGCGTGAACCTAGGTCTACTAGTTCTACACCACAGTCAACGGCAGGAAGCAGCGACTATAGAGATGACAGCGACCCTGGATCTCCGCTCTTTTCATGTTTTGATGATTCTCGACAAAGTTAATTGAAAACTATTTTATTTTTTATGTTTTATTATATTTTTTATTTTACTTTTTATTTTTACTTTTTTATTAAACACTGTTCCATGTTTTTTGAGATATGAATAACACATCAATGTTTTTTTTTTGATAAGTATAAGTTACATGAATAAAACTTACCTTAACGTTGCAAGTAATTTTTCTTCATTTCCTATGCACAGCCGCATTGCCAATGCTGATGCTGTCTGCAATGTTGTTTAGTAATTCATCGAAACTTTTAACAGACATTCTTGTATAGTTTAAAAATTTTTCTTCATGTTCACGTAATTCACAAAAGAAAGTAGCGAATTGTCCTTTTGTAGACCGAGTTTGTAACATAGGATGCACCCAATATCTTTCCCTCTTGCGTTTCATAGAACGATACAAGTACACAGCAACAGCTATCTCCTCGACATCCATTGCGACTGAGCGCGACCACTCACTCCGGTCTACAGAGCTGGCCGCACGGCTAGTCGCTTTTTTGGTCGTTCGACGTACGGCCGCTACCAGCCGTTGGTCGTGGCCGCAGCCGCAATAGTGCGCCATCGCCCTAACTTACATTATCTATTGCTGCACCCAGTACATTGCAATGTAGTAGGGCATTATTGCTTCACAGAAAGTGTAGTACTATTGTTATTAATGACTTGCTGTTATTAAAGAAAATATGAAGAAATAAAAAGTAAGTACTGGTTAAATTAAAATTAATGGACCTGTACTGTACTTACTTATGTAGGCTAATTAATTCTCTTTTATTTGTAGAGGTTTTGAAGAAAACATCTTGTCCTATCCCGGGAAATTGTATTAAATATTGAATGGAATATTAATATTCTTACCACATTCACTAGCATTGCGTACAAATTCTGTATTCTAAGATCCGAAGAATTTCATTGTGCAAAGTTTTTCCAAATTAATAATGTATCAAGCACCACATACGCCTCCCACTAAAAACTAGTCTGGAGACCATATTATGTAGTACAAAACAACAAGCAGTCTCAAAAAACCCACAATGCTCCTGTACTTTCTATACACTTTCCTTAATACTGTCTTCCCACTTCAATCTGGGTCTTCCTCTTCTGCTTCTACCTTCCGGTTTTGCTTCCCATTATGTAATAGTAATATATACATCCCTTTCTGATACCAAACACTAAATATGTAGATACAATTTAAAAAAATTTTGCCTTTGCCAAAACCAAATTTCCGTCATTATGAGCTTCGTCAGATGCGTCTCAAAGGGTCGTCTAAATTAAAAAAATTTGTGTTTTAAAAAATTAATATTTCACGTCAGAAAGGTGTTTCCAGATTGTTGTTACAAGGACATCAAGAAGCAAAAAATCCAAGAAATTATATTGTTACGACATCACAGAACAATCTACGTGTTTGTCGAATGTGCCAGAAGAATCTCGATGTAACGCCTGTGGCGTACGTGCTTGTCGACGCATTTTCGAGAAGGCGCAAACCGCGCGGGCTGTGTCAAGGCCGCAGTTAATTACGTAGTTCACACGAGCGCTAAGACGAAATTAGGAACATTCTGGTCTGTGAGCGCAGGTATAAATAGGCCTACATGGCGGCAGCGGCCTTAAGTTTCAGTAGAGCAGCGATATATTTTCAGTGCGGTTCCAAACTTATTATCTTGCGAGATTACTGTGTACGTTCAAGTGGTTATTAGTTAAGTGTTGTGTTTTATCATCGGACGGTATATTGTAATACAATTTTGTTTTAATATTAGTTGACATTTATTTGCGTGTGAACAATTTTTATTTGATTTGTTATAAGAGACTGTGTTGTTAATTACGAACTGTTTTACTGTAAAAATGAAAGCTGGTTATAGTGACTTAATCGGTGTCTTGTACTTATTTTGTTTCCACTGTACCTACGACGATCAAGTAGACCGTCGTAACAATATTATACTTATAAGCTTGCTATTATACAGATACAGACACACAGGGTTTGGAATCTTGTCACAGGACAAATAGCGCCAATCGTACGCCTCTTCGTTTTTTGGTGAACCTCAGGAGCGCCGCTGTTCTTGGCGTAATGCGGTCCTCCATCGGTATGTAGAGCCTGCTGCCATCCCAGTCCATGCCCATTGCTGGTTCTTTACAGGGCAAGAAAGTGAAGAAATTCCATTCTTCTCTTCTTCCTGTTCCGTCCGGATGGCTCCGCGGCGTCCGATGGAGTGGCGATGGATTGCGACAAAAATGCTGCTCTGGGCTGTGCGGTTGTACGTCGCAGAGACGAACCGCTCAGGAAACTGAGTTCCGAGCTACCTTCTGGAGCTCCTGCCTAGTGACCCTGCCCATGTAGGGCGTGTGCTCTGTAGCAGGCCGTTTCTCAGCTGTAGTGCTAGCCGACACTAGCGCAGTATACACTGAGGGCGTTTACACGAATCACCTGCACGTATACGATACCTGCCCAGCCCAGCTACAAGAGGATTGTCTGGGAACCTCGCCGCACGTGCATAAAATTTGCGTGCAAGCCGCTTTAATGTGTCGTCTAAGGAGTGGACGCCAAGTCGAGACGAAAAGCGACGGGGAACTTTGGCCGCTAGCCGAAGACCCCTGTCGAGGACGCTCTGCAACTTCTTTTTATGAATTGCGGCGGCGAAGTAACCCCAAATCGCGCAAGCATAAGTAATGACCGGCAGCAAATACGCGCCGACGATCATCTTGCCCAATTTCCTGGTCATGGCTGAGCTGATCAGGAGTGGAAACAGTAAGCTCAGACGAGCGGATGCTCGCTTATGAACTGTCTGAGCGTGGGTACGCCAGGTGAGCCGACGGTCAAGGTAATACTCCGAGGTACTTGACGTCGTTGGACCAGCGCAAGTACATCCTGCCGATGCGTAACTGCCTAACAGGATGCTTCTATGTACAATGTATGTCTGTAGCCATGGGCGTAGCGCGCGCGCACATATATACGTTTATATGAAATTTAGAGTAAAATATCTGAGAAATTTTTGACGCTATAACAGAGTAGTACAATATTTAGTGACGTTAAAGCCGGGAATTTTTATAATGTTAAAGATATCAGTTTGACCGTACTTATGACAAAATAACGCTACACCCGAGTTGACGTAACAGCCGAGGCCGTAATAACCAAGTTCCACTGTATTTTGTTTGAACATACGTATCAATTCCATCAAATCAAACGTTAACATTTGAACAAACTCTCATTTGCAAGTAGTAAATATTGTTACGACGGTCTAGTGATCGTCGTATAGTGCAGTGGAAAGCAAAATACAAAACATCAATTAAGTCACAAATCACCAGCTTTAATTATCACAATTAAATAGTTTGTAATCAACAAGATAGTCTCTTACAACAAATAAAAATAAAAATTGTTCACACGCAATAATAATGTCAACGAATATAAAACACAATTGTATTACAATTGTCCCGCACAATTATAAAACACATAACACTTCGCCACAACACTTCGAACCGCACTGTGTAAATCCCCCGACAATAACTGAACTAAGCGCGGCTGACTGCCTATATTTATACCCCGCTGAAATACCAGAATATTCCGTACTATCCATCAAGAACGCTACTAGAAAACGCCAAAACGTAATTCGATCGTATGGTACGATCAGTTAGATCGTCGCAACAATAGGAAAACCTTCACCCACACGGCCAGTCTTTGGTAACAGTCTGGGCACGCATAAATACGTTACACAAGCTGATTATCGAACTTTCTATCAAGATAATTGACTTCAGTGCACTAAACAAAGAGCATTCCGCCTATTCAAAAATGTGGTTGCGGTTTAGTCCCTGGAGAATAGCGTCGCTGCAATATTGGCTGCGTTAACGGCCGCTTTCCACAGCAAGGATGTACCGAGTCGACACTATACACCTTGGCCGCCACGTCTTCCGTACAATTGGAGTAAGCAGAGCTGTCTGTAGTCCATGCCTTCTGAGTATGTCGTTAATTATTAACGTAGATGGAGGGCAGGAGATAACTCGGATACGCCTTCCAGGAATTCGGATTAGGCCTAACGCGTCTCTCGACAGAATGGTTAGCCCAATCGCTGTTCTCAGTAAAATCTGAGCACATACCTTTAAAGAATTTAATGGAACAAATTTTAAGAAAGAATTTAAGATAGAAATTTTTAAAAAGTTAAAACGAACTTTTAGCCGTCAATTCTATGCCATTTGGAAGAATATAAAGCTTACCTGTTCAGTAGATTTCTTTCAAAGTTAGATGATAACACGCTTAAAGAACTTAACAAGAGTATCAAACTAAGTGTTATCTATAAAGGTGTGAAGGATGAGATATTTTTTCTGAGAGAACTTAAACCTAACTAACCTTATTGCTGACATTACATTATTTTCTATCACTCGGAGCTCTATCCTGATTTCACTCCTTAGATGTATTGGAGCGTCCTGTTGAGTCAATTATGTTATGTTTTGTTATGTGGGGGCCCATTTTGGATACCAACTAATTCTGCCAAGGTCTTGCCAAAGTGTCTTGGTTTCCCTTGAACTAACTCCGTATGTGACTTGCAGATATGTCTGAAAAACTCACTGATAAGTTGTCGCGTAAGAGAGATCTGAACTGTTCGTTAAAAGTAATCAATGAAGATATCTCTCAAAGAGCACTAAAAAATAATTTCAAAGTGAAGATCTAAACTAAGCGTAAAATATAGCTGACTGAAAGCATCTTTTAAAAATTCACTAAAAAATAATTGCAAAAGAAAGCTCTAAAGTGATCGCTGAAGATATCTAGCGCTGAAAAATTGTGAGAGATAACTTTGAAAAAAACAAATTTTTTCTAAAAATCCCCGCTTTTTGTAACATAACTGCAGTAATTTTCTTGACTATTAAAAAATATTGTTTTGTGATATGCTGTCTTTTACAAAACTCTGTTTTAGAAGGAAACGAAATTTATTCGAATTTACACAAACTATACATTTAGCTGTTACTCTATCAAGATTGTGCGTCTTTATATACTTATTATGAGAGTAATGTTATAATAATATCTTAGTTTCCATTAAAAAAGTTTACAATATTAATTACATTTACAGCATTGGGAATTTCTTGCTCACCATAAACTGTGAGCAGTGACAATTTAACGTGTGTAAAGGTCACAATTATATTTTTCAATTAAGTTATAGCAATGTTTCATAAATCCTGTTAGCTAATACCGCCAACAATTTTTGTCACATACTTATTTTGCAGTCACTAAAGTCCTATACAAACTACATCAAACACCAAAGTATACTAGAAAATAAATCCTTAATTTTTTAAAATTAATTATCTTTTAATTAATATTTTTACCCTAAATTTATATCAAAGATAACAATTAACATATATTATTAACAATATGAAATAATTCAAATAATGTTTGGCAGCTACGAAAAATTTCAGACATAAACAAATCACGAACGCTTTTACGTCACAACTAAATCTAAATATATGAAAAACAATTTATACCTCCTTCTGTTATAGTAGCATAGCGTGTGGAACTGACTTTTTATTTAATAACCAAGATAAACAATGTTTAAAACAATGTTGTTCACGGTTTATATTTTTTATGGGTTTAGGCAATGTAGTGTAACAGCTAACGTTTATCACACATTACAAAGTATCGGAACATATGATAGTCTTTTTGTAAAGTCGGATAGTCAGAAGTTTGCACTTTCTATATTACAAAAATATAAGCTTCCCTTTTTTTTAATGTTCTTTGTTATAAGTATCGTTGGCCTACTATGTAGAGGAGACATTTCGTTTACATTTGCAAACGACTGATTTATCGTGTAATATTGTTAGTGTATCTCAGCAGTCTTGTTTAAGGATTATGCGAATGGACTCCCTGTTCGACATTGGCATTTACATTTCTTATGTTAGGTTTTAGGAAGTAAGGTTAGTTGTAAAGGAACTGGTAAAGCATCTACATAGTAAAACATAAGTGCAATTTTATTTCCGTATGTGTTGCAGAAAACAGCTTCACGATCTACCGCTTCGGGTGTGGAAGGAAAATTCAAGATCTGCTCACTATGTATGCAGCTGCAGTTGTTTTATGTATCAACTCTTGAAATTAACTTAAAGTTATTACTTCCTGCAAATAGTATTAATTGCTTCTCGTAAAGCAACAGAAGGAAGCAACGGCAACTTTTAAACATCTGTTACGATAATGAAGTAAACAGTTGCAAGGGGGGAATAAAGATCTCCCCAATTTTATTACAGACCGGAGGGTTAAATGTGCTCAGCTGTAACGACTGCTCTCGTAAAGTCTGCATGTATACCTTACTAACGTTGAACTCTTAGTCTAAGCTCTTAGTTTAGATATTCAAAAATAGTTAAGCTGTCTTACACTTAACACGATTTGTACAAACGATAATACAAGATTATGTATTGTAAAATGCGCTAAAGTAATGACGAATAGTTGCTCACGTGAGGAAACTGCTCATTAATTCTGATCAATTGATCGTTTGCACATCGCGTCGACTCAAATGACGGTCTGATCGGATGATTGTTGAAATCTGAGTGCGAAATTCACGAATTCCGTACATAACAGATAATTCCGCTGGTCACCTAGGAAGGATTTCAGACTGGGCTGTTCCCTGCTGAAGTTTGTCCCT
The DNA here is from genome assembly GCA_034769895.1 of Magicicada septendecula. NCBI lineage: Eukaryota > Metazoa > Arthropoda > Insecta > Hemiptera > Cicadidae > Magicicada > Magicicada septendecula. The sequence continues at coordinate 120,925,395 of CM068369.1, forward strand.
GCTCCGTAAATAACAGATAATTCCGCTTTTCACCTAGGAAGGATTTCAGACTGGGCTGTTCCCTGCTGAAGTTTGTCAGAGGTTGCGATGCAGTGGCAGTGTTTGGACGGATGTTATCATGAATCAACACAATGCCCCGCGTATGCATCCCACGGCACTTATTCTGGATGGGAAGTCGTAATTTCGAAAGCATTTTGTAATAGATAACGGAGTTGATTCGGGACCATTGATGTAAGTGGTCTACAAGCAAAACACATTTCCTACCCCAAAAGACTAGGTACATGATTTGCCGGAGCGAAAATTTTGACTTGAATTTTCCTTTGAGAGCGAGTAAATGTACTTAAACTCCATGCACTGTTGTTTTAACTTAGAGTTTGTTTATGACATCTACGTTTTGTCTCTGGTGATTATACGACTCAAGAAGTGATCCTCTTGGTCTCTCAATTTCTCTGTACCATTTTAATATTAATGTAGTTTCTAATTTTTAAGTTTTTTGACCATATGTTTTTTTTAGCTTTCAAAGAAACTGAAATCTTAAATGAAATGAATTTATGATGCGGTGATGAGAAAATAGGCCCAACAATTTTAACATTGAAAATGTTTATAAGAACGTGTCGCACATTTGCGGCCGATCGCTGGTGCGTGATCGAAAATGGGAACCGGTGATTTTCCATAGAAACTACTTCTTTGTTGTCAATAACGTAGTACATATACAAAATTTCGCTTATGAATGCGACTACATTTAACTTATAATCTGTATATTGGTAAATGAAGAATGAATTCATTGGTTGGTGAATGAACATAAATATATATATATATTTTAAATTTATTGAAGCATTTTCAATGCCCTTCTCTGTGCATTGCATTTGTGCAATGCCTGTAATTTTTTTATTTTATTTTACTAACATGCTTTATGCTTCCATCTATCCTCTCCCTCTTTCCTTGATCGTCTCGTACTTTTGAGCATTTTCTCTACAATTCAAAGGCTTCGAATTCCTCTATTTTCCCTTTATCTACTTTCCTTTTTGTCCTGCCTTTCTTTCAGTAATTCCCTCTCCTATTACCTCTCCAACCCTTTTCTCCCTCCTTCAACCCCATTCATCATCTCGGTGTTTTTTATTTATTTTATTATTATTATTATTATTATTATTATTAGCGGGGGTCCTACAGTCTATGCCGCATACCGCATTTCGATCACCATTTCTCACTATCTTTCCAGTCATCGTCTTCAATAGCTCGATCTCTCATGATTTTCCTAATTCCTGTTCTCCATTTTGTTGTCAGTCTTCCTTTTCTTCTACTGTTTTGTGGTGTGTAAGTCAATGCTTTCTTTGGCCATCGCTTCTCCTCCGTCCTCATTACGTGACCACACCGTAGCAACTGTCTGGATTCTATGGTTTTTGCTGTTGTAAATATGCGCCATGTTTTCCTTCTTATAACTTTGTTTCTAACATGTTGCATTCTAAAAATATTACACGCTCTTCTTAAGAAGTCCATTTCCACTGTTTCTATCATCTTTTTCTCTTTTTCTGAAAGTTACCAGCATTCGCAGCCATAAGTTAAAATGTGCTCCACAATAGTTGTGTAGATTGTCAGTTTAGTTTGAAGTTTCATTTTGTTCGACCAAATTAACGAGTTTAGCAAACGAGTTCTTTTTTCCATGTTGTATCCTATTTTTGATGTCATTCTTTTTGTTCCATCTTCTGAAATAATGCTTCCAAAATATTTGAATTCGTTACAATTTCCGATTTTATGGATTTGCAAATCTGGATCTTCTTCTTGCAAGTCTCCTATTTTCAGATATTCTGTTTTACTAGTGTTTATGTTTAGACCACATTCCCCGTACTCCTCTTTCAATTTTCTAAACATATACTACACCCGCTCCTCACACACGCTATTCCTCGCGCGATATACCTCGTCACACGCTATAATTACCTGATCGTCGGCAAATAGGAGAGTTGTTAAGCACTGCTCTTCCATTTGAATTCCCATTCCTGATGATATTTCTTTTATTATGTATAATAGATAAATATCGTTAAAAATATTGTTTCTAGGATAGCTCTGACTAAAAAGAATAAAATCCTCCAAGACTCCTTTACGTCTAATGGAAAAGAAAAGCAAGAGAAAAAAATTAGACAAGTGCCACCCTAAGAGAAGCATTGGGGAAAATTATATTATAAAACTATAAAAAATAATATAATATTAATGAAAACTACGCAATCTATAAGTCAAGTAAAGCTTTTGGTATTCCGTGGAGTACGTAAGAGAGTACGTAACTAAAAGTGTGTCTGGGAGTAACAATGAGCCAATAAATGTTAGGACAGCTAAACTGAACAGAGGTACTTCTTTTGTTTTGTCTGCTGAAATTGAATTAAAGTTGTTCAATTACGTTATACGTATCCAGGAGCTTGGAATTTGGATTGTCCGTAATCCAAATCAGACACCAAGCGTTTTTACTTGCGTATGTCAAATCACACCCCTTTAACAAATCAAAAGAAATGGCTGATTGGTGGTGGTGGATTTCTTTTAAAGAACTTTACAACTTAACTTTTCGTGAGCCTGAAAACCGAACAATGAAGCGAGCATGCACGAGTACCCGTATTCTGCTGGATGATTTTTATGATAAAGCGGTTAAAATTTTTTCTGATCTCAACATTTTAGAAAACCTGAAAGGATGGATTTGAAACACCGATGAAATTCGTTTATACTTTGTCATGAAACCAGGAAAAGTAGTAACTAATATTGGTAAGAAATATGTTTATAGACGAACATTTAGAGAAAAGGATACAACAACGATATTTCTTGGATGTGTTAGTGCATCTGGGCAATCGTGCCGCCGTCAATAATATTCAAGGGTGTGAGAATGTTAGACGTACTCTGAGAAAATATGCCTCCAGGATGAATCTACCGCCTATCGGAAAAGGGTTGAATCAATACGAAGATTTTTGAAGACTGGTTTCTCCACTTGTTAGACGACGTTCCGCCACGACGGCCCGTTATATTATTATGACGCATGCTAGTCACCTGAGTCCAGCTCTTCTTGAAATGGCAGCAGAAAACGAAATCCGCGTAATAACGTTTCCATCCCACACGACGCGTTTGCTACATACTCTAGACGTTAGTGTCTACAATGCCTTTGATGACAGTGTTCGAGGAATAACTGCTTAAGTTCATGAAGCCTCACCCTGGAGAGCGTCCAGGCAGGATGAACTTCAGCAGGCTAATCACACCGGTATATTTGAAACCATTTATGCCTTTAAATATAATAAATGGTTTTCAAAAGACGGAAATTTTTCCTTTTAACCGTGATGCTGTTGCAGAAGAGGCCCTTGCCCCAGCAGCAGTGACCCAAAGGGTACTTGAAGAATCTCAAAACCTGTACGGGAGAGATTAGGCAACAGTCTAGACAATATTTTGCAATTACCAAAGACGCACAAAGACAAAAATACCTCTAGACCAGATTCTGAAGCTAAAGTTTAATCACCAAAAAAGATGTTTTTACCCGAGGCTCATCTAATGTTTCTCCATATTTAAAGCAAAATCATAAGAAACTGACTCAAATTTTGATGACAAATGTGCAACGTGTGAAGGTAAATATGAAGTCGATGTGAGACGGAAAAATGGAGCGTATTTAGTTTTATTGTGCGTTGCAAAACCTAAAATACGATGAAATTCATGTGTTCTCAGTGTGAGATTTATAGTGACTCTAAATGTATTTTCCTGCATTATTGACTTAACCAGTTTGATAATAATTGATCATTTTACTTTCTATTCATTGTTACTTTTTCAATTTTATGTAAAACCTAATTTTATTTTTAGTTTTTATTATTACCTACCTTTCTACGTTTATTTTTTAGTAAATTATAGATAAATAAATCACCTTATATCCGTCGTGTGACTTCGTTACGTCGATTACAATGACGCGTTTCGGAACATCTGCTCCATCATCAGATTAAATCGCTCTATTGAGGTCGTTAATAGTTAAAATCACATATTACACATAATTGTCCACTATGTAATTCACTCGCTTTCTAAATGGTGCGCACCACGACGAAGCCGATCGGACACTGAATTATTATCTGAGTGATTACGCCTAAGCAGGTTCAATGCTGTATCGTATAGCGGGTTGGATTTAAAATTTAAGTGGTCATTCAATATGAAGTCTCGGCTGTTTATGTTATTATATGCTTTGTATATTTCGAACTCTTCTATTGCGTCCATGGCGGGCAAAGTTGGACTTGATATTATTTAACAAAGTGAGATTATTTAGGTGACGTTTTGGTGTTTGCTCTTTAAATCGTTTGAGAAAACTTCTCCCCGTTTGACCAATGTAAAAACTGTTGCAGTCGTTACATGATAATTTATATATGCCGGATGTCTTTTCTAAAGGTATGGGTTTTCTATGTTTTACCATGCTTGCTTGACGATCAATGCTGTATCGTATAGCGGGTTGGATTTAAAATTTAAGTGGTCATTCAATATGAAGTCTCGGCTGTTTATGTTATTATATGCTTTGTATATTTCGAACTCTTCTATTGCGTCCATGTAACATGTAAATTGGAGGATAGTCAAGCAAGCATGGTATATAAATATCAAAACGTTAAAATCCAGTTACTAAAAACTAACTTACACATTACATTTAATAATATCTGTTTAAAAAATCATCTAATACCAAAATATGCAGTTATAAATATGAAGGCCCTCTCTAGGGCTGCTAAAGCAACCAAAAAACATGCTGAGATTTTTCGGATCAAGGAGGAAATCAAATCTTTGTATATTAAGAAATCTACACTCAACACACGACTTTATAAATTGCATTTACATATTTTCAACGATATTCATCCGGCCATCGTAAATAATGTTATGGAATCAGTACGTAAATACGTCTCTGACGTTACTCACAATACATACTTTAAACAGACGCGTAAAATTCATAATTTGAAGAGTAAACATCGCTAAGAGACCAACATCACTTGTAAACACACATTTTATCGTCGTGTGTCTAATTTAACTACGATAGCTATTAATGAAGACGAAATGAACATCCTTAATAAAGGCATCAAGTATAACTTGCCTCTTAATAATAAACACCAAATCGTACAAGAAATTATCAATGCAGAAACTGCAGTAAAAACAATTACCGATCCAAAACTACAAACCGAAGCACGCATTTTAATAAATAATAAGTTTAATAATACCATAAAAAACCATAATTTTAACAACCATTCACCTCATGGTTTACAGAAACATATAAGATTTTCCAACGAGTTTAAGTTATTGAAACAAATCAAGCTAAATTAGTTGATAATAATGCTCTAATTACTAAGGCAGATAAGGGGAATACTCTTGTTGTCGTGGACTTTGATGTGTATAAAACGAAAATAAACGACTTTATTTCAAACAATAATATTAGAACCTTGAAATCTGATCCTACTGATATGTATGTCAAAACATTGAATAACAAAATCAATAATTGCGTAAATTTGTTTAGCGAATGCACACGTCGCTTCCTAAAGCCTATTAATGCTAAAGCTCCCGAACTCACTGGCCTACCCAAAATTCATAAACACGACATACCGGTCCGACCACTCGTTAATTTTACCACAGCGCCCGCATACAAAACAGCTAAGAAATTCGTTAAAGTAATCAAAGACAACATAAATTTAAAGAACAATCATAGTGTCATAAACAACACGGATTTTATTAATAAATGTAAAAATGTTGATCTACTACCAAATTATAAGTTAGCATCGTTTGATATAGTAAATTTGTATACCAACATACCAGTAAAGGAAACACTAAATATCTTAAAAGAAAATTTATTAGAGAATAATAAATTAAATATACAGACGATAAACGAGTTAATTGGTTTACTTGAAACTATTTTAGAACAAAATTACTTTGCTTTCAATAACCAATTTTTCATTCAGGATGATGGTTTGGCCATGGGTTCACCTCTTTCTGGTCTATTGGCTGACGTTTACTTGAATTTTTATGAAAACTCTCATTTACTCTCACATAACAAATACGAAAATGACATAATATTTTATGCACGTTATGTAGACGATACCTTTCTAATTTTCAATGGTACTGTACGACAGATCGAAAACCTAAAACATTATATGAATAGTATTAATAAAAACATTCAATTCACGTTGGAAACTGAAGTGGATAATAAATTGAATTTTTTAGATTTGTCTGTCATTAAACACATAAATAAATTGAAATTTAATATTTATAGAAAACCGACTATCACTGATGTGACAATACATGCTGACTCTTATCATCCATTTACGCAGAAGTTGGCAGCTTATAATTACTTTATCCGCAGATTGTTGGCAGTGCCTCTCAGTGATGATGATTACCGTGAGGAGTTGAATACCATTAAACATATAGCTTTAGCTAATGCTTACCAAAACACGTTAATTGATAATCTCATCAAGAAACATAAAATTCGAAAATCCAAGCCCCCAGTAGATAAGGATACAAAAATAACATTTATTTCTACCGCATACACAAATATAATGCCAAAGTTTCTAACCTCCACATTTAATAAATTGAATATTACCGCTACCTTCAAAACAAACAATAGTCTATTAAAAATACTACGTCATAGAAAACCCATACCTTTAGAAAAGAAATCCGGCATATATAAATTATCATGTAACGACTGCAACAGTTTTTACATTGGTCAAACGGGGAGAGGTTTCCTCAAACGATTTAAAGAGCAAACACCAAAACGTCACCTAAATAATCTCACTTTGTTAAATAATATCAAGTCCAGCTTTGCCCGCCACTTAATCTTACACAATCATAAGTATACTGATTTTAAATCTAATTTAATACCCCTACATGTGTGCAACAAAGGCCGTTACATGGACGCAATAGAAGAGTTCGAAATATACAAAGCATATAATAACATAAACAGCCGAGACTTCATATTGAATGACCACTTAAATTTTAAATCCAACCCGCTATACGATACAGCATTGAACCTGCTTAGGCGTAATCACTCAGATAATAATTCAGTGTCCGATCGGCTTCGTCGTGGTGCGCACCATTTAGAAAGCGAGTGAATTACATAGTGGACAATTATGTGTAATATGTGATTTTAACTATTAACGACCTCAATAGAGCGATTTAATCTGATGATGGAGCAGATGTTCCGAAACGCGTCATTTTAATCGACGTAACGAAGTCACACGACGGATATAAGGTGATTCATTTATCTATAATTTTTGACTTTTTTATAATTTTAATTAACTTAATTTAAATAATATTTTTATGTTTGTATAGCGACATTAAATATTTCCAATATAACCGTCAAAACAGCTGATTAAGTTATTAAAAATTAAGTAATTGAAGTTAATCAAAATTAAATCGATTATTTGTTAGTTTTTGTATTGAAATCGAATGAAATTGATAATTCGTTAATTTATTTTTAACCTCTGAAGTTACTGATTCAGTCAGTGAAACTTGCAACAGGTCATTTAACTGATAAAAATTAATACAATCTACTTGGAGAAGTAATTACAATTTAAAAATATATATTAAACATGGCCGATAATAGTTATTTTATAGTCAATTTTTTAATTCAGATGCCTTTAAATTCACCGCTTACGTCTCGTTTCTAAGGTCGGTTTTCAAATTGCCTTTTACACCTCATCTCTGTCTTAAGTCTCGAACAACAGACCACTATTCTATTAGACTACATATCTGTTGTTGAATTAATTAAACGTTTATTATGTGTGTTGTTGCTGATGTAATTTTAAAATATCATACGGAATGTTTACGAAATACCATGCAGCGTTCCCGACCTACAATTTAATCGTCCAACATTGAAAGGAATTCTCGGAACTCAGCATTGCAATTTAATTAAATCCTGTTTGTTTTTGCAGGTTTCCATAAAATCTAGAATAAAATAAAAACCGACCGGCAACTATTAATTAAATTATAGAAATTAATGGAACCAAATTGCATGTCAGTTCCAAGAAACAAATGCAAGTATCAAAGTGAATGTGGTTAACTCCAGTGGAATTTAATTTGGATTCACGTCGGCTCAAAGTTAATTAAAAACGTATGGTAATTGACAATTTCTTTTAAAGCATGTTAAACCATGTATATATTAAAAACAATCTGTATGAAGATAAATGATTCCTGATATATTCAAACGAACGTGTGTACTTTTACATTACTATTAAATCCTAATTGACGTGTTTATTATTAAGTGCCTCACCAATTGAAAGTTTAACATTCTTGTAAGTTATAAGTAAATGATTGGAACGTCTTTTAGTCAAGTAAGAAAAAAAATAAGGCTTCGTTATTATTGCTAACTTGATATTAACAAATAGCCTGTCATGATATGAAACGACATTAAATTAAAGAGTTAGCTTTGTACGACTTTAGTATTCATGTTCTTAACATAACCAAGAGCTTCATTGTTTCAATTGTTGAAACTTTGTCTTTTTTAGTTCCAAGCATATTTATGCAGTTTTTTGAAACTAACAGCATATGCATACAGACTATGCCTTTATTCACAAAAATTACACAATATTCTTAAATTGTTTGTGCTAATGACTGTAGCTTACTTATAGAAGTTTGTACATAAGATATAAGTATTCAAAAATATTAGCAAACGTTTTACTGAATGAATCTGAAATTTCAACAAACAGCGAGCCACAAGCCTTGACATAGTGAACTGCGCTCTCCGGAAAATATTTTTTTCACCTGAGAATTTACTGCATTAAGTTTACGATTTCACTGTCACAAAAATACCGAACAAGTGTTACAAGGACTTTTGAAGGATCGATGTTGTTGTGTGGGGTGTGATATGTTCGAATAATATGTGTGATTTGAATTGTGTCTGTTCGTTTAGGATGTCGGTTTTATGTGTTTTTGTGTGTTTGTATATTTCCAATTGTTTAAGAGCGTCTAGTTTTCGGCCTTTTGTGTGTACGTGTAGAATATCCATATTGTTGTCGATGTTCGTGTGTGTGTGGTTTGTTTCAATGAGGTGTTTCGCAAAGATGGATTCCTTAGTGGAGTGTAGTGCCTTTTTGTGTGCAATGTATCTTTGTTTGAAGCAACGTCCTGTCTGGCCTACGTAGAATTTGTTGCAATCTGAGGAATTTAGTTTGTAAACGCCAGGTAGATCAAATTTGTTTTGTTCTTTATGTGTGTGTTTTGATAGTGTGTGTTCTGTTTTGTTTGTAGTTTTGTATGCGATTCTGTATCTTGCTTTTTTAAATTCAGTGTGGTTATTGATGTATGTTAGTGTTATGAATTTCTGTTTTTTTCTATCTTTGTCTGATGTTTTTTGCATAAGAGTTTATTGACTATTCTTTTTTTGTATCCGTTGGATTCTGCTATATATTTTGTCGTGTTTAGTTTGTCTTCGTGATCCGAGTCGATAGTGATATACTATTTATATTTAGTTAATCAACGGACTCGTCATGGTCAACAAAATTTAAAAAACAATATATAAAAATTATATATTTCCAATATAACCGTCAAAACAGATAATTAAGAAATAAAAATTACAACAATCGAACATGTAAATCGAAATTAAATTGATTATTCGTTATTATATATTAAAATAAAAAAATCGGTTATTCGTTAGTTTTTATATTGAAATCAAAACAATTTTATAATAAAGAAAACGAAAAAGAATTTTCAGACCAGAATAACAGGTAATGAAGAGAAATTAAATATGCTGATGATATTGTTCTCCTTGCAAAAACAAGAACGATGTCACCAGTAGAAAAGTAGAACAAAAAGTTCACCAACAAAAGCATCTCAATTTGTGAACACACAAGATACTTCAATAATGAAAACAAGAATATTCTTTAAATATTAAAGCAGGAAAAGATAAAAAATAGCTTAAAATAAATAGCCTTTTGTGGGCGTTTTAATACAAGATATTGACGAAGCGGAAGGTAAAATGAAAATTATACTAGCACCAGGCAATTTCCTTTTTCAGAAGAAAAATGTAACTGAGAATGAAATAAGCTGATTCTGAAAATGCTGCAGTGGAAGAGAACTTTGTAGGAGCCATAACGAGAAGGCGAGACATGTTGAGTACCCAGGATTAGTGATTTTGTAATGGGCGAGTGCAGTGAATGGGAAGAACTGTAGCGACGTCGCAGACTTGACGTACGTAAAACTGTTTTCTGACGATATGTCATGTTGTAGGTATTCGGAAATGAAGATATAATACTAGGGGCGTATTTATGAGGGACACGATCGGGACCGGACCACCTCTTTCTACCAGAGGGTCGAAAAGTTGACCCTCTTAATCTCTAAATTTTAAGCTATATTATTTTTTCCAGCTTTATATGCAAATACAAGTAACGGTTTTTAAAATATACAAACAGGTTTATTACACAGTATTTGCATATACTTTTGAAATATGAAAAATAGGAAAATCAATTCAGCCAATAAGTATCTTCTAAAAAATTGTTCAATGATGTGTATTTTTTTCTACTAGCAATTTTATACAAACCACTATATTGTATTTGGTATTGACGAGCGCTTTCAGCAGTCAAACCATCTTCAGGTCATTTACCAATATTTGAGACCACTAACGCTAAAAAAAAAAAAAAAAAGTGTATTTTTGTTGTGTTATTACCGTTTACTTTAATGGAATTGATTTCAGGACGTAATAACACATTTTTCAACCACTTTAAAGCAAGTAATGTTGATTAGCCTTAATTTTTTTTCTTTGTATGAAGCCGACTCGACAGGGCCACCCCCAGGCCAAATTATGGATACGCCACTGATAATGCTACTTACCCGTGTGTTTTAAAACATTATAGTTGGATTAGAAGAAAAAATAAATGATCCACACACACACACACAGGGTGTAAATAAAAAGTGCCCTCGCTATACATATTCGAATTCTTTGCAACAATATAAGAAACAATTCCTATAATCATAGATCCGAAAACTCTCATTTGCGTCTGGCCACCAATTTGTGATTTTTTAAGAAAAATTTGTATCTCAAGAAACGATTAATGTTATTTAATAGATAAAAAGACCGAGGTTATTTTTTGACCTAAAATTTCAAAGTAGTAGCCACCTTAATTCTTTTATCACTTATAGCCCTATAAATTTTAATTTGATCAAATTACGGTTTATCGAGTGTAATATTAAGTCTTTTATTGTGAACTCAATGGCATTTTATTTGTTTAAATATGCTTATAATAACTGACTTAAGAAGTAAGGCAGAAAACACGATACCAATATAGTCTGACTATTTGGTGTTTTTGTGTAATATTATTTATTATTAACAATTATACAAAATCATGAGAAAATGTGAATATCCATATACATTTAAATTTTATTTATAAGTAACCCGATGAGTTTCTTGCAGTATTATTGTGTAATACTATACATTGACAAATTGTAATTACTTCTGTAAGTAATTGATCTAAATTTCTATCGCTCAATAGACTTGACGTGCGTTTCACTGATTATATCAGTATTTTCAGAGATATATAAATGAATTAACAAATAATCAAATTGTTAATAATTACACAAAATTATATAAATGTATTATGATATTATTTAATATACTGTAGTTCCTTCTACAAGTTGTGTATTATGTTTTGTCGTTTGAATAACTTACGCATGTTTCATTGAAACATATCAGCATCATCAGAGGTTTGTAAATAAATTAACAACAATCTAAATATTCCACGTTAGTACAGAAACTAACGAATAATAGACTTTGTTTCGATTTCAATGTAAAACAAAGAATAAATTGTTTATTATCCGATTAATTAACGATTGTTTTAATGTTTCTTTACTTAATCAGCTGTTTTGTTGGTTATAATGGAAATATTTAATGTTCATATATTATTTATTTTTTATAAATTATACAAATGTAAATTAACAAATAATGTTGTTATATTGAAATCTAATTAATTAAAATCGACTGTAGGTAAGAACTCTAACTAAAAATTCGTTAGTACTCTAGTGCTACTATCTACCATCATTGCGTAATTGCACAGTGTTTTTGTAGCTATGTAACCTTATAATATTTACGACAATCCTCATTAATTTAAAGACATGTTTGTAAGTCAGGTAATGTAATAGCTTGAAAACAATTCTTTTACATTAAAAGCATTGTTTTATATTTAATTTTTCAACAAGTAAAATGTTACTAGAAGAAAGACAATCGTGGTTTACCTGAAGCGTTACAGTGTTATACAAACAGATTTCTGACTTAATGATGACAAATCGACTTTATGCTTAATGATTAAACTTTTGTCTAAGCGTGAGCAGATGCGTAAACACAGTACAATGCAGCAAAATAACAAACAATTGGGACTCTTCTTTACAAGCAGAACGGTTACTTCGTAAAACAGTTAACAAAGTTAAACCCCACGTTCAGACATAACAGAGAACCGACAATATATATACGGTGAAGTAAAAATAAATATTTCAAACGTTTTTTTTTAATGCTGTTTTCCGTAACTTTTTAGACTTTATTTCTTCTTTGATATTTTCCATCTATTTTAGAAACGGAAGTTTTGATTTTTCTCGCGAATACTGTAAAATGTCCTGAATTTCAACGGTACATTTATTTTCAGTTTCCATGGAAATAGAATGACCCTTAGACGCCTTCAAAAGCAACTAAGTTAACGGCAGAAAAATTTAACACAGTGTGCATACTCATAATATTTTATAAAGTATTAATTATAGACATCTTTACATTGGTTTATTGTACATTTTTTATTCCATTAAGTTTTATGAACATTGCGTTCGAATACCGTCGATTCTAGATTGTAACTGCAATATTTATAAACATCAAAGGCTGGAATTGAAAACAGAAGTAAGTAAATACTTTTTTACCTGTAATATTTATTAGGTAAATAACTTACTTGATAACAACAATAGTAACGTTTCTTATGTGAATATTAAGCTGACTGCGCAAATCTCATAAATTATAAGAATATGGTCTTTAATATAAATTAAGAACAAGCGGGACTTAGGACCCACCGAGATGTGTACAGTTCCTGAACAGCAATTCTGCCTTCTTTAAAAACGTACTTGTTCGGTACTCCAGATTTGTAAAACGGGTTGGATTAAATTAAGAAAAATTTTTTTTGCTTACATGTAAACGGTTCAACTACGACTGCTATCTAAGGTAATGTAAAAAAAATTATCGTCAAAAGACTAGATCTCTAGGATAGGCGAAAAATGGGATTAATATTAAATATTATAATGTTGAACGTCACTTGAAATTTTATGTTCATTATTTTATTATTTTATATAATTGATTGTTTAGTATCGTACTAAGTATTACGCGATTAGAGTATTATGTACGTATATGCCAGCAAGTTTATTTCCATTGTCAACTTTACACGAAACAATATTAATTTACTACCAACAACTTGATATTGTTAATGCACTACTAGAAGTTGATTGCGTTTTCTTATTATTTTGAACCGCGAAAGTGGCAGGCAGGCAGGCAGAGAGAAAGAGAGAGAGAGAGATTGAGAGAGGGAGGATGAAATGTCGAAGCTTATACGTTGAAAAGGCACCCAGTATCTATGTTTATCAAAGTTAATATGTTAAGATAAACGAATTTTTTGTATCGAATCATGGACAAGTTATTATATGCATTGTACATAATTTATAATGTATTCTGCTTTTATATTGTAGCATTGTTTCATCAATAACAAGGTAAAATATTTATTCCATATGTGACTGGCGTTCGAGAATGGGTTTAATGAGTTACTTATCCACTCATGCTTTTACTTCCAGTCTCTGATGTTCATAAATCTAGCAGTTACAAGCAACAATCAACGGTATTCGGATACAATGTCTATAAGAAATAACAATGGATTGATAAGTATACAAGATACATACCCAGTGTTTATAATTAATTACTTAATATACTTCCCACATCGCTTGAAGTTTTAAACCAGGTACTCAAAAGATCATGGTGGTAAAAATTGAAGCTCAACACTGAAACAACGTTCGTCAGCAGGTTCCGCTCAAATTTGAATAAATCCAGTACTTACAGCAATAAGAAACCATTGACGTTCCATACAGTACTACTGAGCAGAAATAAACATTTGGGAAGTTTACCTGTGTTAGCCACCCGAGGACGCGTTAAAGGAATCAGTAACTTTGTGAGTCACGAGGCTTGAGTAGACTCTGAAAGTGAGCCTGTTAGAACCATTTAATTAAAGGCTTTCTTAGGAGTATGTTATTGCAAATGCAATTAGTAAATCACTGTATAACCCTTAAACTTGGAAGGTTGTTCAGAATGATGATAATCATTTAATTAGACCAATTATATAGAACGGTAGCATAATTAGTAATTCAAACTCCTGTTCAAATAAAATGTTCACAGATATCATACCACTACACAGGAACTTGATTTATCATATGTTACGTAATGCGGAAAAAGTGTTACACCATTACAAAACACTCTACGCGTGTCTCGGATATGCCAATGGAATCCGGCTGTAATGTTGTGTGCGTACATGATCTCAACATGCGTTAGCCAGACTGTTCTAGATTCGCCGGCCTCGCGCACTGTGTCAAGGTCGCAATCAATTACGTTCTGGTGTTTTCTAGTACCGTTCTTGATGCGTAGTATGGAATGTTGAGTTGTCTGAGCAGGGTATAAATACAAGGCTTCAGCGGCGCTTAGTTGCAGTTTGAGTTGCGATATATTCCAGTGCGGTTCGAAGTGTTGTGGAAAAGTGTTATGTCCTTTACAATTGTGCGGGACAATTGTAATACATTTGTGTTTTATAATAGTTGACATTTTTATTGCGTGCGAACAATTTTTATTTGATTTGTTGTAAGAGACTATCTTGTTCATTACAAATTGTTTAATTGTGGTAATTAAAGGTGGTGATTAGTGACTAAATTGGTGTCTTGTATTTTGTTTTCCACTGTACCATACAACGATCAGTTAGACCGTCGTAACAATATTATCTACTTCATGCCAAAATGCTTTTATTAGATGACAATAGGTGGAAATGTTAAATGCACTTAACGTGACTTGTTCTTAAGAAAAAGTATTTACTTATTTGTTGATAAGAAATTTCAACTTTATCCAATCAATAATAACAACATTATTTTTAAAAAGATAGACTATATCCTGAATCAGTAATTTATTCTCTCCCTCTCTTTAACTCCTCCCCTCTCCCTTAGTCAAGCTCTCCCCCTCACCCTCTCTCTCTCTCTCTCTCTCTCTCTCTCTCTCTCTCTCTCTCTCTCTCTCTCTCTCTCTCTCTCTCTCTCTCTCTCTCTCTCTCTCTCTCTCTCTCTAATACGCTGCAGCTTGTTTCAGGCTCTCGCTTCGTTGTGCGTTTTCTATTTAAAAACTGTATTTTAGTTTTTAGAAACCGTTTTTATGAACAGGCCATCCTTTCTTCTAAAGGTCATCTTTGTACGTATTTACAAAATTTTTTGTTTTTTTGCCATGTCCAACTTTGGCAATCGTGTGTAACAATGGGTCTAAATGCAGTTTTGTATATAGGGATGTTAGTATTCCTATAAATACCTCTTGACGGAAGGTATGTGTCAAGACAGAGCCATCTGGGGTCTGAATGCTCGCTGTATAGGGCTAATAAACGTAAAAGTAGAATAAGTTATAAAAGCACATAAGTAGACTCTGTGACCTTACCGATATTAGAACCGAGGAGCAGAACGCTGTAACAGGGCACTCTGATACTTCATCCTCCATTTAGAAGCGTTTTGAAACTTCTAATTGCTACTTCTAAATTGTTATATTCTGGAGCCATGTTCTCAATGTTGCACTGTATCTTCGTCTGTCACACTAATTTTGTTTCATCCTTGTCAGTACTTATTCCCACCTTTTTAGTCTAGTTATCTAGTTCCCACTTTCCATATGTTAATATCATAAGTATATACAGCTATTTGCGTTGACATATTTATTAATAAAACTGGCTTTAACAACAAAAAATGTATTAAAGACTATTAATTATTGCTACTTTAAACTTAATAAAAATAGAATAATGTCTGCTTTGCAAAAATTGGAATAAACTATACAGAAAATATCAAATTTTGTTGAAAACTGTATACATGTATCACAAAATGCATTTGTAGCCGTAAATATGATGAGGAATATATTAAGCTAATACTTGCGGTAGTTAATATTTATTGTAAAAGTAATTGACAATTATAAAGCGAATTACCAAATTAAAAATATTTCATTACACAGACTAAATTGCGCTAAGTTCAACTGACTTATTAGTAAGCGAATTCACGTAAAGTGGATCACCGCAAACTAGTTGACATAAAACTTCCCTTTACTATATCAGCCTCGTTAGTTTCAATTATAAATTAACTGAACGTAATTGCTTTTATTAGCTTTGTAGAACGTAATTTCATTTGTGTTCACAGTGGTTTAATTTCCATGTAAGTTTGCAGCAAAACTGGGTTGAATTCAGAAACAGTTATATATATTCCGCAGGAAGCTAACTAACCCTAAGCGCATTGTAACTGTTACGTTTTGTGAAGACTACATTGTGACACTTTTAGAATTAAGCATTTCAATTCTAAATTATTGATACATTCCGTGCAAATAGTCATCCTACTTTACAGCGTAAACCGAAGTAAGTTTCACGTATCTTCTATCTGCCTTTAATTGTTATACCTCATATCTCATATCTCATATATCATATCTTATGTGTTATGAGAACTTCGGCTTGCCGGGCTGGAAGGCCGTGGTCCAAGGTTGTTGGGCGCAAAAGTCTCGGCTATGCCTTCGACGACCATCTTCAGTGCAGAAGGCTGCAACACACTGACCAAGGTTTCGCAGTCAGTTACCATCCCACAACTCGCGTCTAAAGAGCACTCAATGAGAGGGATTCACCCCTCTGATTCATTGTAAAAAAATCTTTCTCAGCCGATGCGAATCGCTCGGCGGTTTTGCTACACTATAAAAGCCTCCACCCCTCCTTGCAGGAGGGCCCCATCCTTTTTTTTAGACTCATCAGACAGTCGTCGGGTTTGCCGGGACACTGCAACTACCGGGGCACATCCAGCTGCTGCCCGACGATTATTGCCCGACGAATATATGAAGTTGGGAGATTCATTAAAATAGATGCGTGTTTCTGAATCTAGACAAATTCCGTGTTTACTTTAATCTTACATTAGCAAATAAATATAGTATAAAACAATGACGTTATTTCAATTCATTTATGCTGACAATTCACTGCCTATATAATATTGTTTGTCGCTTACGGCAAAGTAAGTCGGTGCGTACACAACGATTTAAAAATAGTCACCTGTAAGAATCTACCGGATGATAATCTCGATTATTCTACTGGCATCTAATGCAACTTTGGCACGTATTACATCGTGCAGGCAAAGTATAAAAGTGCGTTTCGGAAGAGGCGGGTTTCCGTGCGGTGGACAGAGTCCACCGGAAGCGTCTCGGGAAGCCTTTGACAGAAAGCAGGCCTGTACCGATTCCAATCGACTACCTGCCGAGCTTGTCTACCAATCCTGGGTCGGATGGTCCCGTGACCTGTATGGGAGGTGGAAGGAAGACAGCTCCGTCAACATTGATATCTCTATCTGAAAGACAATATCCTTCACAACGGCGATTCAGAGTGCATTTAGTATAAAGTGATAATTGTGAATTGTTGTATGCGAACACCTTTAATTGGTGACTTACACTATTAAGTGCGACACTGTTAAGTAAGTGACAATTGTTGTGTGTTATATTTGTGTGTTGGGCAATCAAAAGCTTAGAATTGTTTAAGACGAGTCTCCTTGTTTATTGAAATTGTAATTCGATTTCTAAATTGCGATTTCTCTGTGTTCAATTATTATTCTGTTTTCACTGTTCAAACACGATGATCCGTGTATTCGTCGTAACAACGTAAACAGTGTCCTCCGTGGTAAAACACGAACTTTCAATACTTTGTAACATAAAGCCTTATTACGATGGTAAGTCAATAAGTATCCGCAAACAATTTTTATAAATTATTGTGACAACTGTACAAATCTGATAGTTAGCTCATTTTTCAACATAGTCCCCTTAATTTTCAATACACGTGGTCCATCGTTGTACAAGCTTCCTGATGACCTTGGAAAAAATATTTTTGGCTGAGCAGCAAGCCACACTTCCTTTACTTCTTGGTCGATGGAGAATCAACGACCCCTTAAGGCAGCTTTAAGTTGACCAAAGAGATGGTAATCCGATGAGGCGAGATCTTGGCTGTATCTATAATGCTCCAAAACTTCGAAACGCAATTTCTCAAAGGTGTGGACAGTGTGAGCGGCTGTGGGCGTGCGTTGTCATGCAAAAAAACAATCCTTCCGACAGCGTTTGGATCGAATTGGAGTCTTCAGTTCGTTGGACAGCATCTCAATGTAAATTAGACTATTTACTGTTGAGGCCTTCTCTAAATACTGTTGCAGTATTTTGAGTCCCAGAATACTGTGAGTATTACCTTCCTGCAGAGGGTTAACTATTGAATTTTTTTACTGGCGATCGGGGTGTTTGCATTCTATGCTGTGGCGTTTACTTTCAGCCTCAAAGTGGTAGATCCACGTTTCATTTCCAGCGAATATTTGCTTCAAAAAAGTTTCACCTTTATTATTTATAGCGGTCCAGTAAGCGTTGACAAATGACCACACGATTGCGCTTGTGCTCTTCGCTGAGCTGTTTTGGAATCCATCTTGCACAGACTTTACGAAAGTCAAGCCTGTTATGGGTACCCTCATATATTATTGAAAAAAAAAAAATTATTGCAGTAAATAAAAGTTGTTTTTACATTTATGGGATATAAAATATTTGCTTTTAAATGAATATAACTGAAGCAAATGAAAACGTTTAGCAGTAGTATACCAAACGAACAAATTTTATTTTACTTTTCATTTGGTATTTAGTTGTACAGTATGTTTGATGCTTTCCAGCGGCTTTTGAAAAGGTTACTTAATGATCAAATGCTTATTGTACTAGTTTCCAGCAGACTTGTAGAAGCACGTTTGTCCTGGTAATCAAACACATACAATGTGTTTATAGACAAATTGGATACGAATAGTACTTGGTGCTCAAAGTATGTAAAACTACACTCACAGGAACTATCGCGATAGTTTACAGATACTGGTGTGTCAAAATCGTGATAGGTCATTCTTCTCTTTGTGTACAGCGGAGGTAGAATTTCAGGGAAAGTGTCGGAGGGCGTTCAGAAAACGAACGCCTGGGTCGTCTCAGATAGTCGAGTTGGAGGCCTAGCGCAAACCTTGATCCACAAGAGACGGTAGCTTTCCATAAGGTAGTTTCAGACTGGGGTCGCGTAGGTAACCAACCGTGCAACATATGTGTTAACGATGAGTTTTTTTAGGCGGAAGGACATTGATTGCAGGGTTCTGAGTACGGAAACAATAAAGGGAATGTGTGCAGGGCCTGTGTGAATTGCGTGTCGCATGACGATCTTTACTGCTTTCCATGTACCGAGCTCGGAGACGAAGCTCCTGCCATGTGGTCCCGTCCAGAAAAGAACTCTCACTCCTTTGCTGAGCCACTAAAACGGCATGTTTGTACTAGGTACGTAGAACAGTATTTACCGGCACCGTTTCCAAAAATCACGTGGACGTATACGGTACCTGCCATGAGGTCGGCCCTTGCCACGTGCAAGTCGCCGGACGGTGTCATACAAACTGACACTGAGTCCACTTCTCGACAAGCGGAAGGGAACCTAACGGCTCGTTAGCCGGAGCTCCCTGTCGGGAACGCTTAGCATCTTTCTTTTAAGCACTGCGGCAAGTTATCCCCAGACCGGTGCAGCATAGTTGAAGGTCGGCAACAAATACGCGTTGACGATCATCCTTACCTACCTTTATGGATCCATACCCTTGTTGTCGAGTATCGGAAAGAGTAAGCCCAGATGAGCTGACGCTTGCACAAGTGACTGTTTGGGCACGAGTGCACCAGGTAAGTCGACAATCAAGGTGGACTACCGAGGTACATGACTTCGTTAGACCAGGGCAAATACGTCCTGCCAAGTCTCACTTAACCACACGGTTTCATCCTCCGCCTGGAGAATAGCACCGCTGAGCTCTTGGTTTCTTTGACTACAACTTTCCAGTTCTCGCTCCAGTTCACAAACGCATCCAGTTGGCGCTGCACGATTGTCCTGGCAGCGCTATTATAGGTGGCATACATTGCCGTGTCTTCGGCATACAAGAACATCTTAAATCAAGGTTTGTTGGGTTCGTCGTGAAGTAGACGGAGAACAGGCGAGGTCCTGCTACGCTACCTTAAGATACCCCGGCTGTAATGCGTCTCTGGGAAGAGACGTGGTCATCTGTTCTCACGCAGAAGGTTCTCTCTGTCGGAAAACTAACAATTAAATAAATGTCGCGGTCACGGAGCTCGATATCCTGGAATTTTAAAAAGATCCCGTTGTACCATACATTGTCAAAGGGCTTTTCTAATCTACGAACCGGCCTATGGTTATTTCTTCCCGAAACCCGGCGCCCGGCGCCGACAATGCGTTCTACCAGTCTCGTCAGCTAATGAGGTACCCTGTGCGGGAACCGACCTGTTCGAGGATCAGAACGTCACAGTTCCTGAGAAGAAAAGAAAGAGGATTTCTCAGCGCTGAAGAAGTACTGGATACCGGTATTGATACATGCAAAAATTGCCAGGCCAATCAAAACAAAATAGCAATGCGATTGACCAAATAATTACAAATTAACAACGAGTATAAACTTTAGAGAAATTCGCACTCAATAAAACTTTATTGCATCAGTTCTGGGCTGATGCACTTATACTAGAAATACAGAAGACGCATGTTAGCATTGGCTTGCTCCTACCGCAAGCTTTCAGAGTCCGCGGTTCTTGTGGATGAGGGAATATTTCCAATCGATCTGCAGGCACAGGAAACAGGTTTACAAGAAGAAGGCCAAAGTAGGTAAAGTACAAGCTCACACGAAGGCCAAAGCTTAGTGGCAGGAAAGCCGAACCAGTGACACGAAGGGAAAGTGGACCGCTGGTCTCATAAAGCAGTTAGCTGAGTGAAGATAGCAAACATGGAGATATTAATAATTCTTTCATAAGACAATTTCTAACTGACCATAACCTTTTCTAGACTTAACTATATAGGATGTGTAAAGTAGACAGACCAGACTTCATTTTCTGCCAACAGAAACTAGACAATGTACGTTTGCAAGCAACGCGTTTTAACCTGTGGTAGATGGAAAGAAGAGAGGCAAACCTTGGAGAATGTAGTGAGACTGTTCACTACAGTCCGAAAGTATCATCTGACTGATGCTGCGGAACGAATACCACTGGGATCAGGTATCGGCCTACATAGAGAAGACGATAAGGAAGCAACAAAATGATCTTGCTAGAGCCGCTTATACAATAGCAGAAAGCATATAACGTGGACCGGCTGAAGTTTTAAAACAGATGAACGTCTGCATGGACGAAGAACAAATGGCACCACCCTGAAGTATTGCGAAAGCTGAGTCCCGAGGTGGATCCATGCCCTAGAAAAAGGTGCATTCGTGTTTTTGGTGCGAGTGCCACACACCTAGGAGTGGGGGCCTTCCTGAGGCAAACATTAGTTTCCCAGTGTCTTTCGTAAAGAAATAATTATTATTACTACCACTACTTCTACTTCTACTACTACTACTACTACTACTACTACTACTACTACTATTATTATTATTATTTTTTATTATTGTTAACCATACCCACGTGTTTCTTGTTTCTTTATCATTTACATTTCATCATCATTATCATCATCTTCATGGATTAAACCAAGAATGGTTTAATGAAGAAAGTTGTGTTAGTGGTTAAAATCACAAGCAGAATTATCACTGTTGCACACCACTATATAAAAATTATACCGATACGGAATTTCATATCGGAATTTATTGAGAAATAAAAATGATTTCTCAATCGGAATAATTTTTATATAGTGGTGTGCAACAGTGATAATTCTGCTCAAGAATGGTTTGTTCCGATCTCAAATAGGCAAGGATTAGAGCTGGTCATTCCTCGGACGTCCCACACCTCTCCGTCGCCTCGGCTTATAGTTCCAGAGTTGTTTGGGGATGCGGCAGTCATCCATTCTGCAAAGATGTTCCCACCAATTCAGCCGATACCGGGCGATCCTGTCGAGTATACTCATAATATTCAGTTTCTGATGTATATCTGTGTTTCTTGTATGATCATGGAGAATATACACTGCCACGTGCCTGACAAATCTTATTTCATCCGCTTGGATGCGACTGGCCTGGCCTTTCGTTAAAGTCCAGTCATTTACATTCAATAAACAAATTATCACATTTTAACAGCATGTGTTTTATTACATATTATTAATTATTTGAAAATTCCTTGTTTTGGACTTATTCCCACCATTTTAGTCTAGTTATCTAGTTCCCACTTTCCATATGTTAATATCATAAGTATATACAGCTATTTGCGTTGACATATTTATTAATAAAACTGGTATTAATAAAATTTGTAAATGGTAATAAACAAAGTATAATTGTAAGTCTCAGGCAATGTACTGTGATAACATGACCAACGAGTTGTACAGCACAAAAAGCAATTCAACCGTAATATACACTCATGACTTGATTAAACAATTTCTTTACACATTTTAGCTATATAAAATCTATGGAAAAGTGTTTATTTTCGCTGCTTTCCATAATTAAGTATTAAGTTAAAGTGGTTTAGCCTTGCTTTTATAATAATTATGTTTTCCATAAGACTACGCTTTTGAATAGAAATTTAAGATTATATTAAATTAAATTTAATGAAAAATAATAATTAAATCTTCTTAAGTACTGACGTGAAATTAATTACAAACAATTCAATAAAAGCGGGAAGTGACCGTTGGTAGTTTATTAACACGGCAGAAACATACTATGATTCTAAAATATCTTATATATTTTTTCACAATTATCTTTTTATTAAAAATTTATATATTATATAAACATCTTTCAATCACATGTGTTGCCTTTACGTTTCTTTAAATTTCACCTCGAAGTTACTTTTAGAGTAGGACAAATTTTAATATGAAGTAACATTTACAAAATAATTATGTTAAAGTTTTTAATGTTTTTATCATTTCAGTAACAAAGGATTGTTTTAAGACAAAAACAGTCATTCAAACATTACTATACAGGCAATATTTTGATAAAAGCGACAAACGTATTATATGAAGTTACTCTCACATCAAAGTAATTAGTTACTTGTTTAATATTGTTGAGACCAACCTTGTAAATTGTTTTCAAACTGTGCTTATTAATTATCTGTTGTAAAACAGTGGACGTTAATCAGCCATTTGTCACATAGTAACAAGATGTACTTCAAGGAAAACTGTTGTGGTACAAATTCTAATTCACTTCTTTATGTGTACGTGTGTGAGTGTTTCCTAGATTGTATCGTTTGAATTGCGCTAGTGTGCTACTCGTTGTGTAACACTAATTCAACTAGTGTCCGTAATTGTTTTTTATCGTTTTTTATATGTGTGGTGTATTTTTCAATGCAAACATAATGCCGTTTACATATCTACGTAAGAATATATTTTTATTTTTGTTCGACGGAAAATTTCCTGAACCATGTTTTAAAAAGAGAGAACTTAAGCCGTGATATATTCACATTCAAATTTACAATGAACTGCAGTAATATTTTTATAATTAATTTTATGCTTAAAAGCCGATAGTCAACTTTCAATATTACTGTTATTTATTTTGATTTTTGTCAAAAAAAAGATTTTTTAATATATGCGGACTGTGGTTGAGTAAAACTTGTAGTGGAAAAGCTGTTGTAGAATTCTATATTAATATTAAATAGAAATTCTATAAAAGAGAATGCTTATATTGACTAATTGAAGGGTAGTATTAATTTTATTATTGTGTACATTTTGTGAACCTATTAAATTATTAATGCTCAATTGATGTGCTTTGGCAATAGCACCTTGCTGAAATAATAATGACTAAGGTTCTAATAATGTTTTTTTATATATTACGAAGATATATTGGATTGTTACCTGTTTGTTTTAGCATAAATTTTCTTCGCAATGTCTCGCCTCCTAGCCACATCCTAATTAACGTAATTACTATTCATTAGAGCTACCTCACATGAGAGTTACCCATCACACATCACACCCAACTGTCAACACTAACTGTTAACACTAAGCAATCCTAATAAATAAAACAGTAACTGTTAACAGTAACTTACAGCTAACAATTATAGCTATAAAGTACTGAGAAAGAGGCTAAATATAAGCAGAAAGGAAAAGAGGCCAAATCAAGTTGCACTTATATCTAATCAAGCTCACAAGATTTCATTTAAAATTATCTGAAAAAAGAAACATTAACTTTCAAATGTTATTTGAGTAAACTTATAGACAAACAAACATCACCTTACAAACGTCATTCAAACAAACTGTATATAGACCTAATATTGTTACGCCGGTCTCACAGATCGTCGTATCGTACTGCTTTACCATCGATAAATACCACGATCGATCGTCGTAATTACCAGCTTTAATTAATCACAGTTAATAATTTGTAATCAACTCGTAGAATAATTCAACGTAAATTTTGTACACAAGTAATAAATTTTGTATAATGATGTCAAGTAATAGAGTTCCTCATTAAATATAACAATGTAATTACTTCTCACAATACTTCGACAACAACTCGATCCGCACTAAGTAAATTCGCTCATCAAACTGATTATAAAGTCAGCCTGTATCCCTTTTATGGGAAGCGCACGTTTTCCAAAATTTTCCATTCTTACTACAGCGTGTCGCATAATGCGTATTTCAGTTGCTCTCCAGAGCACTCTGGAACGTACTTTAGCGCGGTCTTGATTGATGCTACACCTGCTGGACTCGCGGAGGGACTGGTGGAGGACGCTCTCGGCTGTTCCAGAGGATTCTATCGTTTCAATATGTAAACCTAAATGTGTGTACCGCATACACATGCATGTTTTTCGTTAATACAATATTTAAGTTTTCCTTAAAATTTTACACACAAAATAAATGTAGGTATAGGTTATTTATTTATGCTCACAATGATACTTCGGAAGACATGAACACTTAATAGCGTTGTCTTCTGTTGGAGACATATTTAACATAATACCATGGTTGTGTTTGTGATGTCATCGTAAAGAGCGGACAAACATTCAGAATTTACTTACTTGTCAGTATAACGTATCATTTCCCTTTATAACTGCTCGTCTACTCATTATTGCCAGTAAACTTTGTTCTAGTTTTTTTTTTGGACTAATATGGTTTTTATTTATTCGTTTAAGAAATTAAATTATAAAACACCTGAATTGGGTCCTCCTCCTGCCGTCTGTGTGGGGCTACGCTGCAGTGAGGAAACAGGCCCCGGCCTCCACCTCCACCACGTGCAGTTACTGTGTGGCGCTACGCTGCAGTGAGGAAACAGGCCCCGGCCTCCACCTCCACCACGTGCAGTTACTGTGTGGCGCTACGCTGCAGTGAGGAAACAGGCCCCGGCCTCCACCTCCACCACGTGCAGTTACTGTGTGCCGCTACGCTGCAGTGAGGAAAAGGCCCCGGCCTCCACCTCCACCACGTGCAGTTACTGTGTGGCGCTACGCTGCAGTGAGGAAACAGGCCCCGGCCTCCACCTCCACCACGTGCAGTTACTGTGTGGCGCTACGCTGCAGTGAGGAAACAGGCCCCGGCCTCCACCTCCACCTCCACCACGTGCAGTTACTGTGTGCCGCTACGCTGCAGTGAGGAAACAGGCCCCGGGTTCCACCTCCACCATGTGGAGTTACTGTGTAACGCTACGCTGCAGTGAGGAAACAGGGCCCGGCCTCCACCTCTACCACATTCAGTTACTGTGTGCCGCTACGCTGCAGTGAGGAAACAGGCCCCGGCCTCCACCTCCACCATGTGCAGTTACTTTACAATACGCTACTGCGAAATAATGGGCAATAAATTACGTTAGACAGTTGTCTTTTTTTATAACGTGTAACAATAGATTTTATGAGATAACTAGCCATAGTAAAACTATGGTTAGAGACTACATCCATATTGTATGGTATGGTTATGACCGTAGTATGACGGTCAGAAATTAGCCACAATTGTAAAACGTAAAATGAACAATTAAACACAACACAAACACTTAAAACACTTAAAAATGAATTCACGTGCAGATCACTTCAAGCTAATGTTATTAATATTGTTACGACAATTACGTAACACTATCGAAAATTCGAGCGCGTCATTCTACATGTTTCTCGACTAGCCTAGCGTTCGGCGTCTGTGTCAAGGTCGTGCGCTCACGTAGCCTCCAGACTGTTCGAGCTCTTGTAACTACGCAAATTATGTCGGAATGCGTCCAGGAATATGGAAAGTTATTCTGGAACCTCTGCGGGAGCTATATAAGCAGCTGGATTACACCTGGCAATATTATAGAGTGCGGTTCAGGTAATTGTTGCGGATTAGTGAAAAGTGATTATTGTGTTAAGTAGTGTGGTATTGTAATAATGTGAATTTTTATTACATGTGGACAAAATTAACTGGAATTATTGTATGAGAGTACCTTGCTGATTTCAAATTGTTATTTGTGACTAATTAGAGCTGGTAATTAGTGATTGCATTGATGTCTGTTTTTGTTTCCCCTGTACAGTACGACGGTCCGTGAGACTGTGTTATGAATGAACATATTCATATATTCTTTATGTAGATCGGAGATATAGAGACTCATTATATGTGAGTAATAATTATGTCTTTATTGTCCGCATATAGGTCTTGATGATGTCGATACAGTGACACAATAGTGCTTAGTTAATGACCAAACCTCATGAAACGTTTCTCCATCACGGTGGTACCAACACCATCACGGTCGTTTCTAAACTAAGGATAACGTCTAGCGTCAACCGACTTATAGCCCATACTGTACCTTGCCCCTCCACTTTACACTGTTGGTAGCGGTGAACTCCGACTTTTACACTTCCCAGTACACATCGTGCTAATGTTTATGACTATAGCGTAAGTCTAGAGCTTTTATCAATTCGGCATTGGTGTTCTGACAATCAGGTGGCACTTTCTGCATAGTTCTGTCACAGATCCTTTTAAATTGAGGACGCGTGAAACTGCTTTGTCATTCTCCGCCCAATAATTTGCGCACGCAACGGGTTTAAGTTGCCAAAGATATGTCACCTTGTGTGTGCTTCCATCAAGTGCTGGGGCCTTGACGTGAACTGACAAAAATGTAGGCAATATGACCTTCTCTTTATCGTATTTTTCGTGTTTTCTTCTGTCTTCGCCGTTGGTTCAGTCTAGTCAGCACTTTGTTTTGAAACGCATGGTTGTGTTTTTATTAACTGTTCAACTTCTGTTTTTATCTGTTCTGTTATGTTTGCAATTGACTCTGTTAGAGTTGACATCGAAACTTCCATAATTGTGCTACTGACTCCTCTTCTTCAGACATTTTATTTGGCACAGATTCTTCTACGTCAGATATACTAGTAATCTGATTTTAGACTCGGCTCATAATAGACCCAGCTCTACAGTGATGTGCTCTAGAGTCTGTTTTTGCTACTGTATCAACGCTTTCATATCTCCTGTTTCACTTTTCCGCCCCTCTGTCTGCTTACGTTTCTCGTCCTGACATTCTTCAGACTTAAGCAAGAGTCCTTTTTCAGCTCTTCTGCCACTTCTCTTTTATACATAAGTTTCTCATCGTGTAGTTTTTCTGCTTCTTTTGTTCCGTGTCTGCGTTCTAGTTTGTTCGTTCCTCTGTTTACAGTAGCACCACTAGGGAGGCTTCAAACATCTGAGTGGTATGTATTTTTAAAATAATTTTTATTATTTTTATTTTTAAATATTTTTTAAATTACTATGCTCACTCCTCTTCTAAGAAGTGTCCTCTGTTTCTACTGTTAAAGATCCTGTACCCAATTCTAACATCAATGTCACAACGGTCACATGAATCGTCGTTTGTAAAACGGGAACAGAATAACTAACACCAAATTAAGTCACTAATTACAGCTTTAATTAGAGTTAAAAATTAAGATAATCATTCATATACATAAAAAGATAATAAGATATTCATTCAAGATAAAAATGTTCTAACACACAGCAATGTAAGGAACAATAAATGTCACCTTATTAATAGCGTCGCACTAAGTGATTATTAATGTCCCACTCAGAACAAACCAAACTGGGAAAATCCATGGCGACTATTACCAGGTCGATAACCTGGGGGACCTAGTAAGGAAGAATATTAGAATAGTCGCTGGAACACCAGCGTTGAAGCCTATTACGTGTATATAGAGCACGGCACGATGGTGCATTAGTATGCAATCCCTTTGAAATTGGTGACACCTTTGGACCGGGACATGCACAAATCAGTAGTTAGGACAACCAGCATTGCCATTTCCTCGCAAGAAAAGACAAAGGCAAACAAAGTCTTGACTCCAAAACGTTAATCCACAGGACGTATAACGTGCCTTCCACGATGAGGGAATTACAGTCTGCTATAATCGCTGCCAGCGGCACCGGTCGCTTATCTTACTTCATTACACGTCGACTACCGGCAGTAGCTATGGCTACACCACTAGCACTTTACAACACTACATCGACTCAAGGTGACTACCCGACCGGAAACTATGGAAAGAGACGATCATCATTCCGCTTCTAAAATCTGGAAAGGATCCCCTTAAAGCTGACAACGATTGTCCAGTATCATTGACGTGCTGTGTACGATAATTACTGGAAAGGATTGTTAACAAACAGCTCACCTGGTCTCATGGTGGCTCACCTAATGATCGTACAGAAATGTGGGTTCCGAAAGCACTATTCTACTACTGATCATATAGTATATCTGCAGGACGCAGTTCAAAATAGTTCCATCGACCTTGTCTTGGAGAAAGCATTCGACAAAATATAAAAATAAACGTCTTGAAATTAACTACACAGTTGGCGGTTCAGAGTTGATCGTCCTCAATTTATCTCCATTTTTCTTAGCGACAGGACTTTCCCTGTTCGGGTTAGGTTCCGTTAGTCCCACACGAGCTGAAAATAGAGTAACTAACT
Source organism: Magicicada septendecula (assembly GCA_034769895.1). Lineage (NCBI taxonomy): Eukaryota > Metazoa > Arthropoda > Insecta > Hemiptera > Cicadidae > Magicicada > Magicicada septendecula. The sequence goes on from CM068369.1 coordinate 120,954,446, forward strand.
CTAGAATCTCCGTTGTGCTGCGGGCTTTTTACTGTAACAGCTACCGTGACTTGGGGGGGGGATAGAAACATCAATCGGAATTGGACACAACGATGGCTGGTTGCAGTATTTTTTGTGATAACATCTCCAATCAAACTAATTTATATACCTCAATGCATTACTAATGCTGGTGCATTAATTCTTTCAACGAACAGCCTATTTCTTTTCTTTGATGTAATATATATATAATTTCTTGAGACAAGGATGTTCTTTGTTTCCATGTTTGTTTAATTTGTACGTTCAAGAAGCGATCGATAGAGTAAGAGAACACACCCGTCTCAGAGTATACATACACGGGAAAAAAGTGGACATGCTTAGGTTTGCAGATGACATAGCAGTGACTGCAGAGAGCAAGAAAGATCTACAAAAGATTCTTGACACAATGGATCAAGTAATGAAGAATGAATTCAATATGAAAATAAATGAACAAAAGACAAAGTCCTAGTCTGTAGTCGGATGGAAGAAGAACCAGTCAGAATAATTCTTAGAAATAATGTTCTCCGGGCAGGTAAAGAATATAACTATCTAGGAAGTAAAATCACAAGTAATGGACGTAGCAGTAATGAAATTATAAGCAGAATTAACCATGCTAAAATTGCTTTCATCAAACAGAAATACCTCTTTACTTTAAACACTATCTGTCTAAAAATAAGGAAGAATCTAGTAAAGACATTCGTGTGGAGTGTTGCTCTATACGGGAGTAAATTTTGGAGAATTTGAGAAAGTGACAAGAAAAGACTCCAAGCATTTTCGAGCTGGTGCTACAGAAGAATATTAAGATAAGCTGGAGGGAGAAGATAACGAATGAGGAAGTCTTTAGAAGAGCTCAGGAGGAGAAGAGCTTTCTACGAAATTTAGAAGGCAGAAGAGCTAAGTTTATAGGACATATACTACGACAAAATTGGTTGGCTAAGAGAATAATAGAAGGAACAATTGAAGGAAAGGATCACAGAGGACGACTTCGTTTAGACTACATGAAACAGCTTATGGTCGATATGAACTGCACATCATAGCCTATTGTGAGTTGAAAAAAAAAGCACAGAAGTGGGAAGAATGGGGAGCTGCTGCCAACCAGCCCATGGGCTGCTAACCTAGAAGAGAGAAGAGAGAGAGATATAATTTCTATATTTTGCCAGAACAATTTCTTGCACAGTAGAGTTGTGCAGCATTGTAACATTGCTGTACCTAATATGCCTAACACAATAACACTTGTTTTTTATAGAGGAGGCTTATTCTTCAAAACCACTCATCGAAACCACTGAATGTTTCAAGGCACATACAAATAAATAAATAATTAAATACTACGAAGTTAATGAATTTATTGTTTAGAAAGTTCTCTTACAAATAAAAAAATAATAATACTAATTAAACGGTTTCTACTGAAGTACAGGTAACTGATTTGTAGAGAAAGGTGACGTATACGTAACTTCATAAATTCCAAATTGATTGCGTACTTATTTTATTTCAAAATTGTTTTCTTGTTTCGTTTAAAGTCTTGTCTGTCTGTTTTTTAAGTAACTCAAATTTTTTACCGTATTTAATTTTACGACGTGAAGCACTCAACCTTGTTATGTTGTAAAAAATAAATTACTTGCAAGATGAACGGAAAGTACTCTAGCCTTTCTCAGGAAAAATACAAAATGAGCTTTGTTCATTACATTCACTTTGCAACTGGGTGAATAAAATAGTTTTACCAGAAAGGCAGTGCGTAGTTAACTTTCTTTTACAGTTTTACAAGTGGGTTAGTGTCACAGTTTCTTAAAGCTAAAAGTTAATTGTCAATTACAAGATGGTTACTGTGCAGTAAGGAATACATCAAAATAAGTTTGTATTCTCCACTAAAATTTAGTTTATTGTTATCGTTATGATTGTTTAGAAATGTGCTTATTGTGCTGAACAGAACTTAAGACAGTCTTTTTAGACATTGTCAAATAAATTTATTAGAATGATCATTTATTTTTGTCCTTGTAAGTGGAATAATTGTAATGTTCTTGTATTATGTGAATATAACTTTGTCAAGTTTTAAAGTTTAGAATTTTAATTCTGTATTGCAACGGAACATTGCAGTGAAATGGAACTCATAAATGGATATGAGTTTTGTAACACATTCTCAGACGTTCATGGACACGTTCAAACTGATTTTATTCATTTTTTGTTAATTAGATGTAAGTTTTGAATTAAGATATGGGTAAAGAAGTGAGTTAGTCAAAATACCCATAATTGTATGCTCTGTCATGTCCAGTACAATGTTAGTGCGCAAGTGCGGGGGTGCGCGTGTTATCCACGACTTACTGAATAACTTCGTTAATAATTAACATTTCTACATGAAACGTGAACAGAGTATGCATCATATTGAATTCTACGTTTTTATATAATCAATACTGCAGAACAATAATCATATTTTTATATGATTTTTATAATGAAATTAACTCTTCTTGTAACACATTATCTGCAACAAGGTAATAAAATTTGTAGATACACTTTAGACAGGCCTCTGTAGACTTGGACATAGTTTTACCTTGAAATCAGTCTATCTTAATGAAAATCTACGACGTATCTAAGATTTCAACCAATCAGAAGTTCTTAAATTTATTCGAGTCGGTCTTCCGACGAGAGCACATCAGGGCAGTTTGCTTCGAGATTCCGTCACAGAAAGAGGTAGGCCTACTAGCTGTCTCGAGTTTTTCGTGTTAGGACACGTATATTCGATAAGTGACGCGGGACTGACATACACGATACGAGTTTTCCGTATACGAAATCTAGGGTAGCAGTACTCAAACAACATCAATATCCAAAATAAATCATCAGAAGTTAGTTCAAGATCTCCGTATAGGACAGCAGTATTGAGCGGAATACTACAGGTTGAACGCGAGAACACTTGAAGATTCCGGATTGTGTACGCAAAATGCACAGATCTATTAAATACCCACTTAAGAAACCCTCAGATAAATTAATAAACAGTTACTAATAGATAACGGCGAGCGTGAGTGAAACGCGAGTGTCAGCTACGCAAAGTCAACGAGCATCTGGACACCGACGCAGCTGATCGACGGACCTGCACGAGAGTGTGGAGTTCTACAAACAAATAACCTTACACAGTTGTGAAAAAACAATCATTAGACTCATTATTAAAAGACTCAATATTAAAATAAATAATTTTATTTTTGAAGACTAAATCAGATAAAAGTATAATTTGTGTTAAATCAATAAATTTCTTACCTCAACATGCAGACTCTGTTTTATATTATTATTATTATCTAATATCTTCAAATAAATACACTGTAAGTAGGTTTATTTTTACCTGACGCAGGTTTTACAGAAATTATCCCGTATCTTCAGAGGTTTGTTTGACAATTCAAACAAACCTCTGAAGATACAGAATAATTTCTGTGAAACGTGCGTCAGGTAAAAATAAACCTACTTTTAGTGTATTTATTCGAAGATGTTATGTAAGAGACCTGCATGAAACTCAACGAGTTACTTACAAAGGAATATTACCTATCTATGGAATATTTATTTTGATACGCTGCAGTATATAAGTGAACTTAATGGATTTTGTACGTTACTTAATTGTTATTTATGTTTCACTGCATATATTTCTGGTGCAACATTATGTTCGACTAATTTAAAATAGTTGAATGAGGATATCAGTCATCGTCTTATGTAAATAGTTGTGGCAAGAGGGTGTGTGCGAATGAAAGTGGAAAAATGGCTCTAACCAGCATAAGAAGCCAATAGTTAGTTTACTGACAAATGAAATTATTTAGGTTTTGGTAATATCTAACATGGCAACCCTTCTCCTGGCTTGCATGTACGGTGGAAACTGTAACATGTAAGGTATATGGTAAGGTATGTGTCTGTTCTCCGGTAAGGTACATGGTAGTGTGCAACAATTGCGTCGCCACCCATCAGTCTCCTGAACTCTGATGCATAGGTTTTGGCATTGAAGAAAACACAAAAAATCACAAGAAATCAGAAGGCACAAAAAGTCCGTTTAAGTTAATAAATACTTTTTGGAAGTTTAAAACTTACTGTCTGGAACACATCGCCGTATAATAAAGAATAACGCACGAGGAATCACGGGAGCTATAGGTCTGAAACAGGATATGCTCAACAGTGAGAGGAAGTCAAAAACGGTTAAAAAAGTGGAAGTACAGTGTAAACTTATAACGCTGAAAACCACTAAAATATTCACACTACTATTACAGTACAGTTCTGTGTTCATACAGATATCGGGTGTCATCGTACAACTGTGCCAACATCAACAATTAACTGTTTTGTACAATTGTGCCATTGTTCGCGTATAACAATTACTATACGGAACCACCGTACTATTTTAACTGTCACACACACACATGTTGTATCGAATATAGATGTACACTGAATACTGTGACTGTGTTCTGGTTTGGTATTATTGGGAAGCTTATGTGAAAACATGCTTGCTTACAGTAGACCTATAAGCATAGCAGGTCTACAATCTACTTTGTGACTATGCAAAGCAAAAACTCTCATTTACTTCCGTTATTTATTGTGCGCAATTAAAAACATACATTTTGTTGGTAATATGGTTAAGAACAAAAACCCTTGCATACACAAGTGTTATACAACTGTTTAAAGAAACAAGAACCAAACTGTATGGCTCATGATATATAAGCGTCTGCACACTTAGAGATAAAGTTTTTACTAATCTGTCATATTTATGATAACTAAAGTTAGAAACGGTCCGGCAAATTACAGACAATATTTAAAAATCTCGTGAACTTTCATATAAGTCGCTAAAACTCCCTTTCCAACTCAAAAAACCTCTACGTACGTTATTGTGCTGCGGAATAACCTGCGTCAGTTTTATTAGACCTACGGTCTTGTTTCATCGTACTAATGCCATAAACGTTAATTTGCTTGTAGGTTACGTGAAACTTGATACAGTTGTTGGTAAATGTTAAAGAGGATAAGACAATTGAACTTGATCTCAGTGTACTCATATCTTATCAAAGGAAGTATCTCGCCCATTCTTTTTATTATTTTTTACGAGGGAGACTGTTGAAAACTAATGTTTGCCGCAGGAGGGTCCGTATTCTTACGGTGTGTGGGATTTGCATCCACCAAAACAACAAACCTTTTTGTCTACAACATAGATCCATCTCGGGACACAGCTTTCGCAATACTTTAAGGTGGTGCCACTTTTTTTTCGTCCCGTGGAAGTTCATCTGTTCCTTTACTTGCTGACTTAAGGGCTCGCAACTAAGGTCCGCACATAAGGTTGAACCTATGCAACTTATTCACAACGTTGTTGCTTGCACTATAAGGCACACTGTAGCCAAGGTATTCAGAACTGCTAACTTGTTCCAGGACAGTACCATCTATAACAATTTTTGCCCGTACGGGATCAGTTCCACAAAAAGCCATCTCCTTGGTTTTAATTGTGGATATTTCCAATCGAGAGTCTTTGCAGATTCGGATTTTATAAAATAAGGATCGATTAAACGTCCTCTATGTTCCATTTCTCTTATTGCACATGGCCTCTGTGTAGCGGCTTTCCAAAACGTTTAGTACAGCTACAGGGTATGAACGGTGTTTGCAGATTTGTGAAACTAATCGTCTGTATCGTAGAAAATCTGTCCACTCAAGCTATTTGATAGCGATTAATTAAAGTAGTGTAACCAACACAGTGATTGTTAATTTTTTTTAATGCAAAAATCAAAAATATAGGAATATTATAGGGTAACAGTAGGAGATATTAAAGTAAAGTGAAGTCAGTTTGTTTGTTTAGGAGGACTAATATTACGGTGCCAATTTAATTCACAGACCAAAGCCGCAAAAGAAATTAGGGGGTATTTGAAATTCTAACAACCGTGAATTTTTATTTTAAATTGTAAGCAACATAATTATCTGAATTCATAGTAAACATATTTCATACTAATAGATCATTTTTCAAAAACCCGCTAATTTTGAAAGTACTGTATGTAATTTGGTTAATGCATTCTGAACTACGTAGTACTATCTTCTGAGAACGCCATCTATCCGACATAATTGACAGTTATTGGTTTTGGTGCGGTTATGTGAGACGATTAGTTTTATGTGTTCCTCATTGCCCCACGACTATTACAATAATTCTCACGTGAAATGAATGGTAATGGCATTGTAACCACAAACATTTCTATTTTATGCACAAACCATTGTACTAATTCAAATAATTCAGTAGCTGTTGCTAAAAATTATAGAAAAATCCTACAAAATTTGACACGAGTTCATTAAAATTTCTACTAATATTTTAAAATGTGTTTTACTTTTTAAACAAATTTTTACGCTCTTCTATCCTTGTTATTAGTAAATTAAAACTAGTGGAATTATTTTGGGAGAGTGTCCTGATAGTACTAACTACTTTTTAGTCATGTTTTTTACCTTTAATTATAATTCATTCTCAAGAATTCTGTAATCAATAATGTTAACTGTTGAATTTTATAATCCATAAAATAGTACTTCTTCTCTCAATACAATGTATACACGTGTAAGTTTACGCACGACCACGTGTGCGCGTGCATACACACTGTATTCTTCACACTGATTGTCCCGTTCGAACAATGGAATTTAAAATACCTGAACACAATATAAATAGCTTTTAGAACTTTAATGACAGTGTAAATAAGCAAAACAGCAATAAATAGGTACTATACTAGGTAGGCCTATACGTAACAAGTTGGGATGGGTTTAAAAAATAATTTTGATGTTTTCTCAAAAAATCTCTTGGTTACACCATGCAGCTATAACCAATAATAAAAAAGTTCCTTGCTGATCTGCTTTTTGCCTCAGTACTGAAAAAACTGATCCGCTTTAGTTTTCTTCTTTCCTTCAGTCAATACACTTACGCAATTTAATGTCACCGTAGCCTCAAGGATACACAAACCTGCAAGCACACAAAAAATAATTTCATTTAAGTGTATGGCATCCGAGTACTGGTGAGTTGAGTTTCTGAACTAACTAAAACTCCTGTTTTTCTCAGTATGGCAATTTTAATTTTTTTTTACAGTTATGATTGTAGTTGTAATTTGTTTTTAAAATGGCGCAAAAGACGTAAAGTAACATTATTTATAACGCATCAGAGTATTTTATGATTATTTTGAAATTAATTTCTTGATTACAAAATTTTCAAGTTAGTATAGGCAAGCAGTTTCTCCATAAGAACAGTGTATTTCCCTATCTCGACTAAAGTCTCATGTTACTGTTGAGCAAGGGTATAATATGCGAACAATCCTGGAGGCTTGCGATTGTACAAAACACACTAGCCTAACAGACAATAATAAATATCATCTAACTAACACTATCTTAATTAGCGACGTGCAATAAATATCCCACGTCACATGGTTCCCGCACACAATAGTTTACTGTAATTATTTTACACTAAATCTCTACCAAATCGTTTATAATACACGTCATTATCTCTTCGCTTCACAGTACGAGACTGACTGGCTGGCCCCTTCCAAACCCTGTTTATACGACGCGAGGTTGTGGGATGATTCTGCCGATTTCTAGTTGGTGCGTCAAGAAGAATCACGTAGTTTAAGACGTCTAGGAAGCACTGGAAACTTCCACACTGCGACCTTGCATATATTGCAGTCAGTTCACGTGAAGCACACGCCACGTCGTGTTGGTCGGCTGACCATATTGTGTTCTGTTTAATTTAATGTTTATTCAATTTTGGAAAACCCATTATGGCACACGTTTTTATCTCTAATTTGTCTAATAAATATTCATAAAATCTGCAACTTATTTTTCTTGGTTTACATCATGAATAGGCTACTTATTGGACTTTGGACAAGCGTTTGACAAAGTTTGGCACACTGGCTTGTTATTAAAGCTAAAATAGTAACTTGTAGTGAACTACAAAAATGCCTTCAGATCTTCTATTAAAGACAGGTACTTTTTGGTTAACTACGACAATGCGTGCACAGATCTACTGCTCACACAACCTTGAGTGCCACATTAGGGCCTCTATTCTATATTCTGTACATGGCATACTAACCTACAGCTCCTGAGACTACATTATCAACTTCTCCCGACAACACCCCTGTACTGACATCTGATCAACGTTACGCGCTACCTGTAAAAGTGGAAAATCAAAGTGAAAGAAGATACGTCAATACACATAACTTTCACTACCCGCAAATGAACGTGCCCACCAGTCACGCTTAATAACAAAATCATTTCTGAAGCCTGAAAAGGCAAATACTTGGGGATTCACTTGAACCCAAGGTTAAATTGTAAAAAACTAAAAGACACATACAGGCTAAGAGAAAACTTAGGCATAAACTTAGCAAGGTGTACGGGCTAATTGGTTGTAATTTCCCATTAAATTTTAATAACACATTACTCGTTTATAAATCTGTTTTGAAGCAGGTATAGACGTGTTCCACGCGATACCAGCAGATCTGCTAAAAAATAGTCTAGAAGTGTTAATATAGCATAAGAAAGGAGATCAACTCACGTGTGACAATTATCGAGGAATCACGCTCCTAAATATGGCCTATAAAGTTTTGGCGTATGATAGACTGTAACCGTACACAGAACAGGTATTGATAAATACCAATGTGGTTTCCGACCAGGGAAATCTACAGTCGATCAAATCTTCATGCTTAGACATATCCTGGAAAAACACAAGAATTTTATAATAAAACACACCACTTATTCTTTGATTTTAAGAGCGCTTATGACAGTGTGGAACGAATGGTACCGTACAAAGCATTGAAAGAATTCAGGATACCAACACACTTTATTAAATTAATCCAAGAATCTCTCTCCCAAATAAACACAAGAGGTGCGATCCTAAACAATAGTTTACGACTTTTAGTATACGCAGATGATTGCCAGGACAATTAGTGCCTTTACAGCATCAGAGGAAGCCTCAAGAAAAAATTGGACTGCAGATAAAATTGGAGAAAACAAAATGTATGCATGCTGCCAACAAACTACCATTAAATCCAACCCTTTAAGAGGTTGAAATAGGCACAACAAATACAGAGACCGTAAAAGAGTTAATGTATCTTGTCTCCCAGATAAACAGCACTAACGACACCAACACTGAAATAAGAAGAAAAATATATTTCGCAAATAAAACATATTATGGAGTAAAGAAGCTTCTGACATCTAACGTCATCTCAAGAAGAACAAAATGGAAAATTTACGAAACACGTAACAGGCCAGTGCTGACATATGCTTCAGAAACCTGGACAATGAGAAAAAATAGCGAGAGACTTCTAGGTTGCTGCGAAAAACGGATTCAAAGAACAGTATTTAGAGGAGTACAAGAAAATGGAATGTGGCGCAGGCGCTGTATTTTTTAAACTATATTTTCTTTACAAAGACCCGGATATTTTCAGGATAAACAAAAATATATAGGTTATGTTGGGTTGAACACATAGAGAGAATGGATGCCTACGAAACCTATTTTCTACCAGAAACCAATGGATAGCAGAAAAACGGGAGACTCCGAAGTAGATTGAAGGACCAGATAGAGGAGAACCTCGGAAAGCTAAACATAAGAAACTGGAAAGCCAGGGAAAGCAATAGGGACGAATGGAATCGACTCTTGGAGCAGGCCAAAACCCACCAAGGTTTTTAGAGCCACGGCTGATGCTGATTGACGGGTTGCAGCTCTGAGAAACCGCCTCTCATTCAATCATATAAATCACACAGATGTTTCAATGAAAAGTTCTAGGATTGATCATCGGGGCTTCGTGATCCATCAGGACAAGAAAATCCACCAAGACCTGGGTATACCTACAATCTGGCAGGAATACAAGCGCGTGCTGCGCGATACAACACGGGGCTGGGACTATGTCCAGACCCACTGGCAGAAGAACTTACAACACCGCTACAAGGGCGGAGACTGAAACGCCGTGTTCCAGCTAATCTTATTCTAGTGTTGGTGCCTTAGCCTCCTTCCTGGATGAAGAACCAGAAGATCATTACGTATCATGATGTATCATTACATCTTGTAGTGGCTACAAATTTAAATAACTCTGCTGAGAACACAGTATTTATGTCGTATATATTGCTGAACATTACATGTTATAATAGATTGCAATAAATTATTTCAAAAATAATTCCTCACTAGCAAAATCAGACTTGTAAAAAACCACAATGAAAATTGAATCACGAAATAAAAAATTTATATATATATTTTTACACAATGTATGTGATAAAATGAAATAAGATTTGAAAGTGTGACAGTGACTTCTGAAAAGAATTAATACTGTTCTATGTCAATGTAAAAACATGGTAACGGCACACAACACTTGGGTATTTGTTTACTATGTGCTTAGCGTTTATAGTAGTTACAAATGATTCCGCTAGGGAACGTAAAGTTTTGTTTAGCTCAAGAAATAAAAAGGACAAATTCGTAGAACTATTGTTTGTTTACTTAAAATTAATACTTATTTAAGTTTGTTAATTTATTTATTTTTATGTTTAAATTTGGAGAGATTACTTTTGTTTGTTTAATATTACTACCAACCCTGAGATAAGTAGTCTGTAGCAAGGTTTAATTCTGTTTCAAATTGAATGAGCACTTGTTAAATAAAAATGAATAAACTAAAAACAGAATGTCTTTATTTATTAATTAAACAACAGTTGTATACACACAGATACGTATACGGTTTGATAAAAAGTATTTATTGCAGTAGGTGCAAAAAGTTTGTCAGTAGCATTAAATCCGTTAAATTATTCTTATAATGCGTCTCTATTTAAAATTTTACAATTTAAAACCTGTGTGCTGTAAGTATCCTGTGTTATTTTGAATTACTAAAATCCATTAAACACCAAACTTGATAATTTTGAGTTTTGATGATACTAAACGTTGGTTGTAGTGAATACATTGATTATAATCAATAATAATTATTATTATTTATTGCAGTATGAGCGACAACGTTTAAGTTATACGATAAAATGTTTTTTGTTTTGCTTTACCTTCTGCCTTTAGTTTTTGTCAGTCTTGATCTTCATTGCGAGTTTATACCGTTGTAATGTCCAAGTTTTTCCTGCTTAACGTACACATATATTTCATAAAATGTACCGGTATTCTCAAATTACAAATTACCTCGCTTTCTTCAATTAAGTTTGTTATAAATGTTCTCAGTAATATCGAGTTTCACTAATATCTAAGAAATAGTTTCTCAAATGCGTGTGGTGAACATTTGAGAGTGAGGCACTACCTCTTGTAAAATACCATCATTCAAACGTAATTGACAGTTATTGGTTGCAGAGAGCGAGTCGCATTCACGAGGCAATTAATTTTATATATTGCTTCCGATCCCGCAGCCACTACAGTAGTACGTCTCACCTGTAAGATTCATGTATACTGGTACAGTATATATATCCTAGCACTAGCGGTTTCCATTATTTTAGACAGTCTGACAACTAACATTATAACAAAAGATGTATTACTTTCTTCGTCACATCAATTATAATAAAACAGCAATAGAAAACATTCAGTATCTCACTATTATTTAGTAATTCATTACCTTTAAGCCAAAACTAATGTTTTAATAAACAATAGACGAATATATTATAAAGTTACATTTTTTCTAATAACTAAATTTTTACTCTTTAAAGAATTATGTTACAAATTTTGTTTTATTTTAAATTAAAATACATATATATATATATATATATATATATATTGTTACAACACAAATAAGCCACCCAAATACCAGGGATAAAAAAGATGAATCAACAATATAAAAAATAATTCGTATAATAAAATGTTTAAAATAATGAAAATAAAATGACAATGACGCAACAAACGACGACATGACCTAACCCAAGTGATTGACCAAATAAAAAGAAACAAAAGGAGAAGGGAAAAACGAAAGCAAATAAGAATGAAGCCTATTCAAGGAAGTGAATGAATCCATACAACCAAATGAAATAATACCAAGTGAGAAGGGGAAAACCAAAATAAAATGAAACAAAATAAGATGAAGGTGAAGAAGAAGAAAATGAACATGAAACAAACCAAGTATAAAGGAAATAAAATGAAACCGAATGAGAAAACATAGACAAATAATATAGAATATGAAAAGGAGAAATGGTACACTCAAATGTAATATTGGAAACGAAACCAATAACTAACCAATGTAAAAAATAAGTATTATTATCGATTAAAAGATAAATGTAAATGATTTGATAAAACCCAATAAAGTAATGTGAAAAATAAAAGTACACTAACCCAAGAATTAGAGTTAGATGTAATAAAGAACTCTATAAAGACATAACTTATTAATAGTATAAACAATATTTGTAAAGAGAGAGATAGTGAGATGGTGAGAAAGTAAACATTAATAAATGACAAAGAGAAAGTAATTATAGAGGTTACCCACTAATAAACACTTAAAATAAACATTTAAGGAGTGCAAAAGTGAAAGTGTATAACCCCAAAATGATTAGAAACCCTATTAATAGGAATAAACACTTAATAATCTGTAATAAACACTAAATGATTAATGGTGAACCATATTAGTAATTAAGAATGTTGTTAATGATAGTATTAGATATAAACACTTAATAATCTGTAATGAACACTGAAGATTGATGGTGACATTAATATTTAAAAAAGAAACTTGTTATTAATAAAATTAAGTTTAATTGTAAGAGAGGGATACAATAGTATTTAAAAGGGAGAATCCCATGGAAGGTAAACAGTTAGTGTTACCATGGATAGAAGGTAGAGATTATTTACGAAATAAGAAATTAAAAATGAAATCAATAAACACCCCAGGTTATAAGGGATAATCAACTAAGTAAGTTTAAATGGTGTGATGATGTTTATTACCCAAAAAATAATAAAGAATGAAATGAATTGTAAGCAAACATTACCTAGTAACTGTTAAACAATTGTGTAATTAAATTTATGAATAGGATATGGCTGAAGGAATTGTACAGACCATTGGCCTAGATGTTATGTTTTATGTGATAAAGAATAGTAAGTAATAGCCATATTGTTAACAAGGGCAAAATAGATAAATAAGAACGTGAATCAATACAGATCTAATTACACTGGAAAATCGATTAGAAAATAATTAACAAGCCATGAGGTAGAAAATAATAGAAACATACAAATAGTATAAAAACAGATCCAAAACACATCAACAAATAAACCAATCAATTATAATAACAAAACAAAACACATTAGAGTAAAATGAGATATAATTTGTATAAAATAAGTAAATATAATCAATGGCTACTTAGGCCTATGAAATGCCTAACTGTCAAAAAACAAATAACTACAAATTGTAAAAAATCAACAAGGAAATTAACAAATCCAAGGCGAGTAACTAGCCAAGGATAATTTGTGAATCATATTAAAAGAAAAATGTTAGAATAAGGACTTAAATTAAAAGAGAAATGTATTTAACAAATATTAACATAATTGTACAAACATTAATACTTACGAGAACCCAACCTTATGGGATATCAAAATAGTCTTTGAAAGGAAATACAAACAGTAGTGATAATATTTAATACTTAGGAAGGAAGACAGAAGAATAAAAGCAATCAGAAGATATACAGTAATTTTGAATAAAACTTCAAAATTGATAACAATGGTTATAAAGTCATGATCAACCAATCAGAATTTATTCGTAACCATGACAACAGACCGTTGGTTACGATTTTTCCGTTAAATCATAGTATTCAATAAGTGACGCTCATCCAGATTAGACGCCAGATCGTGAATGACCTAAATTTTAATTTAAAATGTATAAAAAGTAATCAAAATTTAAAAAGATGAACAAGTCAGAAGCAGACGAGGAACAATAAGATTTAACTGATGCCAAGGACCAATTTATATAAAATTTAAATGAAGAAATTACCACAACTAACATGGAAAAGATGCCAGAAATTCAAAATTGATGACTATTCCATTTCACCTGAACAACGGTTTATCTCAAGCCTACTGATTTGATAAGTATCATTAAATTACCCAAATTCCAGAAATAAACTCACTTTAATTATTTCTCACAGTCATCCGAACTCTCACTATAAACTGAATATAATTTCTTTCAAAGATTAAGTAAAACCATAAAACACTGAAAATTATTAACTAAGAAAATAACCTGTTGTTAAATTGCGAACTTTTGAAACACATTTTACTACACTTCAGGAACAAATTGTAGCTACGCATTATATTATTTAAGTACAAATAATGTAAGGTAGTGTATTTTTTATTGTAATCATTATTAATATTTGTCTTGTAATCAGAAGAACCAAGACTTTGAACGTAAAAAACTGTAAACAGACAACACAGTCGCCATACTTGAATAAATAGTTCGTTCAAAATCGATCTTCGCCAAAACCCTAGAGATAATAAAACTCATATTAATTGTCGGTGCAAAATTGTTGAATAATCAAGTATAATTTTATTGTCAACCGGAATAATTACCAATCAATAATTAAAGAAACTAGTACAGAGTGTAACCATTGTTTTTATTTCATAGGGATGTGTATTGTATAAATTGTGTATTGTATAGCAGAGAGAGCGGGAATGACGGCCAGCGCTCACGTCGCAAATCCGACGAACTAACTTCTCGATTAAGAAGGTCGAACGAAGGCGGGAGAATAAATTGAATGCTCCAGGCCGTCATAACTAAGAACACTGTCTACCACACTATCTCTCAATTTAATTGTTTTAAATAAACAATTTGGCGCCACCCGGGATTTACAAACCCCTATTGAACCACAGGTAAGGTTTCCACTCGCGTTGTACTGGTAATTGAAGGATCGCTACGGAAATCGCAGCGCAAAACATAGAAGTAACGACACCAGCATGAGGCGAACACACAACATATACACTTTTACAGAGACGACTACATCTTTGCGTTACAATATCAAAGGGATTTTCATCGGGTATTGCCGCATAATCCACACCTAACCGCCATCTATTTCTGTCCTGTGCATCTTCTTCTGCCAAGTTATGATGTTCCATGGCCTTCCTCATCTTTTCATACAAGGAGAGTTTAGGTCTGTCCCTTTTTCCTCTTCCACTGAAATATTTTCCTCGGCCATCTCTGTTCATCCATTCGGAGTAAGTGACCGAACCACTTTAGGCCTCTTCGTTCTAATCTGTTAATAATTGTGTCTTCTGCATGCATCCTTCTTCTGATCTCGCTGATACTCTCTCCCTTCTTGAGATTTTGGCACTTCTACTGAGATAATCCATTTCCACGGCATTCAATTATCGTATAACGTCCATACCTCACAGCCGTAAGACAGAATTGATTCAACAAAAGCTTATCCCATATAAATCTTTGTGGCTCTCGAAATATATTTTTCCCACCAAATAGAGTTTAAGCTACCTAGAACTTTCCTGCTCTGCTCTATCCGTTTTTTGATTTCGGATTTTTCTAAGCCTTCCTGTGTGATTAGTACCCCTAGGTATTTAAATTCATCGACCTGTTCAACTGACGTAATGTCATTAATCAATACTTCAAATCTGGCATCGGAATTAACGACTAAATTTTCTGTCTTATTTACATTAACATTCAATCCCCACGTTTCATTTGCCTTGTGTAGTCGGGTGAGCATAAATTTCAGGTCATAAGAATCTTGTGATATTACTGCTTGGTCATCAGCAAACTGGAAATTAAACAAGCAATCTTCTCCGATAGTGATACCCATTCTACCGCAGCTTCTTTTCCATTGTTGTAGCGCGAATTCCAAGTATATATTGAATAATAATGGCGACAAACTACACTCCTATCTCAAAATATGTATCCATGATGTAAATAAACCTACTATAATCGGGCTCACTAATAAAATTCGAAAATTACCTGATAAAATTTAAAAGATTAAACACAAATCAATGATAACTGTCATGTTGAAAAATTTTAAATGTCATAAGCCTATGTTACCAAAAAATTGAAAGGTGAACAACGCAGGGAGATTGAACTGTTCCAGAGTAACTATAATTACTTTAATTTCTGGTGTTATACTTTTAAGTAACATATGTTTATCAAGCGGTGAAATGTATAGTACAAATTACCCTTTTGTATTCCCATTGTATTCACTTTTTCTATTTTTCTGTAACAAATACCAGGCATTTTCACATGTGTAAGACTTTTTTTGCCAAAGGCATATATACAAAATACGAATATGTTTAGCGAGTGCGTTACTTTTTACATATGTACCATTCTAATCTATTAACATCTCCTGGTCTAAGTTAGGTTTATCTTATATTTTGTAAAACACAAGAGATTACGATAGTTTTTATTGACCGTTTGAACTTTTTCTGACGTCTACCTGTTTGGGGTAGGCTTATCTCTCACAATAACTTTTGAAAGCATCAACAAATCTACGAAATCAACCAAACTTCCTCGAAAACTCGTACGTTCATACTTTTACACCAGAAACCCCTAATGTTTTGAGATTGGTTCCTTAGAAATACGGGAACAGGAGACAATAATGTAAATGGTCAACATTTTGGAAAAATCGCAAAACCATGTGGGACATCAAACAAAAGAGAATTTTATCTAAAATTTTAACGTAGTGTTTAGTTTCATGATATTTACGTTTTAAGACATCAAGGCACCAAAAAGGGATTAAAATTTTGAAAAAATTGTAAAAATCCTTGCTGGTGTCAGATTAACAGAAATTTTAAAGCAAATTCGAATTTAGTGCATAATCTGAAAACTTTAACTTAGCGATACCGCGGACAAAATTTTATGAAAATTGTAAAAATCTATATGAGGAGTCATGCAATGAGGAATGTGATTCGAAATCATTAATATTTTGATATAATTAATTTTTCTATGCGCCTCTTGTAAACTACAGATCACCCTCAAAAAGTTTGTAAGATGCGTTTACAAAATATGTTTTATATCTTGGTTATCAGTCATGTATATTTGTGAAAATTGTTAAATATAGCCCTATAGATAACTATGGAAACGTAAACGATCTTAGCGTCTAAGACTAAATTATTTATTACTCATCCTTTATGCTTATATACGTACTTAACCAACAGGGGAATACAGTAGTTCAGAAATGTTAGTGGTCGGTGTATGGTTATCTACGTTACAAATACATGTCTTAAATATCGGTATGGAGAACCATACATGACTTCCATGTTCTAAGATTTTATATTTAAAGTCATTTTAGAAATGAAATATTTCCATAGAAACTACTTCTTTCTTCAGCCTTAACCACAGTACTTTGGTCACTAACGTACACCACCTCAAGTTAGCGCAATCGATTTTCACTGAAGATGGCAATCGACGGCACTGCCAAAACGTCTGGTTTTGCAGAAAACATTGGACCACGGCCAAACAGCCCGGGAAGGAATTTTAACAACAAACTACTTCTTTGTTACCGATAACGTAGTACACATATAACAAATTATCCCCTCCCACTTCAACTATAATTTTCATTTATATAAAATTATCCCCACCCCGTTCAACTAGCCTCTTCATTTATAAATATTTTATCTACGTTTCTACAGTGGATTATTATGATCTTCTTATCAGGATACTTTATTTATCAAAATTAAGTACTTTACTCTTTTTAAAACATAAAACGTTGATGGTAAACTACCCTTTCCCCGTAACCGATCTTCACCAAAATCAACAAGCATTGAGTTCTTTACAATTCAGGATCGTATGCAAATAATTATTTGATTCTGTTCGAATTTACGGCAGTTATCGTTCGTCATAAAAAAATGATCCTTGTTAAAACATAAAATGTTACAGGTAAACTATCCCCTTCCCTTAATCGATCTTCACCAAAATCGATAGGCCTTGAGTCCTCTATAATTTAGGGGTGTATGCAAAAAATTGTTTGATTCTGTTTGAATGTGCGGCAGTTATCGTTTGTCATGAAAAAAATACTCTTGTTAAAACATAAAATGTTGCAGGTAAACTACCCCTTGCGCTTAACCGATCTTCACCAAAAACAATAGGCTTTGAGTAGTCTTCAATTCAGGACTGTGTGCAAAAACTTATTTGATTCTGTTTGAATTTGCGGCTGTTATCGCTTGCCATACGAAAAATTCTACACATAGAAACACAGACAGACAGACAGACACACACACAGACACTTTTCGAAAAATGACTTTTCTTCATGTTCTGAGGGTAGTACAATCAGAATCAGCCGTTATCTCGAACACGATTTTTTCGCCATTACCATACTTCCATTTCCTTATGGAACATTGAAGTAAAAAGTATAGTGAAATAATTAGCTGATCCGTAATTTTTGTAAATAAAAAATCAATTGATATTAAAATTTATAGAGTAATAAATGTATTGCGTTCAAAATAGTAAACGAGTTTTGGATCTCAGGGAATAAGTAATTAAATTAAATTATATTCAATTTACGTTAGCACAAAGGCTTATAAACTATGTCTCTGGCTATCAGAATGATCACAGTTACACACCACTATATAAAAATTATCCCAATTAGCGCTTTCAAGCTTCACAGCCCATCGTCAGATTGGAATAGACAGGAAATATGTAAAAACAACCCCTTCACCCCTCTCCACCACCCTGCTCACACACAACAAGCTATAATATAAATGACCCTTCCCCACCCCCTAAACCCTGTCGCACCATCTGTAGAGTTACATATTTTTTCTAGCAAATTCCTTGTGTTTCAGTGTTGTGTGTGTGTGTGTGTGCATCCTTTTAAACTACCCTCTTCCTCTCCACACACGTGGGTCAGTCATACACCCTTATTTTAAAACATCCAATTAGTAATATGCAAAATAATTCTTAATCTTATCTATCTGTCCTCTATCATTTACTTCTTAATCATGTTATAAAATATTTCTTCATTATCAAATTTAATTTTAATATTAATTAAATTGTCTAACCCTTTTTCTCTTTCTTTCAGTATTTCTAACTCCCTCTAAGCTTCCTTTCAACTGTGTTATTCACTACTTTTACAATTTCGTATCCTTCCAAAGGATTAACAAACTTATGGTTGTCTTCTATGAAATGTCTTGCATATAACGAATTGGTTGTTCTATTACCTTCTCCACGTTTGTGGTCAGACAACCTGCATACGAATTTTCGTCCTGTCTCTCCTAGGTACACCTTGTTGCAGTCTTTACATTTTAATTTATAAATTCCGCTTTTCTGTAATACTGGAATTTTTTCTATATTCTTATTCCTTATCTTATCAAATACCGTTTCAAATTTTTTAATAGCTATATCTACTCCATATTTATTAAAACATTTTATAATTTTTCTAGTATGTGAACCTATGTATGTCAATGACCCTGCATAATTCTTTTGTTCTGGTTCTATTTTATCTTTTTGTATGTTAACCCATTTCATAACTTTATCCACTATGTTGGTGTTATAATTATTAT
Organism: Magicicada septendecula; assembly: GCA_034769895.1. Taxonomy (NCBI): domain Eukaryota; kingdom Metazoa; phylum Arthropoda; class Insecta; order Hemiptera; family Cicadidae; genus Magicicada; species Magicicada septendecula. The sequence goes on from CM068369.1 coordinate 120,973,836, forward strand.
TCCTTAAAATTCCCTTTATCGTTCTTAACTCCCTATCTTTTGATTCGGTCTCTTTTAAACACTTCTGAGCTCTGTAACAAAATGAATTGATTGCCGCCATTTTATATCTATATGGGTGGTAAGACTCTCTTGGTATAATTATATCAGAATACGACTCTTTCCTAAATATCCCAAACTGTAGTTTCTCATTATCTTTAATTTCTATGTTTAAATCTAAGTAATTTATTTTCTTACCTCCTATCTCTTCTTTAAATTGTAAGTTTTTATCCTTATTAGTTACCTCATTTATAAACTCATGCACTTCTTCTATGCTTCCTTCCCAAATTATTAATACATCATCAACGTATCTAGACCATAATTTTTTATTGTTTTTATACTTAGTGGAAGTTATTAATTGCTTTTCAAAATCATTCATGTATATTTCAGCAAGAATAGGGGATAATCAAGACCCCATAGGTAAACCTTTTTTCTGTATATAAAACTTGTTATTAAACCTAAAATAGTTCTTATTTACACATTCTTTAATTACTTTCATCAACTGCTTTTTATACCTGTATTCTCCCATATTATTGTCGTTTATTAACTTAATAACTTTATTTACTGTGATATTGGTAAACATGTCCTTAACATCCAGTAATATCAATTTTGTATTTACATTAATCCTAATATTTTCTAATTTTTCTATCAATTTTACATTATTCTCTATGTTGTATTTTGTCCCAAATTCATATTTCTCTTTCAGTACTCTGCTAACTTCTTTGATAATTTATAAATAGGTGCATTAATAAAAGAAACAATCGGTCTAATTGGTTTTCCTTCTTTATGTATCTTAACCTGACTTTTAAAAGTTGGTGCTGTTGGATTACTTTCCAATAAATACTTTTTCTTATTTTCTTCTATAAATGTTATCTGTTTCATCATTTGTTTTATCCTTGACTGGTACTTACTTGTATAATCATATTTTATGTGTGTGTGTGTGTGTGTGTGTGTGTGTGTGTGTGTGTGCATTCTTTTAAACTAAAATTGAATCCACTTGTGTCAAAACGGATCTGTTTTGGCAATCGATTGTGTCCTCGAGCTTCTTCTTCCATATACTTTGGTCCGTTCGCTGCTCACTCTCCTATTGAATTACCTGTAATTGTCCTGTAAACTTTCTAATTTTATACAATGACAACTCCTTTTATCCCAAATAACAATATTTATTTTGTTTAAGTTATTTAGAGAAAGAAACAGTCGACTTGTGTCGATACAAAATATTGGTCGGGTCGACTCCACCGCTCAATTCGACTTTAACACTAACAAGTTTCAATAAACAAATTATTTATAATAATATATTAAATCTCAGTGTTTAAGGGTTCTTTGAGACTGTCATTGAATTCAGAGAATCATACAAAAATACAATACATTACAAAGGTAAGTAAAATTTTAAAATCTTAAAATTATATGTTATTATTTTCCGTTGCCAGGCAACAAGGCTATATTTGCAAGATGGCCGCTGAAACAACTAACCACGTGCTGTTACAAATTATTTTAAAACAAATGTTTTAGTGTTCAATATTTTAGTTTTCACGGGTTTCCTTCAATAAATGATCACTGGTGTTTTTTTCTGTAAGTGTGGATAGTGCCTACGATAGTGTTGTGTAATCGTACCTGTAGTGTGGTTAATAGTTAAACTTGGCGTCACTCACAGACGTTATGAAAGTGTGTTCATTATAGGCAGTCAGGATTTTTTGAGTTTCTGCTTTTAGTTGTAGTTTTAATTTAGATATTTTCGTCTTTTTATCTTCCACAGTACTTATAGCTTCTATTGGTTATTATTTTTCATCGCCAACCGTCCAGAAAACATTATTATTATTTAATTAAAAACTTCTTTATTAGAGCTCATCTGCTCTCTGCAATGATTAACAATACAACTACAAATTCCTGCTTTCTCATCAACGGTTTCGTGCCCTCGCAATACTGGCCTGTGATTGGTCAAAACTGAGAGTTCATAAGGTCACATGGTCAGTTTACAAGATTTAAATGTTCATTTGCCTATAAGAAAAATACTCCTTTTTTAGCTTTAAGTCTCCTAAAATTTAAAGTACATCATGGTTTTCTTTATGTAATTGTGAACATTATGATACCTTATTTTATATAAATTGTTTATTATAAAGGGTGGTTTGACACCTTACAAATTTTCTAACTTTGGGCCTACACTTTTAGTTTACTGACAATATTTCTTTTATGTTGAATTTGTGGCTTAGGCCATTAGTGGTCTTCTAATATTATTTTATAATTTACATTTACTATTGCTTAATCTCTGATGCTGAACGTTTTCTGATTTTAATTATTTACTAAACGAGTCTGGACCCTTAACATTATTTGAAGAATGGTTACAATAAAATCATTTTCATATTATTTAATATATTGCCTCTATGGCCTAGTTTACAATTATAAAATGATAAATACTATACTTAATGTTAAAACAATAATTGAATAAGAACAATGACTTAATAAGAATAGTAATTTGCTAAGAACATGGTTTATTGATGTTACTCATAATCCATGGCATAAAATATAAACATCTTAACTCTATTATAAACTCCCATCACAACTCTCTATTAATATGGTTCTTGGGTTTTCTTTTTACATAAAAGTACTTAACCCACACCTTTTCCATTTCCCCCTCACTGACACTTTTAGTTTGGGAATATCACTTGTACATCACTATATAATATTAGGGATCACTAACTTTATTCCCCACTCCTTCACGTTTACTTAATTACACAAAGGTTTGTATGTATCTTATATACTTACTATAATACATTTTAATTAGTTATTTTATTATTTGCATTGTATTTTTTCTCTTATCATTTATATTGGACAGTCTTTTTTCTGTAACTACAGGTTGTTTATTTTTATTTGGTTTATGTGGATAGCATAGGCGACTTTGCCTACTGTCATACCTACTGAATTAAGCCGTTTTGGTTTTGGGATGGGGCTACTATTATGTCGCATTATATATGCTCCCCCACCAAAACATGTTTATTTTTCTTAGCTGAAGGTCTATGGAAAATTAACTGTTAATCTCCTGTTTCTTACATCATTCAAAATATTTTTTCATTTCGGACACATTGTATGTGCCCTTCACTTTGTTATTGCTTGGATTGGCCAAAACATAGGTGTTATTACTGTTGTCTTTGATTACCACAAATGGTCCATGGTATAGCAGCAGAAGTTTTTTCATTACACCTTCCGTACCACTGGGCTTCTGTTTATTTCGTATAAGCACTCTTTCTCCGACTACAAATCTGAGTTCTGGTATCCCACTATTTCTTCGCTTATTTCTCCTCAGCGCTATCTTGTTTCCAATTCTATGGTATACTCGTGTAATATCCAATTCTTCTTCAGGCATCTCGGGGAACGTAATTAATTGAGTGAGCTCACGCGGTGGTGGTGTTGAAAACATCATCTGATATGGGCTGATTCCCAGCGTCTCATGGTATGCTATATTTAAAAATAGTTCGGTACTGTTCACGTGCTCGCTCCAACTTTTGTGATTGTTGTGGCAATAGGTCCTGAGAATCCGGCCCACTTCTCGCAATACTTTTTCTGCAGGGTTGCTTGAAGGGTGATATATGGAGGTTTTGTAAGTTTTTATCCTTCTAGCTAATAACGCTTCTCTCCATCGCTTGCCCTTAAACTGGGTTCCATGGTCCGTTATCACTGATTCAGGGGTACCGACATCACTGGTGTACTTTTCCAGTACTATTCTGACAATGACTTTAGTTGAGGCCTTGCTGATTGGATACAGCTTGGTATACTTGGAGAAATGATCCCATATTATTACAATATATTTGTATCGGTGTCTGCCACCGCTTCTTGGAAAAGGTCCGCAAATGTCGAGGAACACCTTCTCTAATCTTCTGTTCCACGTAATGGTCATGAACTCTCCTTCCTTCTTGGCATTGGTTACCTTCACTTTTTGGTATATCGCACATTTCTTCACTATCATCCTTACCTTTTTGTTCATCCCCTTCATGTACAAGTGTTCTTCTAACGCCTTGACTACTTTGGTTGGCCCCATGTGCCCATACATCTGGTGATAATTATTCACTATTGATTGTTCTAATGACTTTGGTACACTTAACTTCCATCGATTAATTTTAATACTTGATTTCGTGAAGACTAGCCCATCATGAAGTTGATGGTATGCTGTTACTATAGGGTCGTTATTTTCAATGCGTACTATAATTCTAGCCAGTTTTTGGTCTAATGCTTGTTCTTCTCTGATAGTGCTTAAAATGTTTGTTAATTCTTCTCTGCCTGCTAATGACTAATATACTTTGCCAATATCCTCTCTGTCGGGTTCGAAAGTTCCCTTTTCTATATTTATCCTTGACAAGGCGTCCTCAACCACATTCTTTTTCCCCGGTACATACTCCCAGGTGATGTTATACTCCTGCAGAGCCAGGACCCAACGAGCTAGCCTCCCATGGCTCAATTTACATCTTTGCAGAAACGAAATTGATTTGTGATCAGATCTTACTGTGACCGGGTATCCCAAGATGTAAGTGCGAAATTTGTTGCAAGCGAATACTACGCTTAGAAGTTCTTTTTCTGTAACATTATAGTTACGTTCGCAGTGGTTTAGTATTCGACTGGCAAAACTTACAACCCGGTGATCTCCTTCACTATCTTGTTGATAGAGTTCTGCACCTAAACTTGTATCACTTGTATCGCAATTAATGTAGAATCCTTTTTCGAAATTGGGATGATGCAGCATGACTTCTTCTAAGAATTTTTTCTTGATTAGATTGAAAGTTATGTCATCTTCACTACTCCATTTCCATTTCTACAAAAACGATAGCAGATGTTTGAAATGGGATGTTAACTCAGAGTAATTCTTTCGGAATTTTCTGTAATAGTTACAGACCCCTAGGAAGGACTGTAAGTGCCTGATGTTCTTAAGTTTGGGGAACTTCTGAATGGCCTCCATCTTCTCTGGAGCTGTGGTTATGCCTGTTTCTGAGAGTACAAATACTAAAAATTGTAATTGGTAAGTCAATAATTTTAATTTTTCAATTTTTAGTGTGATATTGTTGGTAGCTAGCCTTTGTAGAAGCATCTCTACACGTTCACAATGCTCTTCCCATGTGGTGGACGTAATCAACAAATCATCTACATACACCGTGGCGAATTCTAGTACCTCTCTTCCTAATATCTGGTCCATGACCTTGACAAAAACAGCAACAGAATTTACCAGACCTAATGGTAATCTTTTAAACTGATAGTTGCGACCATCAAAAATAAACGCAACATACCTCCGGCTGTTGGTAAGCTCAACTTGCCAATACCCGCATACGGTGTCGAGGATGCTCATGAACTTGCAGCCCTCAAATTTCTTCATAATTTCCTCTATTTCGCCCGGTGATGTTCTATCGTTCACAATATTCCTGTTTATCTCCCTGGCGTCTAGACACAACCTGACAAAATCATCCTTCTTCTGCACAGCGACAATTGGACTGGTGTACGGTGACGAACTGGTTTCAATAATGTCTTGTTCCAGCATTCTGTGTGTCTCTTCTCTGACTGCTGATTTATGTGATTGAGCAATGGGGTAGGATTTTTTATTAAATTTTATTGTGTTGTGGAATTCTAATTCACAAACAGAGTTCTTCGCCTTCACAGGTAAATCTGAGAAAGTGTTTCTGTATTTCTTGTACACATTTACCAACCGTTCCTTTTGTTCTAGTGTAATTTTTTCTCCTCTGGTGACTTGGAATGAGTATATTTCGTTCAATTTTTTGTTCCATTCTTTATTTTCAGGATATGTTGATCTTTGAAGTGGTGTCCTAAACTCCTCCCTCTCATCTTGGATCAAGGTGAATGAATGTCTATTGTGTGTGGCACTATTCTGGCCTAAAATTTCACTTGACCATTCACCCTGTTCGTTGGTCAGTGTTATTTTCTCACTGCCAATGTCAATAATTGCTGAGTGGCGCCTTAAAGCGTCGCACCCAATCATAACCTTAAACGGTAACCGTTGGGCCACCAGGAACACCACTTGGATCACCTTTCCGTTGCTCGATACATCTATTTGTACCTGTTGTCTTACTGACTTGTTCATTTTGCCAGTAGCACCTACTATCACAATATTATTAGTTGGTAGGGTTGGTATTGGTTCTTTACTTATTGTTTTAATTCTATTAAACTCCACCTTGTCAATGAGCGATACATTCGCTCCTGTATCAATTATAATTTCAGTTGCTACCCCTTGCAATTCAGCATTGATAAGAATTATTTGATTGTTATCTTTCTTTTCTGAGTATTGTCCTTCTTCCATAAGGTAATTTCTTATGTTCCTTAAATAATAGTTTTCATTGATTATCTTGACTTTATTTCTTGTAATATCTTTGTTTATTCGCCCGTCCAATTCTCGCTGTAATGGGCCGGTCATAGTTCTCACTGCTGTGTCTAGTTTTCCGCCCTGTTTACTTGCTGAGTACTTGTTGTGGTTTCTCCAAGGTTTCTTGGAGAACGATCTCGGGAGCTTCCCCTCCTGGGTTGGTTTCCTTCCTCTTCATCTCTTCTATTGCTATTATTCGGATACCTCCGGTCATTGTTGATATTGCGTCTCCATTCTCGGTTTCCCCCACTATTGTTATTATTATTTTGGCTGCGGCCATTATTTTGGTTGCGGCTATTGTAATTGCCTTGGTTATTTCTATAATTATTATTATTATTATAGCCATTACCACTATTTCGGTTATTATTGTTATTGTCATAGTTCCCATTTCGGGGCTGGTTTGGCCTTGGTTGTTGGTCTCTACCGTTATCTCCCCTCTCCATCTGTGATTGGCCATACTGCCTCCTTGATTTTCTATAATAATCTTGGTGTTCATAACTCCCAAGCAGTCTTTCCATATCGGCTATGGTCTTGATCTGGCTGCATAGTGTGGCTTGGACAATCCCCTCATCAAAGTGGTGTGCCATTTTGCTAATTAAGCACTCTTCAGGAATCTTTCTAAATTGCGTGCTACACACACCTTCCCGAGAAAGTAGGCTGTCGGTGACTGGTAATTGGTGGCGTTGTACCTTCCATGGCAGAGATTATCTCTGATTATATTCTGTACTGACTCTGACCAGTATTTTATTCTGAAGGTTTATTTGAACCCCTCATACGTCGTTATTTCATTTCTGACGGCCGACCACCAGTTGTCGGTTATCTCCTTGAAACTGTCATCCAGTAGATTCTTAATCATTGTCCAACGGTTCTCTTCTGTAGACATTCGTCCACCCAGTCTAGGAATTCCACTGGGTTCCTGCGTTAATTTTTAAAATTTGTATACTCTCTGTTGTCCAGCATATTATGTTGAAGACTGCAGGCTGGTCTATAGCTCACTCTGTCGAGGTCTTCTCTCAGGTTCTTCAATTGCACTTCCTGGATGTTATCAAGTCTTCCCGTACTATCATTCATTTGGCTTTTTACCCGGTTCATCTCCTCATTTACCCGTTCAATTTTTCCTGAGGTGTTAGTTTGTAGTTCGTCCAATCTTTCTTGTGTTCCTTGCTGTACCTCTGCTATCCTAACTTGGTTGATGTTATCTGCTTGGTCTATTCTGGCGTCTAATTCTGCCCTGACCTGTACAATTGTTTCTTTGTTTTGTTCCACTTTCTCGACTAGATCGGCTGTTTGTTGCTTTCTTTCTTTATTATATTCCATTACCCTTTTGCCAAGAGTCTCATTGATACTTTCAATTTTCTCATCAATTTGTTTTAAATCTCCCTTTTGTCCATCGATAATTTCTCTCAACTCTTTGTTGGAACTCTCAGTTTTCTCATTTATTTTCCTAAAGTCTTCCTTAGTACTCTCATTTGCACTATCTATTTTCTCGTTTATTTGTCTTAAACTTTCCTCATTTCGGTCGAACTTTTCGTTTTGTTTTCTAAAATTTTCATTAGTTTCCTCCTTATTCTTGTCCAATTTTTCATTTATACTGCTCATCATTTCCATGAATTTATTCCAATCCGGTCCTCCTCTGGCTTCTTCTTTATCACCCGCCTGTTGTTCCATTTCGGTGTCCGGTACTGTTTCTGTCGCTTCTTCCCGTCTACCTTCCTCCGTTTCATGGTCCTTTGTCAACATTTTCGATACTCCTCTTGTATGCATTTCCGTTTTTCTGACAGTCGCCAGCTGAAATTAGGTTTCCTGTATCGTTAATAATTACGTTAGGATCGGTAATGTTCCCTAACTTCAGCCTCACTGGTTGGATGCCATCTGTAATATAACAGTGTTTCTACGAGTGTTGATAAGATGAGAAAAATTGTGTACTCGTCATATTTAATTACGCCCCACTGTTGTAGGCGCCATCTGTAATATAACAGTGTAATACGGTTGCGGGTTTATTTTTATTTAGCTCCACGTTGTTGACGTCATCTGTAATATAACAGTGTATTTGTGGGTTTTAAGATATTTGTTTTGAAGAGTTTAGTACTGTAAATTGACCCCACTTGTGTCAAAACGGATCTGTTTCCGCAATCGATTGTGCCTCGAGCGCCCCGTTCTTCTTCCATATACTTTGGTCCGTTCGCTGCTCAGTCTCCTATTGAATTACCTGTAATTGACCTGTAAACTTTCTAATTTTATACAATGACAACTCCTTTTATCCCAAATAACAATATTTATTTTGTTTAAGTTATTTAGAGAAAGGAACAGTCGACTTGTGTCGATACAAAATATTGGTCGGTTCGACTCCACCGCTCAATTCGACTTTTACACAAACAAGTTTCAATAAACAAATTATTTATAATAATATATTAAATCTCAGGGTTTAAGGGTTCTTTGAGACTGTCATTTAATTCAGAGAATACATACAAAAATACAATACATTACAAAGGTAAGTAAAATTTTAAAATCTTAATATTATATGTTATTATTTTCCGTTGCCAGGCAACAAGGCTATATTTGCAAGATGGCCGCTGAAACGACTAACCACGTGCTGTTACAAATTATTTTAAAACAAATGTTTTAGTGTTCAATGTTTTAGTTTTTACGGGTTTCCTTCAATAAATGATCACTGGTGTTTTTTCTGTAAGTGTGGATAGTGCCTACGATAGTGTTGTGTAATCGTACCTGTAGTGTGGTTAATAGTTAAACTTGGCGTCACTCACAGACGTTATGAAAGTGTGTTCATTATAGGCAGTCAGGGTTTTTTGAGTTTCTGCTTTTAGTTATAGTTTTAATTTAGATATTTTCGTCTTTCTATCTTCCACAGTACATAGAGCTTCTATTGGTTATTATTTTTCATCGCCAACTGTCCAGAAAACATTATTATTATTTAATTAAAAACTTCTTTATTAGAGCTCATCTGCTCTCTGCAATGATTAACAATACAACTACAAATTCCTGCTTTCTCATCAACGGTTTCGTGCCCTCGCAATACTGGCCTGTGATTGGTCAAAACTGAGAGTTCATAAGGTCACATGGTCAGTTTACAAGATTTAAATGTTCATTTGCCTATAAGAAAAATACTCCTTTTTTAGCTTTAACTCTCCTAAAATTTAAAGTACATCATGGTTTTCTTTATGTAATTGTGAACATTATGATACCTTATTTTATATAAATTGTTTATTATAAAGGGTGGTTTAACACCTTACAAATTTTCTAACTTTGGGCCTACACTTTTAGTTTACTGACAATATTTCTTTTATGTTGAATTTGTGGCTTAGGCCATTAGTGGTCTTCTAATATTATTTTATAATTTACATTTACTATTGCTTAATCTCTGATGCTGAACGCTTTTTCTGATTTTAATTATTTACTAAACGAGTCTGGACCCTTAACATTATTTGAAGAATGGTTACAATAAAATCTTTTAACATATTATTTAATATATTGCCTCTATGGCCTAGTTTACAATTATAAAATGATAAATACTATACTTAATGTTAAAACAATAATTGAATAAGAACAATGACTTAATAAGAATAGTAATTTGCTAAGAACATGGTTTATTGATGTTACTCATAATCCATGGCATAAAATATAAACATCTTAACTCTATTATAAACTCCCATCACAACTCTCTATTAATATGGTTCTTGGGTTTTCTTTTTACATAAAAGTACTTAACCCACACCTTTTCCATTTCCCCCTCACTGACACTTTTAGTTTGGGAATATCACTTGTACATCACTATATAATATTAGGGATCACTAACTTTATTCCCCACTCCTTCACGTTTACTTAATTACACAAAGGTTTGTATGTATCTTATATACTTACTATAATACATTTTAATTAGTTATTTTATTATTTGCATTGTATTTTTTCTCTTATCATTTATATTGGACAGTCTTTTTTCTGTAACTACAGGTTGTTTATTTTTATTTGGTTTATGTGGATAGCATAGGCGACTTTGCCTACTGTCATACCTACTGAATTAAGCCGTTTTGGTTTTGGGATGAGGCTACTATTATGTCGCATTATATATGCTCCTCCACCAAAACATGTTTATTTTTCTTAGCTGAAGGTCTATGGAAAATTAACTGTTAATCTCCTGTTTCTTACATCATTCAAAATATTTTTTCATTTCGGACACATTGTATGTGCCCTTCACTTTGTTATTGCTTGGATTGGCCAAAACATAGGTGTTATTACTGTTGTCTTTGATTACCACAAATGGTCCATGGTATAGCAGCAGAAGTTTTTTCATTACACCTTCCGTACCACTGGGCTTCTGTTTATTTCGTATAAGCACTCTTTCTCCGACTACAAATCTGAGTTCTGGTATCCCACTATTTCTTCGCTTATTTCTCCTCAGCGCTATCTTGTTTCCAATTCTATGGTATACTCGTGTAATATCCAATTCTTCTTCAGGCATCTCGGGGAACGTAATTAATTGAGTGAGCTCACGCGGTGGTGGTGTTGAAAACATCATCTGATATGGGCTGATTCCCAGCGTCTCATGGTATGCTATATTTAAAAATAGTTCGGTACTGTTCACGTGCTCGCTCCAACTTTTGTGATTGTTGTGGCAATAGGTCCTGAGAATCCGGCCCACTTCTCGCAATACTTTTTCTGCAGGGTTGCTTGAAGGGTGATATATGGAGGTTTTGTAAGTTTTTATCCTTCTAGCTAATAACGCTTCTCTCCATCGCTTGCCCTTAAACTGGGTTCCATGGTCCGTTATCACTGATTCAGGGGTACCGACATCACTGGTGTACTTTTCCAGTACTATTCTGACAATGACTTTAGTTGAGGCCTTGCTGATTGGATACAGCTTGGTATACTTGGAGAAATGATCCCATATTATTACAATATATTTGTATCGGTGTCTGCCACCGCTTCTTGGAAAAGGTCCGCAAATGTCGAGGAACACCTTCTCTAATCTTCTGTTCCACGTAATGGTCATGAACTCTCCTTCCTTCTTGGCATTGGTTACCTTCACTTTTTGGCATATCGCACATTTCTTCACTATCATCCTTACCTTTTTGTTCATCCCCTTCATGTACAAGTGTTCTTCTAACGCCTTGACTACTTTGGTTGGCCCCATGTGCCCATACATCTGGTGATAATTATTCACTATTGATTGTTCTAATGACTTTGGTACACTTAACTTCCATCGATTAATTTTAATACTTGATTTCGTGAAGACTAGCCCATCATGAAGTTGATGGTATGCTGTTACTATAGGGTCGTTATTTTCAATGCGTACTATAATTCTAGCCAGTTTTTGGTCTAATGCTTGTTCTTCTCTGATAGTGCTTAAAATGTTTGTTAATTCTTCTCTGCCTGCTAATGACTAATATACTTTGCCAATATCCTCTCTGACAGGTTCGAAAGTTCCCTTTTCTAAATTTATCCTTGACAAGGCGTCCTCAACCACATTCTTTTTCCCCGGTACATACTCCCAGGTGATGTTATACTCCTGCAGAGCCAGGACCCAACGAGCTAGCCTGCCATGGCTCAATTTACATCTTTGCAGAAACGAAATTGATTTGTGATCAGATCTTACTGTGACCGGGTATCCCAAGATGTAAGTGCGAAATTTGTTGCAAGCGAATACTACGCTTAGAAGTTCTTTTTCTGTAACATTATAGTTACGTTCGCAGTGGTTTAGTATTCGACTGGCAAAACTTACAACCCGGTGATCTCCTTCACTATCTTGTTGATAGAGTTCTGCACCTAAACTTGTATCACTTGCATCGCAATTAATGTAGAATCCTTTTTCGAAATTGGGATGATGCAGCATGACTTCTTCTAAGAATTTTTTCTTGATTAGATTGAAAGTTATGTCATCTTCACTACTCCATTTCCATTTCTAATCAAACGATAGCAGATGTTTGAAAAGGGATGTTAACTCAGAGTAATTCTTTCGGAATTTTCTGTAATAGTTACAGACCCCTAGGAAGGACTGTAAGTGCCTGATGTTCTTAAGTTTGGGGAACTTCTGAATGGCCTCCATCTTCTCTGGAGCTGTGGTTATGCCTGTTTCTGAGAGTACAAATACTAAAAATTGTAATTGGTAAGTCAATAATTTTAATTTTTCAATTTTTAGTGTGATATTGTTGGTAGCTAGCCTTTGTAGAAGCATCTCTACACGTTCACAATGCTCTTCCCATGTGGTGGACGTAATCAACAAATCATCTACATACACCGTGGCGAATTCTAGTACCTCTCTTCCTAATATCTGGTCCATGACCTTGACAAAAACAGCAACAGAATTTACCAGACCTAATGGTAATCTTTTAAACTGATAGTTGCGACCATCAAAAATAAACGCAACATACCTCCGGCTGTTGGTAAGCTCAACTTGCCAATACCCGCATACGGTGTCGAGGATGCTCATGAACTTGCAGCCCTCAAATTTCTTCATAATTTCCTCTATTTCGCCCGGTGATGTTCTATCGTTCACAATATTCCTGTTTATCTCCCTGGCGTCTAGACACAACCTGACAAAATCATCCTTCTTCTGCACAGCGACAATTGGACTGGTGTACGGTGACGAACTGGTTTCAATAATGTCTTGTTCCAGCATTCTGTGTGTCTCTTCTCTGACTGCTGATTTATGTGATTGAGCAATGGGGTAGGATTTTTTATTAAATTTTATTGTGTTGTGGAATTCTAATTCACAAACAGAGTTCTTCGCCTTCACAGGTAAATCTGAGAAAGTGTTTCTGTATTTCTTGTACACATTTACCAACCGTTCCTTTTGTTCTAGTGTAATTTTTTCTCCTCTGGTGACTTGGAATGAGTATATTTCGTTCAATTTTTTGTTCCATTCTTTATTTTCAGGATATGTTGATCTTTGAAGTGGTGTCCTAAACTCCTCCCTCTCATCTTGGATCAAGGTGAATGAATGTCTATTGTGTGTGGCACTATTCTGGCCTAAAATTTCACTTGACCATTCACCCTGTTCGTTGGTCAGTGTTATTTTCACACTGCCAATGTCAATAATTGCTGAGTGGCGCCTTAAAGCGTCGCACCCAATCATAACCTTAAACAGTAACCCTTGGGCCACCAGGAACACCACTTGGATCACCTTTTCGTTGCTCGATACATCTATTTGTACCTGTTGTCTTACTGACTTGTTCATTTTGCCAGTAGCACCTACTATCACCATATTATTAATTGGTAGGGTTGGTATTGGTTCTTTACTTATTGTTTTAATTCTATTAAACTCCACCTTGTCAATGAGCGATACATTCGCTCCTGTATCAATTATAATTTCAGTTGCTACCCCTTGCAATTCAGCATTGATAAGAATTATTTGATTGTTATCTTTCATTTCTGAGTATTGTCCTTCTTCCATAAGGTAATTTCTTATGTTCCTTAAATAATAGTTTTCATTGATTATCTTGACTTTATTTCTTGTAATATCTTTGTTTATTCGCCCGTCCAATTCTCGCTGTGATGGGCCGGTCATAGTTCTCACTGCTGTGTCTAGTTTTCTGACCTGTTTACTTGCTGAGTACTTGTGGTTTCTCCAAGGTTTCTTGGAGAACGATCTCGGGAGCTTCCCCTCCTGGGTTGGTTTCCTTCCTCTTCATCTCATCTATTCGGATACCTCCGGTCATTGTTGATATTGCGTCTCCATTCTCGGTTTCCACTACTATTGTTATTATTATTTTGGCTGCGGCCATTATTTTGGTTGCGGCTATTGTAATTGCCTTGGTTATTTCTATAATAATTATTATTATTATAGCCATTACCACTATTTCGATTATTATTGTTATTGTCATAGTTCCCATTTCGGGGCTGGTTTGACCTTGGTTGTTGGTCTCTACCGTTATCTCCGCTCTCCATATGTGATTGGTCATACTGCCTCCTTGATTTTCTATAATAATCTTGGTGTTCATAACTCCCAAGCAGTCTTTCCATATCGGCTATGGTCTTGATCTGGCTGCATAGTGTGGCTTGGACAATCCCCTCATCAAAGTGGTGTGCCATTTTGCTAATTAAGCAGTCTTCAGGAATCTTTGGTTCTAAATTGCGTGCTACACACACCTTCCCGAGAAAGTAGGCTGTCGGTGACTGGTAATTGGTGGCGTTGTACCTTCCATGGCAGAGATTATCTCTGATTATATTCTGTACTGACTCTGACCAGTATTTTATTCTGAAGGTTTATTTGAACCCCTCATACGTCGTTATTTCATTTCTGACGGCCGACCACCAGTTGTCGGTTATCTCCTTGAAACTGTCATCCAGTAGATTCTTCATCATTGTCCAACGGTTCTCTTTGGTTCTCTTTAGACATTCGTCCACCCGCTCTAGGAATTCCACTGGGTTCCTTCGATAATTTTTAAAATTTATATACTCTCTGTTGTCCAGCATATTATGTTGAAGACTGCAGGCTGGTCTATAGCTCACTCTGTCGAGGTCTTCTCTCAGGTTCTTCAATTGCACTTCCTGGATGTTATCAATTCTTCCCGTACTATCATTCATTTGGCTTTTTACCCGGTTCATCTCCTCATTTACCCGTTCAATTTTTCCTGAGGTGTTAGTTTGTAGTTCGTCCAATCTTTCTTGTGTTCCTTGCTGTACCTCTGCTATCCTAACTTGGTTGATGTTATCTGCTTGGTCTATTCTGGCGTCTAATTCTGCCCTGACCTGTACAATTGTTTCTTTGTTTTGTCCACTTTCTCGACTAGTTCGGCTCTTTGTTGCTTTCTTTCTTCATTATATTCCTCTACCCTTTGCCAAGAGTCTCATTGATACTTTCAATTTTCTCATCAATTTGTTTTAAATCTCCCTTTTGTCCATCGATAATTTCTCTCAACTCTTTGTTGGAACTCTCAGTTTTCTCGTTTATTTTCCTAAAGTCTTCCTTAGTACTCTCATTTGCACTATCTATTTTCTCGTTTATTTGTCTTAAACTTTCCTCATTTCGGTCGAACTTTTCGTTTAGTTTTCTAAAATTTTCATTAGTTTCTTCCTTATTCTTGTCCAATTTTTCATGTATACTGCTCATCATTTCCATGAATTTATTCCAATCCGGTCCTCCTCTGGCTTCTTCTTTATCACCCGCCTGTTGTTCCATTTCGGTGTCCGGTACTGTTTCTGTCGCTTCTTCCCGTCTACCTTCTTCCGTTTCATGGTCCTTTGTCAACCTTTTCGATACTCCTCTTGTATGCATTTCCGTTTTTCTGACAGTCGCCAGCTGAAATTAGGTTTCCTGTATCGTTAATAATTACGTTAGGATCGGTAATGTTCCCTAACTTCAGCCTCACTGGTTGGACGCCATCTGTAAGATAACAGTGTTTCTACGAGTGTTGATAAGATGAGAAAAATTGTGTACTTCTCTTATTTAATTACGCCCCACTGTTGTAGGCGCTATCTGTAATATAACAGTGTAATACAGCTGCGGGTTTATTTTTATTTAGCCCCACGTTGTTGACGTCATCTGTAATATAACAGTGTATCTGTGGGTTTTAAGTTATTTGTTTTGAAGAGTTTAGTAGTGTAAATTGAATCCACTTGTGTCAAAACGGATCTGTTTCCGCAATCGATTGTGTCCTCGAGCGCCGTTCTTCTTCCACATACTTTGGTCCGTTCGCTGCTCACTCTTCTATTGAATTACCTGTAATTGTCCTGTAAACTTTCTAATTTTATACAATGACAACTCCTTTTATCCCAAATAACAATATTTATTTTGTTTAAGTTATTTAGAGAAAGGACAGTCGACTTGTGTCGATACAAAATATTGGTCGGGTCGACTCCACCGCTCAATTCGACTTTTACACTAACAAGTTCAATAAACAAATTATTTATAATAATATATTAAATCTCAGGGTTTAAGGGTTCTTTGAGACTGTCATTGAATTCAGAGAATACATACAAAAATACAATACATTACAAAGGTAAGTAAAATTTTAAAATCTTAATACTATATGTTACTATTTTCCGTTGCCAGGCAACAAGGCTATATTTCCAAGATGGCCGCTGAAACGACTAACCACGTGCTGTTACAAATTATTTTAAAACAAATCTTTTAGTGTTCAATGTTTTAGTTTTTACGGTTTTCCTTCAATAAATGATCACTGGTGTTTTTATGTAAGTGTAGATAGTGCCTACGATAGTGTTGTGTAATCGTACCTGTAGTGTGGTTAATAGTTAAACTTGGCGTCACTCACAGACGTTATGAAAGTGTGTTCATTATAGGCAGTCAGGGTTTTTTGAGTCTCTGCTTTTAGTTGTAGTTTTAATTTAAATATTTTCGTCTTTTTATCTTCCACAGTATTTATAGCTTCTATTGGTTATTATTTTCCATCCCCATCTGTCCAGAAAACATTATTATTATCTAATTAAAAACTTCTTTATTAGAGCTCATCTGCTCTCTGCAATGGTTAATAATACAACTTCAAATTCCTGCTTTCCCATCAACGGTTTCGTGCCCTCGCAATACTGGCCTGTGATTGGCCAAAACTGAGAGTTCATAAGGTCACATGGTCAGTTTACAAGATTTAAATGTTCATTTGCCTATAAGTAAAATACTCCTTTTTTAGCTTTAAGTCTTCTAAAATTTAAAGTACATCATGTTTTTCTTTATGTAATTGTGAACATTTTAATACCTTATTTTATATAAATTGTTTATTATAAAGGGTGGTTTCCCACCTTACAAATTTTCAAACTTTGGCCCTACACGATTTAGTTTACTGACAATATTTCTTTTATGTTGAATTTGTGGCTTAGGCTATTAGTGGCCTTCTAATATTATTTTATAATTTACATTTACTATTGCTTAATCTCTGATGCTGAACGCTTTTTCTGATTTTAATTATTTACTAAACGAGTCTGGACCCTTAACATTAGTTGAACAATGGTTACAATAAAAACATTTAACATATTATTTAATATATTGCCTCTATGGCCTAGTTTACAATTATAAAATGATGAATACTATACTTAATGTTAAAACAATAATTGAATAAGAACAATGGCTTAATAAGAATAGTAATTTGCTAAGAACATGGTTTATTAATGTTACTCATACGCCATGGCATAAAATATAAACATCTTAACTCTATTATAAACTCCCATCACAACTCTCTATTAATATGGTTCTTGGGGTTTCTTTTTACATAAAAGTACTTAACCCACACCTTTTCCATTTCCCCCTCACTGACACTTTTAGTTTGGGAATATCACTTGTACATCACTATATAATATTAGGGATCTCTAACTTTATTCCCCACTCCTTCACGTTTACTTAATTACACAAAGGTTTGTATGTATATTATATACTTACTATAATACATTTTAATTAGTTATTTTATTATTTGCATTGTATTTTTTCTCTTATCATTTATATTGGACAGTCTTTTTTTCTGTAACTACAGGTTGTTTATTTTTATTTGGTTTATGTGGATAGCATAGGCGACTTTGCCTACTGTCATACCTACTGAATTGAGCCGTTTTGGTTTTGGGATGGGGCTACTATTATGTCGCATTACAATATATATATATATATATATATATATATATATATATATATTGTAGCATGACAGAAAATCTATCTTTTTATAATTCAAGAACAAACTGGAGTTATAAAATAAAAACAAACTGGCATAAAGAATAATTACTATAATAATTACTAAATAACAACAGTAAACTGAATTTCTAGATCCAAATAAATCAAATTCATTAAAACCAAACATTCAATCTCTAATAAATAATAGGAAGATGATTATAGTCCAACTTATAATGTAGATATACCCAGATAGAATAGGAGCAGGTAAGGAAAAACCATGGATAAACAAATCCACTAAATCGAAAAATAAATATTGAAAAACAATACCACATTATAAAGGGCCGTAAGTACGAATTACCAAAATTATTTAAAAGAGTCCATAGGAATGAACGGTGAAACCCATAAGAACATGACAAAATAACTAAATATAATTTAATTATAACTCTAAATGTAAACATAAAACTCCAAAAAGGTAAAATAAGAAAGGTACAATACCATAAAATAAAAACGATGTAACTTAAGTTTAAGTAAAGGTGTTAGATATAAGACGACCTCAAGACAAAAGATAAAAGCAATTATGTCATAAGATTATATGACTAAAGGTGGACAAGTGTAACTTATTTTATTGTGAAAAGTGACTACTAATAAGCAAACAGCATAATACCTATCAATGATGAACAAGAAATTGAGTTATTTTTCATATACAATATATAATTCAACTTGGAAGTGCAGTTGATAAACAATTAATAATGCAAATTAAGTGATGTTCCTTATTCCCCAAGACTAGATAAAATTATTAGAGATAAGATTAGGGAATACAGTGAATAGTGAGGGGAACCAGGGTAAATCCCTAAATCAATAAACAAAAACAGAAATAGACTGAATAAATTTTAATTTTAATAAACTGTATAGATGAAGGCAGATTTGTTTTGTTGTATTAGAGGTTCATTGAACCCATAGCATTGACTTCTTGGGATTAAATTTAGTTTAAGAGAATACCTTTGTTATGTTTAAATAATGTTAATTAATCATAGACTATATTGTAGTTAAGTAAGGGCAATTTAGTTGTTAGGATTTTATTGGAAGTGTACGTCAGAAAGGGTAATAGCAATCTGAAATAATTGTAAACTTAATGATAGAACTAACATCAATACATAGGCCAAATTGTAAACCTCACCAACATTACAGATTAATAGTAAATAAGTTAATGAAACAAATTAAATTAATGAAAAATGTTGAATTTAACACACTAACAATTTATTATAAATGTAACAACACTTTCTGAAAGTAATTAAGGAATGTATAGGATATTATTAGAAAAAGGCAAGTGTACTAACACTGGGGCCTAGAGAAAAGTCTAAATTGGAGGTAGGGTTCAAATTAGCTAAGTAAATCATCAAATTACTGAGACTTAAAGAAACCAAATCATAATAATTCAATCAATGATCTTGTTTAATGATAATTGGGTCTAACATATACTGTAAACCATTTAATTTGTAATGAAGTAAAGGAGGTAAAGGCCTACAAGCAAGTATTATGTAAATATGACTTTTGAGTTAAAACTACATTAAAATATATCATGTATGGTATTAAATTATGCAGAACTAAATAAGCAATTTGATTATGTAATTAGAATTTAAAAAGAATAAATAATAATCAAAACGTAATTTGTAATATAATGTAAAATTCAATTCTTTTGAACAAAATCAAACTTGAGACTTAAGTGTCAGCTGACTGAAAACAATGTAAATTTATTAAGAAATCAGCCAGGGCTTTTTGAATGATGAAATAAAAACTGAGAGTTGATTGTTAAACGTCAAAACGAACGCATCAGAATGTTATAGCGAAAAAGATAAAAATGTTTGACAAGAACTAAGCCTAAAAAAGGAAATCTAAAATATAAGTTGTTCATACAAAAATTAACTAAGTCAAACCAAACCATTACTTTTATGAAGATTGGCAATTATAAAACAGATATAGAAACGGTCAAGGCACTAATAGAGAAAATTCCACTGTGAAAATGCTCACAACATTCTGGATGAACTATTTTAAACGAAGACACTTTTAACCAACACCTATTACCGAACCAAAAACGGATTACGAACACTGAATAATCACACTACAACGAAGAAAATTAATAACTACTGCTCTGTTGAGAGACACTTAAATAATAAACATTTATTTGGAGGAAAATAGTTAAGAAGATCATTGTATAAATCCGAGGTGAAGGAATTGGCCATTTTGATGAGATAACATGTTGAGACGACTCCAATCAACTGTGATGACGTCAGCCCATTCGTAGCCTGTGGTTCGAACATTTCCATTTTACTAACATTTTTTATGATAAATATTATTTCTATATTACTAAGTAAGAACTTTTAGTTGTAAGTATTGTACTTTTCAGCATTGCCCTTTTCTAACTTCTGATAACAGTAAAAAGAACCCTATTAATGTTGAAATGTTATTAAATTGAAAAGAAAAATTACTCGATTCAAATCGATCTGAGATAAGAGTTCTAGCCGGGAATAATTATTTCGACTCAAAGTCGACCAATCGCAATAAGATCAATAAATTAAATTAAATATTCCATATTTGAGTTTTATTTCTTTATAAAGTAAATAATTAAAAGAATTTCAGATATTAATTGAAACCTGGACGTCAAGGAGGAAGAGAACGACATCGAAAAGGAGTAAAGACACCGAATCTACAAATACTAAATCTATTATTCAAATAACATAATCTATTTAACGTTTTTAAACAAACTATTCATCACCAACCAAAATAATACTCTAAGAAAGGAATTAATATAACAACTAGGATTAATACAATAACTCATAAACTAATAAATAATTAATAAATAATCAATAAATAAAAAATAAAAAAATTTCTCAATAAATTAAAATTAAACAAAATTTTCTTTTTCATCTTTAATTGATCAATAAACAGGATTTGTTACTATATATATATATATATATATAAAACTATACAGATGCTTTTGTGTATATGAAAGAAACTTATTGTTTTAGAAATTAGTTTGAAATTTAAACAAACGTTAAATGTCTTGAAAATACTTCCACGATTTTTTCACTGAATACACACACAAATAAATAAATATGTTTTTATTAAACTTTTGACAAATATTTTAAATGTTTATGTAAATATGTTTATTAAGTTTATATATTTATTAGATAATAAAAATTTATTTAATATATAGATAGATTTTGGACAATAATTGAAATTAGTAATTTATAAATGAACTTTACCTTTACAGTTAAAACACCTGATTACTCTATTAATTGGATTATTATATTACTTTCATTAAAAATTTAGTTTCCAGGTAAAGTATTTTATGTGCTCTCCTATCTAAACGTGGCGTAACAAAGTACTCGGTCCTTATTCCGTGCCGCACATTTCCATTAAAAACACTCGACCCGATGCCGCTGCTCCAAAATCCAGCATTCCTCACTACACCAAGATTCTCTATACGTTTCTACGGATGGTTGCGGAAGTACGCAGACCCAGGAGTCTATTGAAAAACTATAAGAGGTTAACGTGATAGGGATAGTTCCACACGTCTACCCTCTACACCGTCTTTCTCATGCCCATCTCACACGATGATCGATTCGTGATATCAGTCATTACAATTTCCGTCGGTCAGTTCAAATTTCTCTCGAGCGTTCATTATCGTTTTGTGGAAAGATATATACCACGCGCATCTTTAAATCCTATTTCCCGTTTCAGTATATTCTACTTACGAATGTTATAACAGCTCGTGTGTGTGTCTCCCGTGTTATGATGTCACACGTTGGAAGCGTCAATTTGTAACTAATCTTTACTACTAGTTGCTGCAAGAATGTAAACGTGTCAGAGTGTAATTGGTGTATTGTGTCTTACCATTCCGTCGTCGATCGGTAACGTAACTTACGCTGATTGAGTCCGTCGCGAACGTACGAATAACCAAGTATCGAAGTCCTTACCTGAGGTTTACTAGGGGTGTATAAATCCCGGGTGGCGCCAAATTGTTTATTTTAAACAATAAAAAAAATTAGTATTATCGGCGAGTCCGCTCAGGCGGTGTGGAGAATTCAAACTTGTTCCCGCCGCTTATCGATTTTTACAATCAAGCCAGCAGTTTGCTGTGTTTACTGCTTGAGCGCTTGCCGCCAATTCATAACTGTTCGCTACAATGTACAACATTTTATAATACACTTTCCTAATGAAAATAAAACACATTGGTTATACACATTATTGGTTTATTAGTTAATGGTTATTACTTATTCAGTAACACAGGTTATATTTGGTTTGTTACATTATTTGGCACCGGCAATTAATCTAAGACAATTTTCTCTGGGTTTTGACGAATCGATTCTGAACATGACAGATTCACCATAATGGCGTCTGCCGAAGTAGTATACAAATATTTTTGTTCGATCGTCTGGATTCTTGAGATTACGATAAAAGGATTAGATGCAATACAATAATATAAATACACAACTTTACATTATTTCTACTTGAATAATATTACGTGTAGCTATAATATGTTTTTTGGAGTGCAGTAAAAGTGTTTCAAAGGTTCGTAAACTAACCATAGGTTAATTTTATAAGTTGACAAATTTTCAGTGTCTTAGTTTTTTATTTAATCTTTGAAAGAGAATAAATTCACTTTAGTGATATTTCATAGTACAGTGAGAAATATTTAAAGTGCGTTTTTTCGGAAATTTGGGTAATCTAAATGATACTTAACCACTTAGTAGACTGGGGGTAAGCAGTTGGTCTGGTAAAAAGGACTTGCGCTGCAATCGTATTCAATTTTCAATTGTTTGGGCTTCTGGCATCTTTTTCAATTTAATCGGAGTAATTTATTCACTTCTTTTTGATTTAAATGGTCTTCGACATCAGTTAATTGGTTTCAGTCATCGTCTGCTTCCTTCTCGTTAATTTGTGGTAATTTGGTTTACTTTTACAACATTTTAAATTAAATATTTGGTTGTTCAAAATTTGGCTTCTGTTTTCCAAGAGCGTCACTTTACGAGTAACGTAACGTAGTATATATTCAACGGTAATTCCGTACCTAACGGCAGTTGCTATGGTTACTAATTAAATCTGATTGGTTAATCTGGCTATAAATCCATTGTTATCAGAATTTGGATTCTTTTCAAAATCCTTGTGTATCTTCTGATGCTTTCATTCCGTTATCTTCCTTCCTAAGTATTAATTATTATCACTGTTATTTGTATTTTCTTCCAAAGATTATTTTGGCATCCCACAAGATTGGGTTACTTTATGTTTTATAATTTTACAATTATTTTAATATTTCCTAGTTACATTTCTCTTTTAATTTAAATCCTTATTCTAATATTTTGCTTTTAATAAGATTTACAATTTATCCTTGGTTGATTATTCACCTTGGATTTGGTAACTACTTGGTTATTTTCATACAATTTGTATTTGTTGGTGTTTGACAGTTAGGTCTTTCTTAAGCCTAAATAGCCATTACTGATTTTTACTTATTTCATATACATTACATCTCATTTTAGCCTAGTGCTTTATTTTGTTCTTATAACTGGTTTTGTTACCTATTGATATGTTTTGGTTCTGTTTTTGTGTTATTTGTATGTTACTACTATTTTATACATCATGTATTGCTAATTATTTACTAACTGGTTTTATCGTTTTCTAAGTCAAACATTGCTTTCCTTTCTTACTTATTTACTCCGCCAATGTCAAAAATATGGCTATTATTTACTATTTTTTATCACATAAAATACAACATTTAGGTCTATGGTTGGTATAATTAACCCAGCCATATCTTATTCATAAGTTTGCTTAAACGATTATTTAACAATTATTAGGTAATATTGGTGTACGATTCATTACCTTTTATTTTATTTTTTGGGTGATAAACAACCTCACCTCTTTTGAACTTACTTCAATAATCATCCCTTATAACATGGGTGTTTATTGATTGTTTTAAACTTCTCATTTTATAAATACTCTTTGCCTTCACTCCATGGTAACACTATCTGTTTACTCTTTCATGGGATTCTCTCCTTTAAACACTATTATATACTTTTAAACTTTACAATAAGATTCTTTTCTAATCAGTACAGTTAACATCACTCTTCAGTGTTTATTACTACTTAGTTAATGGTTTATTTTAAATACTATTCTTAACAATTTTCTTAAATATTACTATTGTTCACTATTAAACCTTTAGTGTTTGTTAATTTTTACTAAGTGTTTATCTTAGCTTTCACTATTTTTCCTATTGCTATCATTGACAATATTTTTATTTACTCGTCACCTTCACTTTTAAATTAGCTTGTGTTTATTATAATTTATTTAGTGTTTTTTCTCTATCATTTTACTTTAGGGTTTTTTCACTTTCACTATGGGCACTTCTTAAACTTTTTATTTAAGTGTTTATTAGTGGGTAATCCCTGTCATTACTTTTCTTTGTCACTTAGTTATTTTCAGTTTATCTCTCACTATCTCAATATCTCTCTCTTTCTTTACACATTTTATTTATACTTACTAAGTTCATGTCTTTCTCTATTTCTTACTTACATATACTCCTAATTCTTGGGTTAGTGTATTTTTATTTATTGGGTTTTATCAATTATTAATTAAATTTGTCACTTATTCAATACTAACATTTATCTTTTATATGGGTTCTTTACCGGTTTCATTTCCTTTATTATATTTGATTGTATTATTCCTCCCTTCTCTATTCTCTACTACTTGTCTGTGTTTTCTCACCTTGTCTCACTTTATTTCCTTTATAGTTGGTTTGTTCCATTTTTATTTTCATTTTTCTTCTCCTTCACTTCTCATCTTGTTTCCTTTTATTTTGGTTCTTATCTGGCCAATCTCTGGGGTTGGGTAAAAGTCGTTTGTCTGTCAGTCTAGTCTGTGAGTTTCTTTAATAATCACTTTTAGATTATAATTCTTCCTCCTTCTTTCTTAATTACATTTTATATTTTTATTCCCTTCATTATTTATTTATTAAAATATATTACTTTTTCGCATTTCTTACATACTTATAGTTATCAAATATGATCGGAATTTGGCGATGTTATAATGTAAAACAATATTCTTGCTTAGGAACTGCAAATATTCTTGCTTTAAAGTGAATGTTATATTTGTTATATTAAATGGTGGTTTAAAGTTATGTTTAAAATAATGTATCTTTATTTAATCAAACGATGTATTGAAAAAGCTTCCATCTCAAGCGGTAAAGTCACACCGTACATGACATTATTTAACACGTTCATGTAATCAGAGTCAGAATCATAATTATCTTAATCCTCTTCTTGATTTTAAGTAGGCTTGCTGGAAACTGTTAATCTCTTAGTCCTTCACAATTTATTCTATAGTGGCAGGGCCCTAGTTGTGGTTCTAAATGAAGAAGGGGATATTTCAATACAATTTCAGTTTGTCATAAAAAGCAAAATGTTTAAATATGTGTAACTAGATTTAACATAACAGGCGTCATCTTACGTCTGTGTTTCGAAATGCACATGCGTCTTATATTACTCCGCCTACACCCACTCTATTATATTACATCTAGCCTATTAACATCCCCTCCGAGGACAAATACTCTGTGTGTGTGTGTGTGTGTGTGTGTGTGTGTGTGTGTGTGTGTGTGTGTGTGTGTGTGACGATATATAGAACTTCGTATTTATGTTTGTATCTGATTCTAATACTATGTTCCGTTGATCTTAATCAATGGATGATTGATTACACCGAATAATCATAAAATAGTGAACAAATTGTTTCTCAGTACCAGGGAAGAAACGACATCTTATTATCGGTAATGAGAATGACAGACCTAGTAGAACAAAAAACGCTAAGAATTGCTTTTGGAAGTGAGGAATAGATGTACAGTTTTTCTAGGTGCCTAAAGTATATGTTTCTTAGAAGTGAATCAACTACAGGGGTTTAACGAGTTTATGAATACAGTATGATGGCGTCTCGTGAGATTATTAAACGGTCAGACTTGAGATATATTTAACACAAATAAAAGGAGACAAAAATGATTGTTCTAAAAACTCTGTAAAGTACTGTTAACATAAGTAAAACATGCTATAGAGACAAGTTATGAACCGTGGATATATATATGATATTGGTAAAGTATATATAAGGTACAACCATTGAGGAACAGATGACGAATGAGTGTTCTTATCTGACGATTTTCATCCCCATTGAGATAGATAGTTGGATAAATAAAATAACAAAAATTGAATTTGTAATGGCTTGTTAAACTACTAAACAACGTATGGGTTCAGAAACTATAGGAAAGTAAGACCATAAAAACTACTCTTGAAGAAATACCATTCACAGATACTAAAGTAAAGACGATTTCGATTTCACTGTATTTAACTATGTTTCTGGAAGTAACAGTAAAGACGGTGACTTTCTTGTTTTCAGTATTTATTCAACATCTTATGTTGAGACCACATAGATTGTGAATGTGTGTGTGTGTGTGTGTGTGTGTGTGTGTGTGTGTGTGTGTGTGTGTCGTAAGGACTGCAATAAAAGTCACAGAGACATAAATATATACTCTGTGCTAAAGAACCGCAATGTAAAGCCGTATTTGTCTTGCAAGTTAATGTTCACTGACACGAATATTTACAACGCTATTTTATAATTTTCAGTACAATAATACACTATCTGAAGCAACGGATGAAACTAGTACTACAGTTCCTATGTTTATGTAACTAACAATTGAATAAAGAATCTTTTCAAAGTATTTAATTGCTATGTAATTCAGTT
Organism: Magicicada septendecula; assembly: GCA_034769895.1. Classification (NCBI taxonomy): domain Eukaryota; kingdom Metazoa; phylum Arthropoda; class Insecta; order Hemiptera; family Cicadidae; genus Magicicada; species Magicicada septendecula. Next base: position 121,000,568 of record CM068369.1, read on the forward strand.
TTATTTGAAAATAACTATATATTCTTCTTCTGATAGTTCCTATCCGTTTGGAATGTTGGATATCATACATACTATTTTATCTTTCTGGACTGCTGTACGGAATAAGTCAGTTGTATTCCAAACCAGGTCCTTAAATTTCTCAACCATGATATTCTCGATCGCCCAACTCCTCTCTTTCCAAGTAATTTTCCCTGAAGTATGGACTGCAATAAGTAATATCTCTGTTCATTTCTCATGAGATGTCTCAGATACTGAAGCTTTCTCATCTTCACTGTGTTAATAACGTCCTTATCTTTCTTCATCTTTCTAAGAACTTCAGTATTAGTTATATGTGCTGTCTATGAAATGCTCAGTATTCTACGGTAGAGCCACATTTCAAAAGATTCCAATTTCTTAGTTGTGGCTTCAGTCAAAGTCCAAGATTCTACACCGCAGAAGAGGATCGAGAATACATAGCAGCGTAAAAGTCTCATCAACTGTATATTAAAAACCATATATTCACCCTGACATATTGTTTTGGGCATGTATAAAAACTCAGCTTATAGTAAGGTTTCTTGTTTACCCATCCACTTCGTTCAGACCTCACATCCTGTTGACGAGGGGGAGTTCAGGGGCTATGGAATCAACATGCAAGCCCGTATCTAATAGCGTTAAATGTTCAAAAATAAGCTGCTACTGTATAACTTAACGATACACGTAAGTTGAACACTGTACCAGAAAATCTTAGAATAATTAGGCTTATAAGATTTCAGAAATTAGAAACGTACAATTACGAGGGTCAGTTGAAAAGTTCGCGGAGCGCCATCTGTAGCTTAGCGATAAAACTAAAATTGTTCGTGTAATGCAAGATTTGTTTACGATAGAAAGCTCTTCAAGCTGTCTTATCGCATGCCAGTCTTATTGTTTCTTCGTAACACCCTCTGATTTTAATGCTATCTATCAAATTCATTTTTCTAGGTCCTATTCTTTTTTCTCCTTCTATAACGCCCTCCATGGCAGTTGTAAGCAAGCAGTCTCGTCTTAAACAATGACTTAACCAATTCCTTTTCCTACTTTCTATTTCCTTCAGAATTCTTCTATCTTCCCTTATTCTTCTTAAAACTTCATCATTCCTTACTTTATCAACCTACCTTACTTTTTCCATTGTTCGCCAAACCCACATCTCAAATGCTTCTAATCTTTTCTCATCCTCCTTCCTCAGTGTCCATGTCTCTGCACCATATTAAGCAACGCACCACACATAACATTTGGCCATCCTCTTCCTTTATTTTTATTAATTTTGCCACACAGCAGTCTTTCCTTCCCATTAAATGCCTCTTTCGCTAAGCAATTCTTGCTGTAATTTATTTTATGTAAACTTCTGTTAATTTCATAATCTATCTATCAATTTATTATTGTTTAGAAGCTGTTTAAAATTGACATGTCATGCTTGTTTTGAAAAACGGACAAAATCAAAGATCGTGGTGCGATTCTTTGTTAAAAACTGTTCAGCGCCAACAGAAACTCAAAACGAAATTGTAAATGTGTCAGGAGATGCTGCGACTTCAAAATCAACGGTTTGTAAGTAGGCACTTGAGTTTAAACGTGGTCGTACGAGCATTGATAACGTGGCCGCACTGGACGCCCAAAAAATACAACTCCAGACGCGGCAGCCATCTTGCACAACGCTTTTTCACACCAAGTTCTTGAGTTAACCTAGGCCTATGATGCATACGCTCATATTAGATGCCTATGATTTCAGCAACGTCATCCAATCCTCAACCTGCGGTCTTGCAACACCCTATGAAATTTTTTCACTAATGTCATTTTTGATGCACATTTTGGACGTCCACTGCTGGAATCGTCTTTAGTACTTGTACGACCACGTTTAAACTCGAGTGTGCCCCACTTACCGTTGTTTCTGAAGGCGCAGCATCTCCTAACATATTTACAATTTTGTTTTGATTTTCCATTAGCGCTAAAACGATTTTAACAGAGAATTCATCACAACACGATGTTTGATTTTGTGCATTTTAAAAACACGCGTGACAGCAAAATTTCAAACAGTTGGCATGGCAAAGAGTGAACAAATTAACGGATAAATCTGGAAATTAACAGGTGTTCATGCCAAATATACATCTTGCAGCACACGAAAGATTTTAGTTCTACCACTGAGCTGTAGATGTCGCTCCGCAAACTTTTCAACTGACCCTCGTAGTAGGTTCATAATAAAGCTTACAAAACATTTTTAAAATTCTTATTACAATTAAGAAATTAGTAACAATCAATGCTCTACAAAATGGTAAGTAAATTTTGTTATGGTTATAAACAAAATGGGAACAATTAACTGAAAAGCGACCAATATGTTGTTTTTGTTTTCAAAGTATCAGGGGAAAAATGAATAGGAAATATAAAACACTGGCTACCTCGTCTTGTTGTCCAATAATGTTGTCTGGCAGATTTCTGTTTGTTGGTGCAAAAGTTAAGGTTTAGCTTAGCATTAAGCTACGGTTACTTGAAGAAACCTAAGTAAGGTTTTTTTAAAAACTTTATAACTTCGATATGGATCTTTTAAAATTTCTTAATAAACCGAAGCAATTGGAGCAACGGAACGTGTGAAAATTTTAAGAAGATGACGAATCTCATGAAAAATAGAAAATGAGTAACTACAGGTTACTAAACTGTTGTAACGTAATATGAATTCTCATACTTAATGCGACATAGGTTTGTGGAACATTTGCGCGGTTTTCATTTTATCAGGTGCTTATTATTTACTATAGAACGTTTTAATTAAAAAAATATAGTTTATAACTAATTATTACATGTTAAAGGCTTATAGCAATATAGATTCAATTCAGATTATACAAAATTATTACAGTTAGTATGGGTAACAGTATTTCAAGTTTATTCACTTACTTTAGTATTCAAAGTGGAAACTTTTAAAACAGTCAATAACAATATATTATCAGACAATAAGAAAACAGAAAGTGATGATTTCTGATCAGCGTATAAAAGCATTTTCGTATTAACTTCAGATTCGCATTATTAACGACTCCTTTTAGTGTTGAGCAATAAAGATATATTTTATATACAGAAAAGGATCGCTATGATTTCATAAATGGGAACCATTTTCTTTATATTCAATGGCAACCATTTGCGCAAAGTACGTGTCAATAAAATTCTACTTACGAACGTGTGGTCCATTTTGGGAGTTTTATGTTGGTATGTAGAAGTATGTAGCATGTACTATAATGTATACACTTTATGCAACAAAACATAGAGTACTGGCTTTATACAAACACTTTAAATATAACAAAATGCTTCTTCTAAACTGAAGCGAAACAAGTAATTTCATGCAATACATTAAATCAAATTATAACCATTTTCCAAATGCTTATATTATGCTTTTTGCAACAAAATGAGCTTCAAATATAATCTTGACTACAGTAGTGTGTATAAAGAGGCCGAATAGTTAAAAATACAATAAATCGTGTTTTTTATAATCCAATTATTGCAATTTAATGTACAATTAAATTTTACGATAATAAAGTTGATATACGCGAATATGTATTGTGTAATAAGTAAGAAGAAAACAATTTTATTTAATTCACTTTTAAACAATCAAAAAATATGAAGGTTCAATAAATATTGATATTGAATCCATTAAATTAACTACACCTTGTACTTTAAGAGTAGTGAGCTAAAACAGCGATGTGTTTAAACTGAAAATTATCAATTAATAGACCTTTTTTTCAGACATACGTGTATATAAAACGAGCGAGCGTATGTGTGCATGGTTGTGTGGTTTAGTAATTTTATTTTTAAATTGTTGTGTAAATCATATGATTCATACATTTTCCTTTGTATTATATTGTTACGACATTACAGAAAAATCTACGTGTTTCTCGAATGTTCCAGTTGAATCCAGCTGTAATGTGTGTGCGTACGTGATTCTCGACGCTTTAGCTTGACTGTCACAGAAGTCGCTCGGCCGCGCGCTCTGTGTGCAAGGCCGCAACCAATTACGTTCTGGTGTTTTCTATTAGCATTGCTTGATGCATAGTATAGATGTTTCTGGACTTTCAGCGGGGTGTAAATACAAGTACTCAACGATGCTCAGTTTCAGTTTGAGTTGCGATTGATTCGAGTGCGGTTTGTGGTATTGTGGAGAAGTGTTATGTGTTTTATAATTGTGCGGGACAATTGTAATACAATTGTGTTTTATATTAGTAGACAATTTTATTGCGTGTGAACAATTTTTTTTGATTTGTTGTAACAGACTATCTTGTTGATTACAAACTGTTTTATTGTGATAATTAAAGCTGGTTTTTAGTTACGTAATTGGTGTCTTGTAGTTTGTTTCCGCTGTACCATACGACGATCAGTTAGACCGTAGTAACAATACTAAATACCATTAACGTAAAGGGTAATGTAATCCTTTTGCTCCATCACTTCTGAATTAATGCAGGTTAGGAAGATTCTAAGCACTACAAATATTCATTCCATTTTCATAACCACAATATTGGCTGAATCAATTGAGTCACTGTTTATGTGAAATAGCCTAATCTTTTCTGACTAGTACTCTTCAAACTTAACTCCTTTCAAGTTAAAGGGCGTAATAGTAATAATTATTGCAAATTCATTTCGCATTATCTTACAGGTTATGCATTCGTTTAAATGTGATTATTTTCACGTTTTTATCGTAAGCATTTATCATTTTAATGACTCACAACAATCACCATTTTTAGGTAATTAAAGTTTTATTGTAAACAACAGTGACGTTACCAAGTTTTATAATATTTATTATTACTTTTATTGGTAACTTAAAACAAGCAAGTTAGTGTTGTTTGCACGAATAAACCCAACAGATGAGTGTGACTCGCTCAAAAAACTACACTTGAATTTAGATTATTCTTGCATGTGTATTAAAAAACGTCATAATTTATGGCTTCCATGGAGATACGGGGGAAGTTGAAGATTTACGAGAAAGCAGTTTCCGTGTTGAGTAGAAACATAACCCCATGTTATTTATTGACTCGTCCTCCTCATCCTTTTCCAGTATATCACATTTGGTGTAAGTAGATAACTGGATAAATATCCCAATATAACCACTACGCGTATTGCACAATTAGCGTCTTACGTATGTTGTGAAAAATTATCTAAACGCTACTGCATTAATATCACTATAACGCGTAAAACGTTTTAGGATCATTTCGTTTGTGTGTGTGTCAAAGAAAAGCTACGTTTCCCGTTTATGTGACATATTGCCTAATAACACTTTAAATTTGAAGTTTTCTTAAAAGAGAAACTTGTCTTTGCCACGTGGCTAATTGGTGAATAAATTTAGCATGTATATAATTTATTTTTAAATTATCTTTTTTTATTTCTTGTAACTGTTCGTAAGGAATCTTTTACTACTGCTATCGGTGTCAGCTCATTCACTTTATTTATCGTCAGGATCATTTATAGGTCTATCTAATGAAGCACCTTCTTAATCCGTTGATCCCCGAATCGGAACCACTAAGAAAGTTAGTCATTTTTCATAAAGAAGAAATAAAATTATATCATACCGTCTATTTCAAAAACTTTCCGTGCTGAAATACGTGCTCCAACACTACACTGTTGTGACAAATGCGGAAACAAAAAGACAGGAATTAATTATTTTTAAAAGAACGTTATTGTAAAAGAAAATCTAGATGTGTTTAATTAGTTTGAGAGGACAAAGGTTTGGTGCTTTGAAGAACTAATACTTTTCTTGTGTAGGTATAGGATTTTATATCAGGAACATGTAAAGGATAAGTGAATACTGTATAGAAATTTGTAATTCCGATTTTCGTGGGTGATGTCGTCATTATATGAGAATTAATCTGCGTAATTTACAGAACTCTTTTAACTGCATTTTACGAATAAAGTTAGCATTTTCATAATTACACGCAATTAAATATCTAACTTCGTAGTACAACAGTTGGTTGTTGTTGAGTAGTGACGTTTACATAAGGTATAATGTTATTTAGAAATTTAATCAAATAGTTTTGTTTTGAGCACCTGGAAAATGACTATACGCGACGGTAGGGTGAAAAGTCCCGAGCCTGAATAAGGAGACAACAATTTTTTTGGTTAATCTGCGTTTATTTCTCAACATAATCTCCTCTTAGCTGTATACACTTTTCCAACGATGTTCTAAAGCGGTTGTGTCAAACCGATAAACCAATTTGTCGAGGTACTCAACGTAGCCATTTACAGCAACGCTGACTCAATGTCATCAGTAAATCTTTTTCCACTGAGCCATATTAGCGTATTACTCGTGTTGTTTTCACTGTATTAACTAAAGCGTTGTTAATAAGTAACAAGATACTTAACAATTTTAGAGTTATCTAATACCGTGATAGGCAGTAATAGGCAGTAATAGTAGTAGTACGTGTTTGTGTGGTGTTAATTTTTTTTTTATACCCTACAGTTTTTATTGCTTTTATACAATATAATGCGGAAGCATACACGTACCATATGTGTGTGTGTGTGTGTGTGTGTGTGTGTGTGTGCTGGTACGTATTTACCATAATAATATACAGACTATATAAGCATACTAGTATAGTTTTATCCGTGTAGATACTTGACAATTTCCAACCCACTTAACGGTGTATAAAAATTTGTCTTAACCTGGATCACACTCAGTTGATACTAGTAAGGCTTTCTCTTGTCTGGATACCTAATTGACAGCACGTTAGGTAAATTATAATACCAGGCTTTTCTTATATCGCTTATCATTATTTCACCAGATTTTTCTATAGCTAGATTGTAAGCATTAGGAATGTATTCTACGGTGAATACGTCAGATCTATATATCCGATTTTCTTCGTTCAACTGTAAGAACGTTTCATAAAGTAATTAAAGTACTATGTGTAACTTCACTCTCACAAACCATTGGAATTATACATTTTCTGTTTACATTATCGTAAATGTTATTATTTGGTGTTCTGCCCTAAGGCAGGTCTTCCAATGGTAAAAGCTCTCCAAGCTGTCCTATGGCATATCAGTCTTTTCGTTTCTTCGCATTAGATAGATTTTAATGCTATCTATTAACTTCATTCATCTACGCCCTCTTCTTTTTTCTCCTTCTATGACACCCTCCATGGCAGTTGTAAGCAAGCAGTCTTTTCTTAAAAATGACCTAACCAATTCCTTTTCCAATTTTCTATAACCTTTAGGATTCTTCTCTCTTTTTCTATTCTTCTTAAAACTTCATCATTCCTTACTTTATTGAACATACCTCACTTTTTCCATTGCTCGCCAAATCCACATCTCAAATGCTTCTAATCTTTTCTCATCCTCCTTCCTCAGTGTCCATGTCTCTGCACCATATAATGCGACGCTCTACATATAACATTTGACCAACGTTTTCCTTAAATTCTTATTAATTTTTCCACACAGCAGTCTTTTCTTCCCATTAAATTCCGGTTTCTCTATAGCAATTCTTGTTCTAATTTCACGATTGCAGGACATATCTTCACATATCAAGCTTCCAAGATATTTAACCAACTTCACCTGTTGTATTTTGTTTTGCCCTATCTTTATGTTTGCTCTTTTTCCTCCTCTCCTAATCACCATGCACTTAGTTTCTTCCTTATTAATCCTCATTCCATATTCCTCGCATACTAAATTCAATTCACTTATCATTTCATTCATTGCCTCTTCCGCAAACCTTATACATTCTATAATAATAATAATAATAATAATAATAATAATAATAATAATAATAATAATAATAATATACATTACACGTAAGAATAATACGATAATTTATACATTATCGTCAAACAGAAGACGGCGGTATACTCAAGGCATACCATCTGACACGTCGATGTGACCGCGTGTACGCAAAACATCACTCCAGTCCGATGTCGTGTATAGAAATAAATACACTTAAGTGACACACCTAAATGATCGTGTGTAGACCGCTTTAGAAATATACAGGTGTTATACTGTGGCATGTCTCCCTCCTTTAAATCGTTACCAGACCTCACCAAACCAACTGTGGTTATTAATTTTTTACCTCGCATTAGCGTAGTTACGTCATTAGTGTGTTTCACATCATTAAACAACACTGACAGCACAATAACGAAGACACGACCGATCGGCTTCATCACCGGTTAGTGAATACTGATTTTGGCAAGGCCGCATCAACGTGGACTCAAAACGGTAATCTCATCTCCCTAACGGTGCAATCTGATTGGTGTCTGGAAGTGCCACACTTTTACGAACAAAGTATTGCACGATGTTGAGAACATTTGGGTCATATTTGAGTTGAGGGTACTCATTCTGCCAATATTGGTCTATTCTGAATTCAAATATGATAGAGAATTTGTTTCAGCTGCATTGAAACTAACATGCAGCTATCACAACATGCATTCACGCGAAAGTCAAATAAATGTTGCGTGAGCGCGCAATCATACTTACGATTTACGTATGTCGGTATAACGTCAAATTTGCTAGTGTGAGACGTATGCTGTCAGAACGCTTACGAAGTCTGAAAAAATTTGGTGCGGAGCGTTTCATTACACTTTACCGATAAAAAAACAAAAAATGGGAACCTCGTATTGCATTAAATAGTAAACCTCTTTTATTCCCTACTAGCGTAGAAGGTAATCAATGTTGATTCAATAATGAGCGCAACCCCAGGTTCAGTTTACAGAATGTTTACTGTAGCAATAAAATTAAGCGGACGGAAGGGTGTTACTGGAAATAAACTTAAATAGACCTTTTGTTTGATCACGAGCACAAACATAAATATATGAACCATGTCGGTTACATAGAAAACTAATTACAGTAAAATACAGCGTAGTGTAATATTTAATTCCCAAAACGGATCGTATTAAAGCGATACGGGTTTCACAGTGTTCACCTACTATTTTGACTCAAATAGTATTCACAGACCTTAGAGTGGGGTGACGTAACTTGCGCAGACTTGTTCAGTAAGACACGCCATTTCAGTAATAATGCAACGTTGGTCTGCTGTAAATCCCGCTTTTGTTATCGAGATCTTTTTTAAAACAGCGATTCTGTTTCCGCTACAGATAGATTATCTAGGCGACACATCAATATTGCAAGAAATGGAAAGCTGGCCGATCGTCACATAATTACGAATTGGGTGGCTAAGTTTTGCACTACAGTTTTTTGTACTCCACAATAAACCGGGAGAACAACGGTGAATGAGGCCGGAGAATATGTCTATGAGAACACCGGAGAATGTAGAGCACGAGAAAGGAGCGTTGTCGATCAAATACCGAGAAGTTCAGTACGAATACATACGTCGGTACTTAACCTGTCAAAGATCTGTGTGTGTAGGATTTTGCATTCAGACTTAAATTGTCGCTTATACAAAATACAATTGACGGAGGAGTTGTCAGATTAAGATTTTCCTGCAAGACAAGCTTTTCGTGAGCGCCCTCAGCCTAGTGCAAGACGAACCGGTCGTCTTTGTCGACTGATAACGATGGATGAAGCTTATTCATTCTCAGGCTGAGTGAATAAGCTGAACATGATAAACTGGAGTTAGAGAATAGCCTACTCCTGGTCGGTTGCACAGGAAATCTCTTCACAGTCGTAGAGTTACTGTATGGGTTCGGAATATCTGCTATCGGCGTCATTGGTCGTCATTTTTTTTTTTTAAGACGAAATTGGACTTGAACAGAAAGACATCCGACCAGAGGACCCGTACAATCCGTCGCTGAGAGGTGAAAGCATTAGGTAGATAAATCTGTTATATTTTTAATTATTGCAATTTTGTGAAAAGACAAATATTACGTAACTAAACAAAGAGGTAGTAAGAATTAAACATTTTATACATAAAATCGTACGTATAGAGATGAAAAGAATGTAGGCTAAATTAACAATATATTACATTATATTATACATAATATTTTTGCATTGAAATATAAACATTATGCGCATAAAATTATACATGTAATATTATAATAAATATTACAAATTTTATTTACCATTATTTTTTACTAATGTTATATAATAGCTTATAGAATAACACTGAAAGTCATCGAGGTACTTATATAGAAATGATGGATAACACGTTTACTATATATAAATATATATATCATACATATAAGTATATAATGTATTAAACATAACATAAATGCAGCACATAGCCACAAAGGGGCGTGCACGCACACGCACACACACATTTTTAATGATAATAATATTAATAAATGTATAGTTAAATTCTATGTTTAATTGAAAATAAATATATCAAACTATACATATATTCTAAGCATAACTCTAACTTAATCTATTGAAGAGCATCCATAAACCAGTTTCCTAGAGGAACGAGATATTTAGCTCTCACAGCGACTCTCCGCTTTATGGCGTCTAAAATACTTTGACGATCGTCTTGGCCCAAAATTCTTTTTGTGTAAGTTCTCCAAAGAATGCCTCCACCTTAAAACAAATATAAAGCAGTTAGTGTTGAACGAGAGAGTCGAGTTCTCAGTGTTAACTCGTCCGTTGGCAGTTGTCTGTCTATCGGTCTACTTGGAGTATGTTTCACCAAAAGTCTTGAACGCATCAACTGATTTTCATAAAACGTGCCATGCGTCTCTCAACTTTAACCGTACAGATTCCTACACTTTTTTAAATTGACCCCCCCACAAAATAATGGGGCGGGGGGTAAAATTTGTTGCTGTCAAAATTCTACAAAGTTTACCAAGATCACGAAGTATAAAACTAAATAGAATCTCAACAAAAATTTGAATATAATATTTACTTTCAATTTAGAAATTTTTCCCCAAAACGTGGTTCCAAATTTTGACAAAATCGCAGATAACCATATGGGGTGGCAAATTAAACAGTATTTTAACCAAAATTTGAATACAGAGTACAGTTTTGGAAATTTCAAAAATTTAGCACACCAGGTCACAAAAAAAGGACTACATTTGAAAAAATTGTAAAAAATCTACTCGAGTGTTACAGTAAATAAAGGAACACACTTTTAATGTGTGAGTTACTTGTAAGTAGTGATTAATTTTTGTTTCTGAAAACCTACAATCTTGTAACACTGAAGTGTTCGATATTTTATTTTTCCATTTCCATTTCATTAAATAAAACTTCTTTCGAAAAAGCGATATAGCTAACTTAAAATTCTTGAACTGTAATTAAAATAATTTCAAATACATATACATCTAGCGAAATGGCAATCTGGAGGAATTAGAAGCAACGTATGTTACAAGCAGATGCGGACAGCTGTTTCCTCTACTTTCTGAAGAAATAAGCGAAAAATACTTAAAAAACATATTTATAATTGTAATGTATAGTATTGTTACGACGGTATAACTGATCGTCGTATAGTACAGTGGAAAACAAAATACAAGACACCAATTAAGTCACTAATCACCAGCTTTAATTATCACAATATAAGAGTTTGTAATCAACAAGATAGTCTCTTACAGTAAATCAAATAAAAATTGTTCACATGCAATAAAATGTCAACTAATATAAAACACAATTGTATTAAAACTGTCCTGCACGATTATAAAACACACAACACTTCGCTGCAATAATTACTTTTCACTAACAACGACTTGAACCCACAGAGTAATCGTCCGACAATAACTCGCAACTCAAACTGAAACTGAACGTCACTGAGTACTTGTATTTTTACCCCGCAGAAAATCCAGAAACGTCCATACTACGCGTGAACAATAAAAGAAAACAGAGCGTAATTCATTGCGGCCTTGACACAACGCTCTGCCGTGCGACTTCTGGCACACTCTAGCAAACGCGTTGAGAATCACGTACGCACACACATTATACAACCGGATTCCACTGTAACCTTCGATAAACACGTAGATTGTTCTGTAATATCGTAACAGTATAATTTAAAAATAGTTGTAATGTACACAATAATTATAATTTAAAGTATAATTACCTCGTGCATTTGGACGTCGAAACAAAGTGTCTAGTAACAGTCCAAATAATGTACCCAAGGTCATCGGTGATGTACTCAGTAATGTATTTAATATTTATTCTGCAACATAAACAACAACAAGATATATCACATAATACTTTTAAATGTACAAAAGTGGAGTTATCACGTAATATATTTCCACCTACCTGGAAAATATTTTAAGCAATAAAAAATTACAAAATTGCAGCCAATACTACAAAAGTGGCAAATAACATTTTATACATCACACGATTTGTACTAACCGAAGAAATGTCCACATAATGGGAACAGCAGTTGGGTTATCTGAACAGTCGTCTAGAAGATTCACAAAATCGTCGCCAGGAAATATATGTAGGAGACTGAAACAGATCATTTGTTCATGTTTTAATATTTGCAAATCAGTAAAAAAGGAAATGTAGGAGGTTATTTGTAAAAATGTGTATGCTACAAGCTGTTTATGTCTGTGTTGTCTAAAATAGTTAATAACGATAATTTAAAAATGTAACACGTTCATTTTGTCGCTAAATTATTCTGTGAATATTATATAATTACGTCCATAACAAGCAGTGTTAAGAGGACTATTTATTTGCGACTTTAATTTAATGCGATTTTATGTTTTTGTTTAGTAAATTATTGTTACTCGCACTTAGGAAGTAGATAATACAATGCATTGTGATATCCGATGGCACATATAACTGTTTTTTTTTTGTTTTTTTTTTACGAACATTCGTGGACCACGCGATTTTCTTCTTCTGCCAGAAGGCCCTCCCCATTGCACACTACACGCCTCCTTCTTTTCCACTGTCTACCCCTTTCTCGTCGTCTTCTCACCCCAGAGAACCTCAAGATTTTGAATTTTGTTTCTGTATGTATTTCTATTTACCTAGTCGTTCAAAGAGATACCCAGTTTCATCATTTCCTCCTTGAGTTGTTTGTTGTATCCGTTCAACTTGAAAGTTGCCAAATATATCTGAAAATTGGTTTATTTAATCTGGACCTATACAACCGAACTATATTTCCAAGGAATCTCAGTCTTTTCTTCCGGAAAGCCGTTTCCAGAACTTCCAGATACCTGTACAGCTTTTCTTTGGGTCTATGCCTGTACCCATCTTCAGTTTTCTTAGAGCCATAAATTTTCCAAAGAATTTTTTGTTCAATTTTAAGAAAAGGTTCAAAATTTTGAAAGCACATTGTTTTGTTTCCACTCCATACATGATCACCGACCTGATCACAGTGCTATAATGGCGGACTTTCGCATTTCTGGAAAGATTTTTCTTTACGTACAGTTTCCGGGTTAGGGTAAAGGCCTTCGCTAATTTGAGTTTCCTTATCTTATAGGATTCTTTGCCTGAGGCGTTTCGGGATATGTTTTCCCCAAGAGATTTAAAATTGTTAGTATATTTAATTCTCCATACGTATTTTCCAGGCACGTTTCCGGGAATTTAAATACGGTGGTCATAATTTCCGTTTTAGGAAAGAAGATTTGGAGGCCAGTTTTCTCCGCTATCTCTTTGAGATCGTTTACTTGCTTTCTTGCTTCTTCTTCCGAGTGGGCGAAGATAGCAAGATTATCCGCGAAAGCTGAACAGCTTAATTCTACGCCTTTCTATTTGTTACCTATTCTAACCCTAGTGGAATTGACTATATGCAAGGTTAGATTATGGATGTTAGATTTATGTAAAGTTTATTTATCGAAAGTTAGAATTCTTAATATTGTTACGTATTGCGGAAAAAGTGTTACACCATTACAGAAGATTCTACATATTTCTCGGCTCTTCCAGCTGTGATGTGTGTGTGTGTGTGTGTGTGCGCGCGCGCGTGCATATTGCTGCTATACGAGATGAAGGACAATTACGTGACACTTGTCACGCGTCCGAGACTGTTCCAGATTTTACCAGTCCGCGCACGCTGTTCTGTTGTTCTGGTGAATCAATTACGTTCTGGTGTTTTCTAGTAGCGTTCTTGACGCGTAGTATGGAATATTCTGGTATTTCAGCGGGGTATGAATATAGGTAGTCAGCGGATCTTAGTTTTGTTATTGTCGGGCGATTTACACAGTGCGGTTCGAAGTATTGTGGCGAAGTGTTACGTGTCTTATAATTGTGCGGGAGAATTGTAATACAATTGTGTTTTACAACACAATTAGTTGACATTTTAATTGCGTTTGAACAATTTTTATTTGATTTGTTGTAAGAGACTATCTTGTTGATTACAAACTGTTTAATTGTGATAATTAAAGCTAGTGATTAGTGACTTAATTGGTGTCTTGTATTTTTTTTTTTTTCACTGTACCATACGACGATTAGTGGACCGTCGTAACAATATGTTAATACCTATTATCAATGAAAAGAGTCAAAATCAAAATCAAAACATTACGTGTCAGGAATACTGTCACCTTAGGACTTTATACCGAATGTACAGCCTCTCACGATAAACAACAAAAGTAGAAACAGAACATAATATAAATAGAACCGAATGTGTAAACGTTTTAAAAACAAAAACAAAAGTTCTGACTTCTTCAAAAACATTACGATTATGCTTTAATATTGTATGTAATCTTTCCATGACAACATAAATTAAATATTAATCTATTTCGATTGGATAAGAGAAGCTACAGAAAAAAAAATTGTTTAAACTTTTGAACAATATACGTTTATTGGTGAGTCACGTCATTACAATTAAAAGTCGTAACCGTGTGTAGACAATTATCACAACTTAGAAATTAAGTGTTGCCATAATGAAGAATTCACGAGACGGTGAAGACACATTATTTGCCCCCTGAACACTGCGGCCGCTAGGAGAGCCCTCTATTTCGTTATTGGAGACAGCGCCGTCGTTATTACTTATGCCATGTGTAACGTGTTCAAAGAGTATAAGTTACTTAAACTGTGTCTGTTAATTTAGAATATTGTTTCCATATGTTTTTGTTTGATTGTATATTTCTAGTTATTCAAATGTGTTTAGTATATGGCGGTGGTTTGAAAGGTTGACTCAGTGGTGGAGTGTAATGCTTTCACGTGTTCATTGTGTCTTTGTTTGAATCTGCGTCCTGTCTGGCCTATGTAGAATTTATTGCATTCGGGGCAATTTGGTTCGCAAGTGTCAGGCAAATCAAATTTATTTTACTGTTTGTTTGTGTATGTTTTTGACAATTTGTTTTCTGTTTTGTTTGTAGTTTCGTATTTGCAAAATTTGTAACCTACGTTTTTAAATAAGCGGGAACTTTTTTCAGTGTAGTTTCAATGTAGGCGAGTGTTATGAATTTGATGTTATTTTTGCCTTATTTCCTTTGTTTTGAGATTTGTGGTGTAGGACTCCGCCGTATCCGTTTTATTCAGCTAAGTATTTAGTTCGTTTAGGAAATTCTAATACTCCTTTTCTGCTAGTGGAATGTTGTTTAATCTGTATATCATCGACCTGAGTGCGGATAGTTTGTTTTGTATAAGACGATATAGAAGAGTTATGTATCAGTTACTCACTTGTATTGGGTTTTATATATGTACTTAATTTGAGTCTCCGTTTCAGCTTTATAATTTAAGATCTACGAAATTTATACTATGATTACTTCCAGATTTAGAAGTAAACATCATGATTTCAAAGATTTTTGTTAATGTGGGTTAGTAGTTGCTTACAATATCTTGTGTTTCTATTATGTAGTAGTATAATGTCAATATAATATATTATGTGTCCGAGTATATTATTTTGTGTGTGTCTGTCAATGTTTGGAGGATTTTTGTTTTCCATAAGTGATGTACAAGTTGTCATCTAATAATACTGCAAAACTATTCTTCTTCTTCTTCTTCTCCCTTCAATCATTAGGCCTGCGTCCTGTTGCGCCCCCTGGCCGTGGTACAACTCAGGTTCCACCACCTAAGAGAAAATTCAACCATCTCTAACCACCTGCAAGCCGCACGGTTGAGAGTGGTGTGTGTGTGTGTGTGTGTGTGTGTGTGTGTGTGTGTGTGTGTGTGTGTGTGTGTGTGTGTGTGTGTGTGTGTGTGTGTGTGTGTTCCTTGGTTACTTATCTAACCCAATCAATCCGGTCAAGACCGCTATATTATTTGCCTCCAGCGATAGGGGTGGACAGACAGACCTAGTCGTAACCTTGATTGTATCTCACGACCGCAGCACAGCTGTCGAGTCTCTGAGTCTCAAACGTTACTACTGTTCTAGCCTGCGGCACTTACAAAACTTTATCAACAATATTAATGTTCCGTGTCGAAAAAATGTGTTCAAATAATTGCTGATATTCGAGTATCAGCACATTTTATGAACTAACTATTTCATTAATTGTTAATTATACTCGGGAAAACATATGAAAACATGTTTAAATTGGGTAGTTCACTAACAGAAAGGCAGAAGATTAGTAAATCTAAATTTTAACCTATAATCTCACCATAACAGTACACTAGCAGCGCTATTTCAGGTGCGGGTTTAGGACCGCAGTGTAGCAGCCATTTATCAAAAATGCGTTTTTTTTCCAAACAGGAAACCACTCCATACTGACAGGCTCGTTGAAGCATTTCACTTTGTTGCATCCTGTAAGCAGAATATATACTGATGAGGTACAACGGATAGACTTTAGTTAAGACTCAATAAGGCTATTCCATCAGATGCGGCTATCCAACAAATTAAAAAAGGGACAAAGAGATAATTTGGAATACTTATGTAAACATGTTAAGAAGTGTGTACACGACTCTGCAAAAAAATTTGTAGGTATTAAACTCAGTATCAGAAAAGACAGCCACAGTGGACAAAGGAGTTAAAAGAAGTTAAAGTTAAGAAGATCTTATATAAAAATTCGTTGCAAACAGAGAACAATAAATATTTATACCAGAAAAAATGTGCAGATTAAGCGATAAGTAAATAAATACAAAAGTAATATATAAAAAAAAACATGTACACAGCTGGGTTGTTATATGGGACATACTAAAATTGAACAAGCCAGGATAACTATAAAGGTTCTGAAAAAGGATACAAAAGAGCAAATTTGAATATCGACAATTAGCGTAAAGGATTAGGGAAACACTCCTGTGATATTGGAAAAAGAATTTGGGGTTGTACAGGAAAGATTACACGGAAAAATGTGTTAGCAGCTTTGGATAAAATGAAGACTAAAAGATCTGTAGGGCCTGGAAACATTCCAACATATTTTGCTAAATATAGACCACAACGTTTCTGTGATCAAGTTATTGAGATCATGAATAAGTGCTTATTAAAGGGCAGTGATATCCTTGATGATTAGGCAATGGGCATAAGTATTCCATAGATAAAAAAGGAAGTGAAAGGACTTCAAAATCGACCGTGGAATTAGTGATCCTAAATCTATTGGAAGGTTCTGTGATCGAATTTTAAAAGGAAGGATAGAAGACACCTTGGTTTAATTAGAAGAGAAAAGGTGTTTCAGTTGGTAGGTCTTGTGTAAACAAAATATTTATATTAAGACATCTAATTAAAAAACGGTATGCACAGAACTTAAGTACCCATTTATTTTTTATAGACCTTGTAAAGGTTTATGATCGTGTTCCACTCAATAGATCATTTAGAGTATTAAAATGAAGCGGAATGGAAATATGTTCAAAGTATTTTAAGTATCTATAAGAGAGTTCATTACGCTGTAAATATTCGAAAGCATCTGTAGAAAATAGGGTCACCAATGTCTTAAGACAAGGAAACTGTCTTTCTCATACACTGTTTAAACTTTACAGTCTGAAAGCTTATGAATAGAGAAAGAAATTCTCAACAATAGAATAGGTTTTACTGAAGATATCACCAGCCATGAAATTGTTAATGTTATGATGAATAGAATAGAATGTGCTCGTCTTCGCAAATCTTTAGGTTGTCATCTACTAATGATAATTATAATGCCCCGTTTATGGTAAGAAGGTAATAAATAAATATCCAAAGTAGGATCTTGAAATTAATTTAGACAAATTATAATATTTATGTGTAGGGAATAAGTGAGTAACTAGACTGTGGAATCATAAGACATGACCGTGAATATAAATAACTATGGAGCATAACTTGCCAAGAGAATACTTGCAATAACGATTTTAACTACAGACTTGCTCAAAGACGAACGGAGATCCAAAAGCTAAACTCTTATTTGTGGACATCAAGAACTATAATCAATGATAAAATTAAATTATATAAAACAACTGTGCAACACATTACAACATTTTGCACCAGTAGATGGCAAAAAGGAATAAATAAAAAAATTGTCAACGGTCAAAATGGGTTGTTTCGGAAGATTTTGTTGGATATCCTGGCTGCACTGTGTAAGAAAATAAAGTAATAAGGGAGCGAGAGTCACCGAGAGTAGTAATGGAATAGTTGAACAACATAGGTTAATGTGGTACGGATACATAGAGTGAATGATCAACGAGCGATGGTCTATAAGGATACAAGGATATCATCCACTCAATAGCAGGGAAAAGGTAGGCCTCGAAGAGAGCTCGGAGACAGGATTGGCGGAAGATAGGAGGAGCAGAAATTTACTGGGGACTGACTCGGGAAAGATACGGTGGGATGCAAAGCATATCGTAGGCTCCCCACAGTATATATGGAGGGAGCGAATATAGGTCCCCCGGCGTTTTTAGAGAACAGTGTTTGGGGACACGATTTATGGTTTCAGAAGATGTGTAAATTTTGTCCAATCGTCTGAAAACATGTTAAAAGTTGTGCAACTGTCAATTTTTTTTCAAAAGTTCTGAAGAGTTTAAAAGTTGATAAAAATAATTCTCTGGTAACCAACATGAAGGTAACCCACTGAGATATCAACTCTAGCTCTGGAATTTTACAACAATTGAATTATCCAATAAAACAGGTAATAAAAATAATTGCTGAAAATATTAGTGTATGTATTATTACAGTATTATTATTGTACTGTTGTTTACAAGCGATTGAGCTATCATAAAAGGGGCGCTCTTTATCAGGAAAATGATTATCTGCAGACTGCAGTGGTAATGCTTTAAACATTTGAAAAATTAGGATAGGAGGCTACATTCACCTTATAATTCACAACTTATCTAAATGAAATTCTCTTTGCGCATCACAAAGAGTCGTTTCATGTAGAGTCGAGTTTTGGAATAACAAAATAATAAAACAAATTTCCTCAAGTGGTTCGGTTTCAAATAAACATGCAACGGATATCCGGCTACTCTCCGGCCATTTTTTTAGTATCCGGTATCCGGCCGAATACTGACTACTATCCGGCCGGATACCGGATACCTAATTATGCAACAAAAAAATGCGTTTCAATCACAAATGTATTTATTTTAAAAAGAATGCGTTACAAATTTAATACTTAAAGTCTATTAGTGGCAAATTATGATGTATAAAAACAAGTTTTTCAGCATTTGCTGGCAGTAAACGATTGCGCTTTTCTTCGTAGACAAGACCTGCTTCGGAAAATAGCCTCTCACTGTATACGCTGCTACAAGGAGATGATAGATAAATCTTAACAAATTTTGTTAGGATTGGATACTGTTTTGCGTTTGCTGACCACCACTTGTAAGGGTCTGCCTTCCGATCTAGGCGAACAGTTTTTAATAATTATCTAGCTCATTTGCAATAGCACTTTTCTCCGTACTCTCAGTTTGCATGTTGTCTGTAGCGACTTCCTCAAAGCAGTTCCAGAAAGTGTCGTGTATTTCAATGGTTATATAATTTTTATTTGTATTTCTTTTCTTAGTAGGTGGAGAAGAGTCATCATCACTAGGTTCATCACAACCACAACTCATTTTCAGAGCTTGTAATAGAATTTTTTGTTTCGCTCTTTCGGTTTGAACTATTCCCAGGAAACTAGTTTTGAACCTCGGGTCAAGAAAAGTTGCAACCAAGTATTTGTCATTCTCTTCAAAGTCAAAGCGCTTTTCTAGTTCAGCTTTTAGTGAAGATCTCATGCTCAATAAGTTAGGTGTTCTAACCGCAATCTCTTCCTTTCCCAGGTATTTCGTCAATGTGACAATATGTGGTATCACTTCAGAGATGCAGGAAGTGAACTGTCTGTAGTTACGAGGTTTCATGTTGTAGTTACGAGGTTAAAAACTAATAGTTCTTTCCTTCCAAACGTAAGGTAATTAGAAACAAAACAAAACAATGCACACAAAACCACAATACACAGTCAATTCTCTCGTGTTTGCTGCACAGTTCTATGTAAAAATATCTTGATCTAACACAAATAGAAGCAAATAAAAGCAAAATTAATTAGAAGTTACACAAGACCATTCAAAAAGTGGACAAAAAAGTGAGGCTATGAAAGAAACATATTTTAGCGGGAGATTGGTAAACTATGTCCAGCTGTTTGTCGTATCTTTGGCTAGCTGACATATAGTGCTATCTACCGGGCAATTCAGTAAACATTCACTATGTTAGGTTATTAGCATTTTACTGAATTTTTTTACAAACCTGCTTTCTTTCCTTCTCCACCGCGCGAGATCTTATTGTTACACAACAAACACACAACCAACTTGTTATCATCATTAAAAATGTCAAAATATTCCCACATTGGCGATCTTTTCTTCACTAATGCCATCTTCAAAGATTGGAGAATAATGAATAAAAAAAAATATATCTATAGCTAAGGAAATCACAATGCCTGATCAGTTAAACGTAAACACTGTGTGTCGCGACACTGTCAACTAACAAATGAACCAAGTACTCCCGCTCCGTCGCTCGTGCACGCACCACGGTGAGACAGGTTGTGACTGCGCATGCGCAAGGTCCGTAGATCCACAGATCTTTCGCCGGATATCCGGCGGCCGGATATTCGGCGCTCCGGCCGAGAGCATTGCCGGGTATCCGGTATCCGGTATCCGGCCAAACCATTATTCGTTTCGTCTCTAGTTTCAACATATAAAATTGTTTTCTACAGGTATAAAGAAGCGTTTAGTGCAATTTGAGAAATGTATAGCTGGAGATCATGCTAGCAAATGGGTAACTTACTATATATATTGCGTAAATCGATGTATTAAGGTCAACAATCATTTCATTTTCCTGTCTTAAATAATTCTCATGTAAATAACCTAAGAACCTACTAAGTAATTTTTCAGTGTCGACACTTTAAAACTTTAAACATTTTTGAAAAATAATATTTCCTATAGATAACATAGTCTGTACTTTTGTAAACCTCTTCAGTCCTTACATGTTCAGCACGTTCGTTCTGGTTTTATTTTATTTTACAGTATGGGCATTTTACTTCAGATTATCTTCAACAAAAGAAAAATGCAGAATTATTGTTTAAAAGTATTTATTCTGGTGCACAGTTACACGGCTGCTTATATACAGTTAAATATTATGAAAAGTATTCAGACTTTTGTACTATAGGATAGCTGGAGGGTCTTAAATAAGTAATAATACAAGTAAATAACAAGGTATGTGAAGATTATACCTTTCTAAAGGAGGCTTATCAGGTGAATGTTCCCACGGAAAACGCTTAAAATGTGAACTCAGGATACTGGCGTAGTACCTCTGAAAACATAACGATGAATCGAATAATACGTTTCCTTTATCACTGTTATTTGTCAGACTTATATTAATATTGCTTTTGCTTTATACTACAATTAATGTAAGTTTAATGAAGACAGTTGTGTTAGTGGTTAAAATCACAAACGGAATTATCACTGTTCCACACCACTATATAAAAATTATTCCGATTAGAGCTTTCAAGCTTCACAGCTCATCGTCAGATCGGAAATGAAACAAATAACTTGAAAACAAACCCTTCAGCCCCACCCAACCCCACCTTGTTTACACACAACTGTCCAGATGGAGGGACAGGGCTGAGGGTGGGGAAGGGACATTGAATTATAGCTTGTTGTGTGTGAGAAGGGTGAGGTGGGGTGGGGGTGAAGGGTTTGTTTTCATGTTATTTGTTTCATTCCTGATCTGACGATGAGCTGAGAAGCTTGAAAGCGCTCATCGGAATAATTTTTATATAGTGGTGTGCAACAGTGATAATTCTGTTTGTAATTAATGTAAGCTCTCATGTCAAATCATTTAAAAATATTTTGTCTAAAAAGACAGTAATGTAGATTAATAGAAAGCAAATAATGCGATTAAATGAAGATTTCAGTAAGATTGTGTACGTAGAGTCAAAGGTATGGTCTTTTCAATACCGCGATCAATTGAACAGTTTTGCGGTTCCCGTTAGATTTATTAGCTTTACTGTGGACGAAATAAATACTCTCAAAAGGAATCGTTGAGACAGGTTAAAATTCAGACGGAAAAATATCGTATAATAAAAATTAAAAGTATAACAATGAAATATATAAATCTGCAGATACACATGTATGAAACAATTTATCTAAATGAACAAAGGATCGTATAAGGAAACTATGTGAAACAAATATCAATATTTAATTAACAATAAATACTATTCTTAATTAAAACTAAGTATCCATAATTTATTATTGTATCTGATGTTCCTTACTAATAAATTTCTAAGCTAAGCCGTTTTATGAAAAAGAAATAAAACTTTTACCCTAAAAGTTAAAGATGAAACAATACCAAGATAAATCTTAAATAAATATCCCAAATTAAAAAGCATTCAAGTAGTTTATAAATAAAATTTTACTATCAAAACTAATTTTTAAGAATTTAGTTAGACCTAATTTGTTCCTTACAATCTTAAAAAATACTTAAATGTATTAAATGTTATTGTTCTGCAAAAACAACATCTTCAATTTGTTCCTTTGACTGAAAGAATCCATTCTATCGTTAAAAAAACACGGCCTCTGACTTTAGTCTTAACTACAGCCAGATGAAAAGAAATTAATTAGTCGTATGAAATTTGGCAAAAGAAAGAAAAATTACTAACTGAAAGCATTTTCCAAGAAATTAAATTATTGCATAACATGTCAATTCCCCCTAAACTATTAAATCTTGTAATCGTCTAGAAAGTATCTTCCACAAAGGGATTGGCAATAATTAGTAAAGGCAGGGAGAGTGCTATTTATCTTAGAAATAATTAATAGCTAGATTAAAGGTAGACAGAAAAGTATAATAAAATAACCAAGTAAAGTCGGAGAATGAATCAAAAATAGTAAACTGACATAAATGTCTAGAACCGAAGTGAGGGGAAAAGTAATATTAATACTGTCACGGCTTTAGCAAGGATCGTCGTCTGTAAACAGTGGAATACATTATCGAATACCAGAGAAACAGTTACACAAAATCACTGTTTTGTCGTTTTCCGGTTTTTCAAGAAGTAGCGCTTTCTCGCGTTCCTCTGGTTCTTTCATTTGTTTGCTCATACTTTAGAGAGCTTCCAGCATTGTCTATTAAACACGCGTACTAAACTAAACTCTTTAATGATATAACTTCTCTATTGTCCACTGTTTAAAGTTTTATACCCCACTTGTGACTCCAAACTGATGATCGCACGGTCGAACAACAGCTGAAGTTTTAATTGGTCTTGAGTTCGCCGTTTCCTATGTCAATTATTTGACTTCTCATTTTCTTCTTAATGATTTATTCTTTAAAGTAAATGATTTAGTCTCATATACTAAAAAAATGAAACGTTATTAAATATCGCATAAATTTTGGATTTTACTAACAAAACAGTCACTCGTTCACAGCATCCAGCACAGGCGAAAGTCAGAGTGTCATTAAATTCTTCCGGCAAATTTAGCCCGAACACCAACTGTTGCATAAGAGGAGAATTATACAGTATAAACGTGGTGAAATCTTTCTTTGCAGTCACGGGTGAATGCCGACTGGAGTGATGAGTATCATCAGCAACATTTCCTCATCGATGTCTGTTTCTTTCCTTACTAACGTGAGAGTAAAACTCATTACTTACTGTGGCTAAGATTGTAAATTTACTCTTTAATGTGATGTAATTTGGCAGCTTTGATATAGTTTGTTTATAATATAAGATATTAGAAACAAAATGCATTATATGCGCAAAATTGTAGATCAAAACAAGTCTATTTAATGGCTACATTCCACAGTAATAGAATTAGCATATATAAGTTGAGAAAATATAAATTTTGTAAACGCGGGAAGAAAGTTTATCAGAATATTAAAATTATAGTTATAAACAAATAATATTTAAGTTCACAGTTTCGTGCTTATAAGAATTTTATTAACTCTAAACAGAATTAACTCGTGTTTAATTTAGTAAAAAATAAATTTTGTAGAATTCCGCTGATCATAATGTCGTTAGAAAACTTAAAGTCAGGAATCAAAACGGAAGTGTACTAGAAACATATGTAGTATTACAGTCAAAGGCTTTAAAGTTTCAGTGTCTAAAGTTTAGTTTTCAGCTGCCTACAAGATTGCAGAATTTTCGTGAAAGGGTTGAAAATACAATGTGGCTCTTTTGTTCGTGTTAATGATAAAAGGGGCAAATATTCTAACCGGCCAGTTAAAGTACCGCAAAATCTACTTAGTCTATACATTGACAGACGTATAATTATAGTAATAGAAAGACGCAGACAACGTTAAATAATACAGTGTAGCCTTGAACAGGAACATAAAGAAATTTCAGGTACACTTTGTTGGAATGGGACTGGAGTTCAGAAACATTGCTGCCAGACTTTATCGTGTCTCGGATCCATAGCAAACGTACAAATTGACTGCTGTTAGGAATCCAAAACTAGCCTTTGCTTCTGGTAATATTATAAATCTAATCTATATAAAATATTGTTACGACGGTCTATAATGATTGTCGTATGGTACAGTGGAAAACACAATACAAGACACCAATTAAGTCACTAATCACCAGCTTTAATTATCACAATTATACAGTTTGTAATCAGCAAGATAGTCTCTTACAACAAATCAAATAAAAATTGTTCACACGAAATAAAAATGTCTACTGATAAAAAACAAAATTGTATTACAATTGTCTCGCACAATTATAAAACACATAACACTTCGTCACCATAGTACGAACCGCAATCCAATAAATAGCAACTCAAACTGACTGCTAAGCGCAGCTGTCGTCGTTTAAATAGATAGCAGAATTGTTCCAGAATAATCGATACTATGCATCAGCAATAAAGGAAAACATTAGAGCCTAATTAGTTTCGGCCTTGACACAGTGCGCGCAGCCGTGCGACTTCTGACACAGTCTAGCTGACGTGTTGAGAATCACGTACGCACAGCCAGATTCCACTAGAACATTCGAGAAACACGTAGATTGTTCAGTAATGTCGTAACAGTATATATATAGTTTCGAATAGGAAAGTTCATATAATACTGCAGTATAAATATTAGGACAATTGAAATAAGTTTAATATTTTTGATTTCTATTAAAACAGGAAACTATTTTTAATTGTACAAAACCCAAACATACAAAAAGCAGTAGAATTTTTTTTATATTTTTTGCCCAGCTGAAAACTTCCAGCAGGAAAGGTTGTAGTAAAAAGTCCATATTTTATTTTAGTTCGAGATTTTATATTTTTAAGACTACTTATTTACAAATGAGAGTGTTTTTTCTCATTATTAATTTTCTGCGCGCCGCGCACTGTATGCAATCGTCACGTGAACACGTCATAAAGAATCAATGCTACTATAGTAGACCTATTAAACTAATTATAAATATAAAACTATATTATTTGAATATTTCACTGTTATTACAGTTAACTTAATTGACAAGTTGCTTCTTACACAAAAAACTATATCCTCACCTGTTTGTTACTTTGTTATTGTTACTTTGACGGCGTCGTTTACAATTGCAGTAAAAGTAAGCGAACAGTTACCTGACGAGGTATTTTACAGGTGGCGAGACTGCGGTAAGCAGTACGAGTACTTTCGATATCGAATACTATATTTTTACTTATTATAATCACGACCTAGTATGATTGTCAATTCAGTGACTGTTACGACTTGTGCGTACCAAGAAGATTCACCATTTTACAAGAGTGAATATTATTTCAGACAAAATTTAGTTGAATAAAATTCTTTCCGTTTTACTGCAGTCTCTTTGCGTACACTCAGAGATTTAATTTAAAGCAAATACTTAAATAGAAAAATTCCATTAAAGACTAAAACATACTATTTAAAATTTGGCACAGTGGCTAGAGAATCGGTTCGGAAACTATCGACAGCAACAACAAGACAAATTTCTTGACTTTTGAATAGCACGTAAATTTTTAACGCAAGAATGTTTTTGCGTCTTCCGCAGTCTTTACTTTATTTATACTGATTTAGTTAGTGGACTCAAATAATAAAAATAAATTACAGTTCTTAAGATTCGTTAAAACCAGTAAAATTGTGACGTTAAAAAAAGTATAATACTGTTTCTCTGATTAGACATATAAACTTTATCAGGCAATAAGAGTACAGTAACCAATACGTTGTAACACTTTTCAACCGGCGCCATAAAACTATTATTTCGCTGTCAATCGTGTACTTCCTGAATTCAATTTTGGAGTCAGTCACCTTCAGTCAGTCATGGTTCATAGACACAGAATGGATTTCCTTATGTTAAGTACAGTACTAGAAAAAGATTGCAACTCAAAATTGTATTACCTGTATGAATTGCTATTTCTATTAATAAAACAATTATAAGTTACTAAAAAATAGACTCACAAAAAGGGACATCGTAAAACGGTTATACTAAAACGTTTAGTAAAAGCTTAGGGCTAAAAGAAAAGTGAGAGTTGTTAGTATAAAGAAATTATAATGAAAAATTGTCCGGCGTATGCTTTATGATCCTAATAAGCCACATGATGATCATAAAACTTATGAAGTATGTACAGTTGGATGGAAGCTATTGTGTTTAGTATGTAAGGCACTTTCCAGTTTAGACTTATAGAACCAGTTGTTGTAAGTGAAATACAATACACGAAGCGTGCTTAATTATCGTACGTTTGGGTTACGACAGTCGAGTGGGCGTGTGCATGTGTCGGGTACACGCTAATAGCAAAAATACTTTAGCCCCCTTCTTAATGTGATGGCACATGGGGAAGAGTGTAGTTTATATTACAACAAACAATTTGTCGTGATCAAGTTTACTATTCTCTGGGTTTGGTATTTCAAAAAATATTTCTTGAAGTATTTTAAATGTTGAAATATATTTGTACTTGAAATATTTTCTGTGTATGACTTGAACTTGAAATGCCAAAAAAGGACACGAAACTGTAGATAATTACGCTGCAGGTCAAGAAAAAGTTTTGCTCAAAATAAACCAAAATATACGTGAGCCTGGTGATTTGTTTACTCAAATTAGATTTCTGCAGAGAAGCCGTAAGCAACTGACTAATCACGAGTTGAGAATTTTAGTAAAGATTTAGTAAAGCTTGATGTATAATAAGTTCTGTTCAATGATGGGTCACTCAATGGTGACTCACGTAGTCCTTTCTACAAACGGCAAGTTTTGAGATAACGGTTCAAGTCAGCGAATTCAACGAATGGAACGCTGCCGACCTCGAAGAGATAACGTATGTAAACGCAAATATTGTAAGCAAGTGTAGTTCGGCAACAGTTGAAACCGAATGCTTTTCGTGTTAGTTAGTTGTAGATTAACCACATAGGCTTCTGAGAAGACACTTGAAGCACACCGGATTTGGTGTAAGTCCATTACATCGCAGTTAAGAAAATAATTCGTGTAGAGTTTAAAACCGTAGATTTTGGTTTACCCGATAACAACCAACAAGCGATCTTGAGAAAATCAACCATCTATATGTTTACGGAGGTGTCGGGGGTGTTAACTGTAGACCACCAGGACATCAGACTCCAGCTATGGATTCGTTCGTCCGTCAATGTACAAGGGAAGTTAAAATTATTATTAACGTATAAATCAGAAACTCCACTTAACTTTTAGTCAGTAAAACGTTTATAAATACGGTTAAAAATATTTAATTTCAATTAATTTTGTTTTGTTCAATAGACTAATTTGTAATGAAAATTGCTAGTAAAACTTCAAAATTTTAATCATTGTTTAATTACTTATTAATAAGTAATAATAAGTTTAATAAGCGATCATTATATGTATTCGTATTGGCAACATTTAATTACTTACGCTTATCCATAAGATTAAAATATATAGATGAATTTTAGGTTACAAATGTACTTTTTCGATACAAAACTTATTCTTTTTGTACATCACATACAAACTTATGTTTATCTTTAGAATAAATCCTTAAATTCATAGTGACCGTCAATCAATGAATTTTAACGATGAAGGGTTTGCCAGGATTGCTGAAGATAATGTAACACAAATTTTAAATTAAAGTATTGACGTTTCGGAAATATTTATTATCATCATCAGGACAATTGTTGCTGAGTTGTAACACAGTTGTGTCTTTAGCGTCATAACAACTCAGCAACAATTGCCTTCATGATGACAATAAATATTGTCGAAACGTCGACACAAATAACTTACAATTTGCGTTATAACTTACTTTTTTGACCGATCCTTGCAAACCCTTTATGGATTTTATCTTTAGAATTTTCTTCTGTTTCGATTGAAAATATTCCGGATTGCTGAAGGGGGCTCTCACGAATAGAATGTTTTCTAGGATTTTTAGCTGTGTAATTTTTTGGATATGATACGTTACAATGAAATGATTATTTTATTTTCTTTGAGGCTGTACCTAGTGAAAATGATAAAACATTACAATTCCAATATACATGACGTTACAATACCTTTATTCTAGTGGCAAATAGACTTACCTTTCTAGTTGCTTAAACAAGTATCAAGGAAAAGAAACTACTAATACACTCAACATAATCTTCGATTCAATCAATCATCGATATTGATGGTCACAATAAAGTGTCTTAATTTGGTTTAAATATATTATATTTTTAGTAGGTAGTGTTAATATTTAAATCGTTGGGGTGTTCATTTCGTTTACAGTCCGCACCTAATTATAAATTCTACAGGCGTTCAAAGTTAACGATCACCAACCAAAATAGTAGAGTACCTCCCAATATTTTACAAACAGCAGCAACCGAATTTCTTCGTGATTCGTTTAAAACAATTACCGGTACTATGTTTGATCCCCTACCGCATGAAATGCCTTCGTGTGCGATCTTAAACGATTCATAGTTAACAAGAAGATTTGGACGATGTGCTGTAGACAAGTATTTAAACGACAACCAGTCTGGAGAATTATCTCGTAAAGCAGAATACTAAACGCAGTGTACCCTACTAAATGAATGACACTCAATGGTAGCTCGTAAAGCAGAATACGAAACGCAGTGTACCCTACTACATGAATGACACTCAATGGTAGCTCGTAAAGCAGAATACGAAACGCAGTGTACCCTACTACATGAATGACACTCAATGGTAGCTTGTAAAGCAGAATACGAAACGCAGTGTACCCTGCTACATGAATGACACTCAATAGTAGCTCGTAAAGCAGAATACGAAACGCAGTGTACCCTACTACATGAATGACACTCAATAGTAGCTCGTAAAGCAGAAAACGAAACGCAGTGTACCCTACTACATGAATGACACTCAATGGTAGCTCGTAAAGCAGAACACGAAACGCAGTGTACCCTACTATATGAATGACACTCAACAGTAGCTCGTAAAGCAGAACACGAAACGCAGTGTACCCTACTACATGAATGACATTCAATATTAGCTCGTAAAACAGAATACGAACGCAGTGTACCCTACTATATGAATGACACTCAATGGTAGCTCGTAAAGCAGAACACGAAACGCAGTGTACCCTACTACAGGAATGACACTCAATATTAGCTCGTAAAACAGAATACGAAACGCAGTGTACCCTACTATATGAATGACACTCAATATTAGCTCGTAAAGCAGAACACGAAACGCAGTGTACCCTACTACATGAATGACACTCAATATTAGCTCGTAAAACAGAATACGAAACGCAGTGTACCCTACTATATGAATGACATTCAATGGTAGCTCGTAAAGCAGAACACGAAACGCAGTGTACCCTACTACATGAATGACACTCAATATTAGCTCGTAAAGCAGAATACGAAACGCAGTGTACCCTACTATATGAATGACACTCAATGGTAGCTCGTAAAGCAGAACACGAAACGCAGTGTACCCTACTACATGAATGACACTCAATATTAGCTCGTAAAACAGAATACGAAACGCAGTGTACCCTACTATATGAATGACACTCAACAGTAGCTCGTAAAGCAGAATACGAAACGCAGTGTACCCTACTACATGAATGACACTCAATATTAGCTCGTAAAGCAGAATACGAAACGCAGTGTACCCTACTATATGAATGACACTCAATGGTAGCTCGTAAAGCAGAACACGAAACGCAGTGTACCCTACTATATGAATGACACTCAACAGTAGCTCGTAAAGCAGAATACGAAACGCAGTGTACCCTAGTACATGAATGACACTCAATGGTAGCTCGTAAAGCAGAATACTAAACGCAGTGTACCCTACTACATGAATGACACTCAATAGTAGCTCGTAAAGTAAAATAACGTATAATATTTTATCCTGTAAAAGATAAATAACATAATATACGGGGCTGACTTCTTCTTCTTCTTCTCCTCTTCAAGCATTAGGTTATACGAAACTGTTCCGGCACCCATCTTATCCTCGGACGACCCACGTCTTTTCTACCAATAAATAGCTTTATAGTTCAGTGCCGTTTTCGGCAATTGCAGATGCCGCTCTGTCATCCTTTGCTGATGATACAACCATTCTCTTCTGTAAATTGAAATAATTTCATTTATATCCCTTACTTCGAGTTATGCTCTTATATCTTCATTCTTCATTCTATCTCGCAATGTATAATTTAAAGTGTTTCGAAGAAACTGCATTTCAGCACTCTAAATCTTGTCGCTATCCTTTTTTGTCATAGGACCCATTCCTCACTCGCATAAATTGTCCTACAAAATTTAATCTTTGCGGTGTGTCTTGTTTTATTTCTAAGATTTCTATGAATCGTACTACAAATATTCCTAAATTTATTTATTTGAAATACTTGTATCATCCAAAGCAGCCTCGGGGCTGACATAATACGATTAATTGAAATAATAGGTTGGTGGTGTACTGTGTTAGATTGCTCGGCAAAAAAAGTTAACAAGTATTTATTACAAATAGGTGGTGGAGGCTATCAGTTGTAAACCATACAATAGCAGCAAGTCGTTTTGTATAAATCTTTTATAAACTTAAAAGGTAATCTCACTTAATTTTAGTTACTTTATGTTACTTAATGTTGATAATACTTTCATTCACGTTAAAAACGGTGTAGCTACTTCCTGGCTAAGGGAATTAAGGCTTACGTTTTCATAAATAAAACCTCCATATTCGTATGAGTTTTCTTCAATAGATACAATGTCAGCAAACTGTTGAAATATCAGAACTTTAACACTTTGTAATTATTAGTAATAATAATTGTTACTTTTGATAAATTATCAAATATAAATACAATTTTAAAATAACAGGCTGTGAATTTACGCTTGAAAAGATAAGTAAATAAACCATACATTTACTTAATAAGCACATGTTTATAGACAAAACCTTGTGCGTAAAAATATCGCTACCGTTTTAAGTAAAATCTATGTCGTGTTTCTGAAACACGTGTTTGTGCATGTGCAAAGCGTTGGAAGCAAAGATGTTTCCAGAATTTATGTGTTGCTTACATGAATTACAAGATATATGGCAACCGGTGGAAACTGCCTCCGTATTAGCTGTAAACACAGCCCTACTTATTTATCGACTTGTCCCCTTTCTTTTAAGTTTTGTGATACACAACGCTACCCTAGCAAACTCTGTGTCATCTGTTTTGTAGAACATTAATATGTTGAGCATCCTTCTTACTCAGCTACACTCTTTTCTGGAACACTAAATATACTTTAATATATATGACCGAGACCGCATATATACATGTTGCATTTTGATTAAGGGTAACTCAATAGTACAGTACTCAGTACTCATATCTATCTTATTAAAGCGGTCTCGGTCAGTTGCGACAAAACAACATTTTTACCTGTTCTCAGGCGGTCAATTGCGGTCCGCACTTTCACTTGCTGACTGTATCTGTCATTTGCAAGCGTTCCTATTTTTCAATTCTGCAATTTTTCATTTGTGCTAGAAATCTTTTTCTTCCAATATTTTTGTTACGTTAGGTGAGGTTACGTTAGGTTAGGTCGGGTCGGGTCAGGTCAGGTCAAGTCAAGACATATCAGGTCAGGTCAGGTCAGGTTAGGTTAGATTAGATTAGGTTAGGTTAGGTTAGGTCAGGTCAAGTCAGGTCAGGTCAGGTTACTTTAGGTTAGGTTAGGTTAAGATCGGTTAGGGGATGAATGAATAAAATTATAATGGTAAACTCTGTGTTATTATAGTAATAACATAAAAATGAAATTGATCACAACTGACCGGGTTTTATACGATTGGGTCGCAACTGTCCCCGGTTCTGTAATCGAGTATGGTAAAGCTCCTACTTCCATTGTTATTAAAAAAATTAGTGTCTTGATTACATGTCTTTTATACGAAGTTGTGAAACTAAGACGCACTCACACTTATTAAAACCCTGGGTGAACACATAAATGTATCAAAAGTAAAAAACTCGTATTGGTGAATT
This sequence comes from Magicicada septendecula, assembly GCA_034769895.1. Classification (NCBI taxonomy): domain Eukaryota; kingdom Metazoa; phylum Arthropoda; class Insecta; order Hemiptera; family Cicadidae; genus Magicicada; species Magicicada septendecula. The sequence goes on from CM068369.1 coordinate 121,033,010, forward strand.
GAAAACATTCATATGACGAATGTCGCAATCTACTACTTACGTCAGATGGCCGCCGATACGTGTTTTCAAGTATCACATTTACCTCAGATCAAACAAAGTACCAATAATATTCATGTCCGACCTGTTCGGCCTGAGAGTACTTAATATTGTAAGACTTAGCATCGGCAGCGGGTTAAACATTTTTTTCTTTCATACACAAATATAAGTTGAGATAACTTGTGAACCAAGATGAAGCCAAGATATTAAAGACAGAAAATATATTTCAACTGCATAGAAACTCAGATCACTGGGACTACAGTTATCGTCACGTAACAAATTTTTTCAAGAAGTCCGTGAAAAAGGAAACAATCCTCGTAGAACTAGACTATTAAGATATCATAAGCTTTAGTAGTATCAAATTACATGGTTTAATACATAGTTCACTATTTCTTAATAGACGTAATTTTGTTAGATTTATTATCAGTGTCATTTTACTCTCATTTGAAAACTTAAACTGCTTAATTGTATAAATGTTACTACAGTACGGTAAATGACAATATTTTTTGATTTTGTAGAAGAAACCAAGTTTTTGATTTCATTGCACACTGATGTATTACAAGCGCTTTATTGCTACTAGGTTTGTATTGGAGTTATTAGTGATCAGTCCACTTGCTGTTGGCTTTCTGTTTCCTAAACGCATCGGTCCTAGAATGTATTAGTGACAAGAATTGTCATACAATATTTTTCACCAACAGATGAGTAATTATTCAACCAGTTTTGGATAATGCAACACTTTTTACTAACCTATTTTGGTCTATTTCTCTATTGCTACACTACCATCTTTCACGAAGTCGAAAATATTTGAACACACACGGTACAAATGTGTGTGTGTGTGTGTGTGTGTGTGTGTGTGTGTGTGTGTGTGTGTGTGTGTGTGTGTGTGTGTGTGTGTGTGTGTGTGTGTGTGTGTGTGTGTGATGAGTATTATGTGGGATTAAAGAAATATACTTAACTGAAAATCTTGTATGTTCTTTCTGGTTCCTCAAAGTTAAAACTACATCTTAAAGAATACACATACACAAAAAGTAATTTCTTACAAAATTACACTAAATACAATATTATAATGTACTAAACGTATTTAGTAAATAACTGATTATTTCATCTACCTACTGTTAGTGAATGCGCAAAAACGCACTGCTACAGGGACGGAAATATCTACACCAATCGGACCAATGACAGGACCGCAAATGTAGGCTTGATAGATAAGAGTCATTAGAAAGAAAAAGAAAGTACGAAAGCGTTAGACTAAGAATAGAATGAAACGTAAGCACGTACTACCTTTACAGAATTTGTGAAATAAATTAATAATATTTTTATATACATCTTAAGTCATAAATAGAATAAGTATTCTGACAGTAGTAATTGCTCGCGTGCGCGTGTGGGGCTCCTTATTTGCATATATAAAAGGTGGTGCATACAAATTAAAATTTTAGTGTTAATGGCGAAGATAAATGTAGCCATTGACAACAGTTTCAGTGTGGTCTGAAAGGACGAGTTTTGTTGCGAGAGGGATTGGAGTGAGATAGACGGCGGGTTTGAATAAATGGTAGTAGAAGGGGGAGGTTTGGTTTAGAAGGGGATGTGAATTCACGTAGTGGGTCTATCTGGTTCCAATTCTTTTCGCGGCGGAACCCCGTCTTTCAGGGCGATTACTGTCTTACCAACCCAGATAGTGTTAAGGATAAAGTCAGCCTCCAGTCTAAATAGATACCAATAGATACGTTAATTCACGATATAGATTGATTCTATAACGTTAATTCTGTTTTTACGTTAATCTTTAATATAAAAAAATATTTCCCGGAAATTTGAATTAAACGTTAAATCGAATAAACACGTAAATGAAAATTACATAAGTGAATCGTTCAACAAAAATAATACGAACTGGAAATAAACCTACCAATGCTCCGATATGATTTGCTGCAAGTGTCGAAAGCGCTAATCGGGAATTGTGTGTATAATGGTGTATAACAGTTTTATTTTCCGTTTGTGTGTATAACTATTAAAAAAGTTTTTTATTTAAAAAACAATATTAGGGTAAACAATGGTATTCCTTTTTGAATGTAGTGTGTAAAGTTTATATGGGCAAACAAAAGTAAAAAGAAAATATACTACTTCGATCAAGAACTTAACAGCAGACGTTGTAAATGCAGGACAGAAATCAGGGAATAAATAAATTTATACTAATAAACCATTTACAACTGAGAGGAACTATTAAAAACATTTCAGAAATCCACATATAGGGCCTACGCAAACATGAAACAAACCTAATTATTATTATGCAAACAAATTTAAGTTAAAAAGTAAAGCAACGTAATTTTAAATTTTATACATAAGAAACACTGCAATAAAAATGTCCCATCAAATTCGTATAATCAATCAACGACCTACAAATTATTCAATATTTCAATGGCATCGCTGCTGTCCTTCTCATGCAAACCAAGACGATGCTCCTACGATAATTAACTTACTAATTGTAAAGAATATCAAATACCAAAATTAGTTCTAGTAACCCAAACAAACGATGTTGTTGCAAAGGGAAACAACTAAATAATTTAAATTAAGGTTACAAGAAGACCATTAAAAATTACTTAAAACACATTGGATTATAATAAATTGTAGAGCTCGATTGGAATGGCAGGGCTATTCTCTGTTTGTGTTTGATACGTTGTCAAACAAAACGTATCAAAGTAGAAAGGCGTTTGGTAACATTAAATTTTTAAGAGTCAAAGCAATAAAACTACGAGGATTTTGAGGTCCATAAACTGTCATATCGCAGTTTTAAAACCCAAAACAATACGTCAATCTCTGTTTGATGATAAACCGTTTCAAACATAATTTTTAAAATCTTCTTGCGTGAAGCAACTTTATATGGCCGTTGGCTTACATTAGTAAGCCTAAATACACACATTTTTACAATACGTGCGCGCTCAGGTAGCATACAGTAATTGCACTGAACGCACACGACCACAAAAAATTCATATCGTCTTTAGTTGTTGTAAAACGTTAAATCTAAGCTTACCAACAAAAGTAGTCGATAGGACTCACAGACGTAGACTTGTTTACGACTGATATCAATAGTTTACTGTCGTGTAAAGTTGTGTTATATAATAAGCAGTTTAATTAGTTATCAATTAATTCAGAATCCAAAATAATTTATGCTTTTTTGACAAAAGAAGTACTTTTTTGTACAATCACATTGTCTCATCTAAAAGTGTCAGATTTTTATCAATTTTCGTTGTGTTTGAAGTATTTGTTTAACATAGTCATAACTATAAGATTCAATTTGTTCAATTGATGTCATATCAGGTTAAAAATTGAATGTGCTATGTGTGTGAGCGAGCGCGTACGCACATTCACATATGCAGACCCTGTTCATGTCAGGCCTGTTATTCAATTTTGGGCAACACATGTATTCAACTTAGTACGTTGCTTATGCCATGGGTTTAGATCAGGCCGTAGTAAGTTATTAATATTAACAACAAGGAGTTGTAATAATAATAACAAAGAGTTATTAATATGGAATACTGGCTTCCTGAAGTTCAGTGAATATGCTAAACGTCGGGGTGAGTAATGAAGATGGTCTTTTTCTCAAACTCTAATTTAAAACTACCGAGTCGACGACCACTTGCATAAGATCATGTCATCCCAATGAAAAAGTACTGTAGTAACTTGTTATCCCTACAAATATAGTAAAGACAAGGATTGTGGAAAGGCGAGCTAAAACGCAAGAACAACGTCAAATTACTTGAGCCGTGCGCAAAAGTCAAGAGGCTTATGTTCTTTAAATTTGGTAAACGTGGTCTTCACTTAGCAGGCTTTTAACTTCTAACGCAAAAATGAAGGCACAATATTAGGCGGTGACGAAATAAGGTCATTAACAATACGCGAAATTAATTTTAACATTGAAAATGTTCATAAGGACGTTTCGCACATTTGCGGCCGATCGCTGGTGCGTGATCGAAAATGGGAACCGGTGAGTTTCCATAGAAACTACTTCATTGTTGTCAATAACGTAGAAAATTTTGAATTTTTTGGTGAGTTTCAGTGCCGTATAATTATATGTGGTGATTTTAACTACAACTTGAAACTGCCCGAAGCTGGACGACTGCTCCCATATTTGGAAGAATTTTATTCGGTACGTTTAGCATCTGATCGAAATATCATAACCACTCGTAATAGTACTAAGATTGATGGTGTATTTTACAAGTTGCGACCAACTGAAGTGGTCCCATACGCTTCATATTTCACTACGCATCGTCCGATGATTATACTTCCAAATGAAATCGATGAATCTGAAGTAGAACAACGAGCTTCTCTCCGTGCGCGCTTATGAATGCGACTACATTTAACTTATAATCTGTACATTGGTAAATGAAGAAAAATAAATATATATATTTTTTAGATTTACTGAAGCATTTTCAATGCGCGTCTCTGTGCATTGCATTTGTGCAATGCCTGTAAATTTTTTCTTATGTAGTATTATTCGAGTTATTTGTAAGTTCTCCTTGGTAAATTCGGGGATACTGGTCACAGGATATTCAAATCTATTTCTGGGATTTGTAATGCAACCTCTTAATTCAACGAATTAATTAGTTGTTACGTATTTTAAAGTTATTGTTAATCAATATTATGATGACATTGTTGAGTTTGTGTTTTGTATTAATTTTAAAAGTAATTGCTTTCGGTCAGTGTAAAATTCTGCCAGGCAACAGAGCCTCGGTGTTAGAAAAAACACTGTTGTTTCTTACACATTTTCAAAAGTTACTTAACTATTTTTCTCTTCTTCCTCATAAACGTTTTTATAAATCAGAAGACTAAGGCAGTACGTAATCAGTACAAGTTGTGTAATGTTGTGAAATCTTTACATGTAATTTAAAATTGATAACAATATGGTTGCCAGGCGGAACTCTCAAGAAAAGGCAAAATTTTATCATCATCATCTTCACAACGCGGCATGGCAAGTTGCTGTCTGTTCCGCCTTCAAAAATTCTTCAGCCACCCCTTCTTCTGTATACCCACACAGAGCTGTGTCCTATAGGTTTATGTTCAGAGACTTGTTTGGCGAGTCTGGATTCTGACATTCTTTCTAAGCGTTCGTTCCACCGTTGTTTGTAAGCTTTTAATTTTCATGCAAGTTGAAAACTTTTAACTCTTCTCTCATGGCCTCATCATTTATACGGTCGAGTTTATTAGAACACCTTTTAACTTCTCTCAACAACGCCATTTCCAAAGTCTGTATTTTACTGTCTTGTTTCTTGGTTGTTGCCAATAATTTACATCCACAGGACAGTACAGAGACTCCCATAACTTTTTAAAACTTTATGTTTCTTGACGTACCTTGTTTCTCAAAATACGGTTTATTGTCCCACTGATCGTCTGGACCTTACCTAACTTAACGTCAATATGTAACAGGAATATTACATTCCTGTCATAGCCAGTACCATTTCTTAAATAATTAAAGTGACTCACCTATTCTAAAATTTGATCACTAATCATTATTTCTGTTCTTATTGGCTCCTTGCCTCGAAATCGCATTACCTTTGTTTTTGTAGTGCAGATTTTTATATTACATTGTTTTCAAATCTGATGAAGTTTAAAAACAGATTTTTCGAAATCAGACTATGGAGTACAAGCAAGTCGTCTGCAAACAACAGCACATTCAAATATCTGTCTTGTTATACCTTAATACTAGTGTTTACCAGATGTTTCCATTTCATTACCAGATCGTCAGTATACATTTTAGAAAGAGTAGGTGATGTACTGCACCCTTGTCTAAGACCATGATTAATAGATATTTTTTAAAGTATCCTATAGGAAAGCAAAATTTAAGGATAATTTTTATTTTAACAGTGGTCTTGTATACTTTTATGGATAAGATTACATATTATAGATGTTTTGTTCCTGCATACCTTCCTTCTTTCTAAAAATTTTGTAAACGCTTGTGACCCTGATTTTGGAAATGTTGCGGCAGAATAAGGGTGAAAGCTTTGCGTTTCGTGGCATTGGTTACGTATACCTTCAACAGAATCTATTAATTGTTTAACGAGACCAATCAATATGACTGGGTTGTGTAACAATAACATAGACTTAGAGACTCAAGTCTTGGGAATAACGAAACTCTCTGTATACACGTTATTGTTTCTTATTTTATGTGTGAGCCATTCAGAGTACACGGAAGATGGTGTACTCTGTACCAAGTCTTATCCACATATCGAGTCTTTCCCCTCGATGATATTGACATTAGATATGAACTAGATGGATAAATGCACCTTTCTATCAAAATTATACCAGGTAGGTCAAATTTTAAATTTAATTTGCAAAAACTTATTTTAATTTGATGATTCCAGAAAGTCTTACTTATAAATCAGATCTGTAGGACTTATGACGAAGAACATTTGAAATCAAACAATTGTTATTAAACAAATTAAAGTATTAAATATGGTTTTTAGTTAATTCTCTAACAACTAGACAACCTTTTCCGGTTTTTAGGTACTTGTGGGATGTTCCAGTGACAGGTCGGGGATCACATGGTTTTGAAATAAAAGATACGCTTTGGTTGACACTGGAAAACCCTACCTGTAAGTAAACTTAATTTTCTTTGTTTCTCAAAGATTAAAGTATTTTAAATTAAACTGTTTGGCTGCAGGTGATGAATTCTATTGCAGAATGAAAACATCACGATTAATAAAACAAAACTATACACACATGAGGACATACATACATGAGGACATCTGTCCATCGTTGTACCAGTCTTCCTCCTTTTCCTCTCTATCCCTGTCTTCCCATCCTTAGATTCTAAACTCTCATTCTCTTATGTTTTTATTAAATTTATCAATAGTTTCAAATTTACGTTCCACCTTTTTTCAGATTAAAAGTATGTTTTCTCTAACTACCTAATTGCAATTATGTAGGCTATACATTGAATAAACATAAATATCAATTGATAATAGGAAGAAACTGATATTGAAAACAACAAGTACAATGCAAACGTCGAGACGGACTTCTGATGTCGTAGAAAAAAAACGCTGCATGATTCATTACTGTGACCTCCGGTTAAGCAAAGTCGTTAAAAATTAACTTTCATGTTGATGTGCGTTAATTAAATTTATTAATTAAAAATTACCCTTACACGTCAAGATAATCGCGGAGAAACGGAAATGTAATTTTACAAAAGTCTTGTTGCCTATAGTCTTTCTGAAGATAATCCGAAGATAAAAATTGCTATGTTCCCTAGTCGCTGTTCTTGAAGAATCTGATCCACAATGTCAAAAGTGTTTTTAGATGAAGCCACACGTTGTCATAACAGCACGGCTTACTAACTGCACTACTGTACATTCCCCATTGTGCCTTACACTTGTTGTAGTACAGTTTTTGTTTCTAAGTTACTAGTATTTAATTTTTTATTTTGGCTAACCCATAAGAAACAGACTCAACAGCTGATCAGCCACATGGAAACGCATGTAGGTTCTAGATTTCGGAGACTAAAAAAGATGTGAAAGGAGTAAAACTGAAAGATGGGAAAGTATCGATAGATAAAGAAAGGCTCACTGATGAAGAAATATACCAGCTTCAGCAGTACTACGGACTAGCTATTAGGCAAAACCTTATTAGTGTTGAAGCAACGAAGAAGGTGATCTGGGCGACTTACTTTCATAAATTGTCTTCAACCGAGAAACCCGCAACACCTATCCAACGAAGGTGTAAATGGAGTCATTTAGCAAAGGGTATAAAAAAACAGTATTTGTAGCCCATCAGGTACATAAACTAAGACCAAGAAAAGCAGTTCTCTGTTTTAATAATGGTTCTGTAGCACAATTAAATGTCCTTGAAACCTTGCGCTTCCGACCAGGTAAACTAATGGTTGAAGGCCTGATGAAAATTGATGAGGAAAGAATATAAAAAGCTGACAAGGAGGTGAGAGAAGAACATAAAAAAAAATAATAAGAAGGCTAATAAGGAGGAAAGAGAGGATAGTGACAGTGCAAAATATTTGCCAGGACCATTTTAGTTTAAGTGTAAAGTGTTGACAATCTTATAAACTCGTTTCCCCGAAAGTACAGTTTTTTAACATTTAGGTACCATTTGTTAACAAACTATTAAACCCATCAACTTCAAATTTACCAGATGTCTGCTTATAGTATGATTTTTTGTATTTCATGTATTTGTAAGATTAATGTATGTATTTGTATTAATATTATTGTAAGTGTTAATGTATTTGTATTTTATGTATTTCATGTAAGAGTAATTTCATGTATTTGTGTTGAAATATATTAACTTTTACCATATTTGAAAATTTCTTGTATATTTAAAAATGTGCGTCAAAATAAAACTAAAATAAATAATTTTTTCTCAAAACCTATTTCAGATATTTTGATCATTTAGCAAGAAATTGAGCAGGGTATTATACTAAGTAAATGTACAAGATTTCAAGTCAGTAGCTTTAACAAGTTTTTAAATAATGGTACCTAAGTATTGATGTGTTCTCCATATGATTAACATGGGAGTACCGCCCACGACCTGTTCCCCTTAAGCAGGAGAATTGTAGTCTCCCGTAATTACTGTACTTAATTGTCTCATAATACAATCAACGACATTGTGAATAAGTCGCATAAGTTCAGCCTCATCTGCGGGACCATCAGGCGAATCCTTAAGTCAGCAAGTAAAGAAACACGCTTAAAATTCTACAAGGTGATGCCCCTTTCCACACTTCTTATGGGTCTGAGAACTGGACTTTAACGAAAGGCCAGACCAGTCGCATCCAAGCGGCCGAAATTAGATTTTTCAGGCACGTGATAGGGTATACTCTCCATGATCATAGAAGAAACACAAATATATACGGCAGGACCTGAATATTATGAGTATACTCAACAGGATTGCCCAATATCAGCTGAATTGGTGTGACGTCTTTGTCGAATGGATGACTGCCGCATCCCCAAACAACTATGGAACTATAAGCCGAGGGGACGGAGAGGTGTGGGGTGTTCGATGAAGCGCTGGAGTGACCAGCTCTAATCTTTGCCTGATTGAGACCGGAACAAACCATCCTTCGTTTAATCCTTGAAGATGATGATGATGGTGATCCTCCATGCTCAGACAAACGGGAGTCGTAATAATAATCCCTCTCTCTTTGTCACGCCTTATTGTCTGCCATCAGATCAGACTGAGCAGTAATTAGCATTTCGAAGAGATCCTAGGCTGTAAAGAAATGTTAATTCTTTGTATTTGTGATCTGTTGGAATCATACATATAAATGTTTAGAACATGAGATACAGATACAGAAACACAAGAACATTTAAAATGATAAAGGGTTTTATCATTATAAGAAATTTATGATTCATTATAATAAAAATTAGTTTCAGTAAAACCTAATAAGTCCTCCTCTTTAAAACATAATATTTGGATTTATAAATTTTTTCTATTTTCCTCGATGGAAAATACGTGTCGTTCGTCTACACTGAATACAATTATTATATGCTACTGCACAAAAGCGTTCATGTAGGCCGTTAAAACTGAACAACACTCGTGTACAATATTTCACGTTGTTGATGTATTTATGAAACTCTAACTTGTATAAAGTATATTCACTGTAAAATTTATTACCTATAAAATTAAAATTATATACTTAACAAAATATTTTATAAATAGTTATTTTAAATGATAGATACGAAGAGTTGGTGTAATAAAGTACGGAGAAGTTTACATTGCAAAACGATTGCTGATAATTTTTACAATTAATATCAAATATGTTTTACAATTATAGGCAAAAAAAATAAATTATAAGCATAATTTATCTATTGTTTTGGTGTGTGGAAGAAGTCGTTAATCACAAACGTCATACATCAGTTTTCACCCCATCACCAGATAATTTCCCTCTCTTCTCATTTGAATTCTCTAAACAGATATTCGCTTTCATGACGTAACACAAGAGTGTTTAATTGGTATTAGTAAATAGATAATAATCTGTTATAACGGTAAAAAAAATGTGATTGCTATATTGTTTTTATAGACAAATTTGTCATAGCCGCAAAAAAATTGTTTGAATGATTTTGTTTAATTATTCAAGGTACGAGATTTATACATTTATATACTACATAAGTTATATAAAATAATTAAGAATTAATATATTTTAATTGTAAACTCTTAACTTTAGTTTTGTCTGATGTATCGTTGCAATGTAAATTATTCCGTCAACTATCAATGTGCCTAAACCACAAATTCAGTAATTGATGATATAGGCCCTACGTATGTTTATCGTCGACAAAATTTGTTCTAGGTCGTGTTAATATTTGTTATTCGTGTTCCTCCAACATGCTTACGATTACTTTCACATCGTAACTTTATATCAGTTGGTAATTTTGTCACAAAAGAAACTTAAACTCTAAAATAAACTTACAGTTCATTTTATATTCGTACTGAACGTGCCTGAAAAATAGAGTCTTATAGGAAGACACCAAGAATGAGAGGCGTGTTGAGATGAGCATTTAAATACCCAACGCGCTCAACCTCAAAAAACAAGACACCAAAAAATTATTTTAGATAACGCGTTAATAACTCTTAGATCAACCGTACATTTTCTTGGCCTTCATCTTCACATCAGATTGCGATAGAGGATTTGATGGGTTATTGCAAAATAGGATTCTAATTAGGTTAGAAAGGTATTTAGGTATCTAGATAAAGTAAATTTTCTGTTTTGCTCGTGTAGTGCTCCTTAGGTACAACCTAACTAACCTCACTTATATTCACCGTACTTAATATAGCAGTTACTTAACCGTAAAGACTCAACACGGGTTTGAAGGAAATAATGTTTCTCTTTCCGTTTAACGGTGTCTGCAATTTGAGCCAACAAATACAGTTTTTAATCCGTCTTTAAATACAGCTGCCCTTTTTGCAACGTTTCTTACTTTTTTCTGTTTTCTATAAGAAATTATGTCAGAACAAAGGAAGAAGAACTATTTCCACAAACAGTTAAATGATGTACAAACTGTCAAAAGAGGCTTGTCGAATGTTACTAGCCTGCTTAGTGTTTTTACTTCTATATTCCGTAAGGTAATCAAAGTACGGTGATCGCTAAAAAATGTTGTTCGAGGTAAGGGCTGATTCTGATTCTACTACCCTCAAAACATTAAGGAAAGGCATTTTCCGAAAAATGTGTGTGTGTGTGTGTGTGTGTGTGTGTGTGTGTGTGTGTGTGTGTGTGTGTGTGTGTGTGTGTGTGTGTGTGTGTGTGTGTGTGTGTGTGTGTGTGTGTGTGTGTGTGTGTGTGTGTGTGTGTGTAATTTTTCTTATAGCGAATGATAACTGCCGTAAATTCAAAAAACGCTTTCTATATGTACCCGAGTTATAGAGGACTCAAGGTAATTGATTTTTGTGAAGATCGGTTAAGGGGAAAGGGTAGTTTACCTGTAACGTTTTACGTTTTAACAAGAGTAAAGTACTTAATTTTGATAAATAAAGTACCCTGAAAAGAAGGTCATAATAATCTACTGTAGAAAGGTAGACGAAATATCTATAAATGAAAAGGATAGAAGAAGGGGGTGGGTAATTTTCTATAAATAAAAATTATAGTTGAAGAGGGAGGGGGTAATTTTTTATTTCCACGTTTCATAAGGAATGGAAGTATGGTGATGGCGAAAAAATTCGTGTTCGAGATAAGGCCTTATTCTGATTGTACTACCTTCAAAATATGAAGAAAAGTCATTTTTTGAGTGAAAGTATATCGTTCTTGGCAGGCAAGCATATCTCAATTATGTAATGTTTATGTTTATGTTTTCAAAGTTTTATTATTGTAATTACCGCAATAAAAAGGCAGGCAGGACACACACAGACAAACAATTCGCGTTATTTCTGGCCTCACACATGTTTATTTTCTTACGTTTGCACGGTTTTTAAATGGAAAGTACCGAAACCCACACTAACACAACGCTTGTAAGCCGAAAAGGTGTCCAGGGTGGACAACGATTTGCTTCCTGTGGATCGCTAGGCAGTGTAACTGCGCGTGTTCACAGAGGAACAGTTCATAGACCGACTTTTCGTCTTTAGGGAATGAACCCTCTCCAAGATGCTCAGGGTCCATGGGAGACTTCGGAGCGCTCCTTCTTTTCCGCGTGTTTGTTCTGTGAAACGTACACGATTCGCAGCTTCACTCTGAGCAACGCTCCATAGAAAATGTTGAAAATTTTTGTCCACGGTGTACCCTCATACAAACTAAAACCTGCTCTGATGTTTTGATTACGGTCATCATAATATTAAAACTTTGGAAACTTGACCACTACTTAATGGAGATCAAACATTAACTTTTACAAGCCATTAATTTTATGCATATTTTGAATCAATAAATGTTTTATTAAATTAATACAATTTGTGTGTGTATTTCTATTATGATATAAGAATTACAAACTAATATGTCCATGTGTGTATGTATGAAAAATATATAAATATTTTTCTCCTGTGGAAAATTGTTTGCCCCTCCTGGAAAATATTTTGACCTCCCTGATAGCTAGTTATTTACTAACCTGTGTAGAATATAGCGTTATGAAATGGATCAAAATGGTGGGTGTTAAACAGAAGACGCAAACGTATTAAGGAAGAAATGTTTTGCTGAGAAATTTGTAATTATACGGGTGAACAGAATCGTCGTTCAGGAATTCAGAAGACGAATGAAAAGAAAGAAAGAAAGACTCGATTTTAAAAAAGAAAAATGACTAATATAGTATTGACAGGAAAGACTTTGATGACACTGTAGACATCATTCACCCTCGGCCGATAACTCGCAGCGAGAGTCCAAATCCATTACAGGAATCAGATTACAGCTCCTTTTGGCCAGCTCTTCGTTCGACCTACAAACATTTTATCCAAAAGTACAGTCCTTCCTCACGAAGGTTGAGGATAGTCTTCACCCCCCTGACATGGTGGTACCATTTTAGCTGATACGTCATTTCTTCAGAACTCAAGCATCCACTTATTTGATGTTTTATCACCATATCTAGCTCCGCTTCTTGTCAAATATATATTATAGACACAAACGTAAAATTCTGCACCTCTCGTGTTTCGATTTATATAAAACATTTTAATATAAATCTTAGAACATGGAAGTCATGTATGGTTCTCCATACCGATTTTTTATATGTGCATTAAATTATCGGCAACAAAGAAGTAGTTTCTATGGAAATATTTCATTTCAATTTGTCAAACATAAAACTCGATTTACAAGAAACACACCTAACTTGTTAGAAATTATTATTTAATTATTAAAATTGAAGTAAATGATTTTTAAATATAAATCTTAGAACATGGAAGTCGTATGGTTCTCCATACCGATATTTATTTAATTGTTTAACAACATGTCCAATTTATCCATATCTCGTCGGCCACCATTTTTCACGCAGTGATTTCCCCGTTCGTTGTTCTTTTTAATACTTCCCTTTCATAATTCTACTGTCTCAACTTGTGGTAGAGGGGTATCTATATCATTAGGTAAATTTAATATTCTCCACATATTGGCAATGTTAAGAAAAGTATTGCATTCCTGCACAATGAAAAATGTAAGATTACAATTTTCACGTGTGTAACATCCGGCAATTCTTTCTGTGCGTGGCACGTAGAAAGAAGAAATAACCTTTTTAAGTTTTATTCTTTAACGTAGAGCTGATAGCTCTATTCAGACTGTACAATTGATATATCGGAGCCGTTACCACAGTTTTGCCTACGACAGACTCCAGTCTGTACTTTTAGTTCTTATAACAAACTTAGTATTGTGTTTTTCAGGTATTTAATGTAATGGAAATGCTAGTTACATAAAATGCGTTCTTTTGCCGCAGACATATATGAGTACTACGTACAGCTAAAACGATTAATCATGAAACGGTTGTCTGTTCGCTGTGTCGAAAGGTCTCATTGCGCATGGGTAGCTGTAACACGTTGTTTTCGGACAAATTATTTTGTGTTCAGAACAGAAGGCATGGATGGTGTGTCACATGGCTTTGTGTCGTTGGTGGTCGCCTCACGCTCCACATACTGCCACTACCTTCCCTGCACCCATTACAATCTGCGCGGACCATTTCATGTTTAACTCTTTGATCTCTACTGTGATAAGCGACAAAAGTGGTATTCTGTTTACAATATTACGTTTATAAACAGCTACCTCCACTAGTACTGATGTTTCAGATTGCCAAAAACTGGAACCCATCACTACAGAGAGGATACGCTGTCCACTTAAGAGGTTTATCTTCATTTCCCTTTACAGTAAACTACCAGTGGTTTCAGACACTGTATTTTATTCTTGTACAGTCTGTAGCGATCTTACCGTAGATAGACTTTACCGGTTTAGTAAACATTAATATTAAACGATTTTTAGCAACACGATTAATAAAGGTACAGAAGTCTTCCATAGTTACAAATTGAAATATTCATAAATGCTCATATTCATAAATTTATCTTGTTATATAATTTGTATTATTATTATTAAAAATTTTACAAGTATATATTTTATTTTGTAAATTACAGTGTTTCAACAGCATTCAGACAGATATCATAATCACATTGTTAATAATTCTCTCTCGTATGGCCTCGTTGAGCCCTGGCCTCCTTCAATTTTCCCCCCATTCTCTTCTGTCGGTAGCCATCCTCCTCCAGGAACGCACTTTCACTATTTCTTTTGCATCCTCATCCACCGCGTCCTCCCATCTTCTCCTTGGTCTTCAGACTGGTCTTTTTACGTGGATTCTGGTATTCAATAGTTTTCGTGGTATTCTGTCTTCCCCCATCCTGGTTACATGACCAGGCCACCTTAGACGCTGTAGTTTTATGTATTGTGTTAGCGGTGGTTTTTTATACATTTGATACAATTCAAAGTTGTATCTTATTCTCCAGCCATGTACGTCATTAACTGGTCCCAGAATTCTTCGTAATATTTTTATTCAAAGATATCGAGATACTAATAATTAAATTATGATTAAAATTTAGATGATGGTAGCTGAATGCTATTGAAACACTGTAATTTACAAAAAAAATATATTCGGGTAAGGACTTTTATTAATAATAATAATAATATAGAATTTAAATATCTATTATGGTGTTGGTGTTTTACTTCGGTGTAGCACTGTTCTTACAAAAAAATTACAAAAATTAATAAAATTTAAAAAATGTACAAAATATTTCTGTTTAAAAATTGTAACGTTTCAATACTTAAAACAATTTCTATACACAGCACACGTATTGCCATTTAAACCATGATGCTCCGTGGCATTCTCAGTAGGCCTACTAATGATTTATCATTTATTAAAAGAAGAAATATTAAGAGTATTAAGACGGTAAGCAAAATGTTTTGGTATGTAGTGTATAACCTTTAAAATGTAAGATTATACATAAAACGGTAATAATATCTATGATGCAAGACAGTCTTTTAGAGAAAGCGGAGGGGGTGGGAAAGAGAAAACTGCACAATCAACTTTGTTACTGTTTGATACTGTGTTTCATAAATATCAGTATTTTATGGACTAATCGATTGTCCCATAGTGCACGAGAGATATATACATTTTATTGTCTGATTTTATTGCTTTAGATAGCGAAGAACAAGAATGAATCCACAGTGAAATAACCCAATAAAATTTACTGAAGCTAGTTAGAACATTAAACTGACAAACTGTGTGTTGGGTCTTAACGAATAAGCATTTGTAAGCCATTTGTTAAAACGTTGAAATTGGCTTGTTCCTTCCCATATCTAAGCTTGTCTTTTCTCTGTCTAAGACCTGATTTCTAAATGGCGCCTCATAAATTCTGTCTACTAAATAGGCTAATAAATTTGTATATATGGTCTTTTAAATTAATATATTAACTTCATAACTATTCTTTTACAAGTGCATTTCTCTAATTCAAATACTCGGTCTGTGAGACACAAAGTACGTAAGCAATGGAGAAGAAAGGCTTAAATCATTGCCTTTATTATACCTGCTACAAAAAACGCCAATATTGTTGTTTCAATATTCAATACAATGGGTGACAATAGCAGAGATTACAGTCATGTTTATTTGACCTGCGATCCAAAGATTATTTGCACTTCCAGCCAATATTTCTGGATGTCCAGAATACAAAGATGTCCCTATAATTTCTCCTAGGCAGACAAAAACCTTCTGCAAAAACAGTTTTTTTTTAGACTGCTCGCTAATTTCTCTCTAGTAGTCACCTTGTTCTGAATATCAAATGTATGTATAATATTAACTTAGTTGATTGTAGATATGTATGATACATATTTTAAATTATTCCTCACTTAAATGCTTTTAAAGTAAATTGTGTTACCTTACTTAGAATAAAGCAGTTATTTTAAAGACAAAATAAGAAAAAAAGGTATACTAATAAATTAATATAATAATACTTGCAAATTAATCAATGTACAATGTAGCTGTACTTCTTCTGCTATAGCCTAATTAAGTTTGATTTCGAAAAAATTCTTATCTACCTCAAATAGTCCTACCGACTCAGGAATAACCCTGTATGGTATTCATCTGCCTTTTTGCCGAGAGTGTGATCCCTTTGCAACACTAAATCCCCTGGGTTTAGTTTCTTCTCCTCCTCAACGTTCTTGTTCTTTACGTCATCGAGGATCCGTACCTCTCCTCATTTCGTTTCTATCAGTCTCTGGTTGATGTCTTTTCAGTCATGCTTATGGATTGGGATGACCCTCTTCTGTAACTTAACGGAGATTTTAAGACCAATGATGGCTTCCACGGGAGCTCCGATTGACGAAAGAGAGAAGACTAGTATGATTAGCGTCTTCATTGGTAGCTCTATCTTTGGCTCCAGTCAGTTGGTTCACGGTTCACGGTTCACGGTTCACGGTTCTGACAGTTGGGGGTTCAACGTCTGAATATTTCTAGTAAAGTAAGAGCCCACCTAATAGTAATTTATCCCACTTAAAATAACACACGGGGTGGGTCGCAACATGAAGAAATGACTGTTGTATTAGTAATATTAGGTTGTGTTTGTGCTATTTGTAAGTTATTCTAAAGATATGTAATTAAAATAGTAGGGTTGTTAAATGCCTACCTTATTTTGGAATCACATATTTTGTGGATAAATTGTTCAAGACCCAGTTAGTACGCTGCTTCCAGCATCTTTTAGACTTTGTGTTCCACTGTTTATTGTTGAAGTTGCTAAATGTTTATGTAAAAAATCTACCCTGCTTTCCTTTTTAGCAACAAATTTATCAATAACACTTTCATTAAAATCTACAACTTGGTAAAAATTCTTTTTTCTCTGACAGCATAGCACTATTTTATTTAATTTTAAGACTTCACTGCACTAATTTTCATTGCAGAATGCATGAGAAAGACTCAAAACTGAACGTAAACGGTTAAATCATATGGTAAAAATCATAATTATATGGTATGAAAATGTAGACATTCCCGGTCAGGGCGGTTCGGCCCCCGTCGGAATTATTCGTCTCTGTCGCTAAGCTGGACTGTTAGTGACAGTTCAATGTAATTTTGCGTATAGTGAGTTCCCCCTCCAAAGCTCTCTACATAGCCTAGGAGGTGTTGAGAGCTGCTTTGCACCTCGAGCAGAAAGAGCGAGCAATTCGCTTATTACGCGAATTACTGGCCCGTCAACACGATGTATCTCGCGAATCCCGTTATTTAAAACACGGAAACATTCTCTCAATATATCCTAAAAAATATTTAAATTATTTAGAAGATTCAATGAATTACTGAACCTTATGGACGAGCCGCCACTGGCTCCAGTACCTATTGGCTAGTAAACACAACGGAATATGTAATCGTGTGGTAATTTAACTCGTGTAACTTACGTTTAAGTCAGTCGACCAAACTTGAAGATTACATGACTTTTTTAGTAGCGATTATGATTTATATGTCAAGGACGCGGTATTTGAACCCGTATTTAAGAATGTTTCTTCGTTTCATACTTTTAACTACATGATCAGTAGAAATCTAAAACCGTTTTTAAACAATAAGCTTGAGATGTGCAGTAGTGAACACCTCGATGCAAGGCTATCGGAATTTGCATTCATTTCAAGCGGGCTCATTACACTCTTGTACCGTTTTTTCATAGCGCGTGCAGTGCTTGCGGTAAACGTAGTGTAAAGTCATTCCCGAAGAATATTTGTACTACTTATTGGCATTAGTTGTTAGTTAGTTGTCAATACAAACTACATTAAAAACTTGAAATGAATTTGTTTTCAAAACAAGTGAGTACGTGTAGTAATCATAATTGACAGAGCCGTCGCTACCATATGTGCGAAATATGCAACGCACACGGGCGGCCATACCGAAGGGGCGGCCGTAGACTGCCAAATTCATCAGCAGATATTGCAAAATAAATTAAAACAAGTAATACCTACTAGGCCCAGGTACATGACATTAGCGTTTATTGAGTTATTCTTGATATTTGTGTTGTTAGCATTGCCGGAGTGAACTGGCATCAGCCTTTGTTTTAACTGCAAAGAAAGCGTATAGTGTAACAGTACATAACCCGGTCCCAATAAAGTAAGTCATGAGAGTGAAAGTCAGAAATGGGTAGAACTAAAGCTCGCTCAAAATTTAATTATATCACTCCACATAATAAACAATTCGAGTGGTATATAGTGCGAAGTGAGTTCTAGTGTACCCATTGAGGTGAAAAACCAAAGTGAAACTAGTGTATTACTAAACTGTGCTGTATGTTTTGGATAGGATAAAACTATGGAAGTAGTATGTAATAATACTAATTGATTTTTGTAATTTTATTTATTTATTGTAATTTATATTGTATGAACCACAATTTGTTATACCCAAGTAAATATTATATTGTTTCAAATAATTATGTTAGATTGTAAGAAAACCCAGGGTTAATTTTAAAAGACATAAAAATTTTAACTACCAAAGATAATATAAAATTAAAATAATCCTAGGAAGGAAAGGACAACAGGAAGTAGTACCGGGTATGAACACTATTCGATACTAAATAAATAATATATAAATTTATTTAATGATAATAAAATGATAAAATATTTATATACAATGTCATAAAAAATTAACCAAAACATATTATGTGAATTAAATTAGTAAATAAACCGGAATGGAAGGGAATTATTTTTCCATAAATAAAATATAAATTTATAATAATCACAAACTGCCTACATAATAAAAATACTATGTGTTACTAAGAGTGATGAAAAATAACAAGTATTGTTAATAAGATAAAAAAAATTTTGAACTGAACCAGAGAGTTGAAGAATCGATGCGACAAAAATTATAAAAAAATAACCTTTTTTGGACGTTGGAGGAGGCGAAATTCACACAAGAGTAATAAACAAAGTGAATACTAACTAATCATACCTGAAGAATCCAAATTAAATGGTGATATACATTAAAAACCAGTGGATGAAAACAGTCTGAGGATCCAATATAGTTCGGCCTACTTCTAGTAGACAATCAGAAAATATTCGAAATGAAAAGGAAATAATAACGCAAGACGTACCTCATCACAGAATAAAACTTCAATCCAGTAAGGACAACACGGAGCGAGGTAATATAAACATTTTTCGTAATAAATACAGAAGAAAACTCGTTTTTTAATAGTGAAATAGAACAAAAAATATTAATTGTATCATATGTTTATTTCAAAAGTAAACAAATACATGCTGCTCTCTTACGGCAGTTCCGGAAACTACGTAATATCTGAAAATTAAACCAAATTATTTATTAATTTCTTATATTTGTAAAGCGTAGCATTTAGCCATTTCTGACACTCTCATAACACAAAGAATTCACCCTGAACCCTGGGGAATTAATAAGAATTATGTAATAACTGATGTATTTTATTATAGCGTAATATTGGTTAAATAACAACATATATGTTTTGTTCTTTAGACAGATCTATGTTTACTCGGTAAAGGCGAGAGGATGTTTTCTTTTTAAAAAGATTAATTGTGATACCTATACTTTGGTGGCTGGAGACAAAAGTCAATAATCAATAAAGCAATATTATTGAAAATTAATATTGAATTATAACGTGTTATAATTTATTGTAGTGGGTAGTTAATGAAAATTTCAGCACAACATACAGAAGGAATCGTCACAACAGAGGGGCAAATTTGATACTTACTCTCTCTTCTGCATAAGGCTGAACAAATTATCTCCTTGACCCCAAATCACACACTCTCGATTTCTTTTAGATTGAGTAAAACAAGATAAACAAAATCCTTTATTTATACCGTTTAAAACGTCAGTTAGTATAATTCAAAAGTGACGCATACTGCATGAGGCATACTATATAACTCTACTACACCTCGTGATAAAAGCGGTACGTTAAAGATTTGACGCTAACAACGTGGGGCAAAGAAAACAAAGTTTCCATTAAGTAAAACGCCTCTATCTCAAACCGTTATGTCACAGAATTTGGCGAACCCAACATTTGGGGCTTGACTAAAGGTGTACATTTCGTTAGAGTGCCTCTCAAAAAGCGGTACGTTACAATAGGTATAGTTGCGCGACATTTACATCTGAGTTATAGTGGCTGTCTCTTCGTGGTTTTGTAGACAGGCGCGTGCATGTCTACGCTGGCAAACTATACAGTACCTACCCGATACGATGAGAAATTATTTATGTTTTGTTTTGACGGGCGCCTTCTGGACTGTCAACTTATATTACAAACAACACCAGTTTGTAAGAAATCAATTTGAACAATGTTATCAAAACATTTTTTGAAACCAATGCGCGAAAAGCGCTCTTTTAATAAACTATATTGTTATAAAAATTCTGAATAAGACGACCGCGCAAATATTTTAAAATGTATCAAAATGTGTTTTCAAAATGTATTCAACACTTCTACGAGCACATCTTCCACTTATATCACTCAGCTAAATAAGTTTTTTAAAAGTATATTTATGTTTTGTCAATTATACTATTTATGTCTGTATCAATTTTTAATTAATCAATTGATTTCTGCTGGGACACAAGATGAGTGTACTTCTTGCTGTTAAGCAACAATGTGTGATAGAGTTAGTGTGTGAGTGAGATAGCTAACTGTTACCACCTCCACTCTCTCTAGTCACTAACTAGGAGAAAGTAATTCTCTCGTTAAATCTATGTATCTCAGCTTTTAAAAAACCGTTTTTTATATATTTCTACCGATAAAAGATGCTTCTCAGTTTTTCCATTATGTTGCACGGGCAGAAAATACGGATCAAGTTATTTTGTAACTTAATGAATACTTAAAGCTCAATGAACAAGGAAAATAATGTTGATTAGCACAAAAGTCAATAATTTATTAAAGAAATGAAGTAAGAGTTGCAGAACACTTTTAAATAATTAAAGTCTCGGAAGATGAAGCCAGATTCATAAACTATTCAGTAGCTTTAGTTGGGCTTCAACTTAATCTTCTTTTCAAAATGTTGCAGGTTACTTGTACCCTCAACACCAGACAAGTCATTGTCTATACACATTATCATTTATTGATATAGTCTGCTCTTATAAAAGTTTATACCGTGTAAAATATTAATTGAACCAAAATATCCTACCTATTGTTGTCACACGTTAAGTATTGCGTGCCTAATTCAACCCTTATTCTAATATAATAGTGAGATAACTGTAATTATAGTTTGTAAATATTTTGATTGCAAAATATTGATCTCATTTCATAAACCAACTCTCCTCCTAGAAATATAAATACGTAAATTACACTTCGAACTCTAAATATAAATACTCAATAAACAACTCAAACAGATCAGAATTTATGTTCTAGGAAACAACGTATTTGTAGCACAATATGGTTAGATATTTAGTAGCATTGTATAATATAATATTCCCTGTATGAAAAAACCATTAAGTACGTTCTTTCTATGAAGCTAAAATTAACTAATCTAAAAAAAACTGAGCAGTG
Organism: Magicicada septendecula; assembly: GCA_034769895.1. Classification (NCBI taxonomy): domain Eukaryota; kingdom Metazoa; phylum Arthropoda; class Insecta; order Hemiptera; family Cicadidae; genus Magicicada; species Magicicada septendecula. The sequence goes on from CM068369.1 coordinate 121,054,922, forward strand.
TCGACGATCTCTCCGTGTCCCTTTTACAAAAGTAATATGAACTGCATTGTCTGTTTTACCTGCTGACTTCAGTCATTACGTCACGTGTACAATATAGTTGCGACGTCTATAACTCCACTGATCCTACAATTCTCAACAGCACATAAGTCTGATTATTTGCTCTCGGCTGTTAGATTGCACCGGTCCTTAGGATATCCATTGTAAAAATTAATTATTACCTATTTAACTGATATCTTTTTAAAATATAAAAGTGGGAAATCTACTCTATCTTTACTTTTACAACAATCGACCGTTTTACATCATTTGACAAATGCATAGGAGATATCAATACAATTTTGTAGACGCTTTTTATGTGTTTTATGTATGCCATACGTAGGAGTGTTAAAAATTCGGCCGAAGGACATAGATGAGGGAGACAGTCAGAGATAGGGGAGAGAGAGAGAGAGAGAGAGAGAGAGAGAGAGAGAGAGAGAGAGAGAGAGAGAGAGAGAGAGAGAGAGAGAGAGAGAGAGAGAGAGAGAGAGAGAGAGTTAAAATTTGACAACATTCTACATAATATTAACAACTAAGGATTTGTTTACATTCGTTTGTTATTTACCTAGTTTATCTTCTTTCCATTCATACTAAACACCACCTTGAAAAAATTTTAAACTTTTAAACTTACAAATCTTTAAGTCTCGACATTATTCTACAAACAATAATTAAACTATGATGAATAGAAAAAATATTTAATGCATGGAAGTTGTCTTCGAGTAATAAAAGAAGTAAGTAAGATTTCTGAATTGTATTTAAATGCATAAATAAATCAATGTTTATTTATATTTATATATCTATGAAAAATATTATTATTAAAAATTGTATGAATTTAATTTGAATATTTTAAATTTATTAAACATATATTTTGTCCTCTTCAAAATAGGTTTTTTTCGTGTACTTTAGAATGAAACTTGGACTTGCAGAAATAAGAATACAGCAACACTGAAAAGAAGAAACCGGTGAACTTGAAAGAAAGAACCGGCTCTTGCAGAGCGAAATACATCAGATGACTTATGCAGCAGCATAACAGTAGCCAAACTTTTGAACGGTTCCCCTTTCAGTAAATTACGGTCTACATAAAGACGTTTTGATTTAATGTATGTTGCGTGTGTGAAGTTCTGTAGAGCGTTAGTAAAGTACTGTTTCCAGTAGAGTAGGCTACGATCTGACATGTTTTATTACAGTAACACATTCAGCCTTTTGCTGCTTGTCTAAGCATTATTCAAATAACCGTCTTTGAATCTCTATACACTACGCTTTTTAGCAAACTTTATTGTCAAAAGAAAAGAACTGTACTTTTAAATTTAAGACACTTGTCGCATGTCATCATGATATTTTCATGGGTGCCAAGGTCCAATAGAAAAATTTGTTTTTACAAGTTTACATTATGTAATAAATATTTACATTACTTACTCTAAATGCAAAACAGTGTCAAGTAAAATTAATTGTAAAACAAGAAGTATTATAAATTAGTCTACTTTGTACGAGACATATTTGTAAATTTAAATAAACTCATTCCCAGTAAATATTTTGTTGTCACGCTTAGTCAATTATATACATATTCTTAGCTTGTTATAGTGGAAATTGATGCTGACTAATTAGGAAAGAGGAAAATGACAATAAATATTAAAACGCTTTGTAAGAACTTACAAGTCTAGCATCGAGCTACACAAAAAATTCCAGATCTTTCTAAACATTGTTGTCAAAATACTTTAAAAAGGAGTAAAAACCTTTGTGTTATAGATAAAAAAATATACAAATTGTTACTTTTTAATTGTTTTCTTTAATATTTTCTTTTCTAAATGCGCATAAAACTGAATGACAAAAATTAAATGCGGTAAAACTCAGCTCTTTCTCGCATACGGGAATAAATAAATGCGTCGGTCACGTGTGCAAATTAAAATTGCTAGATCACGTGTTCTATTGTTAAAAAAGGCAACGTATCGACTTCATACGCGGAAGTCATTTTTAGTATCGTGATCGCCACCTAGATTACTCGAATCTTCCGTCGACATATAGAATACGAAAGACATAACAATTTGAACTAGTTCATCCTATTTCAATAGAAATAAACTTACTTTAACAAAAGCGATAGAAGTGATAAGACAATAATAATGTTTAATAAAGATGTGATTGATAAAACAGAAATACTGAGGGTCCTAAGTAATAACAATTGTATTTCATTAAACAAAGATCTTACAAATAAATATTAAATACACTGAAAAATACCACCCAACATATAGTTACAACAAGCTGAATATTAACAAAAATACACAAATATAAAAAATTGTAGTAACCCTCTAAAACTTTGTAACCCTGGTATATAAAATTTCTATTATGTATCCATACATTAAATCAATATTGTATAATTAAATTAAAATAACTATACCTACAAACGAAGATATTAACTTTAAAAAACATATCAACCATAATCAAGTAACAATTACATAAACCAAATTTTGAATATTCTAAGAATGGTTTTATTTTAAATTCTTGTTCGATAGTATTGTTACTACTACTACTACTACTACTACTACTACTACTACTACTATTAATAGACTAATAAAAATAAAAATAATAATAATAATAGTAATAATAATATATTGGATTTTGTTAAATTTAATTCTTTTTCTTAGGTTCAAAAAAGCGTCACCATGTAATCGGCTGGTAAAAACATTCTTCTAAAAATAAAATTGTCAATAACTCTTAAAAATTTTAAGTAGACTGTTTTTCCAAGAGTGCATAAATAAAAATACAAAAATTAATTAAAACTTATAATAAACATTAAAAAGTAATAAAAAATGCATTAGTCTATATTCCTGCCGTCCAATGCAATAATAATATTGTTCCTTTGAACTATCTACTTCCACGGTAACAGCTACTGTAGTGGTATATTACCATGACCTGTTGTTATATTGCATGCCTTAATAACACGTACCGAATTTGATTTAAATTTCCTCACCATTATTTTCCATTGTGTCTCCTAGGCCCCATGTCAAGCACCTTTTAGTAAATTAAAATTTGTCTGAGGTTTTCTCGATCGGCGTCGATGTTATTAAAATTCCTGCTTGCCGGACTGTAAGGCAGTGGTCCAAAGTTGTTCGTCGCAGACGTTTCAGCCGTGCGTCCGACGGCCATCTTCAGTGCTAAAAAGGCTACACACACTGACACAGATATCACATAGCCTTCTGTCACATACTGCGACATATGTGTCAGTTTTCTGTAGCATTTGTAGCCCTGGAGATGGCCGTCGGAGGCACGGCTGCAACGTCTGCGACGAACAACTTTAGACCACGGCCTTACAACCCGGCAAACAGTAATTTTAATAACCTTTTAGTTATAAATTTTAATAAACTTTATATAAACAAACACTTGCAAACATTTATTTCTCGTTCATACTATAATCTAAACAGCGTAATCAATTTCACCTTACAGTAATAAAGCATATTTTGAAACGTCGCCAAAATAAAGGATTACGTCGTTGCTGGTAACATCTCAAATCAACAGCAGAACCTTGAATTTAGAAAGTATAAATTATTAAATAAGTAATTACTGTCACATTATAGGATCTGTATGTCCACACGTCTACCTCCTCTTTCAAATTAGCAGACCTGACACTTTTTCCTATTTATAATATAAAACATTGTACTTCTCCTTATAAGATAAAAGTAAACTCACTGATAAAGATATAAGCAAATGATGAAGATGTAAATTTTTTGGTGACCTACAACAAACAGTAAAAAAGAAATCGACTATAATACGGTCGTCTATCAATCTTGGTTTACCGACCATTTCGAGTTAACATTGCTTTTATAAGTCACTCTAAAATTAGTCATATTTATGTCTCTAAATGCACTTCCGACGTCATAAGTCTATAATTTATGGCCAAGCTGAAATCGTTGTCACTATATGCCAAACTGGGCTTTGATTTACACTTTTATTGCTCACATACCCACCCGACGCACTTGCGTTGCAGTTAGTTCCTAAGCAAGGCTATAAACTGTTATACACATTCATGTTTATAATACCCACATGCAAACTGATGGATAGGAACGTTTCCTTAGAGGGAAGTAATAAAGTGTGTTATTTTACAGCTTTTCGTCCCAGAGTGAAATTTTTATAAAGACAAAGGTAAAATTTTGCTTTTACTTTTACTGTTATGACGTTTTTATGTTACTTATATTTTCTTTTCAAACCCTTAGTTAATAACATTTCTGCCCCATTGAGGGGTTCTCCCTACTTGTTGCTGGATTTTTGGCTCTAATGCTTGTTAGGAGGGTCCCTTCACGCCTCCTCCTATCCGTGTTTATGTGATTCCTCACGTACTGATTTGGTGTTACTAGGGTACTCTTGTCTGCTATTATACGAGCTTGTTCCAGAATATTGTTTCACTTCAATCTGAATAGCTTTATAGACTCTCAAAATGTTATGTTCGCAACAATATTAAATAATATTCCTTTTAAATTCATATCTTAGACAAACTATTCAACGCTGATTACTCAAATATTATATTTCCATCAAGAAGTTATTTAAATTCTGTTGATAGTATTTTTAACTCTAACACATTAGTTTAATGTCCACTAGAATCGGAAAAGAACGCATGTTCAGGATTCAGGAGGAAAACTAGGCTACACGTTTCACAAGTAAGAGAAGTCTATTAGACGGTCGACGTAGATTAATAATGATAGTGATAAAGCGAAGTAAATACCGACCGTAAACGACTGAGAACACTGTCTCGTGTAAGGATCTAACCAGTCATAGTCACTGCTCAATTAACCTGGAATATGTGTCAAACAGCAGACTATACCTACTAATACCATCAAGGTGGTATATCAAGGCGTACCACTCTCGCGCCTGATACACAAAATACAATACAGTGGAAATAATTTGGACCATGTGGTGTTTTAGATTACGAAATAATAAATTACTTATAATTTTGTTTATGTATGAACATAATGTAGAAACGTTTTGTGTGCTAAGATACATTGAAAAATAAAACCATGTTTAGTATTTCATAGATTACATTACAATTATAACATTTGTTGTAAATCTTGGACATTTTCTTACATTTTATCAGACTCCCTCTTATGAATCATTATCTTTTGGCTGTTACCGATTGTCTTCTCCACTGAGACTCACGGCCACCGCAACATCGCTAAAGTCGTCAGATACTGTTGCCGAATCCTGTATAAACACTTCCAAAACTATTATAGTGTATAGCCTATACATTGAGATAGGCTTATATATATGTTATATAATAGTAATAATAATGATTATATTATATAACGATTATATATAAATATTATAATGAATACACATTTGAATATATTATTTTATATTTTAAGTTGTATGAGTATATTATATTATAAAGTAAACAGATACTTTATATGACTAAATTCGCATAAAAATTAAAATAAGTAAAAAATAAAATAAATAATAGACACGATAATTCTTAGGTTCTATAAGACTGAAACAATGTAATTATAAGTTATGTAGCCTATAATTAATAATTAATGAAGAATGCTACAAAACCACCAGTTTTACATATGACATTGCGCATTTAGTAATCAACCATAAATAATTACAAAATACAGTTAACCAAATGAACGAAGTTCTAAAAGATAAATGCCATCTGACAATAAACAAGGAAAGAACAGAAATCATGAAGATGTTGCAGAAAACGGAAATGTGATGCTGAAGGAAGACCTTAAAAATATATTTAATAAGTTCTGAGTTACGATATTTTTGTTTCTCTCTTCTTCTGTATATTGCTATCACTCTTTTCCTTTCTGTCATTCCCTCTCTCTCCCCCCTCTCTCACTCTCTCTCTCTCTCAACCGTATGTAACTAATACTGGAATAAGTGCTTTTTATGCACGTTATTTCTTAATTTTTACATTAAGAATATTTATTCCAAACGATTTTATTAATTCATGTTTTTTGAGATAAAACATTCTTGTATCGGTATATTTTTGCTACACTTTTGTTTTCGCAAGAAATGTATTAGGTCTGACTTAGTGTAATATGTATTCAATAGCAAAACGTGAAATTGAATTTCCGACAACGATATGAAAATATCTGTTACATACGACGAATTGAAAGTATTCTTTTACAAATTGACCACCATGTCTGCATGGTCGGAATACATATCAAATAGCGTGGTCATTTTATACTTTACGTAATTGAGTTTAAGAGGACAGCATAGGGTGTATACGTTAAAGTCACTTAAACGGGGAAACCGTTCATAGGCTATAATGTATTTTTTCTTCAAGTATATTTAAAACTGGCGCATTTTTACAGCTGTCAACATATTACAGACTTACGTAATCCCGTAGACATTCCGTATAGATCTGAGTACTGATACTTATGAAATGACAATCTCTTTTGACAAAATACCCAGAAGTGCAGTGATTCAAGAAATAACCAAAGAAGCTACACGTAAATGGGAAAATAACGAAAGGTGCAGTAACTAAAATTCTGTTCCCTGACATCAAAGAAAGATTAAAAACAAAACCAAAAATGATACCTAACTTTTCGACAATAGTGACTGGATATGGAAAAATGAGAGCTTGCCTCCACCGTTTCAAAATAATAAGCGACCCCAAGTGCATACCGTATTTGAAAAATGTTAAAAAAATCATAGACAAAATACAAAATCTAATCAGAAGTGAAACAAAAACAGGAACCTAAAAACCTACATCATATAAAGAAACATCTATAAGAATTCAAAACATTTAGCCTGTCAGTGCAATAGAATGTTAATAAGTTTCTTTTATTGTAAATAGCGCAACATTGTCAATGTAATATATAAACACATTACAATTGAAATAAAGAAAATTTTACCACATAGTATTGTTAAACTTAATGGAGCATGTTGTTATAAAATAGAAATAAAAGATTATAAAAACCTTGCCTCGACATAGTCAAGATTTTAAATTGCAAATGAAGCTTTCTCAACATAAACACTAGAGCAACATTCGCTGTCAAGATTAAATTACTTCCGTACTAACTTCACTAGAATTTATGACAATCCGAATAATACAAAGCTCTCTATAATGTAATCCTAAACAAATTAAACAATTTCAGTAAATCAGAAATGATAAATTAAAAATTCAGTTCAGTTTTTGCCTGAACTATATTTTACAAATAACTACCTGCTTTACGACATTTACGACATTACTGCCTTCTCGTAGAGCGGAGGCAAATTTAAATGCCCTGTTTTCCTTACTACCGTAAGCGCCGATTTTGCAAGGCTAATATTCCAAAAGTAGCGTATAGAAATCAAATACTAATTTAGCTTTATCTGCATGACTTTTTCATTCAACATGTTATAATAACTTTGGGTTCTTTGATATATAAAAGTATTTAACTATTATATTTTAGTTTTTACTAAAATAGTGTTTCAACCACTAACACGCACTTACACTTTCCATAAGCGCTTTTAAGCCTCTCGGCTCATCTTCACACGGAACACAACCAAGGTGAGCCGAAGATGAACCGAGAGGCTTGAAAGCGCTTATGGAAAGTATCAATTAGTGTTAGTTGTTGCAATACAACCTTAGTAAAAATTAATTAGACTTAACAACTAAATTGTGTTTATCTTTTAATATTACATTTTACGTATAATTTTGTGTTGCCATTTGGCTTCAATGTATGTGGTCGTTTTTTAAGCGAAAGTACTTTGATTATGGTTTTAATAATATGTGATTGCTAGTTAAAATTTTTTTACTCCAAATTAGAAAAGGTGAGAAAGTGTGCAGTAAAGTCAGTTGCACTGGTACATGCTCAATGCCATTGTATGGTACGTTTTAAAATTATTTTACATTTTGTGTAAAAAATATTTGGTCAAACTAAGTCATTAAATACAACCAGTCTTCAAGATTACAAAACATAAAAATATCTCTCTCGCAGCCGACGCACAAATAGCAGAATGTGTCTTGATGCTTAATTACTAAATTGAAAGAACTGCATTGGTATTCATTAATTTGTATCCACTGTTTTTCACATTCTAACCAGTATAAAAATATTTTTAAAATTCAGTGTACATTGAAAACTTATTCTAGTGTGCTTCAATGGTGCCTACATCACGGTTGAATTGCAAGTGATCACTATTCGCTTGGCAGTGATACAGTTAAGCTTGGCAGCATATTTAATAAATTCTAAATTATCTTTATGCATACTGTTTACTTTACCTACCATTACTAATGATATTATCAAATGTTCATTTAGTTACACAAGTTCTTTTTCTAGAATTGAAAAATTTACACTAAGGGAAGGCTTTATGTTAAAAAGTTTGGAATTCAGATTTTTGAGACGTGTTAACACTTTTAAAACGTATCTAGAAGAGACAGTAAACTAATATTATTATTATTGAATATACTGTACTTTAAATTTATTGTAAGAACTCTAAGCAGTTTAGTTATTGACTAAAATTAGATACAATAAATTTTAAAAATAATTAAATTTGTCAAATTTAAAATTAGAAGAAACAATTTAGATAGTCTGAAAAAAATATTTAACAATTAAATGTTTCACGATCATCTCGTTGTTAAAATATTATAGTAGTATAGTTGATTGACTTGAAAGTTTTATTAAATGATTTATAGAAATCACATAACAGATAATCCCCCCTGAGAGCGTCTTTGATGAAGGGGAAATTGGGTGGGATTTAGGGCAAGGCTGAAAGATAAAGCGTTTAAAGAAGCATATGATAGGATATTGAAAATAAGGAAGTACGAGAACATGAAATTTTCTGCTTACTATACTACTTATAATATACTTCTAACATGACCCATGACTTTTTACAAAAGCCAATGTATGAGAACTGTAATGTTTTCTTTCAATATAATTAAATTACTAAAAAACGGATTTTGCGCCAAAAACACTAAAAGTTTTTAACCTTTCGAAGCGTGTTTTTTTTAATACTGTAAGCTTTAAAATTTCAAAAATTTTTATTAACAAGCATGGTGATTAAAAACTATAAAATCTTGCGTATTATAATGAAAAAGAGGTAAACCAAACACTAAATATAATCAGTTCAAATTTTTTTTTTTTTCAAAAGTTGGGTTTTTGTAGACTTACAATTTTTTAAAAAGGAACGCATCTATATATTGCAGTGTCACTGTATAATAGATATTGAACAAATTTAATAATCTTGTTATAAGTTTCTAATAAGTGAGTTTTAAGTATATGAAAAAATAAAATAAATGAAGCATAGCGATAATCCTCACAAAACAGTAATTACTTTATAGAGCAAGACAAGTAACTAATTTATATTACATTAGATTCAAATATTTTAAAGTGAATATTTTCTTTGGTTTAAAGAAAATAAGCTGAAGGATAGTAGGAAGACAATTTGCTCTGGTGAGATGACAGTATAACAGAGTTTCAGAAAGAAAAGAATCGGATACTAAACATGTTTTCAGATAAACAAAATTTTTACAAAAACATTCAAAAGTGAATACTGTAGGATTCCTTTGTCTCCTACTCATTCATGACGCCATAATTTGATTACAAACATTGTGACATATGGCTGTGTATACAAAAAAAATTAATCATTCACCTAAGTTGAGTTACTTGCGACTTTGGATTCATGTTTTTTCAGAACAAAACCTCCGGCTCTAAAATCACTCTGCTATTTAGTTGTTAAATTCTTATATTTAAACTCGTGTTATACATACACACATTTATGTACTAAGGCACTAATAATAAACGATTATTTTAGTTAGTAACGTTTTATCGATTGTCCTTCCTATACTGAAGAATAATACACGCCACTTTGAAACGAATTCACTGTTTTGGAACCAGTGCTTCTGAAACCAATTAACAATCTTGTTAACGAAATTGTGTTTGCTTGTAGTAGAATATAAACAAACCCCGCTGATACTCTGTACTTGATTTTTTCTTCATCCGTAGACTACAGAGATTTCACCGCGTTGATACTTTAGCGATTCCGCCCTTATGGAACAGTTGATGTTCCCGCTAAATTTGCCGGAAGAATTTAATGACACGCTGACTTTTACCTCTACATAGCTGTATATGAGTTAGTATTTCGTAAGTACACCTGAAACTTTACAAAAAATGTATTTATTTAGTACGTCTTAGTTCACAATATGAAGAAAAATAAATCATTAACTAACATATGTAGATTTAAAACATAGATATGTAGGTGTTTACAAACTAAATTGCTCAGATTGCAACAAATTATACATAGGCCAGACAGGACGTTGCTTCAAACAAAGATACATTGAATACACAAAGGCACTACAGTCCACTACCGAATCCACCTTTGCAAACCACCTCATTGAAGCAAACCACACATACAAAAACATCGACATATACATGGATATTCTACACGTACACAAAAGGCCGAAAACTAGACACTCTTGAACACTTGTAAATATACAAACACACAAAAGCACATAAAAACGACATCTTAAACGAACAAACACAATTCAAATCTCACTCATTATTCGAACATATCACACCCCACACACACAACATCGACCTTCAAAAGTCGACACCGTCGCCAAGAACAAGACGGACAGCCCTCCCTGTGGCAGCCTCTGACGAAGCTTATAATAAGCGAAAGCTGCTTCAGGCTATATTCCAGAAACCATAACGACTGAAATGAAACAAATTTTCAGAGATCTTAGTAATCCAGAATTACTGAAACACTCAAAACGCCAATGAAAGTGTAAGTAAACAGATTTAGACACGTGTTCTTAAAAATATATTTGTATCAAAGAATACGTTTGAGTTTGGTGTGTTTGAAGCAATAGCTTCCTTTAGTAAAGATGATGTGTTAAGGTCTGTGGGGTATTCAACATGGGAAAAGGACTGTTCAAGCGATGAAAGGGGCAACATTTTGACAAGGAGCGAGTTTGTGATGCAGAAATTCCATCAGCGAATATAAACGGAAAACTAAGAGACAAAACATTCAAAAAGGAAATTGGAGGAGGAATTTAAAGCATTTCCTTCATATGATCCTGTAGTGTATTAAAATTAGTCATTTTCCACACTTTCTAGTTTTTATTCGAATACCAAAAATACATTTTCAATACATGAGGAATATTTTCTCACCAACCACTACGCCAATCACTGTGACATTTTTGACACAATATTCACAGTATGTGAATATACATGCTGAGTTTTTTCTGATATGTTAAATGGAAACTTAGACATTAGACATTACAAAAATAGTTACAATAAAAATTTCAGAAACTTCCAACGTTTAAATGGAAAAAAACATTTGGTTCCTATACTACATATTTTAACAAAAGAAATTTCACGTGTTGTGTAAAGGTCTACTGAAACTGCTGTGAAAATTCCAGATTGGTTCAGTTGTGTTTTAGCAAAATGTTTCTTATGTTAACATGGTGGAAGATAGAGATTCCGTGTCCCGTTAAAAAACTTTATATAAGACTAGATAGATATCACATCAGATTTACGTAAACACATACAGTGTCACATCATAGACAGACATGATATATTACTGTATCTGTACAGTATTCATTTCACACATGTATAAACAATGTAAAGTCAAGGTGTAGAGCAACATTACGTAACTACGTGTATCTACATTACATTAGCGTACCATGTTATACTTAGTCCTATATACATTTACGTACTAATTCACTAATAGCAGAAGATTATTTTACTTCCCAACGTTTTTTCCGATCCTCCTTTAAAATGAGTTGTTTACTCCGGCAGTACATTCTGGTTTACTCTGTTACTTACGTAGTTATCAAGACAGCTCTTCCACCAATATTATTGACAGAGCCTCAAATACATGTCAAATAGAAATGAGTTGTTTGTACGTAATCCGTTTTCAAACTGCATCAAGCATTACACATAGGACTATAGTACAGGGTGAGGCAGAAAACCTCCCACATTTCGCCGAGTCATTGCACCGGCACTGGTGGAGTGGGGGGTTCGTGGTGTTGGTTTCTGGTAGCGTGTGCCTTGCCGTTTCAGTTGCCATCATGGCGTGGTCTGGTATACATCGTGCGTTTGTTGTTGAGTCATTTATCCGAAATAACGAATCTGTGATCGCCACGCACAGAGCTTTTCGAATACATTTCGAGCTTAATCGCGGCGATGCTGTTCCGGACAGAAAAACCATACTGTTATGGGTTGAAAATTTTCGGTCTACAGGGTCAGCATTAAAACGGAAACCATCTGGAAGACCATGTTTATAAACCATAAACCGTGTTTATGGTCCATACTTTTTCGAGGAAGAAGGCCAAACGGTTACAGTGAATTCCGCTCGGTATGTGCAAATGTTACAACACTTTTTGCAACCAAAACTCGCCGCACTTGGAAATCGGAATGTGTGGTTTCAACAGGATGGGGCCACTGCCCACACAGCCAGAAACTCGATGGCTGTTTTGAGAGAGCTGTTTCCCGGGCGCTTGGTCTAGTTACATGGCTACATTCGGTGGCCCGCACGATCACCCGATCTCACCCCTTGCGATTTTTTTCTTTGGAGCCATCTGAAGGCTAATGTTTACCGACACCGACCACAAACCATTGATGAACTGAAGTCCAAGAAATTGCAGCGATAACACCGCAACTCACCCAGCGAGTGATGCAAAACTTCAGAAATCGATTAGAAACGTGTATCGGCAAAGAAGGCCACCATTTAGGCGATATCATTTTCAAAACCAAGTGAAAGAAACTGCATTCTGTATCCTTTCATATTATGTAATAAAATTTAGAATAGCATCGCTCATGTTTTTTTTTGTTATCCTTTTAAATGTGGGAGGTTTTTCTGCCTCACCCTGTACTAAAGTTAATAAGCACACAAAATGAGTAAATGTTACAGGGTTAATTATGCTATCCGAAATAAAATAAGAAACAGTGAGGCGCATTGAAGGAAGTTATTGTTTTTCGTTGTTGTGTTTTAGTTTATATCACGTGCCTTCATGTTATCCTTAGATTATTATCGTCAGTAGTCTTGACGTATGTTAATGTAGACAATTTTATAAAAATATTGTAAAGCTTCTCTAATCGAGATAATACCAAGAAATATAAACCGGTTAATTAATACTGCTATGTATTTATCTTCCTCATTCTTACACACCTGCTGCTGCAGGCAGAGCGTTGATGCTTTTGCAGCGTGAAGGAAAACAGACTTTTGTTATATTTATTGTTACAAAATTAGACACGTTCCAACATGAAAATGAAGAGGCATAGATGGATTGATAAAATAGGAATCGACACATCACTTCCTTCTGTCTTCCTAGAGTGAGATTATTAATCTTATGATTAATTACAGTAAATTTATTAACTTTAAAAGATTTTATAGATTAAATACAGTTTTTACTTTTTTAAGCATTTGTACACAACAGTTGATGCAAATGCACGACTGTTAATTTTTATCAAGTTCTGTAAATCTAAAGCTCAACAGTGGCTCAACAGTACTTTTCTTGTCTACTTGACACTAATTACTTCCTATACTATGTCACAATGAGCCTTCGGATTTATATTGTTCCGTAGCACTTATGTATTGTATTGCTTCCGCCTTTTCATGTTCCACAAATTATAAAATAAAACTAAACATTAAAATATATTAAAATGGCAAAAGTTTCAATTTTGTATTATTTTGTAGGGTACAAGGTATTTCTGCAAATGCCTTATTTTTCATTTTTATAAATTGTAAATTACAATTACTAGATACGATACTTCTCAGGATACTTGTGATGCTTATTCTTAGGATTCTTCAGAATTCGATTCAAAGTTGAATAATTCTACACCACGCAACTATCTGTGGGGCGCACAGTCTAATCGCAAGTAGGAGTTCATGACCACTCTACAATTGTACAACCTTAACGGCATTGTTTCTTGAAACACCGGTTATTACTTGACTTAAAAATGTGCACTGCAATTGTAGCGTCCGTTATCCGTAACAGGCTCTAGGCTTAAACTATAATAATGGAATCTCTCTATGAGTATATTTGATTTTATATTATCGAAACACTCACGATCTGATGGAGTTGGCGTGTACTACATATAAAGATAAAAATATGTATAGATTGAAGTAAGTTATAAGAATACTACGAACTGTGGATTACTGTACATATGTATATACTATGGATGAATTATTTTAATAATGGTTTTGCCACAGGCTTTTTTTTACTCGGAGTCAACACGTTCTAGTTTACTCTGTTACTTTCATAGTTACAGCTGTTTGTACGTATCCGCAATCTGCAACAAGCATTACATGTACAGTACTAAAGTTAATAACCACACTAAGTCAGTAACAGCTACAAGGTAATCTTATATTAATGACAAAAAACATTTCAGATCAACTTGCCTCTCTCGTTCTGTGTGCTAATCTATTGTTTCTTAATTTTCCAAAAATCTGTAAAACTAAAAACGCTTGGAAACCTACATTGTTTACAGTTGTGACGATTTAATATGTCTAAATCCCACAATAAAATTAAATAAAAAATTTTAATACTAAAATAATTTAATAAGGTACAAAAGAACCCTTCTCTATGCCCAAACCGGTAGTAACATGCCGATTTGCCGATGTATCAGTTAATAAAATTAGATTTAAGGAACTCAATAAATCCATAACGACCTCGCGTTACATAAAAGAATAATAAAAGTATAGAGTGATGTAATTAAATTGTAAGCAAATTAATGGAAAATAATTAATAATAATCAAAAACTACCTTTCGCGCTGAGAAACTACCCGCGCGCGGACAGCCCCATTATCCTTATAGTTAGTTAGTTCAGTTGAATCAAAGACTCCCGTGGTGATACAGCGTACAGCACATTATGTAGACCGCTAGAAAATATTAAACATGTAGACTAAGTAAAACGTAATTACCGGATGATGTGAATGTTGTGAATGACTTGAGTGTGCGGCGATGACATATCTATAAATAAATAACATCACCTAAATGTGATGTTAAACTTCTGGAATGTAACTGTTAACCATAAGCAATATGTGCGGTACAACAATGTGAACACTAGTGAAAGTTACCACAAAGAAACAGACCACAAGAATCTACAGAAGAGACAGACTACTCATCTTTAAGAATGACACCAAACTTCACCAACACACGATAGACAGAAGATCTCCCAGACATCCTGCACGACAGATAGAAGCCCTGATTCGCCGAGGATATGTTACACACAGGTGACACGGAAGTTCTACTTCTGTGGTTCAGAACTTAACTTTAACTAATATATGGAAGACACTTAAATAACAACATAAGGGTAAAGTAAAACACAAAAGACTGACCTAATTAGCATAAAACTGTAATTTCATAAGTAATAAGATGTGTTAAGTTTAATGAGTTTAATGAGTATAACACCCTAAAGTTAAATAATCCCATTCTTCAGATGGCACAAAGTAAAGATTATTATTTTTAATATCATATACAGGAACACACAACTCGGATCCGAGGACAGTACAAGCTATGTTCACCCATGACTTACGCTAATTACAATTGCACAAAATGCGCAAATATTTTTATCATTAGTATACACATTACTAATTTTCTTCTATGATGCTAAAACAGTACGTAGTAAAGAGATGACATGGTCCAAACAGGTGAGTGAATAAATCTACAAACCCCAGTCATAAAATTCCTCAATTCACGGGATCCTATTTAGTGTTTGTTTATATTTCAGATAGTTATGAGTTTGTGAATATTATGGCAGCCTGTTTAATTGAGCTGAGCTAATTAACCAGGTTCCCGATATTATAATGTCGTCCCGACGTTATACAGTGTCGTACACTATCCTACTAAGTACTTAATAAATACAACTTCGACAAATAAATGATATAATCTTAGCAATTTTTTTTGTATATATGCTGTACGGCGCCAATAATAGTATATAATCCTGGCAAGATTTGTGTACATATGCTATACGGCCACAAAAATAATATATAATATTGACAATATTTGTATATATCTGTTGTCCGGCGACAACAATAATATATAATAATGATGTGTGTATATATGCTGAACAGCGACAACAGTATATAATCTGAAATCGTTTTATGTGATTAACCACTTGATGTACGACGCTTTTTGTAATCTTAATTATGGAGATTATTTTAATTATGGAGATTATATCTTAATTATTTTTGTAATTACCGCAAGTATGGAGCCATTTCCAAGAGAAGGTGGGAAGATCTTTTATAAACACCCATCAGTACGTGCTCTGGGTATTGTAAGACTCTTCCTGACAAGACGTACGAGCTCATAAAAAACCCCTTACCCTCCTTCGCGTGTATTGGCTTCCCGTGACAGTGGCGATAGGCATTAATTAACAGTGCTCCTAGTGCGTTCCGGTTTTGGTTTTTTACATCTTTTTTTATCTTCACAAATTTCACCTAAAAAATCATCCACAATTCTCTATTTCTTTATGAAGCTTGTGATTTTCCTGATTATGTTGTTAGGCGACAGTTCCGCCCCCAAATAATCATCAATTATCTGTTTATTTGTATGCCACCTAGCACAAGTAGACATTCTGTGAATAGCATCAGCATTTTCTGATCTTCAGTATTCATAGACATTAGTGTCTATTATCATGTATGTTTTATCTTGTATAGGTACTTTAAAGCAGTCGTGTTCTGTGAGAGGCTAGGTCATGTCGTAATACTCTCCGCGCATGCTCATTTAGTTACATCCGGAATCAGCTAATGTCTCCATCTTTAAGCTACAATATTGCTTCCTTCTTCACTATTCTCTTCATGCTGTAGTATCTGAAAGCAAGTTATGTAGCTCTTTGATTTCCATTCTCTACCACACTACAGCTTTGTATTTTGCTAAGGAAGTGTGTTAGTGAAATAATAGCCAAAAAGGGTATAACAAACACTTTGTGGCACTGTAACAGAGAGTTAACTGAGATAATCCTAAATCCTTGCCATCTCTGATAAAGATAAACTCATAAATATGTGATTTCCTGCCTATGTTGTGTATACTGACTCCAGCTATCTCAAACGTTTGGCGTCCGTATCCTCTCCTTTGTTGACAATCATTGGCTCAGTCTTCACTACGGCCGTTTTAGACATCTGCTATCGAACTAGCGTTTCACTCATGTTAGGCAATCGTTAAGTTTTATTTCCAATATTTTCAGCAGAGCATCCAATGACGGCGTCGCCTACAGAACCATTGATTCTTGTGTTCTTTGGGTGTAGGTACCGTTGGCAAGACCCTATCACACATAACATTCAACGGAAATGGTCGTATACGTGATATTTGAAAAACTCTGCGGGTTAATCTTTCTATTATTCTTACTTCTTCTTCGTAAATGACTATGCTACTACTCAAGTAGCGTTTCAACATCTAAAAAAAGGTATTATGGCGTTTCATTCTTCACAAAATAAATAATAATATTCCTCCATCTTATAGAATTAAAAAATTGCCAAGAGAAATGTTCTATATCTATTGCCACTAGAGCAGAAAATCCAATCTTCTTGCCTCTACTTTTTTTTAATATCTCAGCAAAATGCAAGACTGCCTTAATGGCATCTATCATCTATTATGAACCCAAATTGCCTATTCAAAATTATTTCTATTTCTTATTTGACCTTTTATCTCTATCTCTGGCTTTTTAATGACCAAACCTAAAAGTTTACTTATTGGGTAAAAAAGCCTGAAATGTCTAAAGATTTGACCCTCTTCTTGATAAAAATCAAATTTTTTGTTTCTTAAAATCCTCGAAGAGAGTTTCTTGCTCTTGACAGTAGAGAATGCGTAGAAATAAGCTTCTGCATATTTTTCTATAACATTTTTATAGTCTAATTTAGTACACCGCCAGATCACTTCATTCCCAATTCCTGTAATTCTTATTCTGTAAAGGTCATCCTTCGTTACTACACAGGTACTAGGTCTGGCTCTCACCCAGTGGTAATCCTGTGGAAACAGATAACTTATTATCTTCTTGATTCCCAATGGGTCATTTAATCCAGAGAATTTTTTTTATTATTTTAATGTTCTTGAAATTCTCGTGTTTAGACAACAGTGCACAAGGACCATTGTTCACTTCTGTTACAAAGACCCTCTAACATATTTTCTGTGTTTCTTTAATACCCAGGAAAAATGACTCTGTACATTGTGCATACAGGGCAGCTTCCACTTTCGATCTGGTTGATTTTCTAGTTGCCAAACTTTGTCTATACAATTCTGTAATTTATTTTGTTTACAAGTTACTGGACCTATTCTGTCTCCTTTATTTCTTTTCTTGGTATAGACATATCATAAGCCGTTTTGATGCATGTTTTATTGGCTCTTTCTATATTCTCCGGCGTTCTGGAACTTCTTTATGCATGCATCAACGAGGTCTTCAATAAGCTTTGCTTCTTCTAAGGATTGTTTACACTTGGCTGCACCTATTTATATTTTATTTTTTTAAATAATTCTGCAATGATGTTTTCACCTTCTTCCCCTCCCCTTTAATTTTTCTGTTTGCCTCTTAGAGAGTGGTTTGTAGATATTACGTTGTTGGTCGCTGAGGGGAGGAAGCCGTGTACCCGTATGTCTTTCGGTTCTCCCAGCCGTGTACTCGCCTTGGCACATTCCAGTAGCTTATAAATCGTTTACTGACCCAAAGTTCCTTTTCTTAATGTGCTTTCTTTCCTTTCATTACAAATTGATAAACCGTTTTAGGTTATAACGTCAGAACAATCGTTTTCCTCTTCAGTCTAATGCACCATTTTGAAGTTTTATTATTGAAGTGTCATGAAATTTAGAGCTCACTTCGCGCCGTCATCAACGTTGTTAATTTCTTGGATAAACTCTTATGCTGATTTTTAGGCAAAACGTGTTAATTAATTTGCAAACATGGATACCAATTAGATGATGGAAGCTTTCCAAGCGCTTCTACTGCAGACAGAGAAACGACGCCGGCAGGAGGCGGAAGAAGCAGAAAAACGACAGGATGAGAAACTTGGGTATGGAAGGGAAGAGGGAGAAGAGCGGCATAAAGCGCTTCCCCTCATCGAGTCGGGGGAACGAAAAAACGAAGAACGTTAACAGGAATCAGAGGACATAAAAGAGAAAAATTATAAATCGTGAATACTGATTGTAGATATGTTGTAATAAAAGAAACCGTCTCGTCTCAGTAACTCCCATTTTCATGAATAATAAAATTACTTTCTTCCTAAGCTCTACAGATGTACACAACAAAGTGAGCCACTGAAGGCAAAATACATACAATAAAACTAAACAATAAATATAGTACATAAAAGCTTTTATGTAAATACACAAATACCAAGAACACAATAGTGGTTTACATTAAAACAAACCTGGAGACGATAAGCAATATATAAGAAATATAGATGGTAATTAAATGCTGAAAAGATTATATAGGCCTAATCCGCAAAACATGGAAACATTAAAATTACCTTGTGTATAATTCTTACTCGTAAATTTTGCTAATTACGAGATTAAACTTTCAGAACTGGAAGAGATTTATCTCATAGCATGAGTTGCTATTTAAAATTAAAGTAAAGAAATAGAAATAATAAACAATGCAACATAGTTAAAGTATTTTAAACTTAATTTCCCAAAAATTTTGGATTATTTAGTAGAAGCATAATTGTTGCATCGGCGATTCGTACAATCATCTTCACCCTACAAAAACTTGCAATCATAATATAACTAAAGGTGAACGTAATTAAATATTTAAGTTTATAACAAAACTTAATTTTGTAATAACGTCAAATATTTCAACACAGGTTATCATACATTAAGCGGAGTAAATAATTCCACAAATAAAAATAAGCGGTCTCTCACTATCTTTCTCTCTCTCTCTCTCTCTCTCTCTCTCTCTCTCTCTCTCTCTCTCTCTCTCACACACACACACACACACACAATACACTGAATATATAGGCCTAAATAGCCACTAAATTTAATTTCGATATAAAATTGGTCATTAAATTAAACTTAGACTTAAATTTTATTTTCATTCATAATATTATATTTTTCTTTTATAAAATTGCTAAACTGCTATAATTGTTTTTATTATTTAGACAAAGCTTTTCGTCATTACTGACATCTTCAGGTCTTAAACAACGTTGTTTAAGACCTGAAGATGTCAGTAATGACGAAAAGCTTTGTCTAAATAATAAAAACAATTATAGCAGTTTAGCAATTTTATAAAAGAAAAGTAAGGATGGCTGCTAATTTAAACAATACGAAGCATAATATTATAGTCTCCAAGTCACGTGTATAAGTATTTAATTGCAGTATTTTTAAACACTTGGTTAATCACCGTCTTGTGACTTATCAAAATATTATGATTGATAATAATTATTATAAAAATTATTATGATCGATAATTTTTGCGACTCAAAAATTATGATCGATTTCCCTGGCAGTCGATGGCTTGTAATGGTGTGCACCAGGTCGCGACGTGGCGTGCAGTGCTTTATGATGTTTGGTAATAATTTTTGCTTTTTTGACGACTTCTCCAGAAGGATTGGTGTTTTTATAACCTGATGATGAGGAATAAACCTGTTTTAGTACCAAGCCACGTTTCCGTTAAATATATGAAAAATATATATTATACTAACCGTCTGTGACTTCTCGTATTTGATGTCCGTTCTTATAACGACATGTTTCGAGACTCTTGTCCCATTGTCAAGCATAAAATTTGTACCACATATCAGATATGTTTATCAAACGTTAAAAACCATGTCATAATGACCACAAATAACGGATTATTAAAATAATGAACTATACTAATTTGTAACTTGAATACGCGCATCGGGCGAACAGTGTACACTGCACAGCGACCCACCGCGCATTAACCGCAACTGATTCTTGTTATCTCAATATCCCAACGCGGTGTCATACAATACATTATACTTGAATTGCATGAACTGGTCGTTCAAAATGTGTGGCTTGGTATTAGTGTCCCTGAACGCTTTGTACACCTCAAATTCCTCGAGTGTGTTCATATAACGTCCTTTACTGCAAAAGTGGAGGGGTTTTAAATTAGTTCTGAAATCAGTATAACTGTGATTTTCATTAATAAGATGTTTGGCGAAACATGATTTGATAGTATCATAGTTGCGACAGATAGTGGGTGGTTTGTGTTCATTGATCGTTTACACGGTTATCTAAATAATATTAACAAACATATGAAATTCACCTTGGAACATGAGGACAATGGACAACTAAACTTCTTAGATCTGATAATCACAAAAAACACCAACAATAATTTACATTTTAATATATACAGAAAACCAACGACGACAGACACCGTGATACACGCCACGTCATTTCATCCCATATCGCAAAAAATGGCTGCGTTTCACAGCATGATACATAGACTTTTACCCCTTGATAACAAAGATTTTCTTACCGAGTTAAATACCATCAAATATATCGAAGTCGCAAATGGTTACAATACCAACGTCATAAACAACATTCTTAAGAAACATAAAAATAGAATAAGGACCATTAACCAATTATCAATGGCTGCACGGGAGAAAAAGCCACATAGATATATCGCCGCAACATATACCAATTTCATGCCGAACATTTTAAAATCTCTCATAAACAAAAACACTGATCTCATAGTCACTCACAAGACTACAAATAATATCTTAAATAATCTTCGTACCCACGAATCTACTTGTATTGAGAATAAAACGGGCATTTATAAATTGTCATGCAATGATTGTGACGCTTTCTATGTGGGCCAGACGGGCCGTGGTTTTCTCAAAAGATTCAATGAACACAAACCACCCACTATCTGTCGCAACTATGATACTATCAAATCAAGTTTCGCCAAACATCTTATTAATGAAAATCATAGTTATACTGATTTCAGAACTAATTAAAAACCCCTCCACTTTTGCAGTAAAGGACGTTATATGAACACACTCGAGGAATTTGAGGTGTACAAAGCGTTCAGGGACACTAATACCAAGCCACACATTTCGAACGACCAGTTATTATTCAAGTATAATGTATTGTATGACACCGCGTTGGGATATTGAGATAACAAGAATCAGTTGCGGTTAATGCGCGGTGGGTCGCTGTGCAGTGTACACTGTTCGCCCGATGCGCGTATTCAAGTTACAAATTAGTATAGTTCGTTATTTTAATAATCCGTTATTTGTGGTCATTATGACATGGTTTTTAACGTT
The DNA here is from genome assembly GCA_034769895.1 of Magicicada septendecula. Lineage (NCBI taxonomy): Eukaryota > Metazoa > Arthropoda > Insecta > Hemiptera > Cicadidae > Magicicada > Magicicada septendecula. The sequence continues at coordinate 121,077,082 of CM068369.1, forward strand.
TGACAAACATATCTGATATGTGCTACAAATTTTATGCTTGACAATGGGACAAGAGTCTCGAAACATGTCGTTATAAGAACGGACATCAAATACGAGAAGTCACAGACGGTTAGTATAATATATGTTTTTCATATATTTAACTGATGATGAGGATTTATCCTTGAAACGCGTTGTTATTGGAAGTTTTAAAGGAGTTACAAGTGAGTAACCAAGTGTTTAAAAATACTACAATTAAATACTTAAATTTTATATTTGTTTTTCTATAAGCTAGACCATATTACCTACCGAAGAAAAAAGGGTTGAAACGACACTGACACGTGTAGTCATTGTAGGAGTGTTGAGGAGCGGGGTTTGCGAAGTGTCTAAAGTTTACTTTTAATGGATGGAAGTGTTAACGAATTTTAATCTGAAAAGTAGTATTGTCAGATATCGAAAATGACACTTGTTTGTTAGCACGAACTGTATTGGTGTTTTTAACTATCTAAACTTCAAAATCTATTATTGCCTTGTGACATTTAAAATATCGTTTTATTGGTTTACTAAAAACCAGCTTTGTTTCACCTTTTTCATTATTTAAGCATTTGTAAGTGACTATTAATTCATGTATAAATAATTTTAATGTTCCAATAAAAAATGTTTATGTTACAGTCAGTTCTAGGTTACTCTGATGGGGTGACTGAATTAAACAGGGATTAGCCTAATATAGAGTAGACCTGTATTGTATATACATTTAATCAGAACGATTGGGTTTTGAGGAACTCAGAAACCTGGTATGAATAACAGCGAACTGCTACTTAATGAATAGATTTATGGGACAGCTTTGAAAAATATTTTCCATGCGAACTCTCGCGGAACAACTGAGTACTGGGAATAGGGTCATGGATACGTCATTACAGAGTTGAGACTACTTTATTGCAAAACAGAATTAAAGAGAGACTTGAGGCTTAAGTGTATTAAAAATGTTTTCACTTTTGATTTTATTAAGAAATTACTTGTTTCACACAATAATCTTTTATTTACTATGGCGAATATATTTATTATATTAATATATTTACGTCAGTGTATATATAAAGAGATACGAATCTTTTGGATGGTGTGTAAGTCAAAAAGTTTTCAAAATTTGTAACTTATAGCTCGCTAGTCGTTTTTACTTACTGGTCGCTACACACCTATAGCCTACTTTGAATAATAAATGTGAATAAAGTTGAAAATAATGTTACATAAGTAGGCAGAAGTGCATTTACAACGTTATATTTATTCCCATCTAACTCAACTAGTGTTGTTATTTCACCCAGCCGGCCGCCGGCGCTGATGAAGAGTGTACTCAAGAGGTTTCCCTAGCTTGGTTATTGTGGTAGACTATCAGTGAATTCAGACTCTTTTCCTTGTTTTCTACTACAGTTGCTTCTGGTGTAATCATATGGGTTTCACCGACTTATTAAACGTTCACATAACAGAAAACATTTATCCATATGATTACCTTGTTCAATCACATTGTAGATGTCTCTTATGGTTTCAAAGAAGAAATGTTAGTGTTTTTGTTTTGAGACATTTCATTATTGAAACGGCTTCCGTTACCGGAAAACGTTAAGCAAAGGGTTTTCCTTATAAGTGAAATATGTAGGAAGAAGCAAACAATATTTTCCATGGGTTAAATAAACAAGAAAATCTCGTTTGCAGAAACGTACGGTTTTTAATTGAAAAAATAATCACTTTTAAATACAACGGACTTTTGTTATTTATTACATGGCACGATGTGACATTTCAGGCCCAGCAACTCTACAAGTCCCTTGGTCTAGCAGTTAGGACACCATACCGAATACAGACAAAGATTTTATATTATAATGTGAGGTATTTTGTTCACGTAAAAAACACGAAAAATTCACGTAATGAAAACATGTATGGTGATAATTTACACCTTTGGTAAGATCCGAGCAAGAAAGTGATCAAAAGTTATAAAAAGAATATTAAAATTATAAATTTTGCACTTATCACTGGAAATAAATTCGGACTGGGGTTATAAATTCGGATATCACACTGGGGGACGCTGTAGGAATAATGATTTAGCGACGGTCCGGGGAGCGAATGTGAAACCTGCTTTCTTTAGACGGATTCTATGCTGCCATGTCCGAATCAGTCCCAGCTACGTGTTCCCCATTCGATGTCCTAGTCTGAACTAACTGAAACTTGCAAGTGCACCAAATGCGGTGCAAATGCAGTCGCTAGGGCGCGTGAGTCGATCTACGTACTTCAATATTTCTTTAACGGACGTAAACATTCCGCGCGATAAAGTATCGACTATATAGTTACGCTATATAAATATATAGTTATATATTTATATTATAGTTTAATAACTATAACAAATTCTTTTACATCCAGACTATGTGTTATTAATATCCCAGTCTGAATGAACATTTTATCCCTATTAATACTTGGCTCATTAAACACCTGCACCTCCCATCTAACTGACCCTTTTCTGTTTACATAAGGAACGCAGAAAATAAAATTCTATAGCGATTGACATCCGAAAGTAAAATTTAAAAAAGTAATTGGATGAAGACGCATAACGACAAGGCGTCCAATTCAATTAAAGTAGTCAACCAATATTCTTTTGTATTAAAAAATTCTGGCTGAATGTCTTTAGGTAAATCAAGTGTTAATATTAACTGAATACTTACAATGTTCCAAAAATCGCGTGTAACATATTCTTTTCTTTCTATATATATTGCTTACTACCTACTACTTTTAACATCTAAAATCTATTTTTATTTACTTATACGATTTTTTTTATTTACATTACAATTTTATCGCTACGATTGCCAATAAAAAAATTAGAATTCCCTTTTCTTGGTTCAAAACATATTAGGTGTAGACAAATGGAACTTAAACCACTAACAACGTAAAAACAAAACAAAATTGGCAGTTTCTGTTTATGACTAGGCAGGGAATTAAATTATAATTTACAGTATATCACATGGTATATATGAGTGTACGTCAGAATACCAGAATTCAAGTCATTTTCTGTGTATTTTATAACGATTATTGAGAGTTTAGTCAATTCACAACAGCTTAAGAGTACGGATAATTAATTCTTAATTATTACGAGAAAAGACCAATTACCCAGCCAAGTTTACGTTAAGTTTATTTGAAAAGAGCCCGTGTTTTACATACTCAGATCTGTGCTTTTCTTATACATAACGCCCATTTGTTTCAATATATTACCTGTTTCCTCTGCAGAATAAAACATAAAAAATTATTAAAATATGATATTTTAATCATTGAACCCCTTGAATCGGTTATTATTTTCTTTAATAATAATTGAAATAATAAAGAAAGTCAGGACCATATAACACAACTCTATGGGAAGTGAGGAAATAAAAATTCTACGAACCGTAAGAGACTAATCCACAGTGTATGAGGAAATACAAAATTCAGTGTTAACTGATAACCCACTGTGTTTGCTGAGAACGAAGATCAGCTATAACCGTCGATTTACAAGTAATATGATTGCGAACAACTTTACATAGTTGTACGTTATAAAAAAACAAAAGCTCCTTTGATCCCTCAGAACTCTGTAAGTTCAACTTAACTGTATATTTAGAAATAGTACTATTAAGAAAATTTTAAAACTCAAATATTTGGACAAAAATATAATCACATGTAAAAGTTTAAATAAAGAGTTGCGTAACAACGTAAATAAAGTCATCAGACTTGCATGATATCTGAAGGAAATTATTAATATAAATGAATATTTAGGAGTAGATGCAAAAGTAAGAATGTGTAAGTAGATAATCCGGCGAATAATGAGGGAAACAGCCGTCTTTTGAAACATACGAATACAACTTTTAAGATAAAAACATATGAAACATTAAAAGATTTAATAAAAAGATAAAGATAGGGGACTTTTTGAAATAGAAGAAACGTTGCTCTGGACTCAAAATTAAAAAAAAGAGTGGGATGATCATGCGATGACAAATGAAAAACACTGAAGGCAGTAAGCAGTAAGAGATAATTTTCTAGCTGGCGAAAGGAATAAGGGCCAATCAAAGGGTAAATACTGGGATGGTCTAACGCAGAGTACTGAAGACGAACAGGCAACATCGTGCACTGAAAGTCATAATTGTTTAGAAATAGTTATGTTAGCAGTATTAGATAAGTATGAGTACTGCATTCTTAGTAATGTTGAAAAGCAATAATACAATTCTATGTAATGCTAATAAAAAAATTAGATTATTGGGTAGTCTAAGTTATTAAGGCATACTTACGGGTGTTATAACAGTGGACGTTTCACTGTACCTTGTAAAATATTTTCAAACTTAAAGCTTTGATATGGCCAGACAGCAACAATTGAGAAAAGCTCAATGACTTTACAACACATATTAAATAATATTGTCATTACACTGTAATTAATCTGAAAAATAAATGTGTCACTTAAATACTTATATTAAAAAAAAATGTATCGAGGGTTCTAGTGTGTGTGTGTGTGTGTGTGTGTGTGTGTGTGTGTGTGAGAGAGAGAGAGAGAGAGAGAGAGATTTGTATTTGTGTTATACTGTAATTCAATCCCTTCAATTGGTTTAAAAATTTCTAGTGTTAGGGCAGTAGATATGTTTGTGACAAAACACTGACAAATAAAGATAAAAGTCGCCTGAATTCGTTTTTATTTGAAAATGAGACAACCGTTTTGCCATTACGTCTTACGCTGTCTCAGTAAAACACGCTCACACACAACTTCAGTAGGGATGAGTTCTGTATTTACTTCCACAGACAATTTTCCCTTCCTTACATCTATTTCTGACGATTTAGGAATGTAACTATTACTTCCAGACGATAATATCCAGCTTTAACCCTTAACATTTATTTCAGTACTATACATAACATGTTATGCTCGGCCACAATGCGCTGTTTATTAACCACTAAGCATGCCCGTGGTTATCCTAATTCTACTCCTGATCTATATTTTCAAACGATATCCCTTCCGCACATGGAAAACATTTATATAATTGCCTGAGTCTCAACCCCATTATAATGGCCGCAAAATTTGTTGTAATGTTACTATTTAACTTTATTATCATGTTTGTTTTATCAAGACTATATTATGATAGGTCCGGCGATTCCCATTGTGGAGAGAACATAGCGTTTTTCATAGAAAGATCTGTTGAACAAGAGTCTAATTTTCGCAAACTAAAACAAAACTTATTCGAAGTTTTGTATTAGTGAGATTCTCGGAGCGTGAGTGTGTCAAAGCCATACTTTAAAACTGTCTTATGAAAAAATTTATTTTACTGTGCAAAAAGCAGTGTGCATAAAGATACATGAACTATAGAATGTTCATATATGTTAGCAGTTTTCTGTGCACGATTAGTGTTTGTATGACATAATTTCCTTAGTAGTACTATTACCATAATAATCTTTTCCTTTTAGGCTCTGTAGTTGTTTAGATGCAAGAGTATCCAGACGTGAGAAAATTAGAAATGAAGTTATTAAGGACAGATTGAATGTCAAAATTCAAGTGTTGATTTTATTCAACCAAAAAAATTACAATGGTGTGGACACGCAAAACGAATGGCACAGGAAAGATTGGCAATAAGAATTATGGAAAGGACCCCACCAGGAAGAAGGAAAAGAGAAAGACCACCTATCACTTGAATAGAAAATTTGAGACTACATTGAGGGAAAGAGAAATTGAAGATCTTTGGACAAGAACCATTGGAAGATGAGAATTTAATCAAATCTCTAATCTTTTGTTCCGAAAAATGTGTAAACATTGTACAGCGGAACAATAATAATAATGTTTGCAAAAATAATATCTTATGTTTACAACAAAAAGTAAAAGTAAATAACGGAATTTTGAATCACTTATCTGATACTATAAGCAAGTTCCAGATCCACTCAGTGGTAGAGCCAGGGTTATCATCTTGGAGATTTTTAGACTTTTGTAATAAACTATAAAAATTAAATTACAGAAACTCGTTATCTTCTATTGATTTAGTTGTAATCAAGAAGTTATGTGTGGAAACATAAACGGTAGATTATGTTGTACATAGAATTTATTTAAGTTACGAAACTGTGAAGATAACATCTTACATTACAATATAAATAAAAATAAACGGCACCAGGAAAGTAGTACAAATTTTCTCGCTAATAGTGTTGATTGTTTTGTAGAAAGTTAACAGCTTCCTTCAGCTTAGTGACTACGTCTCTGTAAACACTCTGCTGATAGTTGATTTAAATTCGTCTACTCTTTTGTCACAGACATAAACCAAAAGTTTCAAGAAATGTGGTTTACAGACCCTCAGAAACAAACATTTTTAATGAAGCTATGGGGTGTGAAAATTATGTTTAGTCTCAATAGTTATCGGTTTTGTTGAAGTTATCGTACGATTCAGTTTACTGGTGGGCTATAAGCTGTGGAGCGTGTATAATAGGCGTTCGGAACGTCGCGGTTTGTGTTTGGTCTACAATTGATGGAAACATTTTAAGCTGTTATTTTTAATCCGTATTCAAGAAAATGTAGTAAACTAAAATACTAAAGTAACACAGAAAAAATTGCAAAATCCAAATAGCAACTGGCATGAATTGAAAAAATCTGTACTATGACGTGTCGGCTACGTCATAATCCAGGGATGATTGACGCTAGCCAATTATACAGGCTGCCTACGTTGTAACAAACTGAAACTCAAAACACAAGACTAACAAAATTACAATTATTCTAATTATAGGAAACAAGGGGAGGGATTTAACTGATTTATGTACTCACTTTAGTATGTAATAAAGTTGACATCCTTTTTTATTCACATAGTATACGTAACACATTACAAATAAAGATATTAGTTACTCTGAGATTGTAAGGGGGTTTTCTATCTAAAATAAAATGATCATTTAGATAATGAGTTTACCTCGGATCCGAGTCTTTCTTTTTCTTGTTAAGAATTTTCAAATTTAACATACTTGATTACATGATTACATTATTCCTTAAGTACCATTTGAAGAATGGTTTTATTTAGTTGAGCAACTTTTGAAGTTACATAACGAAAGTTAAGTTACAACGTATGATTACAAGAATTGGTGGTTACACCAGTTTAAATCTTAGAGCTTATTGATTGTGTTTTGAAAGTCTTTTTCATCTTTAATTACTTATATTTTAAAATATGTATAACTCACGGAAGACGAGCCCCCGCGTCACCTCTTATATTATGGTTAACTGTCCGTGTCTTGACGAGTGATTCTTCCGTACTCTTGCAGTCGAGGATTGTCCTAGGGGTAGTCTGTCCAGTAACGATGAAATGGATGTGATGGTCCCAGCTAACGTGAAGTCGTCAGGATTCTCGGCGATAGAGTAAAGGCAGTATAGTTCGAAGTCGTCACTTTTCACTGTTATTCACATCACCTGTTTAATTGCACCGTCGAGTTGGAGTTTACGTATTGTTTGTACATTATGTTGGAATTTCTTTTAACTTGAACAATATTTGACTGGATATTTAAATTACAGGAGATGTCACCTCTTATACACGTTTTTCCTTTTTCTTACATGCTTGTTTCATAAAAATTTACTCACTACATATTCATTACTTATGTCTAGCGCTCCACACTTTTAGTGGAAGTTAACACTTAAATTAAAATACACACAAAATAACATTTTGTGTAGAGCCCCAGCGTGGAGCTGTTTACAGTTAGAAAGCCGCATCGTTAATCCCTAGTTGTTACAACAGGAAAGTTGCAAAGACGCGGAGCGAATACTCCGCCATAATATAGTTCCATCTTTTATTTAATACTACAGTCTTACATTTAGACAAAATAAACAATCTAGCTTTTCCTCGTATACTGAAATTATTACACCTATTACTAGTGATTTTAAATTATTAATTCTTTACATTATGGTTTACACGTATTTCTTATTTAATGCCGGCTCGGTATACAAGTTGAATCCGGAATTCACAGGTCATAGCATGATAAGTTTAATAAAGGGTTAACAGTTTTATTCTTTAACTTTTGCTTCCACAATTTTAATTAATTAATACTAGTTAAATTTCCTTATTTAAGTCTCATCATCACTACCATGAGTTAATCCAGGGGTAATTGGTTTAATAGTGCGAGTTAATGTTTTTTAACTAACTTCCCATTCTTCGATTTCTATTATTAAATTTTTTATTTATTTTTTTTTATTTAAATCGTCACATACTCCGCCGCTTAAAATTGACATGAGGAAAAACTTCTCGTACACTTATCGTTACTGTGTGGAGTTTCTCTCCTTCTTCTCCCTTTTTCTTTCATTTATTTATTTGCATGAGTTATGCACAACTTATTTCTTTGAGTATCAAACAATATATACATATACTTACATATTACTTCTTAAATTACGTAAAGTTCATACTTAATTACTACACTTTAAAACACACAAACTTCTACTTATTTCTATTACTTAAATCTACTACCGGTTTTTTCTTTGGGTTTTGGTTACTCTCTACAGAGAGTTACTATCTAGATAACTTCTTACTTAGTGGTCAGGTTGTGGTTAACCGACTACTTATTTCTCTCATCTTTCGCTGAACAGGATCTAAGGTTGATCAGGCCTCATTCCTAATTCTATGCTTAGCACTTCACATAGTTACTTAGGTACAAGATAACTTGTCTACCTAGTATTACCTTTTTCTAGTTTTATTTTTTTTATACAATTTTTTCTGCGAAATATGTGTTCTCCGTACATATTCTTGCGTCGCAGGTTCGTACAGGGCTACTGTAACTGGGGTTAAGTACTTCTGGATTCGGTAAGGACCACACCATCGGTATGATAGTTTAGAGGTGGTCTTATCAAAAGCACTACTAGTCGGGTGTGTCTTGTACATTACTAAGTCACCGACTTGGTACCTAACTAAATTAGTATCATTACTTCTCTCGTGATATTTTCGCGATTTTTCTAAGTTCGCTCTTAAATTTGCGCGGGCTTCATTCCAGATTCGTTTAATCTGCTTATCCTTAATTTGCTGAGGTAGTAAGTCATGTATTTTCCATTTTGTGGACAAGGGGTGGTTTGGCTTGTATTTGTATAGTAACTCAAACGGGGTAGACTTATGTCCTTCGTGATAAGCGGAATTGAAGACGTATTGTATCCAGGATAGGTTCTGGTCCCAAGACGTATGGTCGTTCGCATGGTAGGCAATTAAAGCAGATTTGAGGTTTCGCAGATACCTTTCAGCAATATTGCCTTGCGGACGATACTCCGTAGTGGTAATATGGTCTATACCTAACTTGAAACACATATTCTTAAATTCCTTAGCCTTAAACTGGGGTCCGTTATCTGACACTAGATGTACAGGGGTACCATAATCTTTAAATAATCTCTCCTGTAATATCTTTACAGTGGTCGACGCTAACGCTCGCCGCATGGGATACATCCAAACAAATTTGGTGAACGAATCTACACATATGAGTAGCATCGTATTACCTGATTTAGATCGAGGGTAGGGACCTGAAAAGTCTAAATAAAGTTTAGAGAATGGGGTAGTAGGGATTTCTGAAATTAATTGGCTTATTTGACTGTTTCTTGCTGGTTTGCTGAGCGCGCATAACTTACACTTTTTAACGAAGCTAGCTATTTCGCTGTTCATATTGTTCCAATGATATTCCTTACGAATGCGATGTATTGTTTTATTTATTCCCATATGGGCTCCAATGGTAGATGAATGGAAGTATTCCATCAGCATGGGCTTAATTACATCAGGGGCGATTATTCTTAATTCCTTTCCATTTGCTATTCTGTGACATAGTATTCTTTTACTTAATACGTATTTCTCTGATTTAATTCCTTGCTCAAGTTGTTCTATAATCGGTTTCAGAATAGGGTCTTGTTGTTGATATTGAGCGATGTTGGTAAACGCAAGGGGGAATTCGGTAATTACTGTGTTAACAACGGGTGTTTCCAGGCTCTCCTTGCTTTCGAGAGTATTAGTGGGTGACTGGAACGTGCGGGACAGTGTATCAGCGACTACCTTTTGTGTACCTTTAGTATGTTGTACTTTGAATTTGTAACAGTTTAACCTCAATACCCATCTTCCAATACGTCCCAACTGTTTAGGGTGATTCAGTAACCAAGATAATGCTTGATTATCAGTTTCTAAAAGGAACTCTTTATGTTCTAAAAAGGGTTTAAACTTTTCAAAAGCAAATACAATGGCTAAACATTCTAATTCATATGCAGAATATTTCTTTTCTTGGTCATTCAAGGTGCGTGAAGCATAACTAATCGGTAGCCTACTGTTTTTTATTTGTTGATAGATTACTGCGCCTAAAGCTACACTTGAACTGTCGGTCTGAACTACGAAAGGTTTCGTAAAATCTGCTAGTTGTAATACTGGGGGTGATATGATGCTTTCTTTTAGTTGTTCGAACGCAGTTTGGTGTTGTGGAGTCCATTTAAATTTCCCTCCCTTCTTTCTTAAGGCATTCAGAGGTGCGGCTATTTCGGCTAGATGGGGAATATACTTGTGGAAATAGTTTACCATTCCCAAAAATCGGGCTATTCCTTTTGCATCTCGCGGGGGTAAAATTCTCTGATCGCACGGGTTCGTTCGGGGTCTATGCTTACCTTTCCGTTGGCCTTCACGATGTGACCTAAAAATGAAAATTGTGAGACTGCAAAATTTACCTTTTTGGGATTAACTGTTAATCCTGCTTTTTGTAATCGAGATAAACCTTCACGTAGATGTTTAAGATGTTGTTCCATCGATTCGCTATAGATTACGATGTCGTCCAGGTAGTGATACACATATCTAAATTTAATATCATGAAATATTCTCTCTAATAGTCTACTACATATGAAACTTCCTTGTGATGATTCCAAAGGGTACTCTAGTAAATTGGTACAGGTTGAAAGGAACAACAAACGCGGTTAGACGTTTGGATTTCTCTGAAAGGGGTATTTGGTGAAATGCTTGATTTACATCCATTATCGTAAAAACTTTCGCTCTTGTGAAGTAATGAAAAGCACTGTGGATGTCTGGAAGCGGGATAGATTCAAATTCTATTCGTTTATTTAATTGTCGGTAGTCCACAACTAGTCTATGTTTATCGTGACATTTCGGTACTAAAAAGGAGGGTGATGAATATGGAGACGTAGAGGGTTCAATGACTCCTTGTTCTAACAACTTGTTGATATGGTTTCTCATCACTTCCATTTTGGGCGGCGATAACTTGTACGGGTGTAGGCGTATTACTTTGTGATCGCTCAGATTGATCTTATATTCTATTAGGTTCGTAAGTCCTAGCTTAGGGGTAAGAACGGTGGAAAACTCTTTTATTAATTTCTGCATTCTCAGCCTATCTCTATTTTCTAGATGAGATAATTCAGACTCATGGTGTACTATGTGTGCAGTCGATGATCTAGTACTTTCTTGTTCGTCAGTTGTACAATCAAAATTATACTTCCGTGTACGGTCGAATCTAAAATAATATTTCTTCGCGTGGATGTCAAGAATTATTCCTGTTTTACTGATGAAGTCAGCTCCCAATATTAGGTCGGGTCCTATATCATCACATACTAACATTGTAAAAAACCACGTTAGATTCTTAATTTTTACTTTAATGGTGATGCTGAGTTTTATCACTATATTTTGTTTATTAGCTGTAGCACATTTTATATTCACAGTTTGACTGCGTTTCACTAGGTTGTGTTCGAATAATTTATCCGCTAACTTTTGACTGATTAAGGTCCTAGTCGATCGAGAATCGATTAATCCGAGGGTGGATGTAACACCTAGGTCAATTTGTATTAAGGGCAATAGACTTTTAGTCCAATTACATTTAGTTATCGCGTTACATTTCTCAATAAACCTTCTAACATAGGGATCTATTTCTCTAGTGTTTATTTTCCTTTTTCTTTTATTATTGTCATACATTTCTTTGGGTTTACCGGTTCTCAAGTGGCTGCGGAAGACACAGGATTTCGGGTCTCCCTGCCTTAAATGTTTTTTGGATTAGGGTGTTTATTTTCGTATTGCTTGTTGTTACAGTTTCTACTTATGTGTCCATACTTACCGCAGTTATAACACGTATTTTTATTACGAGGAGAGTACCTTGCTTCCGTTTTAGGTTGCGCGTCAGTTGATTTACCAGGTCTGTGCAAATTGCTCGGTCTATTAAATACTCGCTTTACATACTGGGTTGGCACATTGGTTACTAGGGCTTGCAATTCATTTCTATTCGCCTCGATTGATTTCACCGCATGTCTGTTCTGATCTGAGTACCATACGTTCGACGAGTGAATACGGCATTGTTCGAGATCCGCAAAGGTGTTGGGTCGATTTACTAACGCTAAACGAGATCTTTCTTCTGGAGACAATCCTACTAAAATGGTATCCACCATCTGTCTCTCATTCCAATCTACTTGCAGTAGTCGAGAAGACTCCCTGATGTCTGAGATGTAATGGGCCAATCTCTCGTTATTTCCCTGTACTCGTAGTACGGTCTTTCTCTTAAGTTCCTCATAAATTCCGGTGGGAATAAAATATTTTATGATTGTAGTATGCAGTTCTTCTACTGGAAGGGTAGAGCTTAATGATTCTAGCACACGATTCTTTAACGGGGGTTTACATTTCGGTAGGAGGACTTGCAAAATTTTCCAGTCATTTAGCTGCTGTAGATCTTTTATCTGCAGGAGATACTTGATGAAATTCAGTAGTTTAGTAACATTCAAACCATCAGTGTATGGAATTTCAGCTAAGAGTTTTTCTACGGGGTGAGTGATTTTTCCGTAGAGGTCCGCGTTATGATTTACGTGTTGCATAGCTTTGGGAGGACCAGATAATGCATTAGGGGTAGTCAATTCATACATTCCGGTGCGAATTTGGAAACCACGGGGAGGAGGGGTTTCAGATATAGTCTGGGCATTTAAATCTCTATTTGGGTTTCGCTCTCGAGTAGGTTGTATTTTAGATCCGGCGGGCGATTCCTGATCCGCTTTGGGGGGGGAGGTTGTTCTGACGTAGGAGATTGAACTGGGGAGATGTGTAGTTTCTTCAAGGATTTTTCAATTTCATCCATTCGGAACGAGTCGGATTTTCTTCGTAATTCGTTGATGATAGTAGGTAATTGGCGTAAAGCTTCATCCCCAAAACTTTGGACTTCGGGAGGAATTTCCGTAAGGTTAAGCCAGTTCAACATATTTTTCATTCGCCGGGTTAAGTGTTCTATCCTTTGAGTTGTCAGCAATATTACCGCAGGAGATTTCTCGTCTTGAAGGGTTTGGGCCAATAAGGTCAACTCGCTATACTTGGCATTACAAGTTTCTCTCTCGCTCTCATAATCGAGTCCGCTCAGGTTGCTTAACTGCACGGCTGCATCAAATCCACTTTCGCGTATAGACTTGCGCAATTCCGCGACTGTTACATTCGCATGGGGTAGACCACGTAAAAGAGCTTCATAAGACAGCTCGTCCTTTAATAGTAAATCTGGATTAAATAGGGCCATGTTTACCTTATATCTAACACACTAAAATTTACTTTACTACACTATACACTTATGACATACACAATTTAATTCATGGTCAAAACATTTGCATTGGTAGTAAGAGAGTTACTTCTCTTCTCAGAGAAAGAGAGAAATTTCACACAGACGTCATTTTATTGTCAACGATCAGCTGTTACGCTGCAATGTAGGTCAGACTAGTTTTCTTTGTAAACAATGGCATACTTGTTGTATGCGTGAGAAGGGGAGAAATACACTTGGGGTGAGGAAAGTTATTGTTCTATACAACAATAGCTTACGGCTACCTTTATCGACTAGTCTCGGCTAGCTTCAACAAGGGGGTAAGTGCAATACGTACCGATATGCGTTTTAAAACAAGCTACAGCCTGCTATCAAGCTGAGTTTAACTATTATTTGTTTTACGTTCAAATTTAACTTTCTCTAATTCTTTTTTTTTTTTTTGCAGAATTAACTTACAAATTTATTTACACGTAATTAAACTGGTTTAACTTAGTCAATAGTTTATGACTCACAGTGACAACAGAAATATAAATCACACATTTATGCAGGCATATTCAGGAAACTACAGGTCTTGAATTGTCACAAAACAGACATGTTAAAGACTGAACAGTTTGACAAGCACTAAAATTCATGTAGGTACTTGCATTGGTGTAATACAATAATAGTTTGAATTATTTTCGCGTATGTTAATTAAATTATACACAAGTACGTGCGTAATCTCACACAAAATTCACAATGGTAAATTTATACTGTCGCTATTTTTCTTTCATCCAACTTCGCCTTTTTGAGTTACATAAAATACCTTAACTGAGTGCACAGATCAGCAGAGGGTCGTATTTTTATATGTGACACTACGTAAACAATTATTTTACAAGAAAGCAGAGTGGCGCATTTTATGACGTGTCGGCTACGTCATAATCCAGGGAACCTGTGATAATTGACGCTAGCCAATTATACAGGCTGCCTACGTTGTAACAAACTGAAACTCAAAACACAAGACTAATAAAATTACAATTATTCTAATTATAGGAAACAAGGGGAGGGATTTAACTGATTTATGTACTCATTTTAGTATGTAACAAAGATGACATCCTTTTTTATTCACATAGTATACGTAACACATTACAAATAAAGATATTATTTACTCTGAGATTGTAAGGGGGTTTTCTATCTAAAATAAAATGATCATTTAGATAATGAGTTTACCTCGGATCCGAGTCTTTCTTTTTCTTGTTAAGAATTTTCAAATTTACCATACTTGATTACATGATTACATTATTCCTTAAGTACCATTTGAAGAATGGTTTTATTTAGTTGAGCAACTTTTGAAGTTACATAACGAAAGTTAAGTTACAACGTATGATTACAAGAATTGGTGGTTACACCAGTTTAAATCTTAGAGCTTATTGATTGTGTTTGAAAGTCTTTTTCATCTTTAATTACTTATATTTTAAAATATGTATAACTCACGGAAGACGAGCTCCCGCGTCACCTCTTATATTATGGTTAACTGTCCGTGTCTTGACGAGTGATTCTTCCGTACTCTTGTAGTCGAGGATTGTCCTAGGGGTAGTCTGTCCAGTAACGATGAAATGGATGTGATGGTCCCAGCTAACGTGAAGTCGTCAGGATTCTCGGCGATAGAGTAAAGGCAGTATAGTTCGTAGTCGTCACTTTTCACTGTTATTCACATCACCTGTTTAATTGCACCGTCGAGTTGGAGTTTACGTATTGTTTGTACATTATGTTGAAATTTCTTTTAACTTGAACAATATTTGACTGGATATTTAAATTACAGGAGATGTCACCTCTTATACACGTATTTTCCTTTTTCTTACATGCTTGTTTCACAAAAATTTACTCACTACATATTCGTTACTTATGTCTAGCGCTCCACACTTTTAGTGGAAGTTAACACTTAAATTAAAATACACACAAAATAACATTTTGTGTAGAGCCCCAGCGTGGAGCTGTTTACAGTTAGAAAGCCGCATCGTTAATCCCTAGTTGTTACAACAGGAAAGTTGCAAAGACGCGGAGCGAATACTCCGCCATAATATAGTTCCATCTTTTATTTAATACTACAGTCTTACATTTAGACAAAATAAACAATCTAGCTTTTCCTCGTATACTGAAATTATTATACCTATTACTAGTGATTTTAAATTATTAATTCTTTATATTATGGTTTACACGTATTTCTTATTTAATGCCGGCTCGGTATACAAGTTGAATCCGGAATTCACAGGTCATAGCATGATAAGTTTAATAAAGGGTTAACAGTTTTATTCTTTAACTTTGGCTTCCACAATTTTAATTAATTAATACTAGTTAAATTTTCTTATTGAAATATCATCACTACCATGAGTTAATCCAGGGGTAATTGGTTTAATAGTGCGATTTAATGTTTTTTAACTAACTTCCCATTCTTCGATTTCTATTATTAAATTTTTTATTTTTTTTTATTTAAATCGTCACAGTACGTCACCTGGCACACCTGTGGAAACACGTTTATCGGCGCATCTGTATAGCAGCCAACAACAAATTTTTCAAGTTACTGGGGAATAAACTACTTTACAAAAATATCTAAATGAAGCTGATTACTCTGCTGGCTAAACCAGGAGATCAGTAGATTCGAGGACTGAGTCTACAATTATTTCTTGGCTCATCGTTTTCAGACTGTACATACAACCTTGTCAAAATCACTTCCTAGAGCCCTGTTAGCCAGCTAAAGTGTAAAGAGCCGTTGCAGCCCTCCCCCTCAAGGCTAAGATGTAGTCTCGGGTATAGGATTGGATTCCTGGGGGGTTTATTCTTTGTTATAGACTGTGAAGTACACTATTAATTGTCAATATTTAAAAAAGTAAAAAGTAGAAATTAGTATAAACGTAATCTGCAAAAATATATTTTTGGTTATTATTATTAATGCTTTTAAAAATGTATTTCTGTAACAAAAATAGAATCACTGTACACCTTTTATAATTAGCTGATATTCAAATGTACAGGATATAAGCGTATATATGCTATACAACGACTTTTAAGGAAAAATACTTTGTCGCGTTTTCGATATGAGAAGAAAACCCATTTGTATCACATAACTAAAAGAATTTGTTTTAATTCAAACACACAGAGGGTATACATAAACAACGAGACACAGAGCATTTAAAATTAATGATTCATTGTCAGAGACTACCAGACAGAAGAAAGGACAAAGAGAAGAACAAGCCACAGTAGCAGAGGGTTTACACATGGACCGGAGATCAATAGTTAATGTTTGTAGTACATGGCTCAGAAACGCATGTCTTTAAGGCACAGGCATTGATAGTAGAGTATTATTATGGTAACGTAATTATAACAGTCCATCTAACCCAGTAAACAACTTAATTTCAGTTCCGCTCGATAGACGTTTGAAGCAATCGGCAATACGCTGTAGTCACAAGGTAACTGGATTTATAAATTAGAAGTGACAAGTCAAACTGTCATTAGGTAAATTATTACAAATATTACAATATTAAGTAAATAGTTTTGTTTCAAAATCAGGAATAATTTCTGTCTTTACGATAAAGTTTTCACTAGGTAAAAAATATATTTATTATTAGAAGTCCTTCCCGGGTTATGTGGCCGTGGTCTAATGTTGTTTGATACAGACGTTTCAACCTCGCCATTGGAGAGATCTTTAGTTTCTGAAGGACTTAACGTTTACTAACACGGTATCCGTCCGTAACACCACATAAAGCTTTGTCATAGTCCCTGATAGCCTGGGAAGTAGGCCTAGTTCTAATAATTTCGACACCGGCCGTGAAAGCTTAAGAAATCAATATATTTGTTTTTTCTATGCAGTGAACAATTACAACAATAAACACCAAACAATGGAAGTACCTCCAAGAATGTTTGGCTTAAACAACTATATAAGTTTGTGTGCTTAGCCAACGAACTGTTACTCTCCTGCTAGTTACTTTCTTTCGTAAAGCTGCTCGACAAATAAACCGAGAAGATCGTGGATAAAAAGAGACCTATATGAATTTGTATCTAAAAACAAAGGTATTATTTCTATAAGTAGTCTAAGTATAAGCACTGGTAGTGCGTTCACATAATACTGTTACGACTTTACAGAACAATCTACGTGTTTCTCGAACGTTCCAGTGGAATACGGATGTACTGTGTGCTTACGCGATTCTCGACATGCGTTGCGAGATTGTTCCGGACTCATCGGTCAGCGCCTGCTGTGTGCAAGGACGCAACCAATTATGTTCTGGTGTTTTCTAGTAGCATTCTTGCCGCGCAGTATGGAATATTCTGGTACTTCGCCGGGTTATAATACAATTAGTCAGGGTTGTTCAGTTTAGTTTCAGTTGCGATTTATTGGAATGCGGTTCGTGGTATTATAGTTAGTTATTGTCGGGCGGTTACACAGTGATTACACAGTGCGTTAAGTGGCGATGTACACAGTGCGGTTTGAAGTATTGTGGCGAAGATTACGTGTTTTATATATTTGTGTGGGACAATTGTGCTTTCTACCAATTAACTTTTTATTGCGTGTGAACAATTTTTATTTTATTTTTTGTAAGAGAGTCTCTTGTTAACTACAAACTGTTTAATTGTGATAAATAAAGCTGGTGATTAGTAACGTAATTGGTATCTTGTATTTTGTTTTCCACTGTACCATACGACGATCAGTAGACCGTCGTAACACTATATTAGATAATATTCTCATATTTCCAGGTCTCACATGTAAACTAAACTTTCCGTTACTTATTACGTTAAGGGCTTATTGCATATTAATGGAATATTTACATTGTTTACAGCTCTACAATGATTGATGCAAAATGTTCTGATTTTATCAATACCACGGAGTCTTCTTTAAAATGATCTGTATATCTCAGTCTCTTTTTGTTTCAGGATTCAACAGGTGCCCTAGTTTCTTATAGAAGTGATTAGTTTTGAAAAAAATTATATAAATTTTTTGTATGTAGGGACTTTTCTGTGACGCAGCGAGGGGCTTTTTTTGAGGGGTTAAATCCTCCCAAAAGGTTGAAGAGAAAATAAATATATATATATAAAAAAATTAAAAGTTATAGAAAATGTAATCATGTTAGTCGAATTAAACAATTAATTAGTTTTGTGAGTACGATCATTATTATTTCCGATACTGAATATTAGTCTTGTGAGTATGGAATTGCTTCTAATAAGAATTACTAGGTTTGTGTTTCAGAAGTGGCTTTAATTTTATATTTTGAGGTTATGTCCCGTCAGCGTATAGGAAAGAAATAATTGTAGACTCAGTCCTCGAATGTTTGTTTAGCCGGCAGAGTAATCAGCTTGATTTAGGTATTTTTGTAAAGTAGTTTATTCCGCAGTAACTTGTAAAAATTGTTGTTGGCTGCTATACAGATGCGCCGATAAACGTGTTTCCACAGGTGTGCCAGGTGACGTACACATTTTTTCAGTTCATGCCAGTTACTATTTGGATTTTGCAATTTTTTCTGTGTTACTTTAGTATTTTAGTTTACTACATTTTCTTGAATACGGATTAGAAATAACAGCTTAAAATGTTTCCATCACTCTCACTCCGTACAATTGTAGACCAAACACAAACCGCGACGTTCGGAACGCCTATTATACACGCTCCACAGCTTATAGCCCACCAGTAAACTGAATCGTACGATAACTTCAACAAAACCGATAACTATTGAGACTAAACATAATTTTCACACCCCATAGCTTCATTAAAAATGTTTGTTTCTGAGGGTCTGTAAACCACATTTCTTGAAAGTTTTGGTTTATGTCTGTGACAAAAGAGTAGACGAATTTAAATCAACTTTCAGCAGAGTGTTTACAGAGACGTAGTCACTAAGCTGAAGGAAGCTGTTAACTTTCTACAAAACAATCAACACTATTAGCGAGATAATTTGTACTACTTTTCTGGTGCCGTTTATTTTTATTTATATTTCAATGTAAGATGTCGCCTTCACTGTTTCATAACTTAAATAAATTCTATGTACAACATAATCTACCGTTTATGTTTCCATACATAACTTCTTGATTACAACTAAATCAATAGAAAATAACGAGTTTTTCTAATTCAATTTTTATAGTTTATTACAAAAGTCTAAAAATCTCCAAGATGAAAACCCTGGCTCTACCGCTAAGTGGATCTGGAACTTGCTTATAGTATCAGATAAGTGATTCAAAATTCCGTTATTTACTTTTACTTTTTGTTGTAAACATAAGATATTATTTTTGCAAACATTATTATTATTGTTCCGCTGTACAATGTACATTAAAAGATTAGAGATTTGATTGAATTCTCATCTTCCACTGGTTCTTGTCCAAAGATCTTCAATTTCTCTTTCCCTCAATGTAGTCTCAAATTTTCTATTCAAGTGATAGGTGGTCTTCCTCTTTTCCTTCTCCTGGTGGGGTCCTTTCCATAATTCTTCTTGCCTATCTTTCCTGTGCCATTCGTTTTGTGTGTCTACACCACTGTAATTTTTTTGTTTGAATAAAATCAACACTTGAATTTTGACATTCATTCTGTCCTTAATAACTTCATTTCTAATTTTCTCACGTCTGGATACTCTTGCATCTAAACAACTACAGAGCCTAAAAGGAAAAGATTACTATGGTAATAGTACTACTAAGGAAATTATGGTAAGCGCTCCTTCTACTACTACTACTACTACTACTACTAACATCTATTATACTTTTGAAAGTTAACATAAAAGAGGAGTAATTGTTGAGGTTGAACAGGTAAATGAATGCAATCGGAAACTAAAGAAAAATATGTTTGTGGCTGAGTGACCGAAAGGGGATGGCAGTGTACAGAGGTGGATAATGAATTACTAAAGCCGTTCCATTTGGACACTTCCAATTTGCAGGAACACGTCAACTACTTCCTCGTCTATTGTAGTCTGAACTTTATGACTTCCTACGTATCCGTAAACGTATTGGCGCGAGTGCTTCCCCCATCGTAAACCACCTACGCACATCCCCCTTAGTCTCACCATTTCCAAAAATAGAACGAATCCAATTTTTATTTTAAAAGTAATGCTGATTCATTACCAGATCTGTATTCTTCTTCGAAAGTTCATCTTTTACCCACCAATCGATTATTGTCATACCATTAAATTATATTTATGAAAGTGGAAAAGTGTTAAATACAGACAGTGTTCCAGTAATCTATTAACACATTTGTATTAATTACTTTTCGTGCGTTAATATAGTTTCCACCTTAGCCCCACGTACTAGTAACAACGATGATTGACACAGCACTTAGCTTTTATAAAACACTTTGGTCGTACTTACTAGATATTTACAGATTCTCAATTTTGTTCCGGGTCCAACGGGATGGAATACAATTATAAGATTTCAATCAGTACACATTTCTCAGTAATTTCTACTCGACGATATTAATTGATGACTCGTTGGGCACTTGATGAAACATATTAATACAAAGGTTTTTTAAAAAATATATAAATTATATATTTAAAAAAAAATCTTGTATTTCTACTCCAGCTGTACTCTTCCAAATTCAGCTGGCCTCGATAAGTTGTTGAACCTAATTCAACAATAATTAACCAGTCCGTTCTTGATAGGACTTAGGCCAATATACTAATATCATATGGGGGAGTGTCGTGCAAGTTGGTTTTGCTCATTCGAGAAAAGACTTTTGAAGTGCTTTTGAAGCTATCGTTGGCGGATGTGGTCAAACTTACAATGTTCACTACAATTGACACATGGAGCGCCTCACCATAATTTGAAGGAACTTGTCCGATGGCTGAGGCACTGATTGCCGATTCCTTGCCCTCCTGGTAAGGTGATTGAGTAGATGGCTAGTAATTATTCCTTGTGATTTCAAAAATGTAACTAACTTTTACTACGCAAAGAATCCTTATTAACAAACGACTTTTGCATTTGTTCCATTTTTTATAGGCCTACACTTTTGGGAAGCCCGTGTCCTAAACATAAAAATTCCAAAATAAAAAGTTCCAAACCTAAACATTATATTCAGACTGTAGTTTTAAAATCTCAGTAATTTGATACCCCACTTGATTTTTGACCTTTTTACAAAATTTTGAACCCTTACATTATTGCATCTGCTACCTACTTTTGGGGAGATCAATATAAAAACATAGGACTCTGTGTGTTAAAGGTGTAAAGGCTAAGTTTTACAAATACCATTTTATGGATTCAAAATTTGTCGTGTAACATAACTAAACGGACAGAGAAATGTCAAACCTTTGAGTTAAAACTGAGAACGTCATTTCCTCGTTCAAGATGAGTGTCACTATTTTTGTCGTCACGAATACTAAAGCACGCTTTGTAAGTTATAAAGAAATAACTGGAATTTTTTTGCAACGTTATCCTGTAAGTAATAAAAACGTTTAATAATTTTTAAAAGTAATGCTGTCTAAAATTAATTGATAAAATATTTGGTTACGGACACTAGTTAACTTGCCAAGAGAGCAGTAGGTAAAGAAATAGTATCACGGATGGGTGGAAAGCGTTTGCTATAGTATTGAAGGAATTAACTTCAAACCAAAACGCTTACTTCAGGTGATGGATTAAAGATCTGCCAAAATAATGGTCATTTTACTTTAACTAACTTTGGAAATTTTACATGTGAAGTCGAAAAAAATTTGTACACTTTTCAAAAATTATAACTGATATCTTTGGGATATATTTGTCTGAACAAATCCTTGAGAGGACACAGAGAATATAGTTCACTATTTTACAACTAAATTAGCGCTTCTTCAATTATTTATACCTGAATCAGTTCAACAGGACAAGTGAATACACTTGACAGTATAGGCCTATGTATTGCCACGCAGTGTATGTCAAATGAAGTATAAGATAAAAGGGAGATTTACAAAGAAAACTAATATTTTTGACGTCTAATGTATCTTTCGGTGGTCTTTCGATAGTGACTGCCTTCGCTCTAACAGATAAGCAATTTATTGCAATTCTTACACCACTAGTACGATTACCGAAGAGCATGTCTACCGCTTAATTTGAAGGAAAGCGGAAATTTAGAACTCAATTAATTCGTCGCAGAAGGGTAAGAACGGCAACGGAAAAAGCTACTGTAACTGCATAGTTGTGAGCTGTATAAATCTGCAGATGTAACAGATATCCATTGTGTTGAAGTGTGTACAATGAAGGTGTAGAGTCACAGAAGGAAGATATTTGTTATATTTGAAAATTATTTTAGTCCACACATTTGTATAATTTCGTGATAACGTTGAGTTATTACCGAATTCCTTTAAATGCTATACATTTTTAGATATGAATTACTGGTTATATTTTATGAGAAACTCGATTATTTACAATACCTAATAAATAACAAATGGTCGTTGTTATTCATTCGTATATTTTTTTCTGTACCAAAAACAATATGCACTACAATAGGCTATTACGTTGCTGCATTTGTAAATAAAATAAAACGAATTGTATACTATTCGCTAGGGTCTAGAGAACTAAATTAAAACACTGGTACAAAATTACATATATTTGAAATAAATCAAACACCAGTTATTAGTATGCGTCTATTCTACAAAACTCTACTTGGATTCTGTTCGGATTAATATGCCTTGGCTTACAGTATTCTCGTTTTAAACATTGTAGCCCTACGCCACAAATACTAAATAAAAAATTTAGCATTTAAAATAAATAATCTGTGTAAAATTCAAGTTATTAACCTGTGATATTTGTAAAATATAAAAATAATAAAACTCACAACTCTTGTAATTGACATACATGGACCACGTAATTATAAAATTTGGTATATCCTTTCACTTTTCACTTTCCTAGACCCTGTATGTAGTGGGTAACACCGCCTTTCTGTATTTTTCAAGTTCTGGTTTCCAAACTAATCTCTTTTTAAGTGTGATACTAAAAAATTAGCTAATTTTATGTATCACACTAAAGGTTTAATCTACCAGTATTTAATAAGCCTACGTAATCACTGTCAACTTATAGAAATATTAGTAAATTTAACATAACTTACAGTAAACGTTTTAAAGGATAAGAAGGTTAAGTTATACATTTAATTAAAACGTAATAATTAATAATTGATTACATAACATAAAAACATTCTGCTGCAATAATACAGTAGTATTACAGATCTATAACAAGCTTTCTCCAAGATCATGTAAGTAACAGGGCGTTATGATCGACTTGCAAGTGAGGTATTAAAGTTCCTTCATACCTTAATATCGTGTTTAAGCCAAGTTTACCTAATATTCACGTAACACGTGCGTGTATTTATTTCTGCTCATACATTTTCAGCGGAAATGTGTATTTTCGATTCTGGTTTCTGTAATGCAACATACTATTTTATTGTAGTAATAGTCTTGTAACACGAATACAATGCTCTATATAATATTTGTATAATCAGAAAAAATTGTTGGAAAAACATTTTTTTGTGCGCGCCAGGTTGTGTGTAATAAATCATAACTTCCCATTTAAATCATGCGATGAAAAAACTGTTGGTGATTTGTATCATGAATCGTTATTACGGTAGCGTGTTTAGATATATCAGTTTCTTAATACGAGGCTTATCCAGAAAGTAAGTACCGTTTGCGCATATATCACGCGCATATTGTAGTACGAAGGTCGCGCATGCGTAGTTACTTCCTTCTGTTCGACGACGAAGTAGCCAAGCTATATTGTTTGTATACGTTCCGATTTACGTTTACTACACATCGGTAATCATTTTTTAAAAAATCGATCGACCCGCCAGTTGTGAAATAAGAAGAGTTATTAGGTTTTTGAATGCGAGAAATCTTCGTCCTTATGAAACTAATCGTGAGATTTGTGAAGTTTATGGACAGAATGCGATTAGTGAAGGTATGGTGAGAAAGTGGGTTAGGCTGTTTAACGATGGAAGAGAAAATGTTCACGACGAGGAGCGTACCGCATACCGGACGTGTAACGACGGCGCTTGTTGATTCATTTCGTTGGGAACAATTCAGTCATCCTCCTTACAGTCCAGATTTGGCTCCTAGCGATTTCCATTTGTTTTTGCATCTGAAGAAATTTCTTGCCGGCCAGAAGTTTGAAAGTGATGATGAGATAAAAGGAAACGTCCAACAGTGCATATTAAAATTAGTGGCAAGATACGACAAAATGTCTCAACTTGCATGGTGACTATGTAGAAACGTAGATTAAGGTATGCAGAATTTTTTAAAAATAAATGAATTTGAAAATAATTTGTATCATTTTCTTAATGCCCAAACGGTACTTACTTTCTGTATCAGGTTATAATACGTACGATGGAATTAACAAAGTATGAAGGCGTTATATTTTTAACAAATTAGAATAGACGAAACCTACAACCACATAATACAATTTGCAAAATGACCTTTAGCAAATCACAACATAAGATTGCTGTTAGAATTCGTTGGATCAACTAGTAATATGAGAAACAAACACAACAGTTTTATACACCACAAATATTTAGGAGTGGGTTCAATTCCTCTACTTGTACTTGCAGGTGCTTCAAACAAAAGTAGTAGGCATCACAATTCTACAACTTTTATATCATCCAACGACGATGTCTGATCTCTACACGTTTCATGCGGTCTTCTTCCTTCACGGCAAACAAAACTGTGTTTATCATATTATTTTTTGAAACAATACCTTCTTTGCAAAACTATCAGAGTTTGCTAATGGGAAGCAATCGAATGCACATTAATACACACGTTAGCTACTACATATTATTTTACTTACGCTTGTGTTATTAACGACTTTTCATTTCATTATTAAACAAATTGTTACTAATTTGTTCAATTTTTTTCTAAAAAAACTACATTCTTTTCTGAAAATGTTTGTGACATATAGAAATTAACCGTAGAAACTGTCGACTTGTGTGTGTGTGCATCTTGTGATTCTCTTTAAGAATAATGAAACACTTCCAGGAATTAACATTATATCTTCTCTAATTACTCTTATTACTGGACAGGACACTACATAATAAATCTGACACGGGGACACTCAGTAAGTGGTTTGTTGCTTACCAGAAATTTGAAGCTTAAATGTTGTAGCTTCTAAAATGTTATGACATTAACTTTTATTATAACTGACAGGTTATTCGGTCTAAATACGAGTCTCTGTAATTTTAGAGAATAACATTAGGTACTAAAATTATTTAAACAAATGTATTTGTAATTGAAGTCCGTCGGTTTCCCTACTACTATTATAAGCTTTTTATTCAGCTAAGAAATAAAATAATTTTTCTAACGTTCAAATATTTGTAATTACGCAAGATCTCTGAAACATTTTAGTAATGAGATGTGTACTTCTAGTGTACCTGCATCTTCATGCCGCTGGAGAGGGTATGTGAGGACCGTTAGTGTATAGTAAAGTAAGAATACTGTTCTACTGATGAAAACATGCCTTTCAGAAACATTTGTAACATAAACCTGCAGTTAGGAGTTGGGGAGCGAGTTGATTGACGAGCCCAACTTTGTGACTAATGACTATGCCAAAACGTCTGCAAACCACCCCCGCACTGCACAGAAAACAATCATTATCTCTGAAGAAGAAACGTAAATAACCGGATGATAAATCAATTGTAAAATTTACCTTAGTATCCTGATGTTTTTTAATAATTTCATAAACATTGTTTTATTATTCATTGTTAAATTAATTGTAATTAATAACATTTACTGCAGAAATAACGTTAACTTTAATATAAAAGTAAAGTTCCCAAACTTATAACTTTAATATAAAAGATAGTCTCTCCACACACACAACACACACACACACACACACACAGAGTGTAACGTAAAAGTGCCATCACTTTTTACGAATCTAGGCATTAATGCAAGGAAAAACTTTCCTATAAACATAGGTCCGTAAAATATCTGGTTATCCATCTGGCCATCATTTTGTGTTTTTTAAAGGAAACATTTTTATGTCAAGAAGAGTTTTAATAATAAAATTTGCTACATATGATTACATTAATGTTTTTTAATAAATAAAAACCACAGTCATCTTATGATCTCAAATTTCAAAAAGGTGCCCACTTTAATTTCTTGATCACTAATAGCTGCGTAAATTTTAAGTCTTATATCAAACTGTGATTTACCAGGCACATTTTTTAACAGTTTATGGTGACAACAACGACACTCGTTTAGTCAAATTTATTAACAAATTACCAAATTAAAAAACAGACTACTGTAATAAAAAAAATAGAAAGTGCTTAACGCGAATCTTTAAGTCTGGTCCTAATTACCAAGCCTCAAATGAAAAAAGAGTTTCACAATATAAGAATTTTTTATAAATCTTTAAAGTGAGCTATACTGTTTTCAATATAAATATATAGTCCGCAATACAAGGAAGAAAGAAGACGTTCAAAATAATTCTGGCCATTAAGTCTTGGCGGCATAAAGAAAGGACTAGTCAAGAAGCCGCCGAAGGACGGTATCTGCCCTGACATTGACAGAAAAGAACTGCTAGGACATGGGAAAATTCGGTCTGTGTGTTTTCTTCTGCCCAGTATATCTTGCTTCATCAGTGAAGAAGTCATAGAATAAATAAATGCGGCTCTGTTCCAAGTTTGTGTAGAAAGGTAAACAATATAACTTACCTGTCTCGGTTCATAGTCATCATCTTCAAGGGTTTGTACCGGTATTCCATTTATGTGGTATAGTCTTATTTATTGGCTTTGTAAAATCCTGAATACAGTTTTGTAATCCACACTTCAACCGTAGCTTAATGTATATGATGTATATATTATTATATTTCAATATATATTGAAATACTTCAACTCTTCATGTCCTCATTTCAGGATTTTCCCCGATTCTGTTTAATACTCTGTCCTTTCTCTTATAAAAGATCTATCTCAATCAACGGTACGGGAATAAATGAACCAGTTTGTGCTGCAAAACAAGCATTTTTTTCACTAGGCAATGTTCGGTTGGGAAAACGTCCTGCGTAACGTTGGCGTGCGTCCTATCACGTTTGGCCTGTGTTATAGTTCCCAGTTTATTGAGTTTGTAAGACTGTAAGTATTAAGACTTTTAAAAGTACAAAGGTTTATTGGATCGTTGTCTTAAAACAGTGGGATAAATTACGGGATACCAGAGAAATCAATACTCGCTACTTTTACTAAAACTTCTACGAAACAATCACGCTTGTATCGTATAAATTCTGCTTATATAATACCAAATACCCACTACGCATAAGTAGTAATAAAAGTTGTCAGTGAAATAAATTTAATATTAAGCACAATATAAAGTTTGATATCTCTTTAAAAAATAATACACAATCTGCTGTAAATTATAATCGCTCAAATAAGTGTCGCCCACGTAGTAACTGTAATTTACGGAACTCGACTGACTGGAACCATTCGTGTTAGTTTTATACCGAAGCGTACCTGGTTTCAAGTACCGACGCCTGGTATACTTAGAAAGGCCATATTTCTCGTTTTGGTAATCGGTCGTCACTTCGGTTTCTCGTACTGTGTTGTCCCTGTTTCATAAGGTCTACAGTTAAGTATTATCTACTATCTATAAAAGGTAGGACAGGTAAAATATTCAAACATAACCGGTATAAACCATTTATATTTGATATAAATGATTTTTCAATAATGAAATACAAACAAAACTTTATAGTTTTACACAATTTGAATAACATGCAAGTGCGAATTGTAATTTCTATTTTTTTTATTATGATTTAAAAACCGCTGCGGAATGGCCGTGCATTTATAGCGCATTACTCTACTTGCAAAGTCAAGCGTCACATGCATAAGTAGAGAAACCAGGATTGATGACCGCACGACGGCTCTGAGGCCGGAGACTACACTGGAAAGGATAGACAAGAGACGATTAATTAATTAATTAATGTTTCAGTAATTCCTAAACAGTATACTATTTAGTACTGTTCACAATGTTTCTTATAGTGTTCTAATAACAGAAATATTTTTAATTATCTTGAGATACAAACAACAATAGTACTTTGCACCCAAAGACACATACATTTATACGAATACTGGAAAGACTATTGATGACATTATTACACGTGTCGACGTATATTAGCTGTTATTTCTGAGTTATATTTCTAACATTTATTAGTTAGGCAAAAATACTTTACTAGTATTTACATTTTAAGGGTAAATATAACTTTTCGTTTACAAAAAAGAAATGTTTAACATATTTCTTAGTAAACGGATAAAATGATATTTTTACTGTAAAAAAGGAATCGTTTGGATGTTTAAGTAGTTAGAAACCTCAATGTGATTCGTACTGACCAACAAGCGTCATTTCCAGGATCTGACAATACTGGTTACCTAGATTAAAATACGTTAACACGTCCATCCCTTAATCGTAAACTTTAGTCACTTCCCAACCCTCGCTCCAAGACGCTCCTACGCCGACTACACGTGTCAGTGTCGTTCCGATCCTTATTTCTTCGGTGGGTTTATATAAACCTTGAAGCCAAAATTTAACCTTAAGTTAAATTTAACGACCAATTTTATATGGAAATTAATTTTAATGGATATATATAGGCCTATATATTATGTGTATTTTGTGTGTGTGTGTTTTGTGTGTGCTTTATCTTTACATGTGGATGTATATTTACTACGCTTATTATTTGATTATATTATCTGCGATACAATTTGTATTGATCTTAATACTAACAAAATTATGTTTTGTTATAAACGTTCAGCCTTTAGTAGTATTGTGTTTTCAAGTCTGTATAGGGTGATGATAATTTTATGAGTTGCCGAAGCAATTATGCTTTTACCAAATATAAAAAATGTCTGTGAAATTATGTTCAAATTATTTTAATTCTGTGATATTCTTTATTATTTCTTTATTTTATTTTTAAATACCAATTCATGCTATGAGATAAATCTTTTTCTATTCTGAAAGTGTAAAGCTAGTTTAATCTTGTAAAATTCACGATTAAGAATTATTCACTTGGTAATTTTTACAGCCAAGTAGTTCTTTCATGTTTGTAGATTACATTTTTTTCACCCTTTCACCACGATGTATATTTCTTTTATGTTGTTCGTTTCCAGTTTTCTATTAATGTAAACCACTGTCAAGTCCTTGGTATTTTGTGTATTTACATAAAAGCTTTTATATTCTATATTTATTGTTTATTTTCATTATATGCATTTCGCCTTTAGTGACTCACTTTGTTGTGTATATCTGTAGAGCTTAGAAAGAAAGTAATTTTATTATTCATGAAAATGAGGGTTACTGCGTCGAGACGGTTTCTTTTATTACAACATATCTACAATCAGTATTTATAATTTTTCTTTCTGCATGCGCAACAATAATACTTCCGTCTTATGTATGTCGTACGTTAGTGCTTCTTATTAGCAGTAACTGTACGAGAGAAGTTAGTGACCTTTACCCAATATCTTGTTGTTTTTTACACATTGTATGATGCTGTTTCCAGCCGGTGGTTTATAGCATTTTCTCCAAATTACAATTTTGTCCATGCAGTAAAAACAATGCGTCTAAATTTAATATTCGTGAATGTTTAATTTATTATACGGCATGGCAAAACTAAACACGAAGTAAGTACAATCTTTTTGTATAACATCGATTTTAAGTTCATTAGAATCCACCTAACTCAACTAACCGAATAAAGTTATTTTACCTTATTATTAGAGTTTATAAGACAACGTTATTTATTTCTTCCTGGTGTAAATCCAAAATAATGGTTTTGTTTAAGTGTCTTACGTTTCAAGAATAGAACTTTTGCAGCGTCAGTTATAACGATAAGAAAAGACTCGTAATTCGGGCTGCTAATCGTTTTATAAATTCCTTTCCTCTAACATTGTAAATAACTGAAAGTTTGTATATACGATAATTTTCTTCTTCATGAAACAAATTAAAATCTACGTTATCTCAACAACCTTCAGAATAATTTAGGTACTTCAAAACTTTATCAGTTTGAAATAGAGACGGCTCGTGTTGGTCAGATCTGGTGATCTGCCTACTAGTAAAATAAAGGAAAAAATAAATAATAAATTTTGCAAATGGTACCTGTTTTATTATACTCTTGCCTTGCGAAATGTTGAAACTTAATTAATAGCATTTGTTGCCAATAGATGTTTAAATTTTATGGATAATTTTACTAAAACCATTATCACCGCAGTCAGCGTTGTCTAGAAAACACGACTTCATGTGTTTGTGAGGCGGTTAGCCGCATAGTCCAGACGCATAAGGTAGTAAGGCAGCTGCCATGACAACCTGATATCATTGTCGTTAGAAAATATCGGTATGGAGAACCATACATGACTTCCACATTCTAAGATTTATATTTAAAATCATTTTCGAAATGAAATATTACCATAGAAACTACTTCTTTCTACTTACTGCTTCAGCCTTAACCACAGTACTGTGGTCACTAACGTATACCACCTCACGTTATCGCACTCGATTTTCACTGATGATGGAAGTCGATGGTATTGCCGAAACGTCTGGTTTTATAGAAAACATTGGACTACGGCCAAATATCCCGGGAAGGAATTTTAACAAAAACTACTTCTTTGTTGCCGATAACGTTGTACACATATATACAAAATATATGCATAACATTAATGGCTTGTATAAGTTAATGATTGCTCTCCATTAAGTAGTGCTCAAGTTTCCAAAGTTTTAATATTATGATGTCCGTAATTAAAACATCAGAGCAGGTTTAGTGTGAATGAGGGTACACTGTGGACAAAAATTTTCAACATTTCCTATTGAGCGTTGCTTAGAGTAAAGCTGCGAATCTACAGTGTATGTTTCACAGAACAAACACGCGAAAAAGAAGGAGCGCTCCGAAGTCACTCATGGACCCTCAGCATCTTGCAGAGGGTTCATTCCCTAAAGACGAAAAGTCTGTCTATGAATCGTTCCTCTGTAAACACGTGCAGTTACACTGCCCAGTGATCCACAGGAAGCAAATTGATGTCCATTTTTTCGGCTTGCACGCGTTATGTTGGTGTGGGTTTCGGCACTTTCCATTTAAAAAGCGTGCAAATGTAAGAAAATAAACATCAGTGAGGCCAGAAATAACGTGAATGTTGTGTGTGTGTGTGTGTGTGTGTGTCTTCCCTGCCTTTTATTGCTGTAGTCATAATAATAAAATGGAAACGTAAACATTACATAACTGAGATATGCTTGCCTGCCACGAACGATATATTTTCTCTCATACATAATTTACATTAAAATGAAAAAATTATAATTTTATTGCCTGGCAACAAAATTATTTTATTTTTACTTCCATATTCCTTAAGGAAATGGAAGTATGGTGATGGCAAAAAAAATCGTGTTCGAGATTATTGCAGATTCTGATTGTACTACACTCAAACATGAAAAAAGTCGTTTTCCGAAAAGTGTCTGTGTGTGTGTCTGTGTGTCTGTGTGTCTATCTGTGTGTCTGTGTGTCTTAGATTTTTTTCTATGGCAAACGATAACTGCCGCAAACTCAAACAGAATAAAAAGATTATTTGCATACAGCCCTAAATTGTAGAGTTCTCAAGACCTATTGTTTTTTTTTGGTGAAGATCGGTTAAGGGAAAGGGGTAGTTTACCGGCAACGTTTTTTTAACAAGGGTATTTTCTATGGCAAACGATAACAGCCGCAAATTCAAACAGAATCAAATAATGTTTCGCATACATCCCTAAATTGTAGAGCTCTCAAGGACTTTCGATTTTGGTGAAGATCGGTTAAGGGGAAGGGGTAGTTTACCAGCAACGTTTTACGTTTCAACAACAGTAAAGTACTTGAAAATCCATTTAAACTTTTTGAAACAATGGTAATTGTTAAAAATAAAATAATTTTGTTGCCAGGCAATAAAATTATAATTTTTTCATTTTAATGTAAATTATGTATGAGTTAATATCTTTATATATATAATTCTTCTGTACGTGTGTATGTCACTGAACTCCTCCATGTATAAAATAATATATCGTTCGTGGCAGGTAAGCATATCTCAGTTATGTAATGTTTACGTTTCCATTTTATTATTATGCCTACAGCAATAAAAAGGCAGGTAAGACACACACACACACACACACACACACACACACACACACACACACACACACACACACACACACACACACACACACACAACATTCACGTTATTTCTGGCCTCACTCAAGTTTATTTTCTTACATTTGCACGCTTTTTAATTGGAAAGTGCCGAAACCCACACCAACATAACGCGTGCAAGCCGAAAAAATGGACATCAATTTGCTTCCTGTGGATCGCTGGGCAATGTAACTGCACGTGTTTACAGAGGAACGATTCATAGACAGACTTTTCGTCTTTAGGGAATGAACCCTCTGCAAGATGCTGAGGGTCCATGATTGACTTCGGAGCGCTCCTCCTTTTTCGCGTGTTTGTTCTGTGAAACATACACTGTAGATTCGCAGCTTTACTCTAAGCAACGCTCAATAGGAAAGGTTGAAAATTTTTGTCCACAGTGTACCCTCATTCACACTAAAGACTAAAGGTTCATTCCCTAAAGACGAAAAGTCTGTCTATGAATCGTTCCTCTGTAAACACGTGCAGTTACATTGCCCAGCGATCCACAGGAAGCAAATTGATGTCCATTTTTTCGGCTTGCACGCGTTATGTTGGTGTGGGTTTCGGCACTCTCCATTTAAAAAGCGTGCAAATGTAAGAAAATAAACATGAGTGAGGCCAGAAATAACGTGAATTGTGTGTGTGTGTGTGTGTGTGTGTGTGTGTGTGTGTCATACCTGCCTTTTTATTGCTGTAGGCATAATAATAAAATGGAAACGTAAACATTACATAACTGAGATATGCTTACCTGACACGAACGATATATTATTTTATACATGGAGGAGTTCAGTGACATACACACGTACAGAAGAATTATCTATATATATATATATATTTCAATCACTTTCTGCTACAGTCCGTTTCTTGATGTATATAATACTATAATACTTATAACTATTTTACCTCAAGATGTATTTTTTCTTTAGGGACATGTTTCGGGAGATCCTGTTCTCCCATCTTCAACCTTCGCCATCTTGCTTCTGGTGCAGTATTTGTGTGTTGGCTTCTGGATGTTATTATGGTGGTTTTTTGGTCTTTGGTCCTTCAATGTTGCATTATTGTGTGTGGTTGTGGTATCTGTTTTTGTATTTTGTGTATTTTCGATGTTGAGTGCTTTGAATATTGTGTCATGTTTTGTATTGATTTGTATTTGTTCTGGTATTAATTTGTTTTGTGTTTTATGTTTGTAAATCTGTAAATTTTCCCAAATGTTCATTATGGTGCCTTTGTGTGGTATATGTTTTATTAGTGTTACATTGGTTATGTCTGGGAATTCATGTCCTGTGTTTATTGCATGTGTGGCTAAATTGGATTTATATATGTTTGGTTTTTTGTATGCATTTAGGTGTTCAAAATAACGTTTTTTCAGCTGTTTTTTTGTTTGTCCTATATAACATTTATTGCAATCTTGGCATTCAATTTTGTATATACCGTTGGTTGTTGTATTATCTTTGTTGTGTGAGTTATTTAGATTTTGTAATTTATTTTTATTAGTTTTGTATGCTATTTTTATATCTGTGTTTTTAAATAGTTTTGTTAGTTTTGACATTTTATTATTTATATATGTGAATGTGGCCCATTTTTTGTTGTTGTTATTATTTATGTGTTGTTCAGTTTGATTAATTCTTAATTGTTCAGTTTTTATTTTGTATTTGATTTTATTTTCTATTTTGATCATAGTATTTTTATTGTATCCATTTGCGTAACCAATTTGGTGTATTATATTTCTTTCTTTGTCAGTTTCTTGTTTGTTTAGGGGTATTTTGTACATTCTGTTAAATAACGAATAAAAATAATAACTTAATACAATTTAACTTAAAACAATAATTTAATAATAACTAAAGCAGACAAAAGTCAAGCAACAGTAATCATTGATAAAACAGACTACATCAAAAAAACCGAAGACTTCATCAACAATAATAAATGCGTACAACTAGATAAAAACCCAACAGAAAACTATCTTAAACAAACAATAAAACTAATAAAAACAAATAAAAACATTTTCAACAATAAAAACATAGACATATATATAAACAATAATCCAGAACCACCTAAAATGAACAGCCAAATAAAAATACACAAATTAAACAACCCAATACGTCCATTAATCAATTTCAAAAAAGCTCCTACATACAAAATAGCAAGAATAATAGCACAAAAACTAAAAAATAACCAACTAACAAATAACCATCATAACATACATAATACATACGAATTAATAGACAAACTAAAAATAATAAATATAAATGAAAATACATTTTTCACATCGTATGACATAACAAACATGTACACTAATATCCCAGTAGAAGAAACAATTGACATAATAATAAACAAACTTATAGAACAAAATGAAAACAAACAATATATAACCGAAATAAAAAATAGTCTCCAACTAATACTAAAACAAAATTACTTTGAATTTAATAGCAAAATTTATCAACAGAAAGAAGGTTTAGCAATGGGATCACCATTATCAAGCATAATAGCAGAAATATTCCTACAACATATAGACACCAAAATACAAAATATCATAAAAACACATGACCCAGATGGCATATGGATAAGATATGTAGATGATGGACTATATGTATCAAATAACAAAAACACAAATGCAGAGAACATACTGAAACAAATCAATAACATACATCCCAAAATACAATTCACAGAAGAAAAAGAAAAACATAACAAAATCAACTATTTAGACATAACCATCACAAGATACAACAAACACATACAATATGCAATATATAGAAAACCAACTTCGACTAACATCATTATACCTAACCATTCTGACCACCCACCACAACATAAAATGGCAGCATTTTATTCGTTATTTAACAGAATGTACAAAATACCCCTAAACAAACAAGAAACTGACAAAGAAAGAAATATAATACACCAAATTGGTTACGCAAATGGATACAATAAAAATACTATAATCAAAATAGAAAATAAAATCAAATACAAAATAAAAACTGAACAATTAAGAATTAATCAAACTGAACAACACATAAATAATAACAACAACAAAAAATGGGCCACATTCACATATATAAATAATAAAATGTCAAAACTAACAAAACTATTTAAAAACACAGATATAAAAATAGCATACAAAACTAATAAAAATAAATTACAAAATCTAAATAACTCACACAACAAAGATAATACAACAACCAACGGTATATACAAAATTGAATGCCAAGATTGCAATAAATGTTATATAGGACAAACAAAAAAACAGCTGAAAAAACGTTATTTTGAACACCTAAATGCATACAAAAAACCAAACATATATAAATCCAATTTAGCCACACATGCAATAAACACAGGACATGAATTCCCAGACATAACCAATGTAACACTAATAAAACATATACCACACAAAGGCACCATAATAAACATTTGGGAAAATTTACAGATTTACAAACATAAAACACAAAACAAATTAATACCAGAATAAATACAAATCAATACAAAACATGACACAATATTCAAAGCACTCAACATCGAAAATACACAAAATACAAAAACAGATACCACAACCACACACAATAATGCAACATTGAAGGACCAAAGACCAAAAAACCACCATAATAACATCCAGAAGCCAACAAACAAATACTGCACCAGAAGCAAGATGGCGAAGGTTGAAGATGGGAGAACAGGATCTCCCGAAACATGTCCCTAAAGAAAAAATACATCTTGAGGTAAAATAGTTATAAGTATTATAGTAATATATATATATATATATATATATATTAACTCATACATAATTTACATTAAAATGAAAAAAATATAGTTTTATTGCCTGGCAAAAAATTATTTTATTTTTAACAATTACCATTGTTTCAAAAAGTTTTAATGAATTTTCAAGTACTTTACTGTTGTTAAAACGTAAAACGTTGCTGGTAAACTAGCACTTCCCCTTAACCGATCTTCACCAAACTCGAAAGTCCTTGAGAGCTCTAGAATTCAAGGGAGTATGCAAAAAATTATTTGATTCTGTTTGAATTTGCGGCTGTTGTCGTTTGCCATAAAAAATACGCTTGATAAAAAAACGTTGAAGGTAAACTACCCCTTCGCCTTAACCGATCTTCACCAAAAACAACAGATCTTGAGTACTCTGCAAATAAGGGCAGCATGCAAAAAATTATTTGATTGTGTTTGAATTTGCGGCTGTTATCGTTTGCCATAGAAAATAGACTTGTTAAAAAAACGTTACTGGTAAACTACCCCTTTCCCTTAACCGATCTTCACCAAAAACAAAAGGTCTTGAGAACTCTACAATTCAGGGCTGTATACGAAACATTATTTAATTCTGTTTGAATTTGCGGCTGTTATCGTTTGCCAAATAAAAAAATTTCCCTTGATAAAAAAAAACCGTTGCAGGTAAACTACCCCTTTCCCTCAACCGATCTTCACCAAAAGCAATAGGTCGTGAGTACTCTACAAATAAGGGTGTATGCAAAAAATTATTTTATTCTGTTTGAATTTGCGGCAGTTATCGTTTACCATAGAAAAAAAATCTACACATAGACACACAGACAGACACACAGACACACAGACACACACAGAGACACTTTTCGGAAAACGACTTTTTTTCATATTTTGAGTTTAGTACAATCAGAATCTGCAATAATCTCGTACACGATTTTTTTTGCCATCACCATACTTCCATTCCTTAAGGAATATGGAAGTAATAAAATAATTTTGTTGCTAGGCAATAAAATTATAATTTTTTCATTTTAATGTAAATTATGTATGAGTTAATATCTTTATATATATAATTCTTCTGTACGTGTGTATGTCACTGAACTCCTCCATGTATAATATAATATATCGTTCGTGGCAGGTAAGCATATCTCAGTTATGTAATGTTTACGTTTCCATTTTATTGTTATGCCTACAGCAATAAAAATGCAGGTAAGACACACACACACACACAATTCACTTTATTTCTGGCCTCACTCATGATTATTTTCTTACATTTGCACGCTTTTTAAATGGAAAGTGCCGAAACCGACAACAACATAACGCGTGCAAGCCGAAAAAATGGACATCAATTTGCTTCCTGTGGATCGCTGGGCAATGTAACTGCACGTGTTTACAGTGGAACGATTCATATACAGACTTTTCGTCTTTAGGGAATGAAAACTCAGCAAGATGCTGAGGGTCCATGAGTGACTTCGGAGCGCTCCTTCTTTTTCGCGTGTTTCTTCTGTGAAACATACACTGTAGATTCGCAGCTTTTCTCTATGCAACGCTCAATAGGAAATGTTGAAAATTTTTGTCCACAGTGTACCCTCATTCACACTAAACCTGCTCTGATGTTTTAATTACGGACATCATAATATTAAAACTTTGGAAACTTGATCACTACTTAATGGACATCAATCATTAACTTATACAAGCCATTAATTTTATGCATATATTTTATATATATATGTGTACAACGTTATCGGCAACAAAGAAGTAGTTTTTGTTAAAATTCCTTCCCGGGATATTTGGCCGTAGTCCAATGTTTTCTACAAAACCAGACGTTTCGGCAGTACCATCGACTTCCATCATCAGTGAAAATCGAGTGCGATAACGTGAGGTGGTATACGTTAGTGACCACAGTACTGTGGTTAAGGCTGAAGCAGTAAGTAGATAGATTTAGTTTCTATGGTAATATTTCATTTCGAAAATGATTTTAAATATAAATCTTAGAATATGGAAGTCATGTATGGTTCTCCATACCGATTTTTAACAATTACCATTGTTTGAAAAAGTTTAAATGAATTTTCAAGTACTTTACTGTTGTTAAAACGTAAAAGGTTGCAGGTAAACTACCCCTTCCCCTTAACCGATCTTCACCAAACTCGAAAGACCTTGAGATTTCTACAATTCAGGGACGTATGCAAAACATTATTTGATTCTGTTTGAATTTGCGGCTGTTATCGTTTGCCATAAAAAATACTCTTGTTAAAAAAACGTTGCTGGTAAACTACCCCTTCCTCTTAACCGATCTTCACCAAAAACAATAGGTCTTGAGAACTCTACAATTCAGGGCTGTATACGAAACATTATTTAATTCTGTTTGAATTTGCGGCTGTTATCGTTTGTCAAATAAAAAAATAACCCTTGTTAAAAAAAAACCGTTGCAGGTAAACTACCCCTTTCCCTCAACCGATCTTCACCAAAAACAATAGGTCGTGAGTACTCTACAAATAAGGGTGTATGCAAAAAATTATTTGATTCTGTTTTGGCAAACGATAACAGCCGCAAATTCAAACAGAATCAAATAATGTTTCGCATACAGCCCTGAATTATAGAGTTCTCAAGACCTTTTGTTTTTGGTAAAGATCAGTTAAGGGAAAGGGGTAGTTTACCAGCAACGTTTTATGTTTTAAAAGGGTATTTTCTATGGCAAACGATAAGAGCCGCAAATTCAAACAGAATCAAATACGTTTTTGCATACAGCCCTGATTTCTTGAGTACTAAAGATCTACTGTTTTTGGTAAAGATCGTTTAATGTAAAGGGGTAGTTTACCAGCAACGTTTTTTGTTTTATCAAGGGTATTTTGTATGGCAAACGATAACAGCCGCAAATTCAAACACAATCATATAATATTTTGCATACAGCCCTGAATTGTAGAGTTCTCAAGATCTACCGTTTTTGGTGAAGATCGGTTAAGGGAAAGGGGTAGTTTACCTGCAACGTTTTATGTTTTAAAAGGGTATTTTCTATGGCAAACGATAACAGCCGCAAATTCAAACAGAATCAACTACGTTTTTGCATACAGCCCTATTTTGTTGAGTACTAAATACTTATTGTTTTTGGTGAAGATCGGTTAAGGGAAAGGGGTAGTTTACCAGACACGTTTATTGTTTTATCAAGGGTATTTTATATGACAAACGATAACAGCCGCAAAGTCAAACAGAATCATATAATATTTTGCATACAGCCCTGAAATGTAGAGTTCTCAAGACTTGTTGGTTTTGGTGAAGATCGGTTAAGGGAATAGGGTTGTTTACCAGCAACATTTTATGTTTTATCAAATGTAATTTTTTTTATGACGAACGATAACTGCCATATATTAAAACAGAATCAATTACTCTTCTGCATACCTTTTTGAATTATAAAGAACTCAAGGTCT
Source organism: Magicicada septendecula (assembly GCA_034769895.1). Lineage (NCBI taxonomy): Eukaryota > Metazoa > Arthropoda > Insecta > Hemiptera > Cicadidae > Magicicada > Magicicada septendecula. Next base: position 121,116,750 of record CM068369.1, read on the forward strand.
GTTGATTTTGTTGAAGATCGGTTAAGGGAAAGGGGTAGTTTACCTGAAACGTTTTATGTTTTAACAAGGGTATTTTTTTTATGACAAACGATAACTGCCGTAAATTCAAAGAGAATCAACTAATGTTTTGCATACAGCCCTAAATTGTAGTGTTCTCAAGACCTATTGTTTTTGGTGAAGATCGGGTAATGGAATAGGGTACTTTACCTGCAACGTTTTATGTTTTATCAAGGGTGTTTTCTATGGCAAACGATAACAGCCGCAAATTCAAACAGAATCAAATAATTGTTTGTATACAGACCTTAATTGTAGAGTACCCAAGACCTGTCGTTTTTGGTGAAGATCGGTTAAGGGAAAGGGGTAGTTTACCTGCAACGGCTTTTTATCGAGGGTAATTTTTTCTATAGTAAACGATAACAGCCGCAAATTCAAACAGAATCAAATGATGTTTTGCATACTGCCCTGATTTGTAGAGTACTCACGACCTATGGTTTTTGGTGAAGATAGGTTAAGGGAAAGGGTAGTTTATCACCTAAGTTTTGTTTTAAAAAGGGTAATTTTTTTATGACGAACGATAACTGCCGAAAATTCAAAGAGAATCAAATAAGTTTTTGCACACTTGCCTGATTTCTAGAGAACTCAAGGTTTGTTGATTTTGGAGAAGATCGGTTAAGAGAAAGGGGTAGTTTACCAGAAACATTTTATGATTTAACAAGAGTAAAGTACTTAATTTTTATAAATAAAGTATCCTGATAAGAAGCTCATAATAATCCACTGTTGTAGAAACGTAGATGAAATATCTATAAATGAAGAGGTTAGGTGAACGGGGTGGGGGTAATTTTCTATTACTAAAAATTATAGTTGAACGGGGAGGGGAGAATTTTGTATACGTGTACTACGTTATCGGCTACAAAGAAGTAGTTTTTTGTTAAAATTGCTTCCCGGGCTGTTTAGCCGTAGTCCAATGTTTTCTGTAAAACCAGACTTTTCGGCAGTGCCATCGACTGCCATCATCAGTGAAAATCGACTGCGAAAACGTGAGGTGGTATACGTTAGTGACCACAGTACTGTGGTTAATGCTGAAGCAATAAGTAGAAAGACGTAGTTTCTATGGAAATATTTCATTTCGAATATGATTTTAAATATAAATCTTAGAACATGGAAGTCATGTATGGTTCTCCATACCGATTTTTTTACTATCCATGCCCCTCTATTAAAACTATAAATATTACACAAGTAATTAATTTACTGTTCCAATGTTTGGTTGTTAATTATTTTTAATCCGATTGACTCCACTTCACTGAAAGTAATAATATAAAGTTCAATTATGAATTTTACATGATGTCCTTCCACTGAGACAGATCACTAGCCATAACTATGTATGTTATCTCGCCAGCGAATTCTTGGTTTCCTCTATTCTACTTTGTCTCAATTGCCCTTATACACCTTTTCCACACTCGGCATTGTCCGTTCTTTTCACTCGTGTCACACTTTATTCGTATGTTCAATAATGTATTAAGTTCCAGCCCTTATTTGTTTGTTGTAGTCACAACTATAGCTGCTGTTGTATAATTGGCCGAAATTAATGTAACTGCAGGAGACAAAGGAAACTCAGAAGTGATTATAAAATCAAACAACGCATCAAATAAGATATCGCGATAAAGCTTCATTTGAAATTATGCTAGAAGTTTAGAATTTTATCTGTAATATGTTTTTCATATTGAACTTTGCAATATACCTATTCATTGTTGGTTTAACTTAAAATGTTCAATTGACAGAAACTGTATATATAGTCTGAAATGCGCTCTGATTCAGTGACTGCTCTGAAATGACGGTACTGCAATCAGCATATCCGCGATGTTCATTGCGCGCAATTGAGAGTAAGACGATAGCTTTCCGAAGAAAGTCTTCTAGAGTTTGAAGCAAGTATCGCTACATTAATTAGAGTCACTTATCGTAAAGGAAAGTATTATTTTTGAATGTTTGCTATCCAGCCATTTATTGACGACGTCAGAGATTGTTAACTAGATAGAGTGTTATGACATCGGAACAGCTAGTTCGTGTGTGTGTGTGTGTGTGTGTGTGTGTGTGTGTGTGTGTGTGTGTGTGTGTGTGTGTGTGTGTGTGTGTGTGTGTGTGTGTGTGTGTGTGTGTGTGTGTGTGTGTGTGTGTGTGTGTGTGTGTGTGTGTGTGTGTGTGTGTGTGTGTGTGTGTGTGTGTGTGTGTTAGAGAGGGGCAAGGAGAGGAGTTAAATGGTAATTGTCAGAGTGTTTTCGAAATCCGAGGTTACAGACAATTAAACAAGTGACTTATGTGTAGCATACCAATGAAAGGATCGTATAGTAACTTTGTTATCTATTTTTACAATAAACGATTCTGTTTTGCGAATTGTTAATTTTAAAAGTAAGTACTACACTAAGTTACTGAATTGACTATTACATGATGATAATATTATGCCTATCTTTAAATAGGCTACTTGAAAATGTTCCATGAGCAGTTTTTACAAATCTTAGATAGAAAAATATCTGTGTTATATATCTATTTTGTTAAAATATCTATAATCTATCTATTATTACAAAAATTACTGTTCCACTCTAATAAAACATAAAAATAAAACAAATTTTAAAAATATTGACTTTTAGTTTTAATAAAGCTTTTTTTATAATAAACTTTCTATCTTAACTGTCAATAACATGAAAACAGTTTAGTCTTAAACAATGGCAAGTAGGGCCTACCTGATGCCTTGGGCTAAAAGTTTCTTTTTTACTTCACTCTTCCAACCAATTTGAGCTTTTCCGTACGGTGGAAAACTTTTGTTTACCGTAGTATCTATTTTAAAAATTAGATCTTATAGAACAATAACAAAACCTTACAACAAAGTACTTCAGATTACAACAATTGTCGCTAAACAACAATGGAATGTAGCTTATGCGTACTGTAGTTATACGATAAAGGAATTGTTTCTTCAGTAGAAACAACTGATTTGATTCTCACCAATGTTCCCCTTGACCAGCTCTACCGTCATCATTTTTCCCCTTCTGCTAAACTCAGCATCAAATATCTATTGATCCTCATAATTTTTCCCAGCACCGAATTGACATAAGTATAGCATTCTGTGTACATAATAAGAACATTTTACTGTCATAAAATTTTAGTTTTCCTGACTCTTATCGTTTATCCCTCTGACCCTTCATATGCTATTTAGTTATTAACTTTATTCTGTTCCTATAAATTCAGAATGTGACGTCGTGTTTCAAAATAACGGATGAATGTAGAGTTCATATCTTTACCTACAGAAACGTCCTGTAGGTAAAGATACAACATCTTTGAATAAATAAAAACCACCTCAGCCACTTAGCGTAGGGCCACGTGAAGTATTCATTAAGTTGGAATATGATAAAGTGAAACTCCGGCCTTCACAAATTTGCTACAAGACAACTGAGCGCATTTTAATTATTCAAATATGTTGTAATTTTGTTGCACAAAAATAACAGAAGTGTGTGCACTTTTGTCTCGTTTGTTAATGAATAAAGTTAGTTTGTGAGATACTTCGAGGACATAATTACAGACTCCCCTGTTTTTAGTTAGTGTAACCTTTAAACTACAGGTGCTACGTTTCTAACGATTTTTTAATTTTAGTCATACGTTTAGAAACAAAAAATTATTTTTCATCATAGCCACATTGACTACATAATCTTTGTTTAGAAATTACTCATCCTTGTTTATTGAGAACTTCTTTGCTTAACGATGTAGGCCACTCTCCTAACTATATTTTCGAATGTCCTTTCCGATAAAAAGTTGTACACATATAATTGTATGTTTATGTACGTTACATGTTCACGTATAATCTCTTTTACTGTTAAATAGATAAATTGTAAGGTATATAACAATCGTTGGCACTCGTAAATATTATGGTCTTTATCCAGAGCTGTTGAACGCAATAACTATTTCTGGAAGCGGTTACAGGAACATGCGGTTTATATTTAACATGCAAACCCTCTATTTACCAATTGCAGCTTCACAAAGAATATAATTTCTTTACAAAAAAAGAAAAAATAGAAACATTTTCATTTTATCTATTGTCTATTAGTAAGCTATAAATCCTATCAGAATTCTACATTCAGTAAACTGGTTGGAAGCACTTTCCTTATTTATGCTCTCCGCGAATTCTGTAAAGTAACTTCAAATCGGAGTAATTGTTTTGTTCACAAGTCTTGGGTCCTGTAGTATTTGTCGTTTTATTAAAGCTTGGCTACATCGTGACGTTTTCCAAGAACTTTTCTCTTATTTACGATATCTATTATTCACTCCTACATTGTGCTAAAACGGCAGTTTGAAAAGTGTATTATAGAAACAAATCTTTCTGCTAACAGTATGTTGTCATATCTAACACACAGAAAAGAATTATATCTTCTTGGAAGCTGTCGTAAACATTATTTGTTACTTAGCTGAGATAATGCAGTATATTAATGCACTTTGAGTTTAAAAGACTTGTCTGCCTGCGGGCTAAATTTTATTGTTGAAAGTGTATACAGTTGGTTTGAGTTTTCCGATCTTAAAACGTATATTCAGACCTATATAGAACCTACTGTCTCTTAATAGTCAACAATTAATTATCCTCGTTTTTCCTGTTCCGCGTAAAAGTCCGTACCATTTATCTTCTGTTTTTCAATGCTAAAACAAAACACAAGAATGTACTGCATTGGAAAAACTATATTTATAAAAACGAGTACTTTATAAGCTTTTATTTTTTTCAAGTTCATAATACTGAATCTATTACAGGCCATGACTCCACAAGAAAAACACAAAGGTACAAAGGTTTAAAAATACAAACACTTGGTAGTTTTATAATTTACAAAAATTGTGAACTACAAAGTGTTAATGTTTTCAAAACTATATAGTAATATGTTTCACCAAGTGCCCAACGAGTCTTCAATCAATATCGTAATTCAGAAAGTATTAATAGACATATTAACCTTTTTCAATCCGCGTTGTTACTTATTTTTTATATAGCAGATTGGATTTAAAGTTCAGCTAGTCATTCATTCCGCTATACGATACCGCCTCGAACCTCCTTTTTTAGATAGAGACAGACACCAGGTCAGTGGTTGACTAAACGTGAATACCTACTGACGCGTATACAAAGCAAATTTCTTGTTTCTGAGTCAACGGAAGCTCCCGGGAAAGATGTTTCTAATAACGACGTTAGGCAAGATGTTGTTGACGATAACCAAACAGACTTAGACCAGCTAATGGCTTATAGTTCGTCAGTACACGACACAACCTGCATGATTACAGCAAAACTAGTGGTTGAGCAGGAGATTCGTCTTCGTGGAAATTTTATGTTCGGATCACCCGAGACCGAATTTGAAGAGTTGCAGAATTATTCTTCCTATGTAGACCAACTGGCTAGACTACCTAGATTGCCGGAAAAAGTGTACTGCAGAGACAGTTTTCAAATTTTGGACGAACAGGCTTAAGGAGAGGGCTCTGCTATGACAATTACATAACGTACTCGAAACATCGTGAGGGTCATTCTACACGTGTCACGACTAGCCCAGAGAGCGGGGTCTGTGTCAAGGCCGTTAACTCACGTAGCCTCTAAACTAAAAAAAATTGGATTTTTAACAGATGACAACCTCCTACGAGGGACACTTTAAGATCTGATGATGAAGCACATGCTTTGAAACGCGTCATCAATATAAAAAAAGTGACAAGGCGGATAGAAACAAATTAGTGTGTCTGTTTTCGTTCAAGTGACTTGGAAACCATTGTAGGATGAACATGCATAAGAAATTATTGTAAAGTAGCAACACAAAAAGAAAAAGTGAAACTTTGTAGGTTTAGTTTAATCGTTTGCTTGTTTCCATGGTAGCGGTCGACTTATTCAGCCTGTCACGCGTGTAATTGGTTTGACCTTTCCGAGACCTACTTAATATGAACATAGCGTACACAAAGCATACACCACATTGTCGGGGTTTCATCTGACTTATTTATCCTTTTGTTAACTTTGTCTCTTTTAGATTTTCCCTGACAATGTGCTTATACCTCAGACGATGTCAAACCATAAATAGCACACACAATATGAAACCGGGAAACGTACGTGCACCAGAATAATTTCTCAGTAAAGCTGAAAATATTCTGATTATTTATTTCCTTTAACTACACGAGTTTGTCGGATACTGCTAAGTATGAGTTCGTTGTCAATTAAAAAACAATTGAATGTTTACTCGTAAAAAAATATTTTTTTAAAATAAATTGTTCGTATTGTAAATTAAAATATAATTAAATAAATACATTCCTTGTTTCCATAATTACCATTAGTTCTTGACATAAGTAGGAACTGTTGCTACCTTGCTTCATTCCATTTCCACTTCACGAGTAAATTATTGTTGATTCACTTTATGTACATAGAATATAACTTTGCGTAAGTATGATTTTAGAAACGTCTGAAACAAACACAGCGTCTATAATGTTAAACGTCTCGTAACAAACACAAGATATCATCTAACTGACACTGTTGCAATAAAAACTACAAAACACCAATTATACAAGTTGGCACACAGTTTATAATTCACAAGCATCAGTTTTCACTAAACCGTTATTGATGACATATGCACCAACCACAAGTCACAAAATTTCAAAAAAACTTTTATTGCTTCGCAAGTGCTAACTGGCTGACTGCGCAGTGGTTTTCTGTGTTCATAGTTGGTATGATGCTATTAGAGACTTCCACGACCGTCAGTAGGTGAAGAATAATCAACCATCCTGCGAAGGGTATAGAAAGCTCAACATAACATAACCTAACATCATTCGAGGCAGCGAGCTTTGCCGACCTTGTAAACGACGCTGCTATGCAAGTTGTATATCTCATAGACCCACCTCCTTAAATCTGTTCGTCCCGTTTGGAAATCGAATCATTTGGTAAACTCGATGAGATCCAGGTGTAAACGTACGCCACCTTTTTCTAGAGCTTTGAAGAAGCTTTTAGCCGCAGTCCGTAAAGTAATTAAGCGCTATATGATGCTGCAGCTGTCTGACTCTTTAGGATGCACAATGTACATTGTAACGCTGGTGAATGCGGCTGGTTTATTTTTCACGAGTCCATTAACAATCAATTTCTGAAGCGTGGAGACTCTGTGCTGTTCAGGAGCTTTACTCCTTCAGCTGTTGCGTTTCTGCTTTTTTACTCCTCCGATTTTTAGTCTCCCAAAATTCTGCTAGAAATGAACACGTTTCTCATATTATACTACTTGGATCATCTGCATATTGCTTTGGTTCGAAAAGCCGTTATAGAAATACTAACTACTAAAAATTTTCCTGCTCTTCTTACTGTGCATTAAAAAGATAATGTAATATGGAATCGATTGACTAAAAAAGTGTTGACATAGTTTTATTAATATTGGTTGACAAATAGGCAGTTCCAAATTACTGGAGAAGGAAACAAGAGCGTCCGAGCGATTCTGATGCTGTGTTTTTTCCACACTTATTGTAATTTACTATCTAACAAGTCGATGAAGGTAAGGAGAGCAATCCGCATCCGGATTTCCTGGACTCTTTGGAATACACCAAACTAGTCAATCTGTCCAAGGTTTAATATAGTCTGTCGCTGATTGTAGACAAACACTCAAAATGTAAATGAATGCTTCAGGAAAAGATAGCAGAGAGAGAGAGAGAGAGAGAGAGAGAGAGAGAGAGATAGCCAGACAGACAGAGGGAGGGAGGGACCTTTCTTAGAAGGTATGTTGACACCTATGACTCTTAATTTTAGTTATTATACAGAGTGTTCAAGTCAAGTAGACCACGATTAGAATCTTGTAAGGTTTTCTTGTTATTTTCCAAGATGGCATCGAACTTAATTTTTTTCTGATAGTAAACCTTCGAACTTGTATTAATATTTTAAGCCTGCTTTGCTCTTAAATGTTTTTTCTTACAAGCTAATGTTTATTATGAAACAAACACTTTCAGGCGTAAGACAAGGTTATTTTCTGTTACGATTACTTTTTAACCTTTATCTAGATGATCTCCTCAAATTGTGGAAAGAACAACACCCTGGCGGTATTAGAATCCTCCGAAATAAAAGCTTGAAAACGATTCTCTTCACAGATGAACAAGCTATATTCGTCACCTCAGAAGAAGATCTCTAGCAAGCAATATACATCTTACATAAAATATAAAAAGAATATAATTGTAACATATCTGAATCAAAGACCAAAGTAATGGCCTTTATAGAAGATGAAACGGTTTGGACTAAAATATGCGTAGACAGCACATGCATAGCAGAAGTAAAACATTTCAACAAACTTGGACGTGACGTTACTTATGATCAAGACAGAGATGTAGAAAATAAAGTGACGAGAATGTGTGGAACGATTTGGAGAACGTTGAGAAATTAATGTAGAATAGAAAACTAACTAAAAATTTTAAACAATAGCAATACCTACACTACTCTATGGTTCTAACACTTGGGTCAAAAAAAAAAAAAAATGAACAGAAGACATAAACAGCAGAAATTAAATTTCTAAGATTAGTTAAACGGTGTATTAGACGAGATCATATAAGAAATGAAGAGATAAGATGTTATTTAGAAATTTTGCAGTAATGAAAGGAATAAAGAATACAGAAAAAGAATATGCATTGTAAAACGTCTGTGTGTGTCGTGTATTAAAATAATTAATGTTGTGTAATTGGAAGTTTTATCGAACGTAAATTGTGTCGTTCGGAAGCGTCTGGTAGCCTGCGTGCCTTACCTGTCCCTTCTCCCACTTTTGTAATTCCCGATAGGCGCCAAATTGTTTTACGAGAAAACAATTAAAAGTTTTTACCTGTATGGTTTGACAGTGCACTAGTGTAAATTTGAATCGTTCGCCGACTGGCATGAAACCGATTCTCGTTTGAGTGGGGGAAAACGTGTTGCCAACTTGAATAATGTTGGTTATGTTGACTCACTGCTATTAAACAAAACATACATAATATTCTCTATAAATAAATACTGGACAGTTATTCTCGGTACACATTTTTTTATTTAGGCTCTGAATTATTAGTTCTTGTTAACGCTTTATACAAAATAATAATTGATATAGTTTTAGCCTCGGCAAAATATAGTCGCTCAGTCAGCGGATTGCTGGGTTGGCAGTACAATGTTTTTATTAGATGCAAAACAGCGTTGGTTATTATTTACAAAATTAAATCTGCCTATAGAGTGCTTTTAAGTACGATACAGAAGTTTTTACAACAAGATAACAAATTAGAACATATCACTTAAAGTTTGTGATCATTAAAATTACACAAGGTTTGCTATAAATTAAATATTGTGGTGTTGAAGTGTGACAGTGTCGTTGTGTAACATAGGTTATCATGTGTTCATTCAATGTTTACAAAGTTATTTCTTTATTTTATCAATCCTTGAAAATATATTCAGTGATAGTGAGAGTTTTATTACATAGTTAGAATTTTAGAAAGAGAATTTGTTTTATAATAATCAAATAAATTCAGCAATGCTCAACGTTAGTAGATATGATGGGTATTGTCAGTCGTCCATGCAAAGTAAAGGGTCGATGTTGATTCTTCCTACTTCAGTCTTGGGCTCAAAAATTGGTTGTCATCTTCTTCAAGTCGAATTACAGGTATTTTCCGGTCATCTGGATTAATTCCGAGCTGATCCTTGGTGTAGATTAGTTGTAATGGCCTCTCAACTGTTGTCCTGGTACTCCTTCTCAAAATTGTGGGCATTTATACTCTTTGTGTTGAAGATTTGGGCCCTTCACGGCGTGGCGTCTCTCCAGTTTAGCGTCACTACATCAAGTATTGTTCCTAACTGAAATTAGTCAATATTCGGTTGTTGTCATGGTTACTTAAAGTTTTTGATTGGCTGAAATTGGCTAAAGAGTATTGTTAGGGTATTTGAATTTATATTTAAACTGGTTACAGATCTTCTAAATGTAATTAATCTTCAGTACTCCCTTTTTAGTAGTAAATATTATCACCACTGTTTATATTTTGGCTCAAGGATTAATTTGACATCCAATATTATAGTGTTCACTTAGGTATCAACATTTTGACAGTTTTGTGAATTTTATTTAATTATACTGTTTTCTTAATTTACATTATTATCATCATATTTCTGCCTTAACATGATTGTCTATTTGTATTTCATAGTTTATGTGGTTTAGTCTTCCTAATGTCAGTGTTTAATTCTATAAATTGAAGTTTTTTGTAGTTGACAGTTGGGAATTTGCTTAGGCTTAAACAGCAATTGACTATTTTTCTTTAATTACTGATACTACATTTTATTCTCCTTGTAATGGGTCCTGATTGTTTTAATACAAGATTCTGTTCATTTGTTCAATGTTTAGGTCGGTTCTTGTAATTGTGTGTAATTTTATTGTTTCCCTATATTAATTTGTCTACTGTCATAACTCACTTTTAGTGTCATTGTATCTAAATGTATTGTTTGTTTCTTGTTTACTGGTTTCTGTTGGTTTTAAAAATCTTATTTCTTACAACATATAACATAACATCTAATGGTTTAACAATTCCCATAGCTATAATTCTTATCATTTAAACATAATTATTTGGAACATAAACCTTAGTCATTAAAACATAATTCTTATTCATTTAACACATACTTATTTGAAATATATTGTCCACTCCTACTCTTCAGTGAGTAATAATTATTTTATAGTGTCATCAAAGGAAAACAAACATATTTGAAATATATTATCCACTCATACTCTTCAGTGAGTAATAATTATTTTATAGTGTCATCAGAGGAAAACAAACATATAAACATTGTTTAATCTTTTAGATTGTAATAGAAAATCCTTACCACTAAACTTATTTGACCTTGTGTCATTAATTACGTAACCTTATCCTAGTTCACTATCTCTTACTAAATCATATAATGATTATTAATTGTTTTTTATAATTTAATCTTATAGAAACTCTCTATATGGTGATTTAACACACTAATAGTCTATGTTTCTTAACTTTCCTAAAACTATGAATTGTCCCTTAGGCATACAATGTTAATTAACACCCATTTAAAAACCATAGTAATTAATGATTACTAATACTAACTTAAGTTTAATAATATTAGTTTGTGTAGTTATATTTTGGGTGTCCACTCATATCGGCATTTCCACTATCACAGTCCTTCCTGTGTTTGGCCAATATTAGATCTCACTCACACATAACTTATCACTTATAATTTAGTTTATTCACTTATAAACTTTGGACACTGCTTTATCAGTGTTTTTATCACTTTTCAATGGGGTTTTATTCTCACTTTGGGGTATTAACACTAACACCTTACACTCAATCTTCTTTTAGTGTTACTGGCGGGTGAATATTATTGTATTGCTTACTGAAAATTCTCTTTCTTACATCTATTTGGAAAATGTTCACCATCATTACAATTTACTACTCTCATTCTATTGTGTTTTATTGTACCACTGATATGTTATGTTAGTATCGTGCTAATGTGATTTGTCCTAGTTTACTCTATCTGTTTGGGTTATTGTGCCCTTCTATATCTTAAGTACTTAATAATTAGTATTTCTAACTTGTCTGTCCTTACAATTATTAATATTATATACAATTTTCATTAGTGAGTCTATTTCTTTGGTTTAACACAAGTTTTGTATTCCTTCTTGGTTCACTTTATTTTGTCATACTTTATACGTCACTTCCTTAGTGTTGTGGCTGATTGTATCATTACACTTCCATGTTAATTGTTTGTTAGTCACTATTCTTCTTATTTACACACTTATGTTGGTGCGGTGGCTAGTTCTAGTCCATTTGCAGTTGTCATTATTTATGTTATTCTTGGTCCTTTGGGGCTAGTTCTACTCTCTCACTTACCACCTATTGGGCTATTCAGGTTAAATCGCCTTATTTCTGTATTTACCATTTTGGTTTGTTTGTTTGTTACTACTTTATTAATATAAGTTACTGTTCTGACTACCTTGATATGTCTGATCGTTTTATTATTCTGATTCACCCATTCTTCAATTCTAATTCATCCCTTTTTATTCTAGTGTTAATGATTAAATAATTTATCTTGTCATGTTTTCTTCATTATGGTTAGGTGAAGATATGTACCATTACATATTGCGTTGCCACTAAAATTGATTATTTCAACAAATATCGTTCAGTTTTTTGATTGGAATTATCAATCTTTATTTCATTTTATTTTTTTAATCACTGGTTATTTTAGAGCAATAGGTTCTTTTTATTTTTGAGTGTCAATATTCTTCTTGATCTTTGTATCGTATTTTAGTTTAATGTTCTTATCCCTTTGATATCTAATTCCCTAACATTTTTCCCTATCATTATATTGAATCGGATCGGAGGGGTACTTTTGACTCCATTGCTCCGCCGTAAATACACATTTGATTGCTGGACTTATCTACAGTCAATCATTATAAAATTATACAAGTAGTCTTAGTGCGACTATAAAATAAATATCATTTGTAGGATTCTTCACATTATTATTATTTAGTTTATACAATACATTATTTCAAATTATATTCTTTTTCTTTTATTCACACTGTCTAGCTCTTCGTGATTCGATATTATTAGTGGGTATGGTATACATGATCTTTTTATTATTTGTTTTGGTTTATGTTTCTTACTGTTTAACACTAGTTATTTATTAATTGGTTTCGGGATTTTTTTTTCGTTTTTAATAATATTTTTTCATAGAGGTTTGGTTAAATGTCCCCTTTCTTCTTTGTGTTTTTGGGTCTACGATCTCATATGTATTATTTTGGTTGTCTTTGCTTACTATGTAGGGTCCTGTGTACAGTAACAATAGCTTCTTGGCTATCCCTTCCATGGTGCTTGGTAATCCTCTGTTTTTGAGTAATATTTGCTCTCCAATCTGATATTGTATGGGCTTCGGTTGCATTTGCTTATATTTTTCTCTGATTTTGTCAGTCTTTTCTAATATTTTATTGTGAAATTGAACTTCATCGAATTGATATCCTTCGTAATTCGGAAATTGGACTAGGGAAGTAATTTTTCTTGGTGGTGGTCTTTGGAACATTGCAGTATATGGTGTTGTTTCAATAAATTGGTGGTGCGATAAGTTTATAAAATTTTCGGCTGCTGGTATGTATTTAGACCATTCATTGTGTTGCTCATAACAATATGTACGGAGAATTCTCCCCACTTCTCTCAAGACTCGCTCTGCAGGGTTGCTGCTGGGATGGTACACTGATGTCTTGTACGTTTTTATTCCATGATTTAGTAAAGTGTTCTTCCATCTATTTCCCTTGAATTGCGTTCCATGATCAGTAATGATGCATTTGGGCATTCCCACTTCACTAATGTATGGCTCTAGGATTATTTTTAAAATTTTTTCGGTAGTGGCACGATTGATGGGGAAAAGCTTTGTGAACTTTGTGTAGTGGTCAAATACAATGATGAGGTATTTGTATTGGTGCCTTCCTCCACTACGCGGAAATGGTCCGCATATGTCAACGAAGATTTTCTCTAATTTACAAGATATAGTTATAGGTATCATGGTTCCCTCCTTTCTGTTATTGTTGACCTTCACTAGTTGGCATATGTGACATTGCTTTATACATTTCCTTACCTTTCTGTTAGCATCCTTCATGTATACATGCTCTTGTAAGGCTTTTACCACTTTTAATGCGTCCATGTGCCCATATCTCTCACGGTAATCGAGAATTAAGTCCTTCTCTGTGGCTTGAGGTATTGCTATTTTCCACGTTATGAATTTATTTTGTGGTTTTATGAAAAGTATCCCTTGGTGTTTGCAATAATATTGGGATATGTGGTCATCTTTGTCTGTTAAGCGTGATAGAATTTTGCTTAGTTTGGGATCTTGTGCTTGTTGTCGTTCCATTTCTTTCATAATGTTGGCCAAATCAGTTCTGTTTTTAATTGTGTGGTATATTTTGATAACAGTTTCCTTTTCTCCTTCGTACGTCTGCTCTTTAATGTTTACTCTGGATAGGGTATCTGCTACAATGTTTTTCTTGCCTGGGATGTATTCCCAATTTAGATCATACTCCTGCAATACCAAACTCCATCTAGTCAATCTTACATGACTTAACTTACAATTTCTAAGGAATGATATGTACTTGTGGTCAGTCCTCACTGTAATCGGTTATCCCAATATGTAGGTTCTAAATTTTCCACATGAGAACACAACGCTCAGCAATTCCTTCTCAGTAACGTTATAATTTCTTTCACTGCTGTTTAGCACTCTACTTGCGAAACTTATCACACAATGATTTCCCTCATCATCCTCCTGGTACAAAACGGATCCAAGGCTAACGTCACTGGCGTCGCAATTTAAATGGAATGGTTTAGTGAAATTAGGATGACGTAACATTACTGATTCAATGAATTTATTTTTAATCAGTTGGAGTGTTATATCTTGTTCGACTCCCCACGTCCATTTGTTCTTAGATGACAGTTGGTGTGAAAATTTGGCTGTCATTTCAGAATAATTCTTTTGGAACTTTCGGTAATAATTGCATAGACCGAGAAATGATTGGAGTTGTTTCTTATTTTTTGGTGTTGGAAACTTCTGTATGCACTCCACCTTTTCTTGTGATGGTGTTATCCCATTTCCAGACAAGTTGAACCCTAAAAATTGCACTTCATCAGATAAAAATTTGGATTTTTCCAGCTTGAGGGTTATATGGTTATTTGATAGTTTTTTCAGCACATATTCTACTCGGTGACAATGTTAGTCCCACACATCTGAAGTTATTAACAAGTCGTCTACATAGACTGTTGTGAACTGCAACGCATCTGGTCCATAATTTTTACAAATACTGCTACCGAATTCACCAATCCGAAGGGTAATCTTTTGAATTGGAAGTTCCGTCCTTCAAATATAAACGCCATGTACTTTCTGCTGGATGGGTGTAATTCAACCTGCCAATAGCCACAGACAGTGTCCCATATACTAATGAATTTGGTTCCATAGAATTTTTTCAGGATCTCATCTATTTCTCCTGGGGATGTTCGATCATTTATTATGTACTTATTGATCTCACGGGCGTCTAGACATATTCTCACCTTCCCGTGTTTCTTTGGAACTGCAAGGATAGAGCTGGTGTAGGGTGAGTAGCTTGGTTCAATTATGTCTTCAGCTATTAATCGATTGATTTCTGCTCTCACCGCCTCCTTTAATGAGAATGCGATAGGGTAAGATTTTTTTATCAAGTTGAGAGGCTCTCGGAATTGAATCTCGCACTGATAATCTCTGACCTTTCCAGGTGTATTTGAAAATACGTGCTTGTAACGCTTATATACTTCGATCAGTTTTTCAGCTTGTTGAGCTGTTAATTGAGCGCTCGTTTTCTCTCTCTGGAAAGTTCGGATTTCTTCGAGTTTTTCTTGCCATAGTTCTTCATTGTCGGTCTCGTCATAAATCCCATTATTTAGTACATATTCTCCAGTATTTCTGTACTTCTGGATATGGTACATTGTTTCATGTGGCTGTATTTCTTCACTATTGGTCAGTTCAGCTATCCATTGTATGTCATTCTTCTTGAAAATAAGTTTGTATTTGCTCAGGTCAATTATGGCTGAGTACTGGCGCAGCATATCGCAACCAATTAGCATCCGGAATGGCAATCCACTGGCTACTAAAACGTCATTGTCACGGTTTGTCCATTGCTTGTCAGTTCGAGTTGCACTTGTTTTCGGACGGTTCTGTTTTGTCGTCCGGTCGCTCCTACAAGGACAATGTTGCTGATGGGTATAGCGTAAGTATGACTGTTTTACTTGCTTCTTGAATTTTCTGAAGCTCAATACTGTCGATTAATGAGATATTGGATCCAGTGTCTATCATAATTTGTGCTGGTACTCCGTTGACTTGCGTTGAAATATAAGCAATCTCGTTATGTTTACTATCAGATTGGTTGCTACCTTCTTCGAGGAGTTCCTCTATAATATTCTTCAGATAATTATTGCGCACGATTGTAATTGTGCGTTCGCCGTTGGTTTGAGTAACAATGCGATTTAACACAATAGAATGGTTCAGTGAGGGTACAAGTAGTTCTTTCACTGCCGCTCCTAGTTTAACGTCATCTCGGACTGATTGTTACGATCGTCTTGCTGATTTGTTGGCGGACTTCGGCTCGTTGACGGTCGGGGTTCAGGCTAGTTGTGATCCTCTTCGTACCGGTCACGCCTGTACACTTCTTGGCTTCGACTCCGGCCCGTGTTGGTTCTGGTGTCACGTCCGTAATTACGATCACTGTATCGGTGTCCGTACGCATTCCGGTCGGCACTTCGTCGTCCTTGATAGTATGATCTATTTCTACCGTCACTTTCGGCCCTCACGTAATGCACTTGACGATAGTTGCGATCGTTATTATTTCGATTTCTATTGTCACTCGGGTTGTTATTGTAATTTGGCCGGTTGTAATTCGTGTTATTCAACCTATAGGGTTGATGCGTATTATTTGGCCGGTTGTATGGATTGTTTGTGTTGTTTAGCCTATTATTATTGTTATAATTGTTATTTTGTTGGCTAGCCGGATTATTGTTATTTCTATTCTGCGGCTCGTTAGGCGAGTTATTCACTTGGTTACGGTTATTATAATTAAAACAGTAATTGTTGTTATTGTTCGGGTAACCGTTGTTAAAATTTTTGTTCTCGCCCCTGTCGTCCCGCTGTCGGCTCCTACGATAATAACGTTCTCGCTCGTAATCTTCCAACAGGGCTGCCATGGACTGTATAGTTTTCATTTGGCTTCCTAGCCGCGCTCTAGATACACCCTCTTCGTAATGGAAAGCAAGCTTCGTTACCAAACTTTCTTCTGGGATCTTCGGTTCTAAGTTTCTTGCTAGGCATACTTTACCGAGGAAATATGCAGTAAAAGTTGTCCCTCTGGTGGCGTCGTATCTTCCGAAACATATACTGTCCCGCACTATGTTCTGTGTGGCCTCCGACCAGTACTTCCTCTTGAATACCTCTTTAAACTGTTCATAATCCGTCAGGTCGTGTCTTGTGGCCGTCCACCAATTATCGTTGATATCTCGAAAATATTCGTCTAAGTAGCCTCGGATAATTGTCCACCTGTTCTCCCGAGTTTTGGCCAGCTGCTCGTCTACTCTTTCCAGAAACTCCATTGGGTTCCGCCGGTACTGTTTAAAGTTTATCACTTCCCGGTTGTCCACGCGTTGGTACTGCGTCCTTATTGGTGGTCTGTTATTAATTATTTCTAACCCCTTCCTGATTTTAGCAATCTCCCGTTGCTGGATTTCTTCGATTTTATTTTTATTTTGCTGGCCTTCTCCGCGAACCTCGCTCACGGCTGTGTCGATCTCCCGGCACTTCTCGCCAAAATCTGTTCGTACTTGTTTTATGTTTTGGTCGGTTGCAGTTTTTATCGACTCTATCCGGATCTGGCTGTCTTCCTCCAGGTTGGCCATCCGTTCTCTGAAATCTTCCTTCGTTCGTTGTATTTCACGGCTCGTGTCTTCCCATTTCCCGTGCATCTCGGACATCTCCTTCTCGATCTTCTTATTAATCCGCTCATTATTATTTTCAATACTTTTGCTCAACTCTTCCTTCAACTCCTCCAAGTTTTTCTGGTTGTCTAGTTTCAACTCTTCCTTTAAGTTCTCCATGTTCACTGCCATTTCCTTACTATTCTCGACCATTTGCTTACTGTTCATGTCTATTTTTTCTTCCATGGTCTTACTATTCTTGTCCAATTTTTCATTGAATTCCTTCAATTCTTCCTTGAAATCTTTCTTTAATGATGTTATATTTTTGTTCATTCCCATGATTGCTCTCATCATCTCTTGGAATCTCTCGTCCTCAGTCTGTGTTGGTTTCTCCGGGTGGTTTTCTGGCTGTACGGGTTTAACTGGTTCCATGGGAGGTAGCATTTGTTCGGCGTCTTCGACCGAAGTCACTTCCTTCTCTTCCGCTCGAACTTCCTTTTCGGCCTCCTTCGTCCGCCTTAATGATGATGCTCTCTTCATCTTGTTGACCTTCTGTCGTACCTGCCGCTAGATATTCTATCGTAATTCTAGCCTCACTAGTTGGTGCGCCACTTTGTAAAACGTCTGTGTGTGTCGTGTATTAAAATAATTAATGTTGTGTAATTGGAAGTTTTATCGAACGTAAATTGTGTCGTTCGGAAGCGTCTGGTAGCCTGCGTGACTTACCTGTTCCTTCTCGCACTTTTGTAATACCCGATAGGCGCCAAATTGTTTTACGAGAAAACAATTAAAAGTTTTTACCTGTATGGTTAGACAGTGCACTAGTGTAAATTTGAATCGTTCGCCGACTGGCATGAAACCGATTCTCGTTTGAGTGGGGGAAAACGTGTTGCCAACTTGAATAATGTTGGTTATGTTGACTCACTGCTATTAAACAAAACATACATAATATTCTCTATAAATAAATACTGGACAGTTATTCTCGGTACACATTTTTTTATTTAGGCTCTGAATTATTAGTTCTTGTTAACGCTTTATACAAAATAATAATTGATATAGTTTTAGCCTCGGCAAAATATAGTCGCTCAGTCAGCGGATTGCTGGGTTGGCAGTACAATGTTTTTATTAGATGCAAAACAGCGTTGGTTATTATTTACAAAATTAAATCTGCCTGTAGAGTGCTTTTAAGTACGATACAGAAGTTTTTACAACAAGATAACAAATTAGAACATATCACTTAAAGTTTGTGATCATTAAAATTACACAAGGTTTGCTATGGCCTCTCAACTGTTGTCCTGGTACTCCTTCTCAAAATTGTGGGAATTTATACTGTTTTTCTGTTGAAAATTTGGGCCCTTCACGGCGTGGCGTCTCTCCAGTTTAGCGTCACTACATCAAGTATTGTTCCTAACTGAAATTAGTCAATATTCGGTTGTTGTCATGGTTACTCAAAGTTTTTGATTGGCTGAAATTGGCTAAAGAGTATTGTTGGGGTATTTGAATTTTTATTTAAACTGGTTACAGATCTTCTAAATGTAATTAATCTTCAGTACTCCCTTTTTATTAGTAGTAAATATTATCACCACTGTTCATATTTTGGCTCAAGGATTAATTTGACATTCAATATTATAGTGTTCACTTAGGTATCAACATTTTGAGAGTTTTGTGAATTTTATTTAATTATACTGTTTTCTTAATTTACATTATTATCATCATATTTCTGCCATAACATGATTGTCTATTTGTATTCCATAGTTTATGTGGTTTAGTCTTCCTAATGTCAGTGTTTAATTCTATAAATTGAAGTTTTTTGTAGTTGACATGTAACCCCTCTTTAACTTAGGCTGTTAAAAAAAAAGTATTATTTTTTTTTGAAAAGAGGGGCCACAAGTTAATTAGAACTAGACCAAAGCCTAGAGAAGCCAAAAATGCGCTGGATCCAGTGAGACGGGACTTGCAATGAAAACTCATAAAATTAACAATGAATAAAATCCCTTTATTATTCTATCTCCTTTAAAACAAAATATTAATAACAAATCAATAAATATAATAGTCAGAATCTATTTCCCCTTAAATTGTTAATCAAAATAATTTATACTCTTTAAATAATGTCACCTGAAAATTATTAACACATATAAAATTTAATTTGCTATCTTTTCTTTAAAAATGAATTAAAAATTAAAATCATTAATTTTCTTAAAGTAATGTTTCCTGAAAATTATTAATAAATATAAGATTTATTTTCTATGTTCTCTTTAAAATGATCAATTGAAACTTAATGGAGAGAATTTTTATAGACTACTTGATAATGTAAATTAGAATAACTAATTCTCCAACGAAATTAATTAAAATTAAATAGTGACAAATCCACATACTTGTTATTAAAGTTATTTAAAATAAATTACTTTCTTAGAAGAAATATTCAGCAAAAATTAATTGAGATAGAATAAAGTAATGTCATCAAAATTAAATGGATATATAACCCTATGTTTCATCTTTTCTTATATAAAAACCCTATATCTAACTCCCCCAAAAATACACCCAAATGCACAATACATATAAAACCCCGCAAAATACACACACAAATCACAATACATTTACATGTTCCACAATACAGTACAATTATACAAAGATCTCTTGCCACGCCCTTTTCTTACACCCATGAGGTACTTTATTAATTATTTCATGGAAATCCATGTTAGGATTACAATTCTTAATTTGTGCATAACCCATTACATGTGTATTAGATTATGCTTATGCAACTCCAGTAGTCCCCAGGACATAATAAATTCTAAAATTTGGCCAAGTGCCTAATACTATTATAAAATACGGCCACACTGGGCATTTATACTGGGAGAAATAAAAATTTAGAAAACAATGAACACCCCAGTTATCATAATTAATTAATAGAATTTATATATATAGAAATATGGTTAAGTTGTGAAAATAGAAATATGTCATGAATCTTATAACCCTTTTAAAAAGTAATTTTGGCCCAGAGACCGACATGTTCGTTAGCCAGTCGGTGCATAATTCAACCTGTCTTAACAACATGTTTAACACTGTATGAACAGGCACCAGTACAGAATTAAACTTGTGAATCTATTTAACTACCCCAGAAATTTCTGTCCCTATATAAACCAAACTGATTTCAAAAATGAGAAAAAATATATATAAAATGAACAATAAATAGAAACAGAGAAATTACAAATTGAATGAATGACTTAATAGCGGTAATGAAACCCTTCTACTGAAAATAAGAAGGATTTGCACGTGTGAAAGGTGAACTGCCAAAGATACATGTCAGCCCCTGAGCTAACAGAGTATACAACAATTAAATAAAATTTACAAATGATTTCCCACCCAGTTCACGCACTATACTGTCCCGTTAATTGGGGATCCATTTAAAATATTTAAAACTTGAAAGTCATGTTGTTGACTGATTGAATTAGTTCACTGGCTCTTATTAAGTGCTTCACTACGTATAAAGAATATAATGGGTTGAGATCACCTTATTTTTGTCCATGGGGGAGAAGTGGCAATCTCGTGGCCTACATTACAGGTGTTGGTGCTTCGTCCTGGCAATTCCTCCGGCAGATGAAGTGAGAGAGGTTCTAGGTGTTACATGTTCAGGTTGTTGTTGGGCTGTTTCCTCGACTTCTTCGGGGAACCCTAATTACACAACATTATATCAGCCAGAGTACACAAAACAATGCCCCCAGAAAGTTCGCACACACCCAAAACCCATATATAAACTTAACATAGCTTTAGGGCTATTTAAATGTAATACTTGACAAGGTTATATGGCCAACAGGCCCTATTTGAAAACATTTAGCACAGTTAAATTTTATAATAATAACTTCACCCATGTGGGTGAACATACTTCAATTTTGTCTAGCTAATATTTGGCTTGTTACAATTTTGAATAAGCTTTATACATAGTCTGAATATATTGTGCCACGTGGTCGAGATAGGTTAAATCTTATTATATCATCTTTACTATATAAATTAATACCATTTGGCAATTATATGACTCTCAATTGGTGCCTCAATAAGCTTTCTGATATGAATAAAGTTTTACTATGATCACTAGTAAAGTTGTATGCAACTTACACTGAATTACGCATTGTACAATAACCAGGAGGTACGTAATAAGGTTATCAGAAATTCACTATTGTGGCCTATTAAAACAAGTGTTTCTTTAGTAAAACTTTAAATACTTAACTATGAAAATATTGGCGAGACTTACCGCAGTTCTATACAGATCTAGCCTGTCATAGTGGGAAGAATGATGGAGGAAAAAATTTCTTCATCTGTCCGGAGTAGAAAAGGCAGCCATAAACGACGAAGTTCGAAGCGAGACAATCTTAATCAGAATTATTTCCGGCCTTCTCGTTTGCCTACAGCGGCTGGCACTAGAGTGCAGCACTTATCGAGCACTTTAGATTCACCAGTAGTATTTCTTATGTCCACGGCTAGGGTGCGGCACTAATTAAACCGCTTTAAATTAGTACTGCGTATAACGTTTACCGGACGTTGTATACTGGTTAATCGCCGAGCTAAGCCTAGACTCGGCACACCCTCACCCCAAAAGGGCAACATCGTTGCCTCACAGCTAGCTCACAGCCTCTTGGCTAGTCGTAGTACTACTTTCTTGGCTGTCTTGGAAAATCTCCGAAACTTACCCGCTCTCGGGAGAACAGAGGCTCAGGGTGAAAACGAAGTAAGAGGAAAGAAGAAGAAGTGTAGTGTGTGAGGGTACTGGATGATGACTTGATCAGGGTCAGCATACAGCAACAAGAGAAAGAAGGAGAAAAGATGAAAGACGTCACAATCAAGAGCACCGTCTGAGTTCTGACCTCCCAAGGCCTCCCAAACTGAGACCCAAGCTTGATACCTACTCAGGACAACTTCTATCCCCCCCTCTCACAGGACTGGAAAATCTCAACGCCACTGCAACCATCCCCACGCGACCCTCTCCGCCAGGCCAACCCCACAGGACCGCCCCAACACGTCACACTCTCTGGTGACCACCACCTACTCCTACTGCTACCACCCACATACGCGTCCGAAGACCAAAACAAGGTATCTATTACCTTGATATGTGAGTGCCCATAACCCTACTGTCCACATCTGGACTAACCAGCCATATGCTGCAACACAAGGCATCACAATCCTTGACATATGACTGGTTTAAAAAAAACTTCCCTACACTAGGGCGGACGGCCCCGATTAGCCGGACACAGAAAACCGCCTAGAGGGCACGCGAACATCAATCCCTTCATTTACTCTTCAATACTGCATAACTAGCTAGTGGGGGTTTACTTCAGCACGGCACTGTCTAACAACCCACACTTAATTCAAAATAACCTACCAGGGAATGCGGCATGGCCAGGACCCTACAATAATCGTCAACAAACTACAACAAAGAAAAATGAAAACTACACCAACCTATCACACTCCATCATAAAACGACAAACAATCTAACACTAACATCCCTACACCAACCTAGTCACAACTCTTCCAACTAACTGCTTTTCTAACTCCTCTCTGATATTTTTTTCTTTTTTTTCTTCTCTAATTTTTTTTTCCTTTCTAATTTTTTATTTGTTTTTTGGTTTTTATTTTGTTTTCTAAGGGGAGGGGTAGGAAAATTGTGAAGATGAATAGGGCACGGATCATTGAAAGGTCAACAGCTAGGACTAAGGATAAGGACATGGTTCCCTCCGAAAATAAGGATGGGTGGAGAAAACCAAGGCTCGCGGAGGCAGGGGCGCAACCCTGAAGGAGACGTACACCACTGGGACTGTGGGGAACATCTACCCGCTACCCGTTAACCGCTTCTTCTCACCTTTTTATGGCGAACTTTAGGTACTCCTTCCTTTTGGACACCTCTCTCTGAGAAACCATCTCGTGTTGAGCTGTACTGATTTGTTTCTCCTGAATTAGAATCAAGGCAACTTACCTGACTACTTTTACCCCGATTTGGATTATCCTCAACCTCTAACTCCTCTGTTTCTACCTTCTTCTCTTCTACAATTTCCCCTGTTTCTCTTTCTTCCACCTCTTCCTTTTCTTCCTCTACATAATCCAAATCACCATCACGACACTGCACATATTCATCCTCTAGTTGCTCACCTGGTCCGCCCGAAACTTCTTTCCATTCCTCGGAATCCTCAACACTACTTACAGAAAGCGTCTGCACATCTTCACACACTAATCATTCTCCCTCACACACTCCACAACGCTGCCTCCCAGTTTCTCCTCAACTTCTACCACACTTGCAGCCTGGACATCCCCTTGTCCATCCGCAACCTCAGAAACACTTGCAGCCTCCCTAACACTTACACTTATACTCCCCTGCGTAGCACGTGCAGACCACTCTTCTGCCTCCTCCTTCGATTCCTCTTCTTCACCACTCTCAGCAACTACAACTTCCTCAACTTTTCCCACCCTGGAATCCAGCTGTCCAGGTCCATGTGCAATGTCTAAATTAAATTCTACTGACGATGGTAAAGCTCCACCATCAAGTGACTTCTCATCTCCCGGCATAGGCGATGATGATGTTACCGGATCTGGATCCGTCACGAACAATACCGGAACAAATTCTGCGGCACCTGGAGTCAACCATGACGTCCTGTCAGAGTCCTGTAATACCGTATCAACAGACGTGATCTTGTCGTCCTGTATTGATCCACAGAAGTTACTTCGCTTTTCTTCTTTCTCCTCACCTTCTTCATCCACTACTCTATTAGGCACTGGTAATTCCTCTGGAAGCTTCAAAGTTTCTTTTTTCTCCCAATAGGAATAACTCCTGGCTACAGGCTCCCTACTTGCCGATGTTGGTTTACTAATGTAACTTCTTCTTTCCCTTTTAGTTTCGTACTTATTTATTTTCTCTGCTGTAACCGTCGCTACCGTCTTCTCACTTGCCACCCCCTTGTAGCCTCCATTACTTCCGGAATATTCAGTTTTTCTGACAGTCTCTTGTGTTTTTCTCCAACCGCCATGTTTGTCCTTTTTAGCTCTTCCTAACGAACCACTGGAGTATTGGACATCCGTAGCAGCTCTTCCCCGGTACTCGTCCCCTGCTCGGACAGTATTCGAAACCACACATAACCGGTACAAATCCGCGAAACAACGTGGACGTTCAGCGAATATCAAACGCGATCTCTCTTGGGGATTCAGTCCTTCCAGAATGGCTTGTATTACTTCCGTCTCGGACAACCCTAATCTTAATACCCGGGCAGCTTTTCGTATGTCCTGCACGAAGTCCCCCAACGCCTCTCCGTTGGCCTGTAGGCGATAGAATGAATCTAACTTAACCTGGGAACGTCGTCGATGTGGTATGAAGTAATCCAACACTTCACCATGAAAAGCGGCGACCGTGCCGCCCCGACGCAGAGTGTTGGTGACCAACCCTCCCAACGAACCCTGGCAATACGGGTATATAAGGGACAAAACCTCCCCATCGGATACACCTGGGAAATCTGCCAACTGCAGGACAAGGTCCACGAAAACCAGCAGCTGGTCCTCCTCAAATCCATCTACCACCGAAAGTTTCTGGAGAACTCCTGAAAGGGGGTGGGGCAATTTCTGAAAGCATAGCGCCGCCAGAATTACAAAATTCGAAATACACAATCAAAAAACATAACTCCTACAAAACACCTAACACCTACAAACTAATGACAATAATAAGACAGGAAAATCTTAAGTACTGTTTCTTCCGTTAAGCAGACTGCGGGTCCCCCTACCGTTGCGAGGACCCAGCCCACTTACCTGAAATGCTCTCTCTCAACAACTCTACACAAATGGAACGCGACACACACACTAACACACAACACGACAAAATCACCGATCAACGACAACTTTCAAAAATATTTCAAATAATTCTTCGGCTCCCGTATTTCGGAGGAGACCGACTGCCGATCGGGCCATACCGCATAATTAAAACACCGCCCCTAATACGGGCAAGGTAATACGCAAACCATCTCCACGCAGGCACAGATCTGCGATAAGTCGCGTTTCCGAAGGAGTTTCCCCTTCCAAAATTTCTCACCACGTGGCACTATCAACTATTCAAGGCGGGCAAGTACATATACATATATAACACAAAACCTTAAATATAACAAAATATTCACTTTTAGATATAGGGCCTTTCAAAATTTTTCTAAGTTCCATTAGAACTCCCAAAATGTTTCCTAATTTTGCAAGCCCCGTCACACCCAAAGGACCCACGGGTTGACCCTAATCTCAACCACGCTCTGCTACCAAATGTAACCCGTCTTTAACTTAGGCTGTTAAAAAAAAAGTATTATTTTTTTTTGAAAAAATTTTTTTTGAAATTTTTTTTTTTTAAAGAGGGGCCACAAGTTAATTAGAACTAGACCAAAGCCTAGAGAAGCCAAAAATGCGCTGGATCCAGTGAGACGGGACTTGCAATGAAAACTCATAAAATTAACAAAGAATAAAATCCCTTTATTATTCTATCTCCTTTAAAACAAAATATTAATAACAAATCAAGAAATATAATAGTCAGAATCTATTTCCCCTTAAATTGTTAATCAAAATAATTTATACTCTTTAAATAATGTCACCTGAAAATTATTAACACATATAAAATTTAATTTGCTATCTTCTCTTTAAAAATGAATTAAAAATTAAAATCATTAATTTTCTTAAAGTAATGTTTCCTGAAAATTATTAATAAATATAAGATTTATTTTCTATGTTCTCTTTAAAATGATCAATTGAAACTTAATGGAGAGAATTTTTATAGACTACTTGATAATGTAAATTAGAATAACTAATTCTCCAACGAAATTAATTAAAATTAAATAGTGACAAATCCACATACTTGTTATTAAAGTTATTTAAAATAAATTACTTTCTTAGAAGAAATATTCAGCAAAAATTAATTGAGATAGAATAAAGTAATGTCATCAAAATTAAATGGATATATAACCCTATGTTTCATCTTTTCTTATATAAAAACCCTATATCTAACTCCCCCAAAAATACACCCAAATGCACAATACATATAAAACCCCGCAAAATACACACACAAATCACAATACATTTACATGTTCCACAATACAGTACAATTATACAAAGATCTCTTGCCACGCCCTTTTCTTACACCCATGAGGTACTTTATTAATTATTTCATGGAAATCCATGTTAGGATTACAATTCTTAATTTGTGCATAACCCATTACATGTGTATTAGATTATGCTTATGCAACTCCAGTAGTCCCCAGGACATAATAAATTCTAAAATTTGGCCAAGTGCCTAATACTATTATAAAATACGGCCACACTGGGCATTTATACTGGGAGAAATAAAAATTTAGAAAACAATGAACACCCCAGTTATCATAATTAATTAATAGAATTTATATATATATAGAAATATGGTTAAGTTGTGAAAATAGAAATATGTCATGAATCTTATAACCCTTTTAAAAAGTAATTTTGGCCCAGAGACCGACATGTTCGTTAGCCAGTCGGTGCATAATTCAACCTGTCTTAACAACATGTTTAACACTGTATGAACAGGGACCAGTACAGAATTAAACTTGTGAATCTATTTAACTACCCCAGAAATTTCTGTCCCTATATAAACCAAACTGATTTTAAAAATGAGAAAATATATATATAAAATGAACAATAAATAGAAATAGAGAAATTACAAATTGAATGAATGACTTAATAGCGGTAATGAAACCCTTATTTCTGAAAATAAGAAGGAATTGCACGTGTGAAAGGTGAACTGCCAAAGATACATGTCAGCCCCTGAGCTAACAGAGTATACAACAATTAAATAAAATTTACAAATGATTTCCCACCCAGTTCACGCACTATACTGTCCCGTTAATTGGGGATCCATTTAAAATATTTAAAACTTGAAAGTCATGTTGTTGACTGATTGAATTAGTTCACTGGCTCTTATTAAGTGCTTCACTACATATAAAGAATATAATGGGTTGAGATCACCTTATTTCTGTCCATGGGGGAGAAGTGGCAATCTCGTGGCCAACATTACAGGTGTTGGTGTTTCGTCCTGGCAATTCCTCCGGCAGATGAAGTGAGAGAAGTTCTAGGTGTTACATGTTCAGGTTGTTGTTGGGCTGTTTCCTCGACTTCTTCGGGGAACCCTAATTACACAACATTATATCAGCCAGAGTACACAAAACAATGCCCCCAGAAAGTTCGCACACACCCAAAACCCATATATAAACTTAACATAGCTTTAGGGCTATTTAAATGTAATACTTGACAAGGTTATATGGCCAACAGGCCCTATTTGAAAACATTTAGCACAGTTAAATTTTATAATAACAACTTCACCCATGTGGGTGAACATACTTCAATTTTGTCTAGCTAATATTTGGCTTGTTACAATTTTGAATAAGCTTTATACATAGTCTGAATATATTGTGCCACGTGGTCGAGATAGGTTAAATCTGATTACATCATCTTTACTATATAAATTAATACCATTTGGCAATTATATGACTCTCAATTGGTGCCTCAGTAAGCTTTCTGATATGAATAAAGTTTTACTATGATCACTAGTAAAGTTGTATGCAACTTACACTGAATTACGCATTGTACAATAACCATGAGGTACGTAATAAGGTTATCAGAAATTCACTATTGTGGCCTATTAAAACAAGTTTTTCTTTAGTAAAACTTTAAATACTTAACTATGAAAATATTGGCGAGACTTACCGCAGTTCTATACAGATCTAGCCTGTCATAGTGGGAAGAATGATGGAGGAAAAAATTTCTTCATCTGTCCGGAGTAGAAAAGGCAGCCATAAACGACGAAGTTCGAAGCGAGACAATCTTAATCAGAATTATTTCCGGCCTTCTCGTTTGCCTACAGCGGCTGGCACTAGAGTGCAGCACTTATCGAGCACTTTAGATTCACCAGTAGTATTTCTTATGTCCACGGCTAGGGTGCGGCACTAATTAAACCGCTTTAAATTAGTACTGCGTTTAACGTTTACCGGACGTTATATACTGGTTAATCGCCGAGCTAAGCCTAGACTCGGCACAGACAGTTGGGAATTTGCTTAGGCTTAAACAGCAATTGCCTATTTTTCTTTAATTACTGATATTACATTTTATTCTCCTTGTAATGGGTCTTGATTGTTTTAATACAAGATTCTGTTCATTTGTTCAATGTTTAGGTCGGTTCTTGTAATTGTGTGTAATTTTATTGTTTCCCTATATTAATTTGTCTACTGTCATAACTCACTTTTAGTGTCATTGTATCTAAATGTATTGTTTGTTTCTTGTTTACTGGTTTCTGTTGGTTTTAAAAATCTTATTTCTTACAACATATAACATAACATCTAATGGTTTAACAATTCCCATAGCTATAATTCTTATCATTTAAACATAATTATTTGGAACATAAACCTTAGTCATTAAAACATAATTCTTATTCATTTAACACATACTTATTTGAAATATATTGTCCACTCCTACTCTTCAGTGAGTAATAATTATTTTATAGTGTCATCAAAGGAAAACAAACATATTTGAAATATATTATCCACTCATACTCTTCAGTGAGTAATAATTATTTTATAGTGTCATCAGAGGAAAACAAACATATAAACATTGATTAATCTTTTAGATTGTAATAGAAAATCCTTACCACTAAACTTATTTGACCTTGTGTCATTAATTACGTAACCTTATCCTAGTTCACTATCTCTTACTAAATCATATAATGATTATTAATTGTTTTTTATAATTTAATCTTATAGAAACTCTCTATATGGTGATTTAACACACTAATAGTCTATGTTTCTTAACTTTCCTAAAACTATGAATTGTCCCTTAGGCATACAATGTTAATTAACACCCATTTAAAAACCATAGTAATTAATGATTACTAATACTAACTTAAGTTTAATAATATTAGTTTGTGTAGTTATATTTTGGGTGTCCACTCATATCGGCATTTCCACTATCACAGTCCTTCCTGTGTTTGGCCAATATTAGATCTCACTCACACATAACTTATCACTTATAATTTAGTTTATTCACTTATAAACTTTGGACACTGCTTTATCAGTGTTTTTATCACTTTTTAATGGGGTTTTATTCTCACTTTGGGGTATTAACACTAACACCTTACACTCAATCTTCTTTTAGTGTTACTGACGGGTGAATATTATTGTATTGCTTACTGAAAATTCTCTTTCTTACATCTATTTAGAAAATGTTCACCATCATTACAATTTACTACTCTCATTCTATTGTGTTTTATTGTACCACTGATATGTTATGTTAGTATCGTGCTAATGTGATTTGTCCTAGTTTACTCTATCTGTTTGGGTTATTGTGCCCTTCTATATCTTAAGTACTTAATAATTAGTATTTCTAACTTGTCTGTCCTTACAATTATTAATATTATATACAATTTTCATTAGTGAGTCTATTTCTTTGGTTTAACACAAGTTTTGTATTCCTTCTTGGTTCACTTTATTTTGTCATACTTTATACGTCACTTCCTTAGTGTTGTGGCTGATTGTATCATTACACTTCCATGTTAATTGTTTGTTAGTCACTATTCTTCTTATTTACACACTTATGTTGGTGCGGTGGCTAGTTCTAGTCCATTTGCAGTTGTCATTATTTATGTTATTCTTGGTCCTTTGGGGCTAGTTCTACTCTCTCACTTACCACCTATTGGGCTATTCAGGTTAAATCGCCTTATTTCTGTATTTACCATTTTGGTTTGTTTGTTTGTTACTACTTTATTAATATAAGTTACTGTTCTGACTACCTTGATATTTCTGATCGTTTTATTATTCTGATTCACCCATTCTTCAATTCTAATTCATCCCTTTATATTCTAGTGGTAATGATTAAATAATTTATCTTGTCATGTTTTCTTCATTATGGTTAGGTGAAGATATGTACCATTACAGGATTCATGACATCAATAAAGTGAAAGACAGTACAATACCGAAGCAGGCAAAAGATTACAACCTTAGAGGCAGAAGAAAAGTTGGTAGACCTAAGAAATGGTAAACTGTAGAATAGGACAGGCCGCTAAAGTCTAAAACCGTTAAGATAAAGATGATGATGATGAACAAATAATTTTATTAATTTAATAGATATCCAGTATTAAGTATATTATTAAATTCAATTAGGAAAATTTACGTTTTGATAGAAATTTATGGCTTCCGTTATTCCAATTCCACTGTAAAAATTATTTATGTCTGACAGTGAAATAGGCATTGTGAGAATTTAACCCCCGAGAAAGTGTACATTAAGACGCTTCTTGTCTAACTTGAAAACAAAAGGAAGTATATCCAATGTCTTCTGTAAAACGAGGTTGCTAAAGCTGTGTTTAATAATACCCAAACTAAAAATGCCTCTGCCATTTTCGGTTGAAAGTCGATTGCTTTGCAAATTGAGACGACTGCTTAACTTAGGTCGATCG
Organism: Magicicada septendecula; assembly: GCA_034769895.1. Lineage (NCBI taxonomy): Eukaryota > Metazoa > Arthropoda > Insecta > Hemiptera > Cicadidae > Magicicada > Magicicada septendecula. Next base: position 121,147,666 of record CM068369.1, read on the forward strand.
AATTCAAAAGTTTGTTTCCCTTATGCCTTTTTATACAATTTCACATATTTTTTTTTTGCAATGTATGTAGGATAACTTCTGCTAATATCAACCAGTAGGAATCGCTAACTTTCTGTCTGATTATAAATAAAGTAGATTAGTTATGTTAACGACTTTACTTTGGTAAAACTCACAGTTTACAGTGCAATATCTCTATCGTTCCAGTTATGAGTACTAATTAAACAAAATAATGCCTAAGATGAGGACAGAAATATTATAACTGTGTCCCAGAGATGCAGGCGTTTCATATGGCCCGCAAAAAGTCGACCTGAGACATGCATATTGTAGTTTCACGCACCATATCATGTACCTGCAGCTATAATAATACAGTATTTTCAAACCAAACACTACATCTACAAATAAATCATATAGATGAATCACACTACTGTATAAAAATACAAATCATACATGAAAAGAAATACATTAGTAGAATACATATGCAGCCACAAAGATTGACTTGACACTTTTTCCTGACTGATCGGAAGTTGAATGGAACCGAATGTGCAATAATTTAAGTATTCGATAATTTTGTATTAAAGATTAGTTTTTAATGGTTGCACGAACTTTCCGTTATATTACAAAGAAGGCCTATAACATATATTATTCTTGGGGACATTGAAATCCCCGAATTATTGCATGAGTCAAATAGATTTTATGTTATTAATTTGAACAGCTAATGACGTTTACAAATCTTTCGAAAAGGTTACAGAAGAAAACATTTCTTTAGAGTTTAGACGAAGGTGATATTAGAAACCAGTCTTGCGTCAGGACCGTTCTTGGAGACACTGTGTGAAATTTCATGACTGTTAAGCCATATCTTAGTGCACTCTCTCTCTCTCTCTCTCTCTCTCTCTCTCTCTCTCTCTCTCTCTCTCTCTCTCTCTCTCTCTCTCTCTCTCTCTCTCTCTCTCTCTCTCTATGTATGTATATATATATATATCCTAACACATTAGAAAATTATGTTGTTACGCCATTACAGAATGTTTGAGATGCTCTCGGCTATCCCAGCATAGTCCAGCTGCAATGTTTGTCTGTGTACGTGACACTTAACATGCGAGGCAGTGTTACGTAATACGGAACAATCTCGTACATTCGATACCGTTGTTCGAGAAGCTTCTCAATCAGCCCAACGGTGCGTGTTTCTGCGAAGGTCGCCCTGAAGTGTCCTTTAGAATTTTTGATTGCTTGTTAAGAACGCATATTATGGAACCCTGCAGACTATAAATAGCTCATACCTGCTGCTTAGTTTTCAGTTATTGTTGGGCGATTTGCACAGTGCGTTTAAGTGGCGATTTATTCTAGTGCGGTCAAAGTATTGTGGCGAACTATTATGTGTTTTATAATTGCGCGCTACTCTATTAGTGGAGATTTTTATCGCTTGTGAACAATTTTTATTTAATTTGTCGTAAGAGACTGTCTTGTTGATTACAAACTGTATAATTGTGATAAATAAAACTGGCGATTAGTGTCTTAATTTGTATCTTGTAGTTTGTTTTCCACTGTACCATACAACGATAAGTTAGACCGTCATAACAGTGGTGTCATAAATGGAAAGAACCGTTAACAGTGGGAAAAGTGGACACCATGTAGAAAACTGTGTCATTTGTAATTAAACGGTAAACAATGGATGCCAGTCGTATGATACAGGCGCTGGTGTTGCAGACAGAAGAACGACAGGATGAAAAAGCGGAAGAGAGCCAGAGAAACCTCCTGATGGAAACACAAGGACGGCAGAAAGCACTAATTTTGGAATCTGAAGGACGACAAGCAGATAAAACGGAAGCTCTTTTTGAAACTATGCAAAAACAATTGTCAGAACATACTACCGCAGACTTAGGCCTCCTACATGGTGACTTAGGAGAATTACGCTGTGATCTGAATCGTGAAGAGGTAAGATTGTCTACGGTCGAAAAATCTGTATCAAATATAGAACAAACAATGTCAGAAAAAATATATGCAGTGAAAGACTCAACTACAAACATAAGAGAAGAAATTAAAAATGAAGTCGAGCAGTTCATGAAGACACAACCAAAATAAATTTCTGAAGAGACTGTACCAATGAAAAAGACAGATAAAGACACAGAAAATAAGACAACAGAGAAAGTCACTTCGCTTGCAGCTGGAGCAGTTCATGTCAAAGCTTCAACCTTTGACGGAAGCAGTCACTGGGCGACGTATCTACCCCAATTTGAAGCTGCTGCATGTGCAAATAATTGGACAGAAAAAGACAAGGCAGTTTCACTCGTTCTCGCCTTAAAAGGACCTGCCGCAGAACTATTACAGAAAGTGCTATCTGACAGCAAGAACACGTATACAAAATTGATAAAAGCTCTATAATTTCGGGGAGAGCCTTCAAGAGTTTGAAGCAAGTATCGTCAGACTAATTACACTGGCCTATACTGAAGCGCCAGAAGATTTTTCAACTAGGTTTGCGATGCAGACATTTACTGATGGTGTCCGAAATAACGAACTACAGCACGACACCAGAACAGTGCGGACGCCTTGGTACATGCTTTGCAATTTGAGGCCGAAAAGTCAGTGTCTGGTTGGACAAGTCATAAAGTGAGCGCGCTAAAAGATCGTGACGGCATAGACGATGATGAAGAAGAACAAGGAATAGAGACTCGACGGTCGGTGCCACATAATAAAATAAGAAAGGATGGAAGACCGAAGTGTTATAGATGTGGGAAACCTGGACATCTACAACGAGATTGTCGGGTTAGAATTCAGCAGCAGGGAAACGAGCAGTAGTCGGTACAACGGGGTGTGTGCTGACTAACTGGAGAAACAAAGCCCCTAGACAATACGCAATTTCTACACTTCAGAAAAACAGCGGGAGCTTGGTGGTTACCGGATTCGTTCAAGAAAGGACAACCTCGGTAACAGTTGACACAGGCGCAACAGTTCCCATTGTGCGCCCCGACGTGGTGAAAACCCTCAAGCCAATCTGGTGCTCTTGCAGCTTGCGAACAGCTACTGGACGCACTGTAAAATTGTTTGGAAAAGTGGAGATACACCTACGCCGTGGTCGTATTGAGTTTGATCATCAAGTACTTGTTGCAGACGTTGTGGATAAAGCAATTACTGGTGTGGACGTTATGAACGCATATGGATTTATACTCGACTTCAAAAACTATGTCTTGAGAATCGGAAAAGAAGAGGTAATGCTTTCCACAATGAATACATCGGAAAAATTGTTGAACGTGATAAATCAAGTAGCCGTAACTGTCCCGCCAAACTCCGAAAAGATCATCATGGTTAGAACTGAGGTAGATACTAGGGGTAACCAGTCCTCTATATTTGAACCCCAGGTAGTTAGCACACCAGGCATACTAATTGCCAGAAATTTAGTAAAACCTGACGAAACCGGAAATGTACCTATTAGAGTGGCGAATATTTGGGATCAAGCTGACACTTAACAAAACAATACGGTCCTAGGCAAATTGACTCCTGTGGCCTGGGTAGCCGGAATGAAGATCCAGTGCTTCGGATACTTCCAAATTACCAGAGGAACCGCTGGAATTATTGAACAGATCTTCTAGTGACCTCTGAAGTGGTGAGGTAAAACAACTCAGACGGTTTTTACAATAATTTAAAGATTCTTTTCCAGTTCGGGGCTAGTCATTGGGAAGAACCTCTCTTGTACAACATCGCATCAATACCGGCAACACCACACCGATACCCCATCCTCCTCGAAGACCTCCATTATCTAAGCAAGAGAAAATGTCTCGTTAGTACAGGACATGTTGACAGAGGGCATAATCGAGTATTTGTAAAGTGCTTGATCTTCTGCGGTAGTGCTGATAGCGAAGAAGGACGGTGGATTACGTTTCAGCGTAGGCTACCAAAGGTTAAACGACGTGACAAAGAAAGATTGCTATCCACTACCCTGTGCTCACGATACACTCGACACGCTGACCGGAGCACAGTGGTTTTCCACATTGGACCTGAAGAGTGGATGTCGGCAAGTGGACTTCATCAAGAAGACAAGGAAAATACCGTTTTGTCGACCCCAAGTGGCTTATTTTTTGTTCTGCACTGTACCATACGACGATAAGTTAGAGCGTCGTAACAATATATTTAAGTGTTCTTTTTTTGTACCCGTAACATATTGTGATAGTACCTTACGTGCTGTGATACACTAAAAAAGAAACGTAAATTGAAATACTTTATATAAGCTTACGTATGGTTCAGTGGAAAACAAAATACAAGACACCAAGTACGTCACTAATCACCAGCTTTAATATTGTCACAATTAAACAGTTTGTTATCAACAAGAGAGTTCTGTTACGACAAATCAAATAAAAATTGTTCACATGCAATAAAAATGTCTACTAATACTAATATAAAACACAATTGTATTACACTTGTTACAATTATAAAACACATAACACTTCGCCACAATATTACGAACCGCACTCCAATAAATCGTGACTCAAACTTAACTGAGCGTCGCTGAGTACTTGTATTTATACCCCGCATAAAATCCAGAATATTTCATAATGCACGTCAAGGGCGCTACTAGAAAACACCAGAACGTAATTGACTGTGGCCTTGCACACAGCGCGTGGCCGCGAGAATTCTGGCACAGTCTAGCTAACGCGTTGAGAATCACGTACGCACACACATTACAGCCGGATTCCACTGGAACATTGAGAATCACGTAGATTGTTCTGTAATGTCGTAATAATATATTAAAACATACATTTTTAAAAGTATTTACAGATTTTTAATTTTATTATACTTTCTCTTACGTTTTAATGCCTCTTCGTTTAATAACAAGTTATAAGTTATGCTTTGTTTGGTTTTTAACCTTTCTCTTCCTTATTCTCAGTCGTTATGTCTTTCTTACTATTAACTACATGTAACCAAATCTAAGGTTTAACGATTTATAGATGTAGCAAATTTTCTAAATTTGCACTTATGTAGTAGCAAATTAAGTGCCGATATTTATATTGATGTATTTCAAAAAATTATTTAATTTTTTGTCAGAATAACTGTTTCCATTTTGTGTGGCAATTATTTTGTCTCACTTTCTTGTTTCTTGTTGTCTGTAATCATATTACAACTAGCTGAGCAATAAGTGATTTTTAACATATTTCGTTTACGTTTCTTGAAAGTAGATTTTTAGAGGGTTATTTTTAGAATTCTTACCGTAGGTATCTCAGATTAATGTAAATATGGTCACAAGTATTTATTACCACAATTTATTAAGTTCTACATGGGTAATATTTATTCAGCATATTGCACTTCTACTTCGGTATATATGGTTTGAAATTCTCATTGCTTTCCAAACTCTCCCAATCCTAAGCTCGTCTCTTCTTGATATTCCTATTTGTCACCTATTGCCTGTAAATATTCAATTTGAGACCTGCAAGGTTCTTATGTTTGTTCTCTCACTTATCCGACCTCTACGTTATAAAACGTATTGTGTCGTATATACATTTTGTTGTTGTATATAAATTTGTCCATTAGGACAACGTTACATGTTCTTTTTAGCAGTTACATTTAGAATTCGCGTCGTGTAATATTTATTTTTATGAAATTACATCTGAGAACTCTTTTATTCATTCAGCACTGCCTAAAATGAAAGCAATCCTGTTAATGTCTACCAATACATATTATGTTTTTCCTCACTTACATCAGTGTCCTCTATTAAGTTTTATTCTTCTATTAAACTTCCTATCATAATATCATAATACTTAAAAATTTGTATCAAATACAGTAAAGTCGTAACATTATTTTTGCCATTTGCAATGACATTGCGTGTTATGCGATTGTAAGATATGCCCATTTGTTTGTATCTGATTTACAATACTCTCAGTTTTTGATTGAAATAGATTTTAAATAATGTGGGTAATAATCGACAAACCTGTTTCAAGGCATGTAAACTTTGGTTCCTCGTATTAACTGTGATGTGTAGGTTGTACATTGTGATGCGTTCCTAAATTTTTTCTTATATAATGTAGCCGAACAGAGTTAAAGTATCGTTAGAAAAAAGTTTTATTTTTTAACCTAAGGTAATAATAATAATTATTACTATTACTATTTGTATCTAAATTCTGTTTCTGTAGGATTTGAGTATTTTGTAAAGAGTAAAGTTATGCAGTAGCAAATTAAGTGCCCATGTTTCTATTGATATAGGTTTACAGTTTCCGTTTGTCTTCTGAATTAATTTCCAAACGACACGGAGTAGTAAACTATATCTTTAAGTGTTTGTTTTTTACACGTAACATATTGTGAGAGTACCTTAGGTGCTACGATACACTAAAAATTAAACTTATTTAAATAATAAGCTTACATTAAACACATATTAAGATATACTTTTAAAAGTATTTACAGATTTTAAGTTTCATTAGACTTTCTCTTACGTGCCAGTGCCTTTACATTTAATAATAAATTATTAGTTATTCTTTGTTCGGATTTTGTCCCGTTTATTTCACACTATTCTCAGTTTTCATGTATTTCTTGTTGTAAGACTACGTGTAACTATAATTAAGATTTAACAATGTTTAGACGAATCATTTCTTACTTCTTAAGTTAGGCACATTTCTTTAAAATTATTTTATTATTACACGCTTTATTGTGTATATATCTTTATCTTGCTACGATTATTTCTCAAGAAATTTGTTGGGTCTGACTTTGTGAAAAAGTGCACTCAACTGTAAAGTATAAAATTGAATTTCTGTGAGCGATACGACAATACGTGTTACATGAGAGGGTCCGAAAAATTCGTTTAAAAAGTGGTCAGTAGGTTTGCGTGGTCCGAATACGTAACAAGTATGGTAATTTTATACTTAAAGTAATCTTATTTATGGGAAGACAGGATAGGCTCTACGGTAAAAGCACTTGAATGGTGATCCTTCATATATTTATATATTGTTCTGTGCCGGTATTATTTTAAACTGGCGTACCTTCAGTACCATCGCTGTGGACAATACTCTACACAATGTTAGTACTGATATTATACGTGCCCGAAAAACTAAAAATATTGTATTGACACGGATTTCTATACCTTTTTACTACTTTTTACCGTGAATAGGCCTACTTATTTTGTAAGTCTTCTGTTATCAAGGTAAACCTAAAGAAACGAAACCGTTATTACGGTCTTATTTTGATAACTTTTCTAAATTTTGATGCTGTATTTTAAAATTTTGAAAATTTTAGTCCTATAGAAATATCTGGAGTAACTGATGTGAGAAATAAGATTTGAAGATTGTCACACTGTCATTTGGTTTTGTCATGTTATCTTATCTTCAAATAATAATTAAAATATTTTGATTCTAGTCTTGTTTTCAAAGTGATTCCAACATTAAAACATGTTTCTATTTCTAAGTAAGTATCTGTGAATGTATGGTAAAAGGCTTTTGAACTGTGTGTCATAAAAATCTATCTAATGATGTCTTCCATACAAATGAGAGTAAGAATAAATTCAAAGTTGAAAATTTATTGGCAAAGAAGACCTACGCCTTATCGAAGCAGGCCAAGCGTAATGAATAATATATTTCACACAAACAAAAATATTCGTGTAAAAAGACATTTAATGACTGTAAACTCTATACAAGCGTCAACTGATGTTTGAACTCACTCCACTACGAGCTTAATGGTGGATAAACGCTCTATGAAATCGTCAAAAATTCCATAATTCTCTTCATGGTATTCAGAATGTTTTGTTGTTTCCCTCAACTTAACTACCCTCTTCGGGTAGTTAGGTAATGGGTAAACCTGTTTTTAGAGTATATAAGAGATTTGAGTACAGTAAACAAATTTGAGCTATTCAAACAAATTACATAAAAGGTAACGGGAATGTTGACACTTTTCATTTTAAGATTCGTGTACCAGTACTTAAAATAGTATACAATCCGAAAAAGAATACAATGAATGCTGCTGTACAGCTGTATACCTGTACTTGCTGACTACGTATACTTGAAACTGATTCAAAGCAAAATTTTGTAGTTATTTAAACTACGAAAGTTTTATATAAAATAACAACTGCATTCTTTGTAAATTAGAAACAATTAATTTTAAAATCAACCTTGTATTAGTAATAAGAACGTGAGACATTAGAATTACAGTCACTAAAACGTTTATTTGAGTTTAGCATCTTTGTTTAGAAAGTAAAGGTAAACTAGAAAGTTGAACTAGCTCTACAAACGTTCGTGCGTTATGGAGGAACATTATTTTATGGAGAAAACTTCGTGTGTTATTTAAGACCAGGTAATAATTAGTCAATAAAAAAGTATTAATTAATAATTTTGTAATTTACGGACATAAATGTTATAAAGTTATAAGAAATTTTAATTTTGATTTTTTTTAAATCAACGTGTTGTAGGCAAAGTTAAAAATTTGTCAAAATACTAGACTGGGACCATTAAGTTTGTTGTCAGAGTTAACATAATTATCCAGTTTTCAGTATTAGTAATCTAGTAATAAAAACTTTCAGTTAATGAAAACAATAAGCTACCAATTTAAGAAGCAACTGAATGACTCAAATAACGAGTCAACTTAACAATCCAGTTTTAGTACTGTCATCTAGTAATGACAACTATCACTTATTAAAAAACAATATGGTCCCCATTTAACAAGAAACAGAATTATTAATGGTAACATAAAGAATGAACAAAGTAAAAGAATTATTCCTCATTCCTGTCAAAATAAAATACCACTGGTAATTTATAACAACATTTTGATCACTACTTATAAATGTAGACAAGCATAAAACTTTATGTTTAAGGATTTCATACATGTCACAGAGAGCAGCATTTATTGGTATGATTTGGTTTCCATCAGAGATCACAGTGAGCACATAACACAATCAAATAGGTGAATTATAAAGTGTTACAGTCCATCTGAGATGAAATAAATAGAAGTATGTGTTCGGAGGAACTGTTATAATCCTTATTGTTGAAACACTATATAAATTGTAACAATAAACTCACCTTCCCTCCCGCCCTATTTCTCCTGACAGTCCCTCAGACTGTCAGTCGTAATCTTTATACTCTAGAGGTGTGCTAGTATAGGTTATACTCTAGAACTAATATTTGAAAATAACAGGTACGATACCACTTCAAAAAAATAACACACGCAAATACCTCTTATTATATACTTATTATATACTTATTATACATACACCTGTATTATATAATTTGTTATAAGAAATAAATTGAAACTAAAAGTATTAACAGTGATACTTTACACTGTGAATTTATTAAGCTGTTACTGTTTAAAAGAAAATAAGAAACTAGAGAATTTATAGGTCCCCCTTTGGGTACATTAATTTAAGTTTTTACTAAGAGTAAACAAAACGACATAGATTTAATATTAGGCTATTGATTCTATTTTGGTTAGACAAATCGTTTGCGAAACTCAGGCAATGGAATTTAGAGTCCACGTAATAGCACAACAAATAATGTCAAAAAATGTACTTGAGATGTGCAGTAAAGTTAAAATCATTTCCAAAATCGCATTAACAAAATGTACTCAATAGCCTATCACTCAGTAGGTTATAACACAATATAATTTGCTTTTCCAAAATTTACCCAGTTGGTGACTAGTATAGTATATAATATGTGTTATTGTAATCTGTATTACATATCTGCATAACACACGAAAGTAAGTGTAACAACAGTGTGAATTGTTTTCATTTGTTAAGAACAGCTTCGTCTCTTTGGCATAGAAATATTCTGAACCTCGCTGTTTTGGTTCGTTCCGTACTTGTATGGCAATCGGCACATGTGCAGAAACTAAATTCAGCACAAAAAAAGTGGCTTTGTACTCGTGTACTCGTAATACTCGTAATACTCGTAACACTCGTAAATACTTGTAGTACTCGTTTACTTGTTGTTACTTGTGTATTCGTAATACTTCTAATACTTGTAGTACTCGTTTACTTTTTGTTACTTGTGTATTCGTAATACTTCTAATACTTGTAGTACTCGTTTACTTGTTGTTCCTTGTGTACTTCTTCACTCGTTAGTTGCGTAGGGGTAGAATCAGAACAGGTATTTTAACCTTCCCGTCACTATTATATGCGCTCCACAAAAATATCGTTCCAAAATACCTGTTATAGGTATATCGGCCCACCTCTAGTATACTCTAGAATTCCTTTCCACATTAAAACATGAACAATATATTCCAGACATTCAAAACAACCATATAGCACAAAGTGGTTATGTTTAACTAGGTTGTGCGTTTTGCAGGGTCTTAGTGTGTACACGAAGTCTGTCACCAAAACTACTGAATTTATGGTATCCCCATTTATTGGCAACCAAAATACATTGTTTGTGGTTCGGCTTTATATTTCAATATATTACTTCTAGTAATATTCAGCGTTCCAAAAATTTTGATATGTGTCTGCACCAATTGGTTGGTGTATAGATAAATTTTATTTAAAATGGAAACTGCCATTCAGTTACTTTGTCACCAAATTACTGTTATACTTATAAATATACCGGTTCCCAACGTATATGTGTACTAACAAATTACTGAAATTTTGTGCTTTCATCTAAATTATTCTTCTAACATAAATTGTTATGTACTTTGCCCTGAAATGTTTGATATTAAAAAAACGTGTAATCAGACATCGTTCCTTCTTTTCTTAACTAATGATAACTTTTCGGGTCATTACAAGTAAAAAGACCTTATCGCGTGTATGTGTTTGTGCTTATAAGCAAGTTACATTCAAAACCATAAATTTCAACACGTTGGGTAAAAGCTTTTAATAAAACGTTTTATAAATGTCAAAGAAATATTTTTTTGATGTGAAATTCTGTAACAGATAGTACAGTTTAATTTATGTGATTCTGTTTGAAACTGCAAGTTTATTTTACAAAATTTATATAATTACAAGAAAAGATAAGTGAGAAAACGAAATAATTATTTTTGAATAAAAAATCGTCAATTTCAGTTGTAATTACTTTTTTGAAGCCTCTATCATAATAGTTTACCATATTTACTGATATATGTGGACAAAATTAATGTTACTCTATAGCCGTGTTCAATTGAATTTTTTACAGGCCGCTTTAATGAAAATTAAAACACATAACGAGAACAGAAAATCTACAGTTCTGTGTTTACAAGCTGTTACTTTTTATGTTTTGTACTCGACTGTAATTGACCACACAAAATGTATGTGCCCTTACCAATTCGGTAACTGCCCGGTAACAGTTTAAAATAAACGGCGTTTACTTTGTTTAACATTATTGTGTTTAATTAAACCCAAAAATTTGTTATTTAAAAGCAATATTCAAAAATCAGAAAAATGTCTCCCTGTAACTTTTATATAAGCTCACAATACTTGAAGGATAAATGTAACCTTAGGAAACAGTTCTGGTGTTTTGCTGTTGAAAAAGTTTCCATACCGTTGAACTACAAACGATAAAGAGGCCAGTGTGTATAGGTACTACATAAAACACACACACATACACATAATTTTTTTTAATTGAAAGTGACAAATGAAAGAGTCAGTGTTATCCAATATACATTAATCAAAATAAAATAAATGCAATGCACTTACACTTTTGTAAATTTATATCTGTATATATACCTGGTACATGCAAAAATATAAAAGACCACTGTACGTTGGAGTGAATACAGTAAAACGCATTACTCAATATATATTTAAATTCTAAGAATGACCGTCTTCGAAAACTGTTTACATTCTCTGCCACAGTAACCGACCCTGTGTTTACTTTGTTAATATCTTTCGTGCTGCATCCACTACCTTTCTCTCGCGGCCCCACTTACTGAGCTTCACTGAAGCCCAACATGTTATAAAACCAATATAGCCGTCAATACTTTGTCAGAATGTAACGCCTTTTTGTTACAAGGCACGTGCTGTTTTGTACCCTGTAGACCTCAGAATAGAAAAGTAGCGAAAATTTAACGATGTCGTTCAATAAAACTCCTTGTTTTGATTTTAGGTTCAAAAATATAACTGTAACATACAACATTTAAAATGTAAAATATCTTAAAAAGTTTCTACATTATTGGAATAATATTTTCTATATTTAATTTATTCTGAGTAGAATTATCTTTAAATGAAAAATTCTGTAATCAATCTAGGCGTACACATTCTAGTTTGATTTCAAATCCATTTAAATGTTCACCAGTATCGTCTTTCCAAAGTTTTTGTATGAACCTCGTGTTTAGTGTCCACGTTTCCGACCATTACGCTGCAGCAACTTCACGTTGATGGCAAATTTTTTCTCACAAAATGTAACAGAGGTTTATTTCCATTTCGTCTTTCAGCTTTACAAAGGCAATACATTTTGACATTATCCAGTTATTTCATTTCCCTTATTTGTCAATATTTTATCCAAACGTTCGGTGAACTTACAGTTGTTATAATATTACCATAAATATTTACTGCCGCATATAGTAAAGTTTTATTAATATTATGTATATTTTAACCCAAATTTGTTTACAAACCATCCTTACTACTTTTCTGATCGATTTTATTAATCATTCTTCAACTGTCTTGCTTTTATATGAAGCAGATTTACATCTTCTAAAAGTGGCAGAATTCTATAAAAATTAAATAAATTTTAATTCTCTTTATAACCCACTGTAATCTACTAACATACGCTCTAGGTAAGGTTTGAAACGTGTACAGTTTGATTTAAGCTGTTCAGTCTTTTTCATTCTACATACATCGAATTTCTTTAATCGTACTTGGTTTCTCAAAGAACTAAGATTTCTTTAGAATTTGCTACATACTTTAGTATTTTTAATTCATAAACAAAGAAGAAAATAAAATGGATTTTTAATTTTTATATTTGTCAAGAGGCCAGTCAAAGAGTTTGATAGCCTATTTTGTAAAAACATCAAAATTCTTATAATTTTGTATTATTTACTTTTTTATTAGGTTTGAATTATCTGTCATTTGGCATTTAATTTTCTAAAACGAATTTAGTATGGACACATAATATTTTGTATACCTATTTTGTATTTCCGTAAATAAATGCATCCCTACATTAATATTTTCTCTTATTTCCAGAAACTAAATAATAGGTCACTTCAATAAAATTTAATATGGTTTAAAAACGGTTCAATTACTATTATTATAATTCTATAATAAATTCATATAAATTTCTGAATGCCAAGCGCTAAATGATTAAAACAGATTCTGTTGAGGAGAATGTAAAATCCGCTGTATATTCTGAAAGCCACTGCCGCGTTAAGAGGGACGTTCTGATACTGAAAATGTTTAACACTGTTGCACACCACTATAGATAAAAATTCCCGATTAGCGCTTTCAAGATTTACAGCTCATCACCAGATCGAAAATGTCCACGGTTACTAGACTCTAGTTTAATAACCGTGGAAATATCCGATTTGATCTTATTTCCGATCTGATGATGAGCTGTAAAGCTTAAAAGTGCTAATCGAGTATTTAAATTTAATGTGCAACAGTGTAATTTCTGTTTGTGATTATAACCACTAAAACGACTGCATTAATTAAATATTCTGAAAAGGTTCACACGTGCACGCGTGTAAAGTATTCATAAAATATTTAAGCCTTTGGTATATATTAGTATTAAATACTATTATATATATAATCGAATCTATCAGTCCAGCCTTGAAAGATTCCTAATTATAGAACGGATGAAATGTTTGCTGCTGAGAAAATTAAAGAACTTTAAACCGATAAACAGAGTTGCTTTGCCAATGAATTTTAAAAACGAAAAAATCCTTTTCATGCTTTTCATACTTTTTGTTGTTCTTTATTTTTGTATTTTTATATCCTGTCTTCTCATATATAATCAAAACAATATTTTCCTCGAAACGTGAAGAAGAAAATATTATTAACTTATTATTTCAATAATTCTTTTTGCAGCTTGTCTGAAAATCATTTTTATCATTTATTATTTTTCCCTGGAACTGGTAACACCGTAATCCTATTAGAAAACGCTATACAATGAGATTTTTACTTTCAGTATCTACACAAAAAGCCGTTTCACAAAAACTCTAAAAAAAATATCTTTATGTGTGTCCTAAGTTTTATACGGGACTTCGCTGGAAATATTTGTCTTAGGACTAAAGTGTCCAATAATTTTAGTTTTATTATGGTTACAGAAGTAATGTTTCGACTGATTTATAAAATTATAACTTACACAGCTTTTAGCTATTTATTTTTTAAATATTCTATTTATAAATAAGAAATTTTAAATTTCTGTTTATAATATTATGTATGATGTTTAAAAGTCTGTCAGAGAGGAAACAATTAAATGGAATATATATCAGTTAGATACACAACTAAAAGGAGTTCAAGTTTTACACATTGTTTTTAATTTATAATTAATACATAATTCGATCCACTCTATTTTACATACATACACCATCTTGTCTGCATTTTAAATTGACATTTTACATCTTTCTGTCTACACCCTCTGATCTCCGTTTCCTTCTAGACGGCCAGATCGGTTTGGTCTTATCGTCTGTTTATCTTTTTCTGTATCTTTCTCTCGTTATCATTTCCCCTATTGTGCTCAATAATAACTTTTCACCCTCGTCCCTGTGGTATCCGTTGCACATGATCTGTCGTTGTCATCGTCGTCGTCGTTATCCTTTACGGCTTAGGCTAGTAGCCTGTTCCATTCTCAATGGAGCTCATCTAACCGTCGCTTACGGGCTCTTCACACACTTCTCTTCCTCCTTGGATGACAGTCGAGAGTTCTTCTTTAAAATCTAGTTCTCCTATGATCTGCCATTTTATAATAGTAGTAACAATATCTGTTCTTAATAAAAACCATATACTTGTGTATTTTTGTAGTCTGGCACACTTCCTGCCGTACTTGTCAATTATTTTTAAAACATTTTCACTCGTATCTTTAAGTCAGTCGTCTTGTATGTTTGTCTTTGTCCAAGTTTCTACGGCATATAACTATCAGCCACAGGGTGGTTTTTAGGTTTTTACAGAACTTCGAGTTTCTTAGTATATTTCAACATTTAGGAAAGGCTAGAGTCAAGTGCGACTCTATTATCAGTAGACGTTGTCTAGAACGATCAATTTAGACGGTCAACAGAATGTAATAATTCTATAATTTTACAGAATTTTACAGGTGTTTTACAGAACTTTGAGTTTCCTAGGTATATTTCTACATTTAGGAAATGCTGCAAATACTTAAGAGTCAAGTGCGACTCTATTATCTCTAGACGTTATCTAGAACGATCAATTTAGACGGTTAACAAAATGTAATAATTCTATAATTTTACAGGTGATTTTACAGAACTTCGAGTTTCTTGGTATATTTCTACATTTAGGAAAGGCTGCAAATACTTAGAGTTAAGTGCGACTCTATTATCTCTATACGTTATCTAGAACGATAAATTTAGGAGGTCAACAGAATGTAATAAATAATTCTATAATTTTCTAAGAACGAAGGGTCCTACAAACTTTGTTTTATCTTTCTCTGACGGTACATCGTATTGTGGGTAATTTTATTTTATTATTTTATTTTTGTGAGTAGTGTTTACGTTGCTTACACTGATTTATTTACTGTGTTTGGATAATAAACATTCTTTGATATTCTTAATTTTTATTAAAGTCAGGAATAAAACTGTGACGTCACCAAAGTGTAATACTTTTTCTTGATCAGATGAATAAGCTGTATAAGGACATTAACAATTTAAGCAGCCAATACATAGCAACACACCATTGAATCACCGCCGTAAAAGTTTTACTCCAATGGTAATCGCGTTTTTCTTCCTGAATCGCGTTTCTCAGTTAATCACCTTCACATGGTAATACAGCGTAGCCGTAGAATAACCTTTTGATTAAATGTAATAACAGCAGTGGTCAAGACAAAAATTGTATTTCAATATACCAATTAAGTATATAACAAATAATTGTACAAGCATTAAAAGGTTTCACAACCGTGTTACAATCTGTATACTCGTATACGCGTCTCATTAAATCTACGTCTCTGTAACTATTTGAATTGAAACACTCTAAAATTAGTAACAGTGTTTGTCTACATCTCAGCCTAGTTAACGGCCTTCGTTTGCATTGTTCCTGTATAAAGTCTAGCATTAAATTAGAAATAAAATCTGTCGCCGGTTATCAGTAGTATCAGCAGTCTTTGGGTCATTCTTTCCATTGGTCTCCACTTTGAAGATCGCTGCAACAAGAAACACTGGAAAGTCAGGACTTAACAGGAATTGTTTTTAACAATTGAGTACGGCCGACAAACCCCAAAGTTTTAAATAATAAAATTGTTGACTCGAACAATGAAAGCCTAGGCAACTACATAAACAAAATATGTTACTTAAAGGTAGCCTGACAACCTTTACAAAATAGTATCTCTTACGTTTAATTTTTTTTGTGAAAATCAATTCTTTATTAATTGATAAAATTTTCCAAATAGACTACATGGAGTTATCCTGTATTTTCATTTATAACTTGTTGTAGTAAGTTTTAGGTTTGGTATAAATACAATTTTACTGTCTTAGACGTAAAGTTGTCTAAGTGATTTGCACGCAAGGACGAAGTGATAATATTCCAGTTTTATAAGAATAATTCTTCTCATAAGTTTAGTACAGGATAAAACTGACTACACTAGCTACCACTATCGGAGAATGATTCTCTTGTTTTCTTGTATGTAATTAAGAGGTAATATTTATTCAATTGGGCAAATTATGAGGAAAATAAAATTTTTAATATATACGGAACTAATGTATTTTTTAAATGTATACCGAGAAAAATATATTCTTTGCGACAAAAGGCTGTAAAAACAGTAAAGAGAGAGCAAAGATTTTGCTAGGGGCAAACATGGATGGCTCTGAAAGTTTCCCATATTAATGATAGAAGAGTCGACAAAACAAAGGTGCCTAGGTGCCTAGGTAGTGAAACCAAGGCTTTCACTTTCTGACAATTAGTGAAAAGTTTGCCTATCATTATGAAGCTAACAAAAGTTTATGGATGAACAATCGGCTTTTTGAAAATGGCTTATTAGTAGACTAGGCAAGTTTTTTGCTGCTAACAGGAAGACAATTTTTTTAAATCATAACTAAATGAGTTAACAAATTAAATATTACAATATTGTTTAAAACCACTAATAACTTAAAAAGTATACTGAAACCCAGGACTGAAGAAGAAGCAACGGAAAATCATTCAAGTGTGTACAGCTTGTAATGCAATAATTTGGTAAGTTCTACATTGGAGAAACTGGTAAAAAATTAATAGATAGATTCAAAGAACATCTACCCAAAAAGAATATTAGTACAATCAAGTCCGATTTTGCATTGTACCTGATAAATCGAAATCGTAATTACACTGGGTTTCCGGATAATATGAAGCCTGTGAACTTCTGCAATAAAGATCGACATATATATGGATGCTAACAAGGCAACCAAACTTCATAAATAACAACTTCTTAATGAACAGTTATCATTTCGATCAAATAATTCTTATGACGCTGCATTACGAAGAACAAAGAAGATGCAAAAACCGACTGACGTTATAAGTGAATAATGTGAACATCGACAGTCAACGTGTTTACTCCGAGCAGTGCGCACTGTTTCGTTGTGTCGTGTGTCGTGTGTTATGTGTTATGTGTGTTTGTACAAAAATTCACATAGTGACTGGTTGTAATTTCACTGACGCGTGCTCATGACTGGATAAGAATTTAAGGACCTGATGATGAGAACTTTTCCCGAAACATGTCATGTCAACAAAAAGAATAAGTCGCAAGAATAAGAGCAAAAAGAAGCTTTGCATTTTGTAATGGAAACAGATTACATTAAGTTAATTAATGTAAAGATTTACCAACAACTAAAACTTCATCTTAGTAAAAGGCAACACGTTTTCTATGTCAGGCATCGGAGGACCACGCCATTGATCTTTCAAACGTAACTGGGATCTAGAAACTGTACTTTCCTTAATTTCTTCCTTACCCATTTGCCAATATCCGATCTCCTTATCCAATGTAGAAAACCTCTAAGCTCCGGACAGTCTTTCCTTGTGACGTTTCAGCTCCCGGTAGTCTACGCAGAAATGCAACCCACCGTCCTTTTTCGCCAAAGACATTATCGGAGAAGACCAATGTGTTGACGAATGCTCGATAGTCTGTCAGCATGTCCTGTACTAGCCGAGACACTTCCACCTGGTTAGCTAACGGAGATCTTCTATGAGGTTGTGTCACTTGTATTAGTGCGACGTTGAGCAAGTGAGAGTCTTCCCAATTATTGGCCTGAACAGCAAAAGCAATTTTGAAGTTATGTAAAAACTGTCTGAGTTGTTTAATATCAGCCTTTGAGACATCGTCTGAAGGTCTGTTCAATAGCTCCACAAGTTCCTCTGGTAATGTTCAAGGTCTTCGTTGCGTCATTCCGGCTACGCAAGTCACAAGATAAATTTTACCCAGGTGTATATTGCTTTGTTAAGTAACAGTTTGGTCCACAATATTTGCCAATCTAACTGGAATGTTTCCGGTTGCGTCTTATTTTAATAATTTTCTGGCAATTAGTATGCCCGGTATGTTGACTGGCTCAGGTCCGAATATACAGCACGAGTCCCCCCTAGTATCTGCATCGGTTTATAACCATAATGATTTTTTCGCAGTTTGGCAGGATAGTTAACGCTACTTCATTTATCACGTCCGTTGAGTTGTCCGAGGTACTTTTGTAGAGAGCATTACAGCTTCTTGCTCAATTCTCAGGACAGTGTTTTTAAAGTCGACTACAAATCCATATGCGTTCATAATGCTCACACAAAGAATGGCTTCATTCATACTGTCTGACTGCAACGAGTATTTGGTAATCAAACTCAGATCGACCCAGTCGTAGGTGAATCTCCACTTTCCTAAACACTTGTACAGGCCTTCCAGTGGCTGTCGGCAATGTGCAAGAACACCAAATTGTTTTGAAATCTTTTACTAGATTAGAGCGCATAATGGAAACTGTGACAAGTCTTCTGTATTATTTTTTCTTAGGAAAGCAACGTTTTGCCATCTGATGCCGGTTGACGTACATAAAGTAAATAATCAAATCGTTGAACCATATGGATTCCAAAAGCTGCAACGCAGCCTGTTTTGTTAAAATTATTTACTTCCGGGCTGTTTGGCCATGGTCCAAAGCTGTTCATATCAGCAAACGTTTAAAGCGGGCCTTCGCCGACCATCTTCAGTGCTAACAACGAGCTAACAAACACTAACGCGGACGTCAGGTTAGTGACCACAGTCCTGGCTTATTGTTAGCACTGAAGATGGCCGGGGAAGGCCCGGTTGAAACGTTTGCTGATATGAACGATTTTGGCCCACGGCCAAACAGCTAGGAAATAACCTGTTTTGTTTATTTATTTACGAATTGAATTTCAATGGGTTTGATATTTATTATACGGCATGTTTTACAATGGAGGTAAAGCAGGTTTCACTCCTATAAAGGATGGAGCTCCAAACAAAAGACTTAATATATTTTTAATATAAATGTTTATCATTGGAAAGATGTTCTTTGATCATTTCTTCTGAAATCTTATTTTACGGACCTACTCTTCTTTCTTTTCTAATACAGAACTAAATATTATTATCTACATAGTATCTTTGGCAATTAGATTCTACTAGTATTAAATAGCTTTGCTTGTTCAACTTATTTGATAATCAACAAATCGTACTCCTGACTGATAGCATCATGACCTTTACCTATGTGTTGTGCTTAAGGATAAGAAGAAGTACAACAACAACAATAACAACGAATTTTTCAGTGAAGGGTTAGTGAGGATCGGTCAAAAATAACACAATTTGACCGATCCTCACTAACCCTTCACTGAAAAATTCATTGATTGACGGTCACTACGAATTTAAGGATTTAACAGTAACAACATCAACGAAACGAAAACATTTGCATTTCTTTCACGAGTTTTTGGGACAGTCATTATAGTAACCATTAACCAGATTAGATTGCTTCTATAAACAATAATTTCATAGTTGTCTTGATTGTTCATCTCTTTTTTCACAGCACTACACTTTATATAATAATGAAACTTTCACTTGTGAACTTACTTGTCTTTTCTCGTCGAACGCGTTTCGGCGTCGTGTTCGCCTTCGTCAGCCTTCGACTGGAGTCTGTCTCTAAGCTGACGAAGGCGAACACGACGCCGAAACGCGTTCGACGAGAAAAGACAAGTAAGTTCACAAGTGAAAGTTTCATTATTATATAAAATAAATTCATAATTGACTTTTTGTTTAAAAGTTAAAAAATTACGTAGTAATGTAATATCATGTAGTATAATATTACAGCCTGAGTTTTGACTTTTCATGTAAAACGTTTTGGTAAATAAACCAAAGAAATGAGTAAGTGGAAAATTATTATACAAAGTTATTGTCATTGCGCCACGGACTTGATTAAAGTTTAAAGTTAAAGTAAGTTGCGAATGGTCTTGCAAAACCATAAAGGCCTTCTAAACAGGCCATATAGTTGTTTTTGGGCAGATGGAGGTTTCCGTTTGGCCCCTTCGTCCTTATCATACAAAAACCAATTATGGACTGTTAATGGTTGTGGACAATGACTGTGAATTAAGTTAACCAACCAACATCCAACATGTTGAACCGTTAAACAGCAATAACGTAAAATGCTGTTTATATCAGCACGAAATAATTCTGAAGATGTGCTGTACCATAAAACGGTGTATTTAGTGACAGCAAACCAGTTGACTGTAGGTCGTTTCGGGGAAGTCAGCGAGGCCGCAATTAAAAGAACGACTTTCACCCCTCCCCTAAACAGTTGCACACTTTCTGTCAGCACAGATTTGTCAATAATTGTCACAGTTTCCTTTCTTTTCCTTTCCCTACGAAACAATAAACGAGGTGAGGGAGACCGCTATAATTGGTTTGGTCAACCCCGTGCCGTGTCAACGTTTCAGTTTATATACGTTTTCAATCCAAGTCCAAATCTCTGTGTCGAGAACAACTTCGTCAGCATTGTGAGTTAATTAAGAGACTTCCAACATTATTTGAACTATTTTACATTATAAATTATATTTGTTCCTCCCCAAATAATATTAATTACATTTGATAATGTACGTAGAAAAATGATAGTCACACAAAATTTTAATGCTTGTGAGTTCCCATAGCCATTGATACAAATATGATATCAATTCTTATATTTAAAATAAAATCACATTAATTTATTGTTTAATTTATAGTAGTAGTTCTATCTGATTCTGGAATGTGCGAATAGGTGTGTCTAACACGATCCGCAACTTGTAGGTTTTCAGAACCTTCTGCTAGAGGTCTGACCAACGCGAAATGTTTGGCCTCTGGCACGACTACAACGGCTAGTCGTATTAAATTACATTCGTAGCCGGCCTTGGCAGTAGTACCGTTTATGCCCAGGCGATACTTCGAAACTCCATCAGCAAATACTGTATTCTATTATTGAAAATCTCTAAAAATAATAAAATAACCTCCTGTGATGTAAAGGGTAGCAGGTAACACACTGCAGTAAGTTCCTATTGTCCCACACACGAATTATCAAGTATTATTAATATGGAATTAATATGTCTATAAACATGTAATTTTTGGGAGATTTGAAATGTGTTAGGAGCAAGGTACAGACGAATTGGAGAGAAAATTAAAGAGAATTTCATTAGACGAGATCAGTCAGGAAACCTCAAGACTAGAATGTTTTGGTGGAGGGTTCAATGCAAATCAATACTGGACTTTGCACGGGCTTTTGAAATAGATATATATAGATTTCTGGCGAGAAAGAGAGAGATAGAGAGAGTGAGAGAGAGAGAGAGAGAGAGCGAGAGAGAGGTGTTGTACTGGACGTTGATATTATATTAGAATAGATGTATACATAGATATATAATAGAATAGGTATATAATAGATATATTAGTATATATATTATATTAGAATATTAATGGGGGTTTGAAAAGTTTCCGGCTTACATGGAAGGGGGCAGATAGATTAGTGCAATTGGAGTGTGTGATAAAGTAATTCTTGCATGTACTTCAGTTGCAATTTAAACACCGTTTAGAATATACTCTTTCTATTGTTGCAAAATGTGGAATTCACCCAGCAGGAAAAGAAGACAGCGATCAAGTATCTTTTCTCTAAGAGAATGAATGTCAAGGAGATTACTGATGAATTAAATGTTAGTATGGATGAACAAAGTCCTTTATATAGCACAATCAAGGAGTGGGTTGCTGACTTCAAGCGAGGGAGAACATCGACCAAAGACGAGGCGCGTTCAGGACGACCCAAAACTGCAGTAATCGTCGAGAACGTTGATTTTGTACACGAGGCGATACTCTCAGATAGACGAATTAGCCTGAAAACGATTGCAGAGATAGTGGGAATATCTGTGGAACGTGTTCATCACAATGTTTGTAAGGAACTAGGAATGAGAAAGTTACCCGCAAACTGGGTCCCAAAAGAGTTGAACGCTAATCAGAAACGTCATCGTGTGTTTGCTTCATGCGCAATTTTAGCCCAATTTTAACTTGATTTCTCCGATTTTTTGAGCCTCTTGGTAACTGTTGATGAAACGTAGTTCCACCACTACGGTCCAGAATCCAAACAGGTATCAATACAGTGGCGACTCACGGGTTTATCAAGGCACACAAAAAATTCGATAGCAAAAATGCGCTGCCAAAGTGATGGAGATTGTGTTTTGAGTTGCGGAAGGAGTCATCCACATCGATTGTGTTAGCAAGGGTTCACAGTCAATGCCAACTACTACTGCAATGTTTCGGATAAACTGCATGTACCCATCCGAAAGACACGGCGGGAAAAGCTGGCGAAAAGCATCACGTTTTTTTAGGACAACGCTCCATGTCACAAGGCGCTTATCACAATGCAGAAATTGGAACAACTAGGCTATGAAGTGATTGACCACCTAGCAGCGTTGGATTTTTATCTATTCCCAAAATTGAAAATGAATTTGAAAGGGATACCTACTGCACACAATGATGCCTTTTCAAACACGTGGCTTTGGGACAAAGACAAATCATTTTTCCTTCAAGGGTTACAGTTGTTGCTGCACCGTTGTCGGAAGTGTATTGAATTGCGAAGGGAATACATTGAATAATTCGTATTGTTATTGGTCTATTTGCCTCCCTTTCATGTTAGGCCGGAAACTTTTCAAACCCCCTCGTATATAAGTACTGAAATTTAATTTAATTCAGTACGTGATAAATAAAACCTTTGAGATAACTTTTAAATTACAAATGCAATATACTTCATGCTATGATTCCCAGGAAACCATACCGTATGAAGTCGTTTGTTCAATAAGATTACCTGTAACCCTAACAGCAGGAGGTGTACTGCGTTTGTACTCAGTTCAACAGCAAGTGCATTGGAATGCATCCTTACAGTTGTGCCTTCCCACCAGTGCATTCAATATGTCACAAACAAAACGAGTTGTATTACAGAGCCTACTAACATTAATAATACTCTGTCCAATGCTTTCACCACGTTTCTCTGGCATAATATCGTAAATTACTGACGTTGAAACGTTAGGCAAATGAGGAAACCACAAATCTATTGTTTTTACGGATTTTATTAATCAATTCACCAAACCGTCTCATATCATTGTTGGGCTGCCGCAACTCTCTTCATCATAAACATTCACTCGTTCTTCCCTAAACTAAATGACACCTTTTCCTAATTCTACCGTTACTCATAATGCTTACAATGTTACATGTGAATTTCAGACAAACTATCGGACCGTGGTCAGTTGCGACCAAATTGTATAAAACCCGATCAGTTTCGATCTAGGTGGAAATACGAACCTGGTCAGTTACGATCAAATGCATTTTCATGTAATAATAATAATAATAATAATAATAATAATACAGAAATTACCATTATAATTCTATTCATTCCTAGCCTAACCTAACCTAATCTAATCTAACCTAATCTAACCTAACCTAACCTGACCTAATCTAACCTAACTTAACCTAACGTAAGTAACAAAATATTAGGAGAAGGACGTTACTCGTACAAATGAAAAGTTGCAGAATTGAAATCTCATGAAAAGTCAGAATAGGTACGTCTCTAAATAACAGATTCGGTCAGTAAATGAAAGTGGGGGTCGCAATTGACCGCGTAAGAAAAATGTTGTTTCGTTGCTACTGACCGAGTCCGAAACTTATCCTTCTTTGCTAACAAAAATGTATCACAGCGAGGCCGTCACGGTTGGCAGGTTATCTGTCTCGATAATCAATTTTAACTCGTTTACACGACACAACAATGTCTTATCTGATATCAGCAAAGTATACGACTATTATCTAATGTCACAACACACCGCGCCGTATGCACGGGTCGGCTTCGTTGCCACAGTCGGTGGTAATTTCAAAACGGACCGTGCTAAAAAGAAACGCGCCTCGTACTTTCAAATACGTATACGACCACCCAGGCTGAACAATTGGCATATACACGACACTACCATAAATCTTTAAAAATTGAAGAATAAGAGTCCATTTGCAGGTAGCGTTTGCATAAGTTTAGTTTGTTTTGTGAAAACATAAAAATCATTAAGAGTTGTAGGAAGCCACACTACTACGTAAAAGACGTAAAATTGATATGTTTTCTTCTTCTACTGTCCAAAGATTATGTCTTAATTGACTTGATCCGGAATCCGACTTCTCCTATATCTACAATTTCTCTTTCTATTAGGCTCAAAATGGCAAGTCAGCCGTTGACATGCGAGCCAAATGCTCGCACTACCTCCTCTTATTGTCCCTACTCTTCTTCTGCAAAGATTCGGTTTTTAGTCCTGTCGTTTCTTCATCCGATCTAAGAAATTGTATTGTTCATTATTATAAATGTTCATGATCCTCAAAACATGTTTCAAGTCAGGAAAACAACAATTTTTACAGTACATTAAATTCATAAAAAGAAAAAGAAATTGATCTAAATTAAAAATAGTTACATTAATAGCTTTTCGTGATTAAAATTCTGGAAAATTCTATTTTAACAAGCATAAACTTACACAGAAATCATATAATTAAACCTCCTTAAGAAGCATAGCCTATACGTAAACCTATGTCACTTGGTCTTTAGGTTTGTGTTATGTTCACATTATTTAGTCTTACACACGCACATGCGTGCGCGCGCGCACTGTAGACATACTGAAACTATATTGCTCTTAGATACTCTATAAGGTCTGTCGAAGTAACTTGCTTATTATTGAAATTCTGACTTGCTTCACGAAACTTAAACTAATAAATTTTGTTGCATTAAATTTTATTTATTGTAATTTTAATAACAATTCTAATATGTTGAAAAATTTTAATCACCAGAAGAAAATAATGTAGGTAAATTACAAATATATTGTAACGAGAAGGTTATCGAACAGCCCAGAACATTCTCCACACCCCCCGCCAAGTGTAGCAGATGTTGGCTCAGTCAAGGCCGCTCACAAGTAGGTTCTAGTGTGTTAAAGAACACTTGAGATAGCCGGCGAGCAGTAAGGAGGGAAAGCTATACTATACCTCTGCGCGACCTATAAAAGCAAGAGAGTCTGGCGTTGTCAAGTCAGTTACGTGAGCGTTTTTCCTTAGCACGGATTGAGTGTTTGTCGAAGTATTATGTGAAGTGTTACTGTGTTATATAAATTGTGTGGAACTCTATTATTTGACATTATTATTGCGTGTGGACAAATCTAACCGAAATTATTGCACGAGTTGATTACGAATTATTAATTGTCATAATTAAAGCTGGTTATTAGTGATATCATTAGTGTCTTGTATTTTGTTTTCCATTGTACCACACGAGAATCAGTTAGAGTATCGTAACAATAGTATACAGCTATTAAATTTTTAACTAAATCGTTTACAAAATGTATGCAGAATTGGAGATTATGGAGCTAAAAGTTATAATCAGATTGTTAGTTGTCAGGAAACTAGCAGTAAACGCTGGGGTTACTATATGATAGTACATTTACATGATTTAATCCAAACCGTTATTCTTCTACCACTGTAAAGGTATTGATATACCCGAGCGCCGAGCCGCTTGGAAGAAACATCTAAGTTTTGTATATTCATATAGTCCTACGTAACACCCTCGAAAATTCGGGAGTGTCATTCTAACCGTTTCTCGGCTAGCCAAGCATTTACAGTGTCTTGGTCAAGGCCGTGTACTGAAGTAGCTTTCAGACTGTTCGAGCTCTTCTAACTACACATATTATGTTGCCACGCGGCCAGAAGACGGAAAATTATTCTGGAACATCTGCAGGATCCATATAAGCGTTTACGGCCGTCTTAGTTAGTTACACATGGCGGCATTGTACAGTGTAAATCAAGTGATTGTTGCGGATTGGTGGAAAGTGATTACTGTGTTATAATTAGTGCAGAACTCTAATAGTTGACATTGTTATTGCATGTGGACAAATTTAACTTGAATTATTGTACGAGAATACTTTGTTGATTTGAAATTGTTATTTGTGACTAATTAAAGCTGGTTATTAGTGACTTCATTGGTGTCTCTATTTTGTTTCCACTGTTCAATACGACGATCCGTGAGACCGTCGTAACAATTTAACCACACGAAAGTACCGCTAGGGTTTTCCACTTGTAAGAATATAATGATTTGTATAATAGTCTTAATATTATATATTGTTTCTGACAACTATTTCGCTAGCATATTTATATATTTCTAAAAATTCATATTTTCGCACAATACACGTGCATAACTGAAGTCACTATAAGCAGGAACGGATAAATATGAAAAATTTTTACAATGCCAAATTGGGTTTCAAATCGTCGCATACATACCTCGAACGTCATTTGTGAGATTCGGTTTTTGCTATCACTTGGATAATTTTTAGATTACGGATTTGCAATTCTCATACTTCATAATTCGTACTTGTTAAGTGTAAAGTATTCACTGCAGAGAATCAAAAGCGGTCCCTTCCAGTGCAATAAGTGATTACGTCTGTACTAATACTTACGTCTTAGCTAAGTATAAAACCACAGTTCTTGCTAAACGTACGCAACCACTAGCAGACAGCTCCATATTTGGGAAAGTATGATCACTATCGTGCCCACGTCGTAGACAGTTCTTATGTTTTCCTTCAGAATTATATATATATTTAAGTTTAATGCATGTACCGAGGAGATACCACTAAAACCTTATACTGTTAACAGGGCCTGGAGCATATTGTTCAGACATTCTTTACCCTGAATAATGTGATTAAACGTATTGGTTAAGTGTGCCCTTGTTTGTGTGTATTGTATTGTTATTATATACACTAAGTTTTTTTTTACTATAACATAAAATGTTTTAAAAAAGTGAAATTGCATGTTGATTGTTTTGGGAATACTGATTCTGATGGAAACAATAGATTAACGAACTAAACGAACAACGGAGAAATAAGGTTTTTTGATTAGAGAACTATGGGCAACAATTGATAAAAACATATGGCAATACATTCCTCATACCACATTTTGGACTAAGCGAACTGTTCCACAACAGATGTTATTCGCATTCTTAAATTTGGTTCTAACCCTTAGTATAAATCTAACCCTTACTGATGGACAGTATTAGTATTCTGATTTGGTCATTGTCATTTACTTCAGCAATGTTGCACAAATTTATGTAAAAGTATGCTGAGACCACACTGAGTCG
The DNA here is from genome assembly GCA_034769895.1 of Magicicada septendecula. Lineage (NCBI taxonomy): Eukaryota > Metazoa > Arthropoda > Insecta > Hemiptera > Cicadidae > Magicicada > Magicicada septendecula. Next base: position 121,175,275 of record CM068369.1, read on the forward strand.
TTTATAATCAATGAGTATGACATCCTTTTAATATGTAACATACTGTACAATCGTTATTTCTTCTGCACATTAGCGAACGTTTAGTGAGACGCGCCCTTATAACAAACAAAACAATCAAAAAGTTGTTGAGATGATGTTTGTCTCTTATTACCACGATTAGTTAACACAAATTATTTTTCTCAGTTATTATAAAAACTCTATGCATTTTATACATAATGTTCCATCTTGTTTGTAAACAGATACAACAGTACTAAAACGGCTCAAATCACTATTGATATGTTTACATAGTTTATTTTGATAGATTAAGTATAACCAATTAATTACTAACAAGTTTAGTAATAAACTGCGTATGCCAGTATAATAATAACAAATGAATGGACGCAACTGGTTTGGCTATGAATTGTTCTTTTTATTGTTACTTCGTAAACCTTATTTTTTCTTGTTTCATGTGAAGAATAATCAGTCTCTAACGGTTAATTTGTGTATAGTTGTTTCACGAATGAGCACAATTTTGTGTATAGCACCAATTAAATTTGCATATAAGTTATTCAACAGTATGTTGCTCTGATAACGTTACTGCAAATTGCGTTTTGTCTCCCCCTGAGCAATTTTAGTTTTTACAGTCACACAGTTTACTGTTATGAGAGCAATTGGAGTTAAAATGTTTTTCAATACATGAAGTGATTTATTTCTGTGTTATACGTATGAAGGGTCTGTGTATTGTAAGTTAGAGGGTTGAATAACTTACGTTGAACTTGACGCTCTATAAAAATTGTAATACTAATGTACGTTTTAGATTGGCCAGTTTAGTGTCATCGTAACTAGTAAAAGAATTATTTAGTTTCCTTATTGTTCAGTATCGCACGTTATTCTACTATCGTAGATTTTCGTACAAATATAACTCTATTTATTCTGTTTTCCTGCTTTATGCCTTCTAATCTTTTGTTCTATATGTATTCTTTTTAACTTTTGATTAAGTAATTAAGTAAACTGTGTACTTTGACTTCAACATTGCTTTGTGTACAAAGCAATATTAAAGACATATTCTCTCAGTTAGTAACTCTTCATTAAGTATTTATAACTCTTCACTCGGCAGTATATACTCACTATTCCTTTCACAAACACAAGAGACACTACTATTTATGGAATATGTTATATGGCAAGGAAAGCATATTCTAAACTAGTAACTTAGTTGGGGAAACTACGGGATATGTTATGGTATGACATTTTCTTTACTTTATAAAATGACTGAAAGTGAATTTCGTTACTAAAGAAATTATTAAAATGTCGTTGGTTATTTATAAACAAATACTTTAAAGCCTGTATGAAGTTGTTTCTAAGGAAAGTATGTTTATTAAATCATGAACGAAAGTACTGTGTAGATGAAACAATATTTGTACTTTAATTAATTAGAATAAGATAAATGGATTTTAGACGGGTTAGAAGTTATACCACAAAAGGATTAACACTTTACCAGTAGAGTCTATGCATTAAGCTACAGTACGATTTGTGGTCGTCAAAGTTACTTTTCACTGTAATTTGCTTTACTATAAATTATTAGAAGAGCAATATGTAACTGATAATTGCATATTATTTGTGGATACAATTATAATACAAATAGAACTCTCTGCTGTTCTGATTGAACTGAGTACATTAGAATTGATTCATGGTCGTTTTTCATTTGCAACAAAACATTATTAAGATGAAGCTTCTAAGCAAATTTACCCGCAAAATTCACATACCTCAATGTTGTATGGAAGATAATATTTACAACATCCTCTTATTATTGGCAAACTTTTTTGCATATTAATTAAAATGAAAATATCATTATCGGTATAGTCAAAACGTATCTTAAATCAGTTTTCATTCGAAATAATAAATAAGTGCATATTCTATGAAAAACTAAATGCTTAATAAGCGAAAAAATATCAAAATAAATTATCCAGCTTCCCTTTTTATACAGGCTACTTTCTAAAAATAGTTAAAAAATGTCTTTCGATTTCTTTTTAGTAATTTCTACGTAACACAGGCACCACGGCTAGGCCTATATGTGGGGAGGGTGGAAACCAGTCGAAAGATTAATGACTCAAGAAAAAAATTATTTTTAAACACATATAGAGCAATTTGGAAGTGAACGTGTTATTACCGTAGTCAACATTGATTGACCATCTTTGTGAAGGATATACACTGCTTGTGGTGGAGTCGGTTGGTGAGGATTAATACATAGCCTACGCACTATTTTATCACAATTATGGTCTCGCGTTTGTGTTATTCAGAAGTAGTATCAGACTCGTTTGGATGGGGATGATACGATATAATGAATACCTAATATAACACTGTCATTACGTGAATGGACAGATCACACTGATTGTCTTCTCCATACTGCACACTGTACATTAGAGACAAAATAATCACTTGAATAATCCAGAACACCTCCGCCTACCACATGTAGGCTATCAATGGAGTTTGTGCATGTGTGCGCGCGCGCGCGCGCGTGTGTGTGTGTTTAACTCAAACAAGAACACAGAGCACAACTAGTGATGCCCTATTTTCTGAACGTTCCGACATAGGGTATAAACATATTATTGCATGGAAGCAATAAATATAACTAATGAAATTTAAACAACAAATTTGAAGTAAAGTCAATATGTCATAAGTCTTGATTACCCAGAAGTTATAGTGCTGCTAAGTTTGAATCTGTGACGCAACCTGCAATGCTGCTACTTTAGTTTACGCTGCATCAAGACCGGGTTACTATATTCGTTTATGTTCGCTCCACTGCGTGTTCCCACTTTTCCTAACTTCTAGAAAAATTTTCTAGCGTCAATGTTGAACTGAATAATGTGGACACCTGAAAATCTTGATTACAAATTATTACTGTGACATTACATTTATCATCTTTGGTTAAAGTAAGTGTTATTTGGTCATTTGCTGATAGTTTGTGTTTTATATTATTAATAATTTTAGTTTGTTTACTTCTAATAATACGATTTTTGGTGTTATACTTGATGATAATTTTTTTTTATTTCCACTGAGGCTTCTGACTTTATTTTATCTTGTTTATATATTTGGTCTAAATTATTAACTGCATTTTCTGTTTCGTCTATGATATTTTTTAATACATGTTTATTTAGATTTTTAAGATTCATTTTATTTGATGCTTCTGGAGTTGCCGTTTCTTTTTCAGTGAATTTAACGATACAAAAATTATGAATTTATAGTAAAAGAGTGTAGAAATTTTTGGTGTTTGTAACTTTAGTTACATATTTATTATTTATTAAAAGACTATTAAGCTTTTTTATAAATTGGTATTAAAATGATGTGCATTGTGTTTATTTAAGAACGTTAACTCAGAATTGTGTATATGCGCGCTCTTACTTGGTTCTTCACGAATGAATTCTGACAATTATCAAATATTACGCAATTCTTTCAATCATATCATTAGCACAAAACCTTACCTTTAATTTAATACGTTTGCGGAGTATTTGAAAGGCCTGTATTATTTACACTTGATGATAACAGAGAAAAATGTAATAATGGTGTAATAGTGTAATTGTAAAATAAAAGCTTGTTGGATTTACTGGAAAGTTTGTAATCATTTGTTTACCTGTTAATAAACAGCAAAGTAAATATAGTTAATTATATGTAATAACGTTTAGAAAGTTTAGTTACGTGTAACTTAGAATTCGAAGTTGTGGGTTTTCACATGTAGAAAAAATTTAAATTACATAATCTTGGTAACTCGCTCAATTTTTAAGAGTGTCGATTTTGCAAAGATTTGATAATCGTTATGTAAACATCTGCTGGAAATAACACATTTATTCAAAACTATTAAAATTCAGTGTTCTTAAAATTTACGTTAGATTTCAATATATATATATATTATAACTTAACCGAATCTCAAAGATTTGGAGTTATATGCAAAGAGTTTTGAAAATCAATGTTAAAATAAATTTAAACCGTTACAATCACGCCACGTGCAGTAGCGAGCGTTCAAATGAATTGTATAGCGACCAACGGCAGCGTCCGGTGGCATTACGTAACCACATACAGTTATAACAATTAGTGACACGCCCTAATTTTAAATTATTAATATTTCGGAAACCGATAAATATAGGCAAAAACCAAAATAGCCAAAATGTTTGCCGAAATATTAGTAATAGGGTGTGCAAATTTCAGTTCATATAATTAAAGATTAAAAGAGATAATTAATTTTATTTAATAAGTCCCCTAGTGAGTGAGCTACGGGGTAGAGCTTTGAATATGTAATAGTTATAAAAATTACCAATCAGATGTATATTCTAGAATAAGCATAACTTGGCTTGCAGCCAAGATAATCGCAATACAATTTGCAACAGGACATCCTGTCCGACATTTGAAATCCGGTGTTTTTTCAGAATATTAAGACTAATAACAATTCTCAAACTGTGAGAATTATTTTCGTTCACACAAGTGAGGTGAGTTGAATTACAAGGAGAAGAGGGGTGTCTCAGCCAATCAAATTATTTTAAAAATTTGAACGAACCGTTAGATTCGGGCTGAACACAGGCACTCAACTGTAACGACTCGACCTGTGAAGACGTATACTTACGATACTCTTACTTTTTTTCAACAAATAAGCGTACAGCTCAAAACATTAACCTGTTGACTTACGCATGTAAAGAGATCAGTTATATAATACGTGAAGACACATCGAGAATACAACAGAATGAGGCCGTCTAGTACGTGGTACAAGCTGAAGAATTGACGAAGCGGAGCGCAACCCAAGGCGAGATACACACACCAGGAGTGCAGCGTATACCGAACCGAGGGGCCTGACGCAGTTGCAGCAGTTAAAACAACAGACGTTAAGCCATCAACAGTTGCAGAAGGAGCTGAGTGTTGCTGATTCCCGAACTCTTAGCCGTGGAACCCAAGACGCAGAGGAAATCATCGCCACTAGCAGATTGGACCAGGAAAACCAAGGAACCCCGGGAGCATCTCATCACGATCTTCAGAACAAGGGAAGTCAAATATAATTTATAAACTTCTAAAAAGGTTATTCTTTTTCTTTTAAATCATTGTAAAACTAAATTGATTCAGATGCCAATAAAACAGAGACTCTAGATTAATAAGATACATTCATACTGTGATAATCTGTATAACACGTATAAGCTTAAGTAATAATCAATAGATAAGAATTAGACGTATATAACAAGCGCTATATAAATACTAACATTGAATTACTTAGAGACCTATACTGCAGTATACGTGAAACAATCTAAGTAAATGAAAGCACGTTGATCTAGATTCACAGCTAACTTATTTTCAGAGTATTTAAATCATCTAAAGTAATAAAATCCGTACGAAAGTACAAAAGAATTGAAAAATCCAGAGATTAAATTGTTTTAAAATTAACTTCTTGAAATTAATGAAAAATATAACTCGTATCAATTGAAAATAATAAGCTCGTCTTCTGAATGCTAATACCCATTCAGAAAACATCGTACAAGATACAAATTACTGTTTAGTATGTAAGGATTGCTCTAGTTATAAGATTTTCATACATATGTCCTATTAGAGTAATAAACTCCAATTTTATCCACCACCGTATTTTTATTACTGTACTACAAAGCCTATCAACATCACAAAACTATTCAAAATAACTATAACAGTACTTTGCACACTTGAATTAACCTACTTGCGAATTCAAAACACAAACTTCTACGCCCTTAGTCGGAAGAAGTCGCAAGAACGCATAGCAGGTAGGTCACTTCACAAAACAACCATTTATCTCCTTATATTAATAAAAATAAATATAGGAGCAAGCAAAGAACTTTATAATATATATATATATATATATTATTTTGCATTCTATTAAATTAATATTATTGTAATAAATGTATGTTTCAGAGACGGTGGCAGTGCATGTAAACGTTTCCCAGCTTCTAAGCCGTTGTACATCGCTAAGACTACATCTGCTAAATGTTTCGACCGCGACCGTGATGATCATCTTTACTGGAAAACGGAAGTGTCCTTACAGCAGAGATCTATTTTAACTTTGAAAACTAGAATCGGCTTAGTTTTTAACTTTAAAGATCGACTACAAAAATGAATAGACTGTACTTACGTACACACAACCACCAGGCTGAACAATTGACAAATATACGCCACTAAATCTTTAAAAACTGAAGTACTTTTTACAGTAAATTTCCAGTAAGTGTTTGGACCTACTTCCATAACTTGAAATCAGTGGCGAAACGTAAGGACATAATTTGGGTACACATAAAAATCTAGCCAAAAGCAGTGTATTACTAAGATTGTTGGCGTTTTTAATTAACCAGTATAATGATAGTAAAAGAGTTATTGCTTCCTCTATCAGATAACAACTATGTGACTGTCCAGAAACACACATTTCGCAATACATCATAATTAATATACCAAGAAGAACTATCGTATTGTCATTGGTATCATCCATTAATATTAATTATAAAATAATGTTTAAAAAATATAAATTTTACTCACATTTTTAAGTGATGACAAATAAGGATTACTATAGGCTTTACACAAATGTTCAAAATTTTTCCCTAAATGATATTTATTTTTAAATAATATATTTAGTTCTCCACACGCCGTGTCTTAATGTTTGCAAAAATATCTATCACTCTTTCCTTAAAAGTTAGGTCTCTCGTGCACATAAATATGTCAATTCTTTTTCCGTGGAAAACGTAGCCAATTATGATAATCATTTTTTTATAGCATTACGAATGTAGGTTTTTGATTCCCTTCAGTGCACTCATTGAACGATCAGTCGACGTCGAAGTTCCTGGAATACTTAGTATTACGTTAATTACATTTAATGTTTGTTCATAAACACTATCAGGTTGATTCTTCACAATATATTCTAGCAATTTAACATAAGGAAGTGTTTTATCATTTTATCATTGCGCAGTGTTACCCAGTCAAACTAGACTTGAGGCGAATTCTCCGAATTTCAATAAATTTTGTCTCATTCAGAAGTACTGCAAAAATATATTTTCAAATTGGCCGAATAGGCCGTCTAGTTGCACTGTCTCAGAATCAAGTATGTAATAAGCTACACGTTTATACACTTCACTGACACTTCTGTAATACATTATTGGGATCAGCATTCGTTCCCCTACATTCGTCGATAGTTTTGCAAAACTTCATTTGAACCAAGTGTTGCGATACTTTTTTTCACTGTCCTAATTTTATTTATGCATCGATTTATATCACTGCTGGCAAACATCTTTGCCTGTAGAACAATAAACAGATTTTGAGTAAATAAAAACTTCGGTCATATACACGCAAGTAAAACATGAAAGATATCTACTTTAAAATATTTAGGAGACCAATTGCAGTACTCACAAACACACTGTTGCATTCATCACATTCGGTAATGTGAGAAACCGCACGATACATGTCTTTGTAAAGTTTTTGATTATTGAAACCGCCCGCGAATGGTAATTCCAACAAGTTAATGTTGGTAGATGAAGTGTAAAACCTTGCTATCTCAGTAAATTAGGTCTAGAAGCTGGTCTACTGAAGGAACTGTGAAATGCAGTTAAATTACAAGTAAACCGTTTAACTTCGTTAATAATTTCTGCACGGTGTAACAAAACCTGCTCAACACTGTTCTTGCCTATTTGCCTTATATCTGTGTACTTTCTCTTTCTCTGTAATGGATCAACATCCAACTCAGTCCTTATTGGTTGCATTTCTTATCATATACAGTTTCGTCTGCCCTGTACGTCTTTTGAGTAATTTCATCTCCGGTGTTCGACGACTTTGTTCCTTTATCGTTAAAAGCGTTCAGCGATATTATACGTCAAAACTATCGGATTATCCGACCGTTGTCTATTAAAATCGGTGTGTCAGTTACTGCCTGGTGTTTAGACGGCTTGAGTAACAGAATGATTAGACGTCCGGTAACAGAGATGTTCTACCATACTATAGACGCGTGCAGAATAATCGGTCAGAGAAGACTGAAGAGTTTGCTACGGAATACAAGACAACTGCGATTCATCCCTCTGGTTACGTAATACACGACTAATGTCATATAAGCATGTTGTCTACTACTTGGCCCTGAGATTATGTAAGCATATGCTTGGGCGTTATATGTATCTAAAAGTATTTGTATTTTTATACCATGTACGTAAGTGACCTGAGGTCAGCGTACGTAATCATAAATGGGAAAACACTATATAATGTTAAATTCAATTTGATATCCTTTTTTACTAGTTGGAAATTTTTTTCGATTACAGGAATAAAATTGTCATAAATAATTACATAATTTAACAGTTGTTGAGACTAGCTTCTGAATTTATTGCATTAACTAGAGAAAAAAAATACCCAAAGTCAAGTCTTTTCAAGTGGGGTTTATGGTTGCCGCGGTCTCTGCTAATACTAGTACTTTGACTCAGCTGCAACAGATTTTTATTTTCAATAAATCACATGCTAGACATATATACTGTTGCAGACAATTTCAGATTTGGAAAAGTTTGATCATTACACTGTAATGTGTGTATTTCTTAAGTTTTTCTTCTGAATTTTACACATTTTCAAATTTAATCCAGGCAGGCAATAGATACCACAGGTTTTCCGAAAAAAAGAAAAACTGTGATTAAACGGTAGGCTATTCTTTAATTCCGTTTATGACTGTGTGCACTTTATTATTATTACATACTTACGTGTGTGTGTATACTATAACCTTAAACATCTTCAAAAAGAAATTATATTTGATCGTTCTGGAATAGGCCTACCAATATTGACCGAAAACCGACAAGTATATTTGTTGGAGACAAGACCGTTGGGAACCAGTCGGCCAAACAAATGACAACACATTATTACCGCTATAATATGGATCAAATAAACCGTTTCCACACATGATATTGTCATCCTTGCATTCAGTTCTAACCGTGGACATGGCAGTAACCATAACAGTGACCATTACTACTAGACAATAGTAGCAGTAGTAGTAGTAGTAGCCTGATTTGATCGTAACATTTATATCGGCAATGTACATAACAAAACAATATGCTGAAACCACAATGCACAGTTTGTAACCACTGAGCATGTCCATCGTTATCCTAATATGTTGTGTACCCTTACAGGCGTTATTTCTTCTGCACGTTACAAAACGTTTACTTTAACAGACTTTAGAAATTTATCGCTATGATGTTTTGACTTTTATTACCACGACCGTATAACATGGCCCACATGCTGGTAATTTAAACTCTAGCATTTTATTCGGACTGTACCAGTTCATTTATAAGCAGATTTTAGATTGAAACAGCTCAAAGTAATGTCGATACGTTTACAGAGTTTAATTTTTCTAATTTAAGTGGAACATTATTATTTTTTACGGCTTCATTTGCTCGTCCACCCGCACGTACGAGGACAAATAATACGTAGGCCTACATCTTCTCTGGCATACCCGGGCCAGATAAGTAACAAGGGCACACAATATATACTACACACATAAACAACACTCTTACCCCCCCCCCCCCACCGCACGGCTAGCCACCGGGCGTGGGTTAAAAGTTGGCTAATGGGGCTGGGCTGGGATTAAAAGTCCCCTCTGCCTGGGGTGGGGCGTGAATTCTATCACGGCCGGAGGGCGCAACAGGTCTATGACCTAATGCCTGAAGTGGAGAAGAAGATTATTGTTACCATTAACATTACACTGCATAACGGCAACAGCGAAAGCCAGGTAGAATAACAATTGAATGGACACGTTTTGTTTGGCTGTGAATTGTTATTGTTTGCGAGAAACCCTTTTGTTCTTGTTTCATGCAAATAATAATTAGTCCTATAACAGCCAACTGCTGTATAATTGATGGCTGAATGAATACACTTTTTTTTGTATGGTACAATAGAGTATGAATATCATTTATTTACCAGAATGTGGTTCTGATATGTTACTGCAAATTATATTTTGTGTTCCTCTTTTGTAATTCTAGTGTTGATAATAACATAGTTACTATTACTGAGAACAGTACAGCTAGAAACGTTGCCTACATCGTTTCCGCGAAGATTGTCCGGTTTCATCACTTGAGCTATTCGCACTGTAATCGTTTTATAGGGTAGAGTATTCGGCCCTGCAACGAACCCCTAACCTGGAGGATTCGAACGAATCATAAACTGAACCAACTGATTCAGGGTGCCGACATTTTCCGGTTTATTAAGAGTAGAAGGCTTCAGTGGCTGAAAAAGAGATGGTTAGATGACGTGGAAGATGATTTGAGATGTATGAACACGACGGGATGGATGTGTGATTGAGCAGGATGCAAGAGGGCGAAATGGAAGAAAGTCATTGAGGAGGCTAAAACCCACGCTGGGTTGTAAATTCAGGAAAAGAAAGAAAAAAGAAAGACAGCTCCAAACGATTTTTAACAAAGGACGTGGTTTAGGCATACTTATGTTCTATATCCTCAAAAAACTTTTACTCTGCAGCGTTCAATGAATGATATTTAACGTCTGTAAAATATTATTTCATAGATTTCTTAGATAACTTAGGTATCTTAATTTTTCCAGCTGGGTCTGTTTAGTCGTAAGCATAAATTTTGTTTCAGTGTCGTTCAGTATTACACACACTATTCAACTATCGTTCATTTTTGTCTCAAGACTGTTTAAACGTTATCATTTTTTCTTTAAGCGTCACATCTTCTTTTTTCATTATAAAATAAAGTTAAGTAATTAAACAAACAGTGTACCCTGTTCACAAACCAACATGAGAGACGCTTGATGTGTGAGTGGCTGAATGATGGAACACTTTTGCACTGGGCATTGTCTAACGTTAGAAGTCCACCAAACATTTCTGAATAAGATGTTACAGAAAAAATAAACTGATGAAAGTTTCCTATTGCAGATTGACGAAAAATGTTCAGTAGAAATGGAAAAAGAAGAGTCCAGACTCAAACTTAAACCAAAACACTCTAGATGACTTGCCAGTACGCAACGAGCCAAGAAACGGCAGTGTTGCGATGAGGAGATAGGCAAATTGCGCGACGGTTTGCATGCGTTGTGTGAATAGCATGATTACGCAACGCTCTCGCACAGTTCCGATCCTTCTGCTCCTTCCGCGAGACGGCTCAATTATGCTCCCAGCAACTCCAACAGAATGGAACTTTCTCTGCACGCAATTGCACCGTTCCTGCCAGTATAAATAATGGTATTTTGAAAACCGCCAACCAATTGTAGTTATCAGTCTGTACTTTATGAAGAAAAGTGATAAAGACGTGTTATAAGTAGTTAATTAATTGATGTCAATGTTATTAAACAGCGGTATACTGTGTAAACCGTTAATCACATTTACTGTATGCGGAACGTGCCACTAGTTTACTTGTGTTAATTATATTAATTGTTTGTGGTAGTATGTACTGGATTGTTTGTGGTAGTATGTACTGGATTGTTTGTGGTAGTATGTACTGGATTTTTGAGTTTGGAAAATTGTTGTACACGAACGTCATTGTTCATAAAAACTTTTGTTCTTTTATGATTAACAATTGCTTTGTTAGTTATTGAGAGGTTGATGTGTGCGATCGTGTTATAAAATAAGAACAGAAAATTAATTTGTATCCGATTTAAATATGTCGATTTTTATGTTTCTTTAAGTAACCAGTTGTTTGACGGTTATGTTGAAAATGCATAATCTTTGTGTTTTTATTAATTTTTTATAACATATACAATTTAAGTTAATCTACTTTTTGTTTTATTTCAAATCGTTGATTAATTGGTGAATCATTGTTACTGTTTTTACATAAGTATGTTTTGATTTTAATGAACATATGTTTTATAAATTGTTAAGCATATATTTTTTCATTAGTTTAACGTCTGAGTTTAAAAAAAAAGTTAATTATTTAGACAGTGCGTAACTAATTTAGGTTTTCAAATATAGGCCTACTATTTTATAAGGTATCTGTGATGCTGAAGGAATTTATCATGTATTATTTTCTTGGCAGTAGGTTACGATGGAAATATTAAAGTTGAATAAATATGTTAAATAAATAAAATAATCACGTCCATCTCTGGGCCTAGGCATAGAATCTGTTCCCCCTTTCTGGTCTATTATATAGTCCTGCCATCTTCTGGTTAGACACTATGGGCATCTTTTCATCTCTTTTCCCTTGAAGTCTGCTATTTACTGCTTGCTTTAATAGACTGGTTTTGCTAATTACAATATTTTCTTTCCCGTTTTGAAAACCATATTAAATACTCTCATTTTATTATATATTTCCAATTAGGTTTCCTTCACAATTAGGTCGATCTGTTTGGTATAACGTTTGCTCTTTATTAGAATTTTATTAACGTAAAAATTTTATTTCAGTTGCCTGTATCTGTGAACATCTTGTTTTCGCAACTTCCATGTTTAATTCCTGTTTAAAGGAAATAAAGACGTCAATTAATTGGTCAGTCATGCCAAATCAATTAAAAAGTAATAAAGGTAAATTGGAAACTGTCTTTGGCAAATTGAGAAACCTTTAGTTTTTACTATAAAATAAAGTGCGTAGACTTGCCGATAAAACTTTATCAAAACTTATGTAAAAACGTTAAACGTGAGTTAAAACTATTGTAAATGAAAACATAAATTTTCTATTGTAAATGTTACGTATAAATTAACTTTTATATATATAGTAGGTACGAGGTATTGTGTCGAAGTGTAAGAAATGTGTCGTTGGAAGCAACACATAACACATTAATTTTTACTATGAAGACACTGGAAGCAATAAGTTTAAGGAAAATTAAACGTAATGGAAAACCAAAAACTTTCTCAAAACTATTTGCAATCTCAATAAACAGCAGATAATAAAAGTTTCACTATCGACAGACTATCGACAATTTTATTATTTTTATGTGTTCTTCGTGTACTTCAACTATTATGTAAATAGACGGAGCCAGAGATATTGGACCCCAGTTTTACTGTAGCCACTGCCGTTGACTCTATTTGTGTTTCAGGAATTTAAAAAACAAATGTTCATTTTTACGTGTCTTTACCTGCGACTACTTAACTTTATAATTTTACTGTTTATTGTAAAGAATTTTGTATATGATACAAGGTGACAAAATTCTTTCTAAAAGTTTTTAATTACACACAATAGTACAATACAAAAGTCAAGAAGTGCTGATTTAAGTACGATTTGAATTAAAACTAATTACATCCATTTGTGCTGATGTAAATGTTTAATAAAACCCTGATCTGAAGTTCTCATACAAAGTTGGCAACGTCTGATTGAGTCGATATAATTTTAAATTATAGTCTTACAAATACTGATGTATAAAGTACGTAGCGGAACAGCAAGGAGAAATAATAAAGTATTGGAATCCATGGTATAAAAAACAGATTAAATAAACAATTCACAGCGTTTTTCTCTTATCCAAAATAAAAATAAATAATCAACCAATTTCCCTTTTAATGTAATTCTTTTTGTCTCCTTCCTGTAATTAAGGAATGTACAATATACAATATAATGTAATGTGGATATACAATAACAATCTAATATTCGTAGTCTGCGGAAAAGGAAGCAATGAAGTATGGAATAACGATACTTGCAAATAGGAATAATCTGCATAAACGTGGGTGATATTAGTTATTTTTCCGTGAAAGTAAATTTCGATTCTAATCTGAGATGACTGGATAACAATATATGTAAATTAACTAAAAAACAGGAAGAAGTTAACCAATCGTCTCACGTAGAATGATGTAAAGAAACTAAAATAAAAAGTTATAAGAAAGAATATAGTTAAAAATATTTAATTAAAAACTGTAAGAAAAAAATTGTATTACTGCATTTGTTAAAATATAATTTTTATATTTCCTTCCTCTCAATCATTACCATCATCACTATCATCATCATCACATTAATTTGCTCTTATTCAGATGTACACACCCATTATTTTGCTTCTCTGACTATGCAACAGAGTTTGCCGTAACTTTTTTTGTACATGCGTGACGAGTCTCCGTGCACATCTCCCAATCTCATCGCAGAGGTTATAACATTTTAAACATTATGTAACAAAACTAATCTAATAGACACATTGATAACATTATTTTGAATATTTTAGACTAAGGATGTTTTAACATAGAATATGGAACTCTAGGAAAATATTAAGAAATTTTAAAGTAAAATGTACTTCTGGCAAAGATGACTCACCGATCACCGGTCGATTTCGGCCCTCGCGTGCCGGTGCGTGTACGCGCGTGCGCGCGTGTGTGTGCGGCTTCCGACGCCCGCGCTGGCTGTCGGCCCGATAAGATAAGATTTTTCTGTATCACAAATGCCGGTGCGTGTGCGTGTGCGGCTCCCGCCGCCCGCGCTGGCTGTCGCTCGATAAGATAAGATTTTGCTGTATACACTTTGTATTCGTGTGTCACACGAGTATAATTCAAACAGTAGTAGAGCATTGTTCTATGGTGTAGTCAGATGTACGGATTGGACTTAAGTGTTACATATTGCAACGAATCACATTTCAGGTAAATTTTAATCCAAATTCTATTAAAATTATTATTCTTATACTTCTTTATTCAATTTTTCAAATTCTATTAAAGTTATTATTCTCATACTTCTTATTCAATTTTGTACTTTTTGTTTAAGTTCTACTGACATGTCACTAAAGTTTCCCACTACAGGGGAACGTGAGACAGTAATACAATAGACAACGATAGAATGATTTATAAGATATTAAAACAAGATAGATTGTAAAAAAAAATCTTGAGATTTAGTAACGGTTAGGTTACGGAAGGACATGGAAAACAAAACTACTATACGTATATACGCTATCTTCGTTTATAAGCACCCAGTTGTATAAGACGGAGTAGACATGCGTATCATATGTTTGAAAACCTGATACACCTGTGTGTAATGTTGATTGTGTTGTGTTACAGGATGCTAAACACTGTGAATTTCTATTGTAAGCAGATACTGCTAATAGCTTGCGTTAAGCATACACACACACGGAATGGTATGTACGTAATATGCGCAGTTACAGTACAAGTGGGGTAGAAGATTACATATAACATATATGCTACGTGACAAATTATACTACCGACACTTGAGCCGAATCATATAAATTCTACATTCTTGGCATGAGAGCACTTATAAGACACATCTTTATTCATCTCGTCTTGCAGTTATATATATTGTAATCTGTAACGTTAGATTACACACGTGAGTGTATCACGTGCAACACATTCACGTTGACTGTATTACAACACTGATAAATAATAAATACTCTTATCTATAGAATCATATTAAATTGAATAAAGATATTTTCTCCAGAATCAACAGACTCATGCTAATTAGCTTTCACAGCACTTTTATAGTGGTTCTGCAACATTAGAATGTAACTGACAAAACGAAATGCTTATCATTATTCACAGTTGAAGCATGTCCTGTAGAGGAGATATCACTAGGAACTGTAGTAGTAATGCACATAAGCTTTATATTTTTACAAAATACGTCGAAATTGACGCTTTTACCCTACAAAATATTTTAAAATAAGTCTAAACAATTATCAAGGTTGTGAATTTAATATCTAAATTGTGCAAGGTTGTAAGTCTGTTATGATTCCGGCAACGATACTAGAGAAAGCTATTTGGCTGTCTTATAAATATGGATTCAAAAGACACCCAACGAAAAGCAATTACTTATTTGCCGTAAAATGTAATGATAGTAAATTGTGTATCTATCTTACAATATTTGTATCTAATAAGAATTTGAAGTGTTTAGAGCAAGTGCACGTGCGTGCATATATTCATCTCATAAAATTAAATGTATGAGATTTTTTCTTAGAAGGCCGAAGCCGACAGACTTATCAGAATATGGTTAACATTTTAAAAATATTATCTGGTACCATTATAAGGGGAATTTGTTTCGCTAAAACAATAAGCTCTCAAACTATTTAAAGGGAATTAATAGACAAAGTAAGCAATATTATGTGAATATTGCCTTTTGCGTGTTTACGAGGAAAACTGGAAACGTTGCTAGCAGAACGGAAATATCTAAATTGTGTTTTGATTTTACATAGAAATTTGTTTTTTCGTAATAATTATGAGCAAAGTTTAATTCTTTACTAGAAAGGTGTTTGAAAATATATTTTTGTAAACTGTGGATTTATTTTAATTAATAATAAATAACTAATAATTAATTTTGTTATTTCCATATTCATAAAACGTTTTTTGTTGAATTTCTACCTTTGACTGTCTAACTTTAAAGTTAAAACAGTGGCTAAGAATCAGTTGTAAGTCGTGGTGTCGATAAAGTGGTAAGCTCTATTGCTTGGAGCCAACTGCCACCTGCAAGTGGCAGCGAAGTGTGATCAGCTGTTACCAGGCATAACGTTTTGTGATGGTTTATTTAATATTAACGGATTGTTAGATATAGCAATTATTTTCTGCATTTGATTTCTGTCTCGTCACATCTTAATATTTAAGTACATCTATATAACTTGGTCTGAAGAGTGTAGGTAGACGTACCCAATATAATTCTGTGATTATTTTAAATTTTGCCACCGTATTGTATACACTAGTACGGTACTGAGCTTGCACGAAATTATTTTTAATTATTTGTTTATTAATATTCCTTTCTCTGCCTTCTCTTTTATTCGCTACCTTTGTGAGTTCAGTGACTATTACAGTACATTATTCTTTGATTTATCCTATCAAAACACACAACACACTATTGTGTATTGTTTGTTTTATTGGAGTTCTCACTGCTCTAATTATTTCTCCGTTTGTTGGTGTAACTTACCAATATTTTTCCTTCTTTCCAACTACCTTCTCCAATAATACACCTTTTGTTTTACTATATATACTATAATTCTATATATTACATACGCTTTTAGTAGAGGGAAAGTAGAAAATGTAAAGAAAAAGTGATAATAAATGAAATTACTAAATTGCGAGTCAACCGTTATAACTCGTTAAATTTAGTTCTCGTAACTAGGTAAATATATTTACTAATACTGATTGTTTTTTACTTTATTCATAAACAATTTAAGAATATTAGCATTTTTGTGACGGGTGAAAACATGTACAATTTTTAAACGCTATAACTCAACAAGAGATAGAGGTATATTGAAATCCAGAATATAAGTAACTAGCTATTAACCGCGGCTTCGCACGCTAGTATTTGACTTTTAATATAATTGTTATTGTCTGTGACTATGTGGCGTTCTGTCAGTTCGTATAACAATTTTGTACCCATTAGTAAAATTCTCTCCAAAGCTGTTTTCAACACTTGTACTATTTTAACTTGTACTCAATTATTATTTTGGTGCAACAGCCTTTAAAGATATTTATAAAGTACCTGTTAAATCTAGAAACGCTAAATTCTTTATTTTCAATGTTACTGTGTTAGAAGCATTGTATAATACATTAAACGTTATGTTTTCCTCAACCATAGATCTTATTTATTTCAGCAGTAATCTAAAAACCAAAAACCGATCTCACCTAACCTTACAAATGAAAACAACAAGTATTTTCGCTTTGCGTTAAGTAATAAGACAATTTACAATTAGTACACTTCTTCTTTTCCACATCGTAATATATCGATACAATCGCATATTATATAAAACATCGAAAATGTACTGCATGAATGGATAAATGTACAGTTCCGATGCCCCTAAATAGCTTTTGTTTATTTATTTATTTGTTACTATGATAATTAATTCTGGTCTCCATGGTGTTGTTGACATCTTTAGTAGTAGTATATAACCTATTTCATTACTTATTCATTGCATCATCAGAAATACGTATAAACATAAATTTTATAATCGTTTAAGACGATTACAAAATATGTAGACGTATCTGTTTACAGAATACAAAATATATCGATACAATTGCATATTAAAAATATTGAAAACTGCAGGAACGGATAAAGGTACAGTTCCGATGCCGCTAAATGTTATTTGTTTATTTACTTGTTTCTATAGTAATTAATTCTGGTCTCCATGGTATTTTTGAGATTTTTATACGCGTCAACGAAAAGGCATAATTAAAAGAGCCTAAATCGTGCAAAAAGGGCAAAATATCAAATTCCAAGTGAGACATTTTTTTTCGCCTTGTGTCAAAGATTATCTGTGCAAAATTTGGTGGCAGTCGCTGTAACGGTGTGGATTTGTATTCAATACACATAAATCTTCAGACTTTGAGTTTCATATATATAGATTTTACCATCTACAAAAAAACATTTGTTTCAAGTTATTATCACACACATTCAATATTTGTAGCCTCCACTCCATTCATTGGCTTTTTGAAATATATGTTCCAGAAGACTGCTGTACCAATTTTGGTTGACTATCAAACTTTTTGTTTACATTGTAACTTAAGTTTATTTTTTCAGTACTGATAACAAATGTATTAAAGTAATCTTTGTTTATCTCGTAATACACTGCTCCCACTATGTAAATTAATTAATTCCGTTAGTAATTAAAATATTACAAGAAGCGAATTAGCATTACTCGCTAAATACATTTGAATAAAACCGGCGCTTATTAGGTTATTGTCAACATCGTGTTTACATTTGCATGGGATGCAGCCGTATGCATCACCATACATAGCACAGGATCGAAGGACTTGACAATTCGTTTAATGATTACTGTTACATATGTGTGTAACACTCAGTTTTAGTAGATAGCCACCTGGTTACCAGTACTGAAGTTTCGAGTTTAAACCTAAGCGGCGCTCATAATAACATAGATTGTCTCTAACTATTAAAACAAATTTCTAAGATCATATTTCATCTTCCAAGCTGGCTGAAATGCTGTGTCTATACCTTACTTGTACGTCCTAAGTAAACATATCCCATTTCTCTATGTCGATTGGATGAAAAAATTGTATAGGCCAATTCCATTTGTAAATAATTATAAATTTCTACATAGCAATAAAAACTTTACTTTCAGCAGTTTCCGTAGTATTATTAGAAATATGGGAAATTATGTTAAAAATTAAGGAAGTAAAGCAAAAGTAACATTTTTACATTGAAAATATTTATAAGGACGTGTCGCACATTTGCGGCAGATCGCTGGTGCGTGATCGAAAATAGGAACCGGTGAGTTTCCATAGAAACTACTTCTTTGTTGTCAATAACGTAGTACAAATATAAAACTTCGCTTATGAATGCGACTACATTTAACTTATAATCTGTACATTGGTAAATGAAGAATGAATTCATTGATGGTGAATGAAGTATGAATTCATTGATTGGTGAATGAACATAAATATATATATTTTTTAGATTTATTGAAGCATTTTCAATGCCCTTCTCTGTGCATTGCATTTGTGCAATGCCTGTAAATTTTTTCATTAATGCTCACTTCGGTGATCACTAAGTTGGTTGGAGAGTTCAGAACAAAGTTTAATGTCATTCAGAATCTTCTATTTTATTTTATTCATTGTATTATTACTTTTACCATCTCTATTTCATAGTGTTTTTACTCTTTGAGGTATGATTGATAATGTGTATACTCGATAAACGTACAACGCATTATAAACCAAAGTAAGAAGAATTAAAAATGTTAAAGTAGGTTTTTAATTTAAAATATTCTTTGACTGTATTTAATCTTTCATGTTTAAAAAATTCAATTAAATTTATTCTTTGTAACCAACAAGTTTCAGAATAATATTAATACTCTTATAGTAACATCATTTTATAGTGAGCTTAAAGATATGTTTCTCCATTTGTGTAAGAATGTAGCTTATGCATGTTCACAAGCCGCTAGATTGTAAACCCGGTTTAAGGAATTCAGAAAATGTAAAATAAATTGTTTTACTCTTTGACTTCAATTGAAATAATGGAAATATTTTTTCGTTCCTCAGGATACATTTCTACTTGCTTAATTAAAAGTGTTTCTACTAAATTAATTTTTTTCCTTCAGAATAGATATAACGGTATGAAAAATTCTCAGAATTCCGTAGAGCTATTAGTTTTATTTATCGTTTTTACAAGAAAGAGAAAATTCATTGTTAATTAGTAACAAAAGATGAAATCTACTCAACGTGTTTAGAATACTACACACATATAGTTTGTTTTAAATCTTCCTAAACATAGAAAATTAGTGTACACGTTTAACACCATAATATTTGAGTAGACACTGTGTTGGTGATGATGTTCGTTTATCCAGTCTATTGTAAAATCTCACACTTTTCCCTTGTTCTACAAAGAAATATTTTAATGTACTTTTACGATCGCATATAATATGATCTTAAAATACTGTTATGTGTTATAGAACATCTGGACAATAGAAAGTCATAGTTTGTTAACATATCGCTAAAATAATCACACTCAATTCGGAATAATTTACTGGTTACAAATCTATCCAATATGCACTACACACACACACACACACACACACACACACACACACACACACACACACACACACACACACACACAAGAAAGAGTCACTAAAAAATTGTCAAAGTTGGTTTCTACCCCACAATGCTTTAAGCACTGAACACTGAAAGTGACAATTGTCATTACTACGCTTTAAAGTGGGATGTACATCGGAATCTATAATATTTGTAAGGGTACCGTCTAATACAGTGACAATGACACAGACAATTTTAATCTTCTTGAGGGAAAAATAGCTATATATTATGTTATTAAAGGAAACCTTGAAATAGGCACAAAAATATAGAGGCAGTAAAAGAGTTCATGTATCTTAGCTCCCAGATAAACAGCACTAACGAGACCAACAATGAAATAAGAAGAAGAATATATCTCCCGAATAATACATACTATGGATTAAAAACGCACCTGACATCTAGCTTCATCTCAAGAAGCACTAAATACAAAATTTACAAAACACTTATCAGGCCAGTGCTGACATATGCTTCACAAAACTGGACATTGACAAAAAATAGCGAGATACTTCTAGGCTGCTGTGAAAGACGGATTCTAAGAACAAAATTTAGAGTTACAAGAAAATTGAATGTGGCGCAGGCGTTATAATTATAAATCATACCATCTTTACAAAGACCCGGACATTGTCAGGATAATCAAAATATACAGGCTAAGGTGGGTTGAACACAGAGAGAATGGAGGAAGGGCAGCCTACGAAACATATGTTATACCAGAAACCAATGGGTAGTAGAAAAAGGGGAATATCCCGAAGTAATTCAAAGACTAAATAGAGGAGGACTTCG
The DNA here is from genome assembly GCA_034769895.1 of Magicicada septendecula. NCBI lineage: Eukaryota > Metazoa > Arthropoda > Insecta > Hemiptera > Cicadidae > Magicicada > Magicicada septendecula. Next base: position 121,196,420 of record CM068369.1, read on the forward strand.
GAAAGCTGAACATAAGAAACTGGAAGCCAGGGCACCCAATAGGGAGGAATGGAGTCGACTCTTGGAGCAGGCCACCCAAGGGTTGTAGAGCCATGGCTCATGATGATGATGTTATTAAAAGGAGAATTAAAAATAAAACACTATTATTAAATAGAGGTATTTTATAAAATAAAGTGGAGTAAGGATAATAATGTCAATTTTTTTACTAATCTTTGGAGGATAAACACGAAAAAACTTTATTCCTAAATTCAACTTTAAACACATTCATGTAAACATGAAAATACTGTCTTAATGACATTATACAGTAACTGTAAACCAAAACACAGATAAAACAAAATGAAACAGAAAATAATATGTTGTAACAGAAATAAAAAAAATATTTTTCTTTTTTTAACATGGATAACATGGGTTAACCACGCTATCGCCGAGGAAAGTCTGGAGATTTAGGCTACAGGACTACCTTAATATTAGCATCCGACAACATAACATTGGAATAGTCTGTTACAAAAATATTGCTATATTTTATACTAACAGCTCTAAAAGAACTTTACACTGAAGCTATAATGATAACGTGGCACTGAACTCAAAAAATATGGTACTAGGTAGCTTCTGTAGAAGTTTTAATATCAATTGTGACCCAATTTGAAGTAATTCAAGAGAAGAAATATATATATTGCTGTTCATAAATTTTTTGCTTAGTCTACTCATATAGTTTACTTACCTCTAAAGTTTAGTACTTAAATCTATATTATGTTGATCTAAGTTACTATTAAAATAATTAAATTAAGTCTGCAATAAAATTTGGTTGTTAGCAGGTAACAAAACAAGCATTATGTTTAAACAGTTTTCATAATAAAATTAGGAATTATTTTCTCTATTTAGTGCTACATAAATAGGAAGGTCTAACGTGGTTTGTGTAAAACGTAAAGTAATTAATCCTGAAATAAAGTGTTCTCACAGAATAAGCAAAATACAACTTCTTTGTGAAAATTATTGTTATGTGAAAGATATACAATGCCAATGGCTACAGAAGTTTACTTACTACTAACATTTAGTACTTCAATCTCTATTACGTTGATCTAAGTTATCATTAAAATAATTGAATTAAATCTGCAATAAAATTTGGTTGTTAGCAGGTAAAAAAGAAGCATTTTGTTTAAACAGTGTTCACAATAGAACCAGAGATTGTGTTATCAGTTCTGACGGTAGTTTTCCCTTTATGGCATATTGCACATCATTCGAAAGTAACCGAGATTTTTTGGTAGGAATCATGGTAATTGGAAAGTAACAGGTCCACAAAGGAGTGAACTGATTTTCAGTCAGAACGTTTACATTACCGATTTCTGTCATTACAGATAGCACACTCAGAATAAACGTACATTCCTTTTTTTCTTGATTTTTGTCAATACAAAAAGTAGTGTTAAGAACGATAAAAACCACTTTTAAATATTATTAATTGTGTGGTTCTCCTTAACACTAAATTGGCTTCACTAATTGGCACACGCTGTGACACATATAGGCCTATATTAAACGAAGCATGCAGCAGGAATGTATTAAAAAAATATTGTGACGCACAGTCGTAGCTGGTTGTAAATTAAAGTGTCTTTAACGTTTTTTAAAACTGATGGTTTATATTATCCAAAATCGAGTGTCTCTGGCTTTAAAAAAATGAAAGTAGTAGACCTACAGGTTTCTAAATACACATATAATCCACTTTGCACTATCGTCGTTGATAGTGAGGACAGTGCTGTTTAGTATAATTTGAAGCAGTAAGATGTCTGTAAAACGATTGCCTTTCAGAAATATTTGTAAATAACATAGAGGTGCAGTTGGGAGTTTGGGTAGCGAGTTGATTGACGAGCCAGACTTTGTGACTAATGACTTTCCAGTACATCTACAAACCTTTCTGCCACTGCAGTGAAAACAAGCAGCAGTATCTCTGAAACGTAACGAATCGAGATGATTAATATTATTGAGAAAGTTATTTTAATCGCAGCTACTTTGTATAATTCAATGGTATTTATTCTTAACCACTTATTACTATGCAAATTGAAACTTCTAACTTATAACCGTAAACGGCTAAGAAGATGCTAAGCTTGCATTTGAATGTGTTAATCTATATTGTCTTCAGCAGTAACTTTAAACTCTCTGTCTCTGATCATCTGTCTGTATCTGTCTCTCCCTCCTTCACCAATTATCTATTTCTAAATTTACATTGTCATGAAAACACTATTTCATAAAATCATTAAATATTGTTTACGTTTCTTGGATGAAATAATACAATTCATTGAAAACACGTTAAACATTGAAACACTGTAGAATGAACACTGATTAACAAAGAAATTAATCAAAACAGATCCATAAAACTCTACTAATTTTACAACTCCCCCCCCCACACACACACACAGAAATATTCAAATAAAATACGCTACTGTACAGATGTAAATAAATTTAAAAAGACAGAAACAGGAATATACGTTTCAGAAATGAAAAAGACAATAAAAACAAAACAAAAACGGTATTGGTTACAAAATCAATGGTTGACTCATTGGGTTATACGTGTCACGCTCTCAGAAATCTTGCTGCAAAATACATAACGATTCAGGATGTTGTTAGTAAGCGACAGTAAAAGGCAGTTCGTTCAAATACTTCCATTATGAATTATGCACAATAAACAGCAACAAAAACACAAAACAACGTCTTAACTAATTCTTTCAAATTTGTGTTTTATATCAGTCTCATTTACTGGCTTTCATCACAATGTAAATACTTCCATGTTTTTCCCAGTTATGTATCAACATAAAGTAAGAAATCCACTGTCGAGGTCCTGATGCTGTGTAGTTCCATAAAAGCTTTTATGTACGACATTCATTGCGTCCTTTATTACGAGCAATTTTCTAAGAAAGAAAATCTAATTTTATTATTCTTGAATATGAAATTGACTCCGTCGGAAATTTTTCTTTGTTACGACATATTTAAAAATCAACATTCAAAATTTATCGTATCCCTTTGTGAATACACTCTAATAATATTTCTTTTATGTATACTTTATGTTGCTCTTTTGTATGCTGTATGTTGTTATGGTATACACATTTTATGATGTATGTTTATGTACTGTAGCTACAAACACATCACTGACGTTAGTGGCCTGTATTATCAACAGAATACTATGCATTGTTCCAGATATGCTGAATTTCTACAAAACCAAAGACATTTGCAAGAACTACGTAGACATCACCCTTCCCACCCTCGGCTAAGACTTGTAGTCTGACCACATACCTGTCGTTATTAGCATTATCACAAAAGGAATTACACCCGTACTATGGAATAAAAACATGGACTACAACACGGTAAGACGCCAGGTCGAGAATAAACGAATAAATGGATTTTAGGATGATAGAATTCAAAGGAAAGACGTTTGGAGAAAAAAATAGATTATCAAGAATAGTTACCACTATATATTTTTATACAGGTGTCACTTAGTACAATAATTACACACGTACGGCAATGGCATTCATACAGTTTAAACATATAGGCCTACCTGCCTCTGTTAAATCACAAGTTATGGTACATTAATAACTTCATGTTATTAAAATAAGCAATGCTTAATGTATTCGCTTTAATATAACCAATTCTTATCTAAACCTAAGTGAAACTAAATTCAGGTTATACACATTGATCTGTGAGCGATGTTTCAGTCAGTCCTATCACACTACAGCCTACGATGAGCAACTAGTCCCCTCCAGACCCCTCGGTTCTCCATCCTCCACCTCCATTACCCGATATCCATCTTCCTGAGATCATCTTCTACATCCTGTAGCTACCTTTTTCTAGGTCTTCCTTTCCTTTTTTCCCCATTTATTGTCCCTTTAAGAATTGCTTTGGGCATTCTGCCGTCCTCCATGCGCATCACATGTCCCAACCAGCTGATCCTCATGGACTTGATGAACCTCACTATGTCTTCGCCATCTATCAATTCCTCCAATTCTCTATCGTTCTGTATGTCCCATTTGTCACCTTCCTTCACTGGTTCAAATATTTAATTAAGAAAGTTGTGTTAGTGGTTATAATCACAAACAGAATTAACACTGTTGCATACCACTATAGAAAAACTATTCCGATTAGAGCTTTCAAGCTTCTCAGCTCATCGTCAGATCAGAAATAACAACAACAGAATAAAACAAATTCTTCACACCCCCACCCGCCCCACTGTCTACACACTCCCCCGCAAACAAGACATAAGTCAAATGTCCCTTCCCAATCTCCGAGCCCTCTCACCCCCGTCTGTACAGTAACATATTTCTCTAGCACATTCCGTGTGTATGTGTCTATGTACATTCTTTTCAAAACCTAACGTTGTAAAGCCTTTCTCATTCACACTTTTGTGCGCGGTCACTCACCCTTATTTCAAAAACATCCATATATCCAATTTAATTCTTAATGTTATCTATCCGTCCTCTACCTTTTATTCTTAATTATATTATAAAATATTTCTTCATTATCAAATTTAGTTTTGGTATTCATTAAATTGTCTAACACTTTCTCTCTTTCTTTCAATATTTCTAACTCCTTCCTAAGCTTTCTTCCAACTGTGTTATTTACTACTTTTAAAATTTCATAGTCTTCCAAAGGATTAACAAACTTATGGTTCTCTTCTATGAAATGTCTTGCATATAACGAATTCGTTGTTCTATTACCTTCTCCACAGGACGGAAATTCGTATGCAGGTTGTCTGACTACAAACGTGTTGAATTGTGAACTGTTGTTTAGGATTAGCGTACTTTTAGTAACTTTCAGTTAGTTAGTGAATTATACTGTTATTTGTTTATTTGTAGCTGTCTATTAACAATGTTTTTTCAAGGGTCATCGAAAGAAAGAAAATTAAATTTCGTTGTTCACACCAAAGGAACTGCAGCCCAGAAGGAAAACTCTTGCCTCAAATCTCTTCTTTAAAACATGTAAGAAAAAGGACACTTTTCTCGATGATTCTGATACGTGTGTAGTAAGAAATATCGTTTAAGACTTTTATAAAATCAAAATGATGTGCTCACTGTTAAAAACTCCTACCTATTGTGAAAGACAGAATCCATTTCCCATGGGGTGTTTAAATGTGTGGGATTCAAGTAGAAGAAATGTAGAAGTAAAAGAAAAGTGTTAATTAAAAACAGAAAAATTGTAATGATGCGTTACATGTACCTTGTGCAAATTAAAATTTCTTGGGAATCTGGGAGAAACATATTTTTTAGATGAGAGGAAAGTCAGCGTTGAGTGAGTTTTGTTGATGTAATGTGAATCGGTGTTTCTCAGTAGTCGGTTTCTTTACACCGCTACTGTGCCTACGCGTGCGCATGTCTACGCTGTCTTTCTAACGCGCATACCTCTCAGAGATACCTCTCAGAGAGTTCAGGCTACAGTGCGTCACAACTGGTCTTACTAAGGTCTTGTATAATTTAAGTTTGGTTCTTTGCTTACTAAACTGGATCAACAGATGTTTCATATCGTATATAAAAAGTTTAATAAAGAAAAAGGTTCACCTAAATTATATTTTATGCGTTCCTTTAATATACACTGTTTATATTGGAAGTAGATAATAAACAAAAAAGGAAATTTGTAAACATACGTAAAACTATAATGAAAACAAGATATAGCCTATAAATGTTTCTCCCGATTACTCCAGAATTAAAGGAGTTCAAAGGTTTCATGTATGCAACGTATCCGAGCTAATAAATCAAAAGTTTATCTTTCAGGACAAGAAAATTACCTTTCTAATAAGGCACGTGCCTGTGACCGTGCTTTGATGCGAAACAGACAGTTGACTGTCAACTCTTCAGCTACAGTTAATTTTACTCTATCTAGTCTACGCATTGTCGTGTTTTATTTTACAATTTTTTACTGTATGATAAAGATAATGATGAATATCATTATTTCAGTAGTTTTGAAAATGTTTACAATCATAATACACAATGGTAATTTATACTGGATCAATAAAACCTGACTGACTGTATCTAGCAAATAAGTGTTTTATCATTCAAAAATGAGCAAGTTTATAAACTGACTGCTTTTAGAGTCCCTGAATCTTGTGTCACTCTATCCTACAATATAATACTTTCTGACAAGCTCTGCAAAATCGAATATTAACAACGTATACTATTATAAAGGCTTATGCAAAAGTTAATAAAGAATCTCTGACTAAAGAATTTAAGTTGTAGAGAAAATATCAAAACGCTTTGTAGCCAAGAAAGAATTAAGTAAAGAAGATTTTTAGTTTTCTATTGCAATTTCAACTGTGTAAATCTCTCTTTTGGCTATTGTTTCTTTTTATTTTCATTTGATTATTTGTGTTTTGTGTTTACGCACCAGGTTACAAGTATTAGTACGTCGCAGTCAAATTTCTGTAGTGAAACATCTTCCTTACAGGAAACGACGGTAAAGGAAGAGTATAGAACGATTTCGTTTTCCTAATGTATGCATACTAGAGAATGTCACCGAAATCATTCGTTGATCTTTGCCTAGTTCCGCTTGCTTGCCAGTACATCAAAGGCAGTTCGTTAGTTGTGTCGATGGTGTGTACATATACTGTTTCCGTTCTTACCTTAATCCTGATGTAAATAAACCCACGTGGCTCGTCTGAAATGCCATTAGTCAGGGGCGTTGACACTGTTCATACAGTAATATGTTACGCGCATGTGCAGAATGTCCTTACAGTCATGTGAGAGTTGTTTTTGGTCCTACCTGTTGTCTTTAGTGTTACTGCGACAAGTGGTTTTTGATTACGTTTAATCATTTTTATGAAAGGATACGTTGCCCGTCACAACACAACATACAAGCTGCTTGATGTAAAACAACTGATAAAGAAAGCGGTAGATGAGATAGAGGCGAACAAGTGGATTCATTGTGTGGAGCATGTATTCAAGGAAGAAGCCAAGCTTTCGGAACTGGACCAAATTAACGACGCTGTCGTGGACAATCTTATCATCAACACTGCTGACTCAAGTGATGATTCAAGCTCCGACACAGATACGGAAGGCATTGAAATACTCTCTGACAGCAACAGATAATACACAGTACACTGGTAAGTAAGTAATTATAACAGATTCTGTTTCGCTTTAAATATAGGCCTACTTTATTTTTTGCTTCCAATATTCAAACAGTGAATAAAAAAGCCATTAACTTTCGTGTTATAAAATATTTCACTGTTGGTCTGACACAGTCACTCAAAATTTATTTTAGTCAGGACAAATTATTACAATGTACATGTGTTTATACAGTATCAACATTATATGTAACCTGTCTGTACTCCTTCTGTCAGAGTGATACGCCTGTAATTCAAGCATTAAATAGCGTTTCAGATATGCCACCCTGTTTGTTAACGTCAGGATTAAGCTAAGAACGGAAATAGTATACATACGTACATTCACGCATAACTTCAACTATAATGGAACAAACCTTATGGTGTATTCTTGATACTCCTTTCATATTTTAAAGTCGTATATCAGCTCGTGTAAGCCAAAGGTCTACTGTAGTCAAGTTCCACAAAGTGAGCATTATAGTTTCTACTGTAGGTATTGATTACGTAAATGGCGTACCTTCTTTTGCAATTTTAGGACCAATCCGAGTATTTATTGAATTTTATATTTCCTGAGTCTTTAATAATACTAATTACCGCTTTTCATGTCACTTGACGTATTGCAAAAATGCTACCTTGCACGCATCTACCTTCTTTAATCCAAAATGTACTTCATCTAACATTAGTTCTCTTATCTTTTTCAGTTTTTGTTCTAGTACCCGACCATAAAATTGCAATACCATATTCAGCAATAAGACCCTTGATATTTTTTTGATTTTTCTAACACATCTGTGTATAACAGTTTTACATAACTGAAGATTTAAGCTACACTTACCTCTCAAAATCAGTGGGATTTATCCTGGATTAATTTAAAGAATCCGTATTCCGTTTCAACTATTAGATTTTATATTAAGTCTCCCACTTTATACCAACACCTTTTAATAATCAAAATCCCAAGAACTGACGTAAATATGAGTTTGACGAAATATACTAATTTGGGTTTATGTGCAAAAGCTTTTTTTTCGGAATTATTTCATGTCTTTTGTTGAATGATATTCTATCAAGGGGTTTTCTGCGTAGAACATAAAAATTCTTGCGTAGAATAATGAATAACATTGTTTTATAATTAATGCTTTTACTGTTACTTGATTTATTGTAAATATGTGATCTTGTACGCATCAGTTTTCCTTATTCCAATTTGTGCTTAGTTTACTTACAATTCTCAGTTCTTGTTTTAGTATCCGATCACAAATATTCAATGCCATATTCATCAAGGAAACTATCTATATTTTTTTTACATTTTGTAACATAGCCATGTGTAACATTTTCAAGTAACTGAAAACGTACGCTAATTCTGTCGAATCTGTTCATAACTCCAAGCATCCCCATGTCTGTATGTCTGTATCAATCAGATTTTGTAGAAGACAGAAGACGACGTAGGACGGTAACTAATTAAAGACGGTCTACTTGATCGTCGTAGGTACACTGGAAAACAAAATAAGTACAAGACACCAATTAAGTCACTAATCACACCTTTAATTGTTGCAGTAAAACAGTTTGTAATTAACAACACAATCTACTACAACAAATCAAATAAAAAGTGTTCACACGCAAATAAATGTCACTAATATTAAAGACATTTGTATTACAATTATACCGTTCGATTATAAAACGCAACACTTCACTAATAACTACTTGAACGTACACAGTAATAACTCGAACCGCTCTGGAAATATATCGCAGCTGTACTAAAAACTAAGGCCGCTTCCGCTATGTATTTATAGTCCCGCTTACACACCAGAAGCTTCCAAACTGCGTGTGAACTACGTAATTAACTGCGGCCTTGACACGGACCGAGCGCCCGAGCGAAGCCCGGCAAAGTCGAGAAGACTCTCGCAAAATGCGTCTAGCAGTACGTACGCCACATGATTACATTCTGGATCTCTCTGGAACGTTCGACAAATACGTAGATTGTTCTGTGATGCCGTAACACCCCCCTTCCTTAAGCCTGTTCGTCCCGAACTGGCAAACCTTCTCCGAAGTAATACTCGACCAGGCGATCTAGGTGGACGTCCTTGCGAAGGATAATTTTCCCGTTCTTCGAATTCAGTCTCGTGTGATCCAAACATCACGTTCCCAGGAATGCGAGTCTTTCGCGCAACCACTAGTTTCGCTGGAATCACTCTCGTTGCGTCATGTACTGATGACCTAAATACCACTGGCTGATCCAAGTTTGCTTGGTTCTCGTCAACAACCTCTTACGTAACCTCATCTTCAGCCACTTTTCCCTCGGGCGCTTCTATCAGCTCAGGAACAAGCAAGAGTTTTGACGCGACACCCATAGTTGGGTTTCCAATCACTTCTTTTGTCGTTATACTTATTTGTACTTCCTCTGCTAATTCTTCCTCCATTTCCGCTTGCAACAGGGAGGGTTCCTCTTGACCAGACTTGTTGACTTTTTCTTCGACTAATTCGACTAATGCCACTCGCTTAATCGAATGGTTGCTAGACCCTGTTATTTTACCCATGCAAAGCTTTATCTTCTCTTGGCCAACCTTCAGGACATTCTCTCCTAAGTCCACAACGAATCCGTAGGCATTCATAATGTCCGTGCCAAGAATCACTTCATCGACAATGTCTGCAACGAGCATTTGGTGGCTAAACTCAAGAAGACCCAGACGTACACGTACGTCTACCTTTCCTAGCACCTTGACGGGGCTTCCAACTTCCAGTCACACTCTGTATTGTACAAGAGCTAATTAGAGGATGGCGGTTAATGACTAAGTCAGGGCGCACAATGGACACTGTTGCGCCCGTGTCAACTGTAAATGATGTTATTTTACCATCTGCAAATCCATTAACAATCAAGTTTCCACTGATCTTATGTAGCGTGGAAACTGAGTCCTGTTCTGAGGCTTAACTTCTCCAATTGGTGCGATCAGTCTCTTCTCTCGGTATCTTCTTCTCCCAACAGTCTACCTGTAGATGACCACGTTTTCCACAGTTGTAACATTTCGGTCTTCTGTCTTTTTCAAATCATTGCGACTCTCTTGAACTTTTGAATTGTTTGTCCGACAACATTGTTTTTCTGCACCCATCGTAACGGCAATGTGATGGCACAAACCAATTAATGTAACGGGATGCTGACTTGGCAGCTTCAAACTCTAGGGCGTGAACAAGAGCTTCTGTGCTATTTCGGTGTCTTGCCATTCGTAACACTTGGTGAAGTTCACAATCTCCGATGCCATCAATAAATGTCTGCATCGCAAACCTTATTCGGAAGGCTTCTGGTGCTTCAGGATAGGCCTATCTAATCAATCTGTCGATACTTGCATCAAACTCTTGAAGACTCTCCCCGGAACGTTGTCGTCTTGTTCTCAACTGAGCGTAGTACACCTCTCGCAAATGTTTATCACCGTAGCGTAATTCTAAAACTTTTATCAGCTCGGCATAGGTGTTCTGGCTGTCAGGTGGCACTTTCCGTAGTAATTCTACCGCAGGTCCTTTTAATGCAAGAACGAGTGAAACAGCCTTGTCTTTCTCTGTCCAATTATTTGCGCATGCAGCAGCTTCAAATTGGAGGAGGTATGTTGCCCAGTGACTACTTCTGTCAAAGGTTGGTGCTTAGACATGAACTGTCCCTACTGCAGACAAAGTTACTTTCTCTATTGACTTATTTTCTGCGGTATTTTCTGTCTTTATTATTAGTACAGTCTGTTCACAAAATTGTTTTGGTTGTAATTTCAGACACTGCTCGACTTCATTTTTAATCTGCTCTTTTATATTTGTAATCGAGTCTTCTACTGCAGATATTTTTGTTGACACGGATTCTTCACGAATTCACTCACGGCGACCTTATATTGCTCTGCTTTGCAACATAGACACGTCATCATCATCATCATCATCATCATCGTCGTCGTCGTCGTCGTCTCATTATCACCATCATCATCATGCAGTAGTAACACAGACAACTAACGATCTACGTTCGAGTACCAAAATTAGCACAGCATCATCATCATCAAGATCCAGCTGTCGCACACACGCACAAGCACAAAAATAGCTTAGCGGTGGTAACACACCAGTATACGCAGGTGAAAAATAAACAATTACTTTCAAAACAAAGAACTTACAGACATGTCGATTTATACCGGACTATAAAAACATCTGTCTAAAATAATTTTACTTCCATGTTCCATAAGGAAATGGAAGTATGGTCATGGCGAACAAAATTGTGTTCGAGATATTGGCAGATTCTGATTGTACTACCCTCAAAACATGAAAAAAATAAATATCACTATAATATTGACGACTCGGAACACAACGTTTTTTATAAGTAAAAACGTAAAGTTTTACCTTACAGCCTAAACCGGCTTTCACCTATAGAAGGCTTCATCAGAGGCTGTCGTTAGTAGCGCTGCTCGTCTTGTTGTTGGCGACGAGAAAGTGTTTCGAAAGATTGAAGCTGTGTGTGTGTGGTGAGATGTGTTCGAATAATGCGTGCGATTTGAATTGTGTCTGTTCGTTTAGGATGTCGTTTTTATTTGTTTTTGTGTGTTTGTATATTTCTAATTGTTCTAGAGTGTCTAGTTTTCGGCCTTTTGTGTGTACGTGTAGTATGTTCATGTTATTGTCGATGTTTTTATATGTGTGGTTTGCTTCAATGAGGTGGTTTGCGAAGGTAGATTCTGTAGTGGTGTGGAGTGCTTTTGTGTGTTCAATGTATCTCTGTTTGAAGCTACGTCCTGTCTGGCCTATGTAGAATTTACTGCAATTTGAACAATTTAGTTTATATACACCGGGTAGATCGAATTTGTTTTGTGCTTTGGGCATGCGTTTTGATAGTGTGTGTTCTGTTTTGTTAGTAGTTTTGTAAGCGATTCTGTATCCTGCTTTTTTGAATTTGTGGGCAATTTTTTCAGTTTGTTTGTTGATGTATGTTAGTGTTATGAATTTGTTGTTTTCTGTCTTTGTCTGTTGTTTGTTTTGTGTTTTGTGTAGGAGTTTACTGACTATTGTTCTGTCATAACCGTTAGATTCTGCTAGATATTTTATCGTGTTTAGTTCGTCTTTGTAGTCTATTTCATCTAAGGGGATGTTGTTAAGTCTATGTATCATGGTTCTAAAAGCAGCTAGTTTGTGTTGTATTGGGTGATTGGAGGTGTTGTGTATTAGTGTGTCAGTTGTAGTTGGTTTTCTGTATATACTGAATTTGTGCCTGTGTTCTAGTTTTGTGATGGAGAGGTCTAAGAAGTTTATGGTATTGTTGTGTTCGTATTCGGCAGTGAAGGTTATGTTTTTATGTATTTTGTTTATGTGCGTTAGTAACTGTTCACATTGTCTTTTGTTTCCCCTGTATAGTATTAGAATGTCATCAACGTATCTGTGCCAATATAGTATTTTATGTGAGTGTCTGTCATTGTTTGTGAGTATTTTTGTTTTTTCTAAGTGTTGGAGGAAGACTTCTGCTAGAATGCTGGATATGGGGGAGCCCATGGGTAGGCCGTCGTTCTGTGTGTAGTATTTATTGTTATAAGTAAAGTAGTTTTGTTTTGTGATAATGTTCAGAGTTTCTGTTATTTCATTGATAAGTTCGTCTGGTGTGTTGTTCTGTTTGAGTTTGTTTTGTAGGATGGTGATTGTTTCAGAGATGGGGATGTTTGTGTACAGGTTTTTAATGTCAAAGGAGGCTAATGTGGCGTTATGGGGGATGTGTATGTCTTTTATTTTTGTTACTAGGTCAGTGTTGTTTTTTACTGCAATGTTGTTGTCTATTTGTGTGTGTTGTCTAATAATTTTGTCTAGATATTTTGCCAGTTTGTGTGCAGGGGCATTACGGTAGTTGATAATGGGTCGTCAATATTATAGTGATATTTAGTTAAGTAACGGACACGTCATGGACAACGAAATCCAAGAATGAAAAAAATCATTTTTTGAAAAGTGTGTGTGTGTGTGTGTGTGTGTGTGTGTCTGCGTGTAGAATTGTTATATGTCAAACTACAACTGCCGCAAATTCAAGCAGAATCAATTAATTTTTTGCATAGCGTTCTGAATTATAGAGTACTCTAGGTCTTTTGATTTTGGTGAAGATCGGTTAAGGGGAAGGGGTAGTTTACCTGCAACGTTTTTCGTTTTAACAAGAGTAAAGTGCTTAACTTTATAAATAAAGTATCCTTAAAAGAAGGTCCTCATAATCCACTGTAGAAAGGTAGATGAAATATATATAACTGAAAAGGGTAGTTGAAGGGGAACGGGGTAATTTTCTAAAAATTAAAATGGTAGTTGATGAAGAAAGTAAATTTTATAAGTTTTATATGTGTAATACGTTATTGACAACAAAGAAGTAGTTTCTATGGAAACATTTCATTTCACTTTAACAAAATTTTATATTTTTTCATTTTAATTTGAATCATGTATGAGAGAAAATATATCGTTCGTGGTAGGCAAGCATATCTCAATTATCTAATGTTTACGTTTCCATTTTATTATTATGATTACCGCAATAAAAATGCAGGCAAGACACACACACACACACACACACACACACACACACACACACTATTCGCGTTATTTCTGGCTTCACTCATGTTTATTTTCTTACATTTGCACGCTTTTGTTATCGATTTGCTTCCTGTGGATCGCTGGGCAGTGTAACTGCACGTGTTTACAGAGGAACGGTTCATAGACAGACTTTTCGTCTTTAGGGAATCAATCTTCTGCAAGATGCTCAGGGTGCATGAGTGACTTCGGAGCGCTTCGGAGGAGGGATGATTATATGCGTAGTTCGGTTTTCTTATAAGAATAAAGTAAGCCTACCAAATTTTTATTGATAAAGTGACTGAAAATAACATTATATTAAACGACTACCCCATAATTACAAAAATATCTATAAATAGTGAAATTAGTTTGAGGGTGGGCGATATTTTTTTTAGAAATTACCGAACCGAATTAAAGTAAATTATTTTAAACATAAATCTTACAACATGGAAGTCATGTATGGTTCTCCATACCGATTTTTAATTTTAATTGTGTAAAAAGCTTAGAAGGTATCTTCGAAAATATGTGCCGTACTGTAACAGAATAATCAAAAAATAAATAAAAGTAAAAAATAAACAATACGCATTTAAGTATTATTTATAACAATTCTAAGAATTAGAAACGTACGTAACTATGTTTTGAAAAGCGTCATAAAAACAGCTGATTTGAAAAGGTAAGGTTATGTATTAGAAAATGTTTTAAGCAGGTATGTATCTGACGATTCAAAAACATTTTTTTTAAACTTCGGCAGGTGCAATTGTAAATAACATGCTATTGGTGTTATATATAAATAAAAACATTATTGTACCACAGTTTAATAACAATTTATTATAAAGTATAGTAATAAACACACAGTGCACCTAGTAATTATGTTACTTCACTATTTACCTTCAATGTTAAACACGGCGTAATGTTAAAGGAAAATTAATCAAATCTTTGAATAAATATAAGATGGGCGAGATAAACATAAATTTAACTTTGAAATTAATCATTTGGTTTTGTTCCATTTCTTTTCTTCATAATTGATTGTTTTCGCTGCACTGTTAGGGTGGTTTGCAGATGTATTGTAACAGTCATTAGTCACAGAGTTGGGATCGTCAATCACCTTGTTACTCTAACTCTAAATTGCAACTTTCTATTACTATAAAATTTGTTAAAGTAAAGACATCTTTTGCAAACAGTAATACTATCGACTTTTTTTTTTAAGTTTCGCCATTATCATCTTCACAACAGGAAAAATAGCACTGTTCCTATCTCACAAAATATTTATCTCTACCACTTTTTATGATCTGTAACTCACTTTCTTCCCGGCTTTATAAGTTAAGGAAGTTTTCCTTTCCATTCAATTTACATGGTAACTACACGTGATTTCTTTACCCAGTAACTCTGTTATATATAATAACATGTACAGTTAGGTTACTCTGTACATTATCATTCATTATCAAAGCCCTTTGTGTACAGCTCTTCACTCTCTTATAAAATATCGTTTTCCTTGCCTTCGTTCTCCTCAAAACTTCATTTTTTCTGCTTTTAGTTTACGGGTTACCTAAGTATTGATGCAACCATGATTTTATAAAACCTACTTTTGAGTCCTCTATAATTTCTGTCCTACATTATGATTACCATACATCATTTGTAAATTACATTTTTTATTACCCACTGTTGCGATTTGGAAGCTCTTGACGAGTCTCGAGTTGTTCCAAAGATGCTATGCAGGAAAGGCTGGATTGTTTGAAATGTATTTTCAAACATGAATTGTATGAAAAGACTGATATTTGAAATGCATTTATTGGTGTTTTAAATTATATTGATCATGATCGACACGTGCGGATGTATTTGAGGCCATAACGCCCAAAAATTAGTTTTGAAAGAAATCGTAGTCCATTGAAGATGGACGCAGGTAGTCTGAATAAATTAAATCATATGATACATATTTAAGAATTGTCCAGAAGCCGCGGCCGGAAGTGAAAATGTTTTACGAGAGATCCGCCCGGAGCCTTGTTAGAAACTAAACTAAACTTGTCTCCCGTCGGCCGAGCTGACCGGCGGCAGCGTTTGATAAGCACGTGACGTCATCCGCCCGTGTCGCATTGCAGTAAGACACTGCGTACAGCTGATAAACAAGTACAAAGTTTAAACATACTGCCCGCCAAAATCGGGACGATTTTGTAAATTAAACGTTAAATTTAATAATACAATAATTAGACTTCATGGCAAAAACGGTACAATAATTGGCGTATTGGCCACAGTGCAATGACATAATAACCATAATATGAATTCAATTAACAATTACAAGGTATACAATAAATTGACCCTTATGCAAATAGTAAGGGCAAACTGACAGTAAAATTACCCAAAACATAATCGTAACACAATACACACAATAATACAATGATTAAGTAGATATTGATCTTTCCCAAATAATACCCATTGACATTTGCCAAGCCTTACAATAACAAGTGATAACACTATAAAAAATATAATAATTTCCCCAAGATATTGACACAACAACCCCAATAAATTTCATAATATATGACCATTAGAAAATACAATACATACGTAGAATAATTGACACCATAAGTAACACTTGTAGTTCTCGGAACTTGAATTATATAAACATATGAAAATACACAACATCCATAAATAATTGATAGTACATATGAAACACAGTCACTATTGCAGTAATAGCTATCGGCACGTAAACAATACTTACAATGTTTATGATACAATTGACTTGTATGCTCGCCCGGGGAATGTCCCGGGCGTAGTCCAGGCAATGTGACAAATTCACAATCCTAGTATGTCTCGTATGGCGCGCATACGATTAGCTTGTTGCCACCGGAAGGGGGCATAATTTGTGGATGGGTCGGCGTAAGATACCTAGCGCGGTGCGAACTTCTGCGACGCGTACTAAGGAATCTTGACCCGGAAAAACATTGGTAATTACCCCACGCTTCCACTCTAGAGGGGGGGAATTGTCATCCAATGAGGACAAGCTGTCCGACATTCAAATTTCTTAACGGGGTGCGCCATTTATTGCGCTGCTGCAGCTGGTGCAGATAATCCCTAGACACACACACACATGCATATAAATAGCGCGATGTATGCCTTGGTCGTGGACTTAGAGTGCTGCCCGCCATGGCGCAAAAGTACAGGACCGGCGTAGTCCACGGCCGACTGTGAAAATGGCCTAGATGGCGTGACCCTAGAAGGGGGGTAACTGACCTAGTAGTTGATTCGCGCCTCTAGCCCGGAAACGAAAACGAGTGACACACTTATGTATCACTGAGCGGATATAGGATTTGTCGTGTATGATCCAATATTTGCGCCTAAGCGAAGCTTGAGTTGATTGCACTCCAGCGTGCAACAAACGGATATGTTCATACTCAATTATTAATCGCGTGAGATGAGAGTGCGGGTGCAAAATTATTTGTTGTTTACTCGCGTAGTTAAGTGGGGAGAATTGCAAGCGTCCACCCACTCTTAAAATGCCTGATTCATCCAGGAATGGGTTGAGAGCAAGAATTTTACTACTGCGAGGAAGGTACCGGTGTGCCTCAAGTTCCTTAACTTCTACGCCGAAATGCAACTGCTGAGATTGCCGGACAAAAATCAAGAGTGTGTCAGACAATTCTTGAGCAGACAAAAAGGACGTGTCTCTGTCAACAACCGCGAGCCTAGAATTGCGAAAAAATCTGCGGCAATATGCGAAGACGCGAATAAGCCTAGTAAGGGATGAATAATTTTCAACATAACTATGTGTTGAGGACGCCACAATTAGTGAGGTTTGAACCTGCTTGCGACGTTCCTGCTCAAGGTCGGGAAAAGTACAGGGAGTATTAATGTCGAAAGCGCTGACTGGCCATGATGCTGACTCATGCGCCAACCAGGACGGACCATGCCACCATTGAGTATGACAGTGCAAACTACGAGGGCGGCAACCGCGCGATAAAATGTCGGCAGGGTTGTCATCTGATACTACATGATGCTAAGTTCCCCTGCTGCTAACAAGACGCTGTATTTCCGCGACACGGTTGGCCACAAATACCTTCCAGCGGGAAGATTGTTGATGTATCCAATGCAACGCTACCATCGAGTCCGAATAGAGAGATAGTCCGTCAAAATTATAATCGATGGCGTTTAAAACCTTGGACGTTAATTGCGCCAGCAATAAACAAGCACAAAGTTCAAGACGTGGTAGCGTTATCTGTTTCAGCGGCGCGACCCTAGATTTAGCACACAACAACTTTGACGATATGGCGCCGTTCGAATAGACCGCCCGCACATAAATGCAACACGCGTAACCTTTAGCCGAAGCGTCGGCGAATCCGTGAAGCTGTAATGAACTAATTGGGTAATTGTTCGAACTCTTAACCGACCTCGTAATCTTAAAATGAGTGTCGGAGACTAATTGAGCGTATAGTTCCAACCACTGATTGGCTAATGACCCAGATAGGGGTTCGTCCCAATCTGTGCCCGCCAACCACAACTGTTGCACGAAATGCTTGCAGTAAAATGTGATGGGTGCGATAAGACCTAATAGATCATAAATCCCGGCGATGACCGACAACACGCTTCTTTTGTTGAACACGGTCAAATTATCATCACCCCTGACGGTGTATAAAAAGTTATCCCTTTCAACGTTCCATTGGATTCCCAATGTACGCACGTTTTGACCTTTGCTGAAGTCATGGGATACTTGGGCGCGAAGGGCCGTAATCTTATGGTGGTTAGAGAACCACTTATGTAACGTGAAACCATACCTACTCAACATCTTCACGATCTCGCATTTCATTTCAGCTAAGACGTTCGGATCATCCGAACCCGTTATAAGATCATCTACGTAAAAATCATTGGCTATGGCCCTAGAAGCTGTAGGGTAGTCGGATTTATTTTCGTAGGCTATTTGAGCCAGACAACGTGTAGCAAGGAAGGAGGCACTAGCAGTGCCATACGTAACCGTCCTTAAAGCGTAATGTCGCAATTCCTTATGCGGCGCATCACGCCAAACGATGCGTTGCAGGTTTGAATCCTTAGGGTTAACAATGATCTGACGATACATCTTTTCTATGTCCGCAATAAGTACGTATCGGTGGGTACGGAACCGAACCATTATCGAAAACAGATCCTGCTGGATCGTAGGACCGACCATTAGAGTATCGTTGAGGGACAGATTATTTGTGGTTTTAGCGGAGGCGTCAAATACCACGCGCAATTTAGTGGTTAAGCTGGAGTCCTTGAAGACTGCTTGATGGGGCAGATAAAAAATATCTGAGCCGTCAAGCGACAAATCGTAATCATTAAGTGGCGACATGTGGCCAAGTTTCAAGTAGTCACTCATAAACTCGCTATAATCCTTATAAAGGATTGGGTTCTGCTTGAACTTGAACTCTAACGATTGGAACCTGCGGATAGCTCCGCGGAGAGAATCTCCCAAGTGAAATTTATCAGACCTGCGAGGTAGGGATACCACGAATCTCCCATCGCGGTTGCGACTAGTGTTTTCCACGAAATGTTTTTCACACGGTGAGTCCTCAGAGCAGGGTTCGCGGCTAGAGATCTCCTCCAACTTCCAAAATTCTTTTAGCTGCGAGGAAATCTGACTATCATCCTTGCAGACCATAAAGGACGAAACTGTTTTAGTTATATCGACGTTGAAGGGTAAGTCACCGGCCAAAATAAATCCTAACTTGGTCTCCTGAATTATAGGAAAGTGTGGTCCGCGCGTAAATTTAATAGGTTCAATTAGCTGGAGAAAATATTGAGCGCCGGGTAATATATCGACTTGCGCCGAGCAATGCAGGTGAGGATCCGCCAAGAATACGTGCTTGGGTAAATTCAAAGAGGCAAGATCGAACGACTCCGCCGGTAAATTATTAGTTATACTGGGTAGTACAGCACAATGTACATTTAACGTGAAGGGTTTATATCGAGAATGTAGCCTTACCTTCGTACTAAAGTCAGCCTGGGAAAGCGAGTTATTTATACCCGTGGTGGGTAGTTGCGATTTAACCAATTGGAGGCCCATTCTGCGGGCGAAATCCATTGTGCAAAAGTTCGCTTGAGAACCGGAATCCAGTAATATCCTAACGGGAAATTTCCTACCGACCTTATTAGCGGTCATACAGACGGCGGTGGATAACAATACCGATTTATTGGTCTGTGACTTCAGCGAGCATTGGTTGATAATGGAAGCTCCGTCTCTGTTTGGGACATGAATTGTGGTGTGGTGACGCCTAGAACATTTTTTGCAAGAAAATTTTGAGGGACATTTTGAGCTTTCGTGTCCCGAACGGAGGCAATTAAAGCAAAGTTTGTTTTTTATTAACACGTTTCTTCTGTCAGGGATAGACAGCGATGTGAATTGTAAGCAGTCGATAATTCTATGTTCACCGTTACACAGTCTACATAAATTGTTTCTGATATGAGAATGGAATGCCCCCTTAGGAGCGCTTATCTGTTTAACTGCCTTGCGATAAGGAGACTATCACTTTTATTCAACCTGCTCGTTGGGGTAGTCGCGTTATCAAGATTTTGTAGTAATTTTCTTCGTGAATTTAGAAAATTCATAAAATTATTAAAATCAGGGAATTTATGTTCCGACAAACTCTCTTTCCACAAACGGAAAGTGTAATTATCAAGTTTTTTAGCTAAATAATTTACGACAATAATTTCGAATGTGTTGACTGGCAGTTTGCGATTATTTAAAGCGTTTATATTGGCAGAGATTTCATCAATGAATTTCGATATGCTGACTTGGGATTCTTGTTGAACCAATGGTACGTCCAGGACATTCCCTACATGGTGGGCGGAAACAATTAGCTTACTGTCATATCTATTCCTCAACAGATCGATAGCCACCGCGTAATTCTCATGAGTGATTGGTAATGACTTTATTACGTTAAGCGCCTCGCCATATAATGACGAGTGCAAATAGTGAAGTTTCTGTATATCCGTCAGATCTGCTCTGACGTGAATTAATTCAAGAAAAATATGGTAATAATGTTGCCACTCAACAATACTACCCGCAAACCGTGGTAATTTGATTGGTTCCAATTGAATGGGGGGTGTTTTAAGCTGTTTACTTTCAGCATTAATTACTGGTTTCTGGTTCATATGCTCAGCTTGCTCCAGCAGGTGTTGCAATTTACACTCTATGTTACAAAGATCGTCTTCCGTTTGTACCCTATCACTCGTTAAAGCAACGTCCGCTTCCTCGGCTTCGATTTGGGATTGAATCTCATCGTATTTGGTGGATAATTCCATCAAATATCGCAGTTTTATTTTCAGCGCATGAGGATCGCTGGTTACCAAATCGAAGTTATCCGCGAAAGTATTTACGCGTGATATTGAGGCTTTAATTGTGCCTCGTTTTTTTATTAGAGCCCTTACATCTGCCATTATTACAATTTAAGGGAAAAAAGAAAAATATCTTGAAAGAATTTGAGCATAGAGCATGTGAACCATAAACTTAAGTTTCAATGAATTTGAATATGTTGCGGTAGCTAGCGATCGTTGTTTAGAACATAGGCTTACTCTCTCTATTAATCAAGCTTTGTTGGCAATTAAAATTATTAAAATTATGAATTTAAATGATAGCAACATATATCCTTATCTTTGAAGTTTTAACTGATAATGAACTGTCAATCACTTATTAAGTTGTATTGTGTAATGATGGTGTTTGTTTATACAAATGTGTTAAGAAATAACTACTAAATATGAAATATTGTTAAACGTTAAATATAAGTAAAAAGTTCATAGTCACGTGGCCGTTGATCCATTCGTGATGAGGCTGGCTTCGATCCCGTTGCTCGATCCTGTTAGAAGCTGTTGCACCTCCTGTCTCTGCTGGTCAGATGACGCCTCATGTTGTAAGCCTCCATGAATTAAAGCTGTGGAATCTTTTTTGATGACCTCGCAAATGCTGTCCTGCCGTGTCCCGTCGTCTCTGGTCTACTGCTTGGCCGAATCTTGTCGTGATGACTGCGATGTGATTCACAAAAATGGTGTCGCTCAGGACGAAAATTCTGCCCGTAGGGCGTGACTAAATTCAGATCGGTTGGGCCATAAATGATGCGGACAAAAAAATGCGGTCGCTTGTGGACCCAAACATAAGAAATCCGTCCCGTGGTGACCAAAAACGTTTTCGTTTTTGGGCCAAAAATAAGAAATCCTGCCCGGTGGGACCAAAAATGAGAAATCCGGCCCGTGAGGACCAAAAATGTTGCGGTTTGGAAGCTCTTGACGAGTCTCGAGTTGTTCCAAAGACGCTATGCAGGAAAGGCTGGATTGTTTGTACGAAAAGAAGTGGACTGTATTACTGATATTTGAAATGCATTTATTGGTGTTTTAAATTATATTGATCATGATCGACACGTGCGGATGTATTTGAGGCCATAACGCCCAAAAATTAGTTTTGAAAGAAATCGTAGTCCATTGAAGATGGACGCAGGTAGTCTGAATAAATTAAATCATATGATACATATTTAAGAATTGTCCAGAAGCCGCGGCTGGAAGTGAAAATGTTTTACGAGAGATCCGCCCGGAGCCTTGTTAGAAACTAAACTAAACTTGTCTCCCGTCGGCCGAGCTGACCGGCGGCAGCGTTTGATAAGCACGTGACGTCATCCGCCCGTGTCGCATTGCAGTAAGACACTGCGTACAGCTGATAAACAAGTACAAAGTTTAAACACCCACAGACAGCATATATTGATGAATCTTACACAAATCAACGTCTAAATATGTAAATAAATCGTATTTTATCTATTAATTTGTTTCCAGTTTGCGTTAGTTTACTCTTTGCTGTAATAATTCTATCGTTATTGTTAAAGCAGACAGGACACGATGACTTGCAAACCGCCTGACGAATCGTACAAAATCCGTTGTTTAGACTAATGTATTAGTTACTGAATATATATGACTTAAAAGACTGCTTATGTTTGTGTATTGACTTTTAAACTTGTTGTATTTACACCTAAAATATTTTGCTTACAAACAGTAGTCAGAAATTGAGTTAAATAATTATTTTGTTGAGTATTAAATAAATAGCTCTAAATTTTTAAGAAATATAAGTTAACCAACTAAATCTCAATATTCTTAATATAAAAATTGTAATCCACAATTGAGGTATCTACTTCCAACAGGTTTTATGTCCAAGTCGCGAAATTTTAGAAAAATTAACTAGCACATTCAATTTGCTTGTAAAGTGTGTGTTTTTGCAGTATTATTAATCAGAAGCCTAGAATTATTTTATAATTCTCCCTTTTAAACTAAACCCATTAATATTGTTTTTTAAACAATAAAAACGTGTATGGCTATAGGCCGTCTTAAAACTCTTTTAAGGGCAATATGCGTTTATGAACATCAACTTTCCATAGACAACAGGCTCTCTAAAACGTATTAGATGAAAGCACGACAAAAGTATATAAATATAATTGTTTTTCATATTTCTTTTTGAATATAATGGCTGAAATGCTATTGCGTATTTTACAGTAGCTCTCAAGAAATTATTGAGTAACTGTAATGTAACAGGTACTAAAGTTATTTTCAGAATTTCTAAGTTAAACATTATCATTATATTTAATGAATGATTTTCTTATAGAACAACTACCATAAGAAACATTCTGATTGTCTCATAGTAAATTATACTATATCTAAATCGTCAAACGTTCGGCTTTTTTATCTTATGAATCTTCCTCCTCTTTGATATCCTTGCAGAACTTCAAGTAGAAATATCCTTGTACTTCTTTTAGGCTATATCTCTTGGATTAATATTAGTTAGAATAATATTTTCTCATCATTTATTCTGTTTTTTTTACAGCAATACCACATTAGATCACGGGAGATCAAAGCTAATGTCTCTGACAGTCTTGCTACGCATACATACTTTTTTATAATGCCAATGTCTGAGTAGTATGCGCTTTCACCTATTACAAGAACCGCTCACTTTATTACAAGAAGTTTCTCTCGGGTAATTATGAACATCATGGATATTGCAAACTTAGAACGCCACTAGACAGGCTTCAGCAAAACATCTCCTATTGCTCTCTTCCGGTCAAATACTTGAAAGTCTTGTCCAATTGTTATACTCTTCCATGTTTTAGAAAAACAGCTTCAGAGTAATTATTGTACTCATAGTTAGTAACTTTTTTCTATTCCCCCAAACACTCTGTCAGGTGGAAATGAACGAGTGACCAGGAATGGGAAAAACACTTGAAATTCCGGAATGTTGTTTCGAGCCACAGAGAGGAATTTCATAAGCATTTCGACCATGGTCAATTCTTATTCTGACCCCCAAAAACCACTGCAAATAAACGAACAACTTCATACTTACCCATGTCAGTGTTTGTTTGTTAGTAGTAGACGTAGGACGCAATCCTCAATCTGTCTGCCTCAGTCAAATTGAATATACAAACTTAATCGTTTCGCTGAATTCCCTTGGATGTACCTAAACAGGTAGTAAAATTAAAAATGTAAAACTGCTTATAAATAATATGCTGCCTGGTTGAGACTTCTGGCAGAACCAAATGTTTTTGACAGTCAAAAGACAAAATTAGTGTTGTTTCTCTTCCATAAGATACCCATATTTGGGGTACGATGAAAGAAGACTTTGAGCATCTTGGAGTTAAGGACTTACTAAATTAATCCTTTCCCTCGAAAAAATCTACATACTTTGAGCGTTTAAATCGGTCAGTTTGCTTAAAAGTAAAGTAGATTGACATAAAATGTCCTTCAGCGAAAAGTAATGTGTAGATTTTTTTTGAAAATTAAAAACAAACTCAACTGGAACTTTTTCTGTTACCGTCAGAAGGTAAATAATTTGATAACAGAATTCTCAGACAGTGTTGACTGAAAGAATGTTTTTACAACACAAATTACCAGATGAACATTAGGATGATATATAGGATTAGAAAAATTATACATATTACTATATTAACTTATCCAAATCCAGATTTATATATTTTATTTTATTTCTTTGGTTAACTGTTCCCTATTTCTAGCCGACTTCTGGACTACAAACCTTTTTCCTGGCACTGTTTGTTGTAAAACAATTGTCAGTTAATTAGTTACGTGTTCATCTCTTAGAAGACTGTATACACCCCATAAAGCATTATGGCAGACACTCTCACAAAATTGTATTCAAACACAAACACGCATTGCCCAAACACATTCACGTTTAAATAAAAACTTGAGAGTGAAGAAAAGTGTACGTTGACATTAAAAAGCACTGTAGTAATCTAAATAAAAATTCTAAAAACTTTGTTTAAATTAACAACAACAACAGTAATAATAGTAATACATAGTAAATAAGGTAGCACTTTTTTGTAAAATGTATTGAAATCATATAGCTACTTTATTGTTTCAAATTTGAAAGGATAATATTTCTTTCACATTTAGAACCTAGTTGCTTGTGCCAGAGTGACTTACGTGATTTTTATTTATTTTTTTTAAATTTAAAATGTAACATTGTAATATTAATTATTGAAATTTTAATGTAACGGGTAGTGTATTGTTACATTACATAAGAATCTACATGTTTCTCGGATGTTCCAGTGGAATCCGGCTGTAATGTGTGTGTGCGTACATATTGCTGCTACTTTGAGATGAAGGAAAATTACGTGACACGCGTCAGCGGAGACTGATCCAGATTACACCAGTCCGCGCGCGCTGTGTGCAAGGCCGCAGTCAATTACGTTCTGGTGTTTTGTAGTAGCGTTCTTGATGTGTAGTATGAATGTTTCTGGATTTTCGGCGGGGTATAAATAAGAGTACTCAGCAACGCTCAGTTCAGTTTGAGTTGCGATATATTCCAGTGTGGTTCGAAGTATTGTGGCGAAGTGTTATGTGTCCGGGACAATTGTAATACAATTGTGTTTTATACTCGTTGACATTATTATTGCTTGTGAACAATTTTTATTTGATTTGTTGCAAGAGATTATCTTGTTAATTACAAACTGTTTAATATGATAATTAAATCTGGTGATTAGTGACTTAATTGGTGTGTTGTATTTTGTTTTACACTGTACCATACGACAATCACTAGACCGTCGTAACAGTATCTTTTAACTTTGTCATCCCTTCCAACACTATGCTTCTACCCAAGGTTAGTAGGTATTTTTACATTGGTTATTTTATAATTTTTGTAATGAAGGCAACTTTTTCAAAACGTAACCTCCTTCGTATTCTCTTTTCTTTGGACAGAATACAACAATGAAGTTACATGAATTAGTATTTACATGTTTCTACGGTAGTATTTAGTAATACTTCTCAGAAAAATCACTTTTAAATTTGTTAAACTTACTACCACTTATTACTTTATTACTTAGGAAGTCATAGGTATTTTTATGTAAAAAACATTAGCCATATTAACTAGGAACCATTTTGATCTGGTGTGTAGTTCATTATAGCATATGACTTCCACGTATGTCAAACACATACCAAAGAAAATTGATAGTAGAGATTGATTTATTTTGTTGTACGCCTTTTACATAAATTAGTGTGATATACGACACTGCACACATTTTGCGAAATTATTATTCAGTCATTCAACAAAATATCTATCCACATAAACTACCTCTCCAAAGTGTTATCCATATTTTGTAGGTAGTGTACTCTGGCGTAAAACCATCGTTCTTCTACGTCGTTTGTTTCCAGTAGTACAGTAAGTACCCATTGTTGGGTTGTTGATATTGTATATTTCCATAAAAGTTTTTATCTACGACATACGACATTATTACTCTCCTTTATTATATGCACTTTGCCTTTACTGACTCACTTTGTAGAGCATCTGTAGAGCTAAGAGAGGAAATGCTATTTTAATATTCATGAATATGAGGTTTACTACGGGCCGGGAAGGCTTCTTTCATTACGACATATTTCAGTCAGCATTCAAGACTTAATATTTTCCTTTCTGAATGCACACTGCAATAATACTTTCTTCTGATGTATGTACTTTGGTCTTATGAACAAAAAAGCAACTAAATGTATAGAACGTTATTAGCCTTTCCTTCAGTTATTTTTTAGTTTGTCTTGCATATTGCTTGTTATACGTAATATAGAATAACAAGGCATCTTAAAAACATAATTGTTTTTCCGGTAAAAACAATTTGTTTAAATTATGTCGATATTACAAATTGTGTGTAAACTGTGTGGCAAAATGTTTAGCCCATTTACTAAACATGAGAACCTTAGAGACTTCATGTGACCATTATTGGCGTCAAAAATTACAAAATGTAGGTGAAGCGGATTATTTAGTTAACATCTATAAGCACGGTATGATTTAAAGAACTGATTGTGCACAATAATGGACTAATAGCTATAAAATTCTTCTTATTTACTTAAACATAATACATTAATTCTGCATTCTTTAGTTTAAAATAGATGTTTTGGAAATACGTAACTAATAAGTAAGGCATATTTTTATAAATTACCTTAATTACAGAATTCAAATAGATTATATTCTTAATAATTTCAATAACAGATTCTTTTCTGATGGGACACATTAATTCTGATTATCAGATGGTGAATTCTTTCCGTAGATTACATGTTTTCAATTAGTTACCATCCTACCTTGACTTCCGTCTTCTACAGAAATGGGAATACAGGAAGTGAAGTTGGTGATAGAAGTACGTAAAGATCCTTGGAAGTATGACCAAATTTGAAAGGTTATGTGGGAAATGTATGTCTTCAGTTACATAAAAATATTACACATAGATATGTTACAAAATATAAAAAATATTATATATAAAACTTTCACATATGAACTTACTATTCGTTGTCACTTTCCCAAACGTTTCAAGGTGATGTACCTCATCTTCAGTGGGAGTATACTGAATGTTGATTACAGAATAACCGTTACGGAATTAGGTGTGTGTGGTGGGGGTTGATGGTGGGAAGGGATTGGCGCTGAGGTTCGAATTGTGTGTATGGATCAGTGTATCGAATAGTGTATGTGATTTATAATATAATTGTTCATTTAATAAGTTGTTTGGTTGCAGTGTGTGATGTCTGTATATTTCAAATTGTTCAGCTGTGTTTAGTTTTCTACTTTTAGGTAAGTAGTGTAATATTTCCATGTTTGTGTAACTGTGGTTTTCGTTATGTAAATGTGTGGCAAATGTGGAATGTATGTAGTTTGTGGTGAGGGCTTTTAAATGTTCAGAAATAAGTGAACGAAGAGGATGAATCAACAAGATAATTATAAAAAATATTTTAAAATATGGAACGTTTCCTTGATGAACATGGTATTATAAGTTTGTGGTAGGATACTAAAACAAGAACTGAGAAGGGTAAGTGAACTGACGATAGAAGAAGCACAATTTGATATAAGGAAAACTGATGCGTACAACATCACATGTTTACAATAAATCAAGTAGGCCTAACAGTAAAAGCTTAAATTAGGAAAACACTGTTATTAAATCGTTTATGTTCTATGCAAAAAAACCTTTGGTAGATTAAAATTTAACAAAAGACATTAAATAATTTCAAAAAGAAAAAGGTTTTGCACTTCCATCGGTGGCTCTCCATTGTTTTTTTTTTTGTACGTTCGGTTCTCATCGCTTTCATTCCCACTAAAGTTTCAGCGATTCTCTTTTTATTACAAAACAGAAAGAAAAAATAGTACAAATTTACCAAGAAAATGTTTCCAAGAAGCAATGAACAACGTGAAACATGCGAACCTCCTTTGTGAGAAATCTCGAGCAACTGAAAGAGCAGGCGTTATACGAATCTTCTACAGCTACTGCCTTCTCTCACATACTGCACACCAAAGGGTCTGTTGTACCAACTACCACTTTGCAAGTCTCATTTCGCCCTTTCATCCCTTCCGCGAATGCTCTTTTCATTGGCTTCTGGAGCTACCCCGTTTCAGTCGTCAAGATATTAGGACAATTTTACTTCCATATTCCTTAAGGAATGGAAGTATGGTGATGGCAAAAAAAATCGTGTTCGAGATTATTGCAGATTCTGATTCTACTACACTCAAAACATGAAAAAAAGTCGTTTTCCGAAAAGTGTCTGTGTGTGTGTCTGTCTGTGTGTCTGTCTGTGTGTCTGTCTGTCTTAGATTTTTTTCTATGGCAAACGATAACTGCCGCAAATTCAAACAGAATAAAATAATTTTTTGCATACAGCCCTGATTTGTAGAGTACTCGCGATCTATTGTTTTTGGTGAAGATCGGTTGAGGGAAAGGGGTAGTTTACCTGCAACGGTTTTTTTTTATCAAGGGAAATTTTTTTTTGGCAAACGATAACAGCCGCAAATTCAAACAGAATCAAATAATTTTTCGCATACAGCCCTAAAGTGTAGAGTTCTCAAGACCTATTGTTTTTGGTGAAGATCGGTTAAGGGAAAGGGGTAGTTTACCGGTAACGTTTTATGTTTTAACAAGGGTATTTCCTATGGCAAACGATAACAGCCGCAAATTCAAACAGAATCAAAAGATTATTTTCATACAGCTCTAAATTGTAGAGTTCTCAAGACCTGTTGTTTTTGGTGAAGATCGGTTAAGGAAAAGGGGTAGTTTACCTACAACGTTTTTTTAACAAGGGTATTTTCTATGGCAAACGATAACAGCCGCAAGTTCAAACAGAATCAAATAATTTTCTGCATACAGCCCTGATTTGTAGAGTACTCAAGACCTATTGTTTTTGGTGAAGATCGGTTGAGGGGAAGGGGTAGTTTACCTGCAACGTTTTTTTTTCTATGGCAAACGATAACTGCCGCAAATTCAAACAGAATCAAATAATTTTTTGCACACATCCCTGAATTGTAGAGGTCTCAAGGCCTTTCGATTTTGGTGAAGATCGGTTAAGGGGAAGGGGTAGTTTACCTGCAACCTTTTACGTTTTAACAAGAGTAAAGTACTTGAAAATTTATTTAAACTTTTTGAAACAATGGTAATTGTTGAAAATAAAATAATTTTGTTGCCAGGTAACAAAAATAAAGTCATTTTGATTATAAAATATAAATATTTACAAGAAAAGAATTTTCAGTTTTCAAAATTTAAATATATTTTTATAAAACAATGGGTTCTTCATTGAGGTGGGGACTTGACGACAGTGACACGGCTTTCCAACAAATTCAGCAGAGTGACAGGTAGGCCCAACTCTGATTGGCTCCTCAGATTTCCCCAGCGTTAGTAGGTTCTATGAAAATATTTTATTTCAAAAATGATTTTAAATATAAATCTTAGATATGTTTTATAAATCTCATGTTTTATGTTTTAACATGGGTAATTTTTTATATGACGAACCATAACTGCCGTAAATTCAAACAGAATCAAATAATGTTTTACATATGTGCCTGAGCTATAGAGAACTCAATGTCTGTTGATTTTGGTGAAGATCGGTTACGGGGAAAGGGCAGTTTACCTGAAACATTTTTTGTTGTAACATGAGTAAAGTACTTAATTTTGATAAAGTATCCTGATAAGATCTTAATAATCCACTGTAGAAACGTAGATGAAATATCTATAAATGAAGAGGCTAGTTGAACGGGCTGGGGGTAATTTTCTATAAATCAAAATTATAGTTGAAGGGGGAGGGGATAATTTTTTTTATATGTGTACTACGTTATTGGCAACAAAGAAGTACTTTTTTGTTAAAATTCCTTCCCTGGCTGTTTGTTTGAAAATGATTTTAAATATAAATCTTAGAATATGGAAGTCATGTATGGTTCTCCATACCGATATTTTAATAAGTAATTTTTTCTGTTCTTAAAACTTCTTAGTGGCATCATTTAATATCTTGAAAGTGGGAGACTGCGGGATCTAATACTTGAAAAGGGAATATGTTTGTTTTTTAATTTATGCAGGAAGAATTCCACTGATTTTGAGAGGTAAATACTAAAACGTAAAACGTAAGAGGTCTTCAGTTACGTAAAAGTGTTACTCACAGATCAGTTACAAAATGTATAAAATTTCAAGGGCTTAATTGCTGAATATGGTATTGCTATTTTATTGTCTCAACTAGAACAAAAACTTAAATAAAATACGAGAACTAACGTTACACGAAGTACGATTCGATTAAAGAAGCTAGACGGGTGCAAGATCGCATTTTTACAACAAGTCAAGTAACAGAAAAATCGAATCGTTGATTGGTAGTATTAAAGCCTCAATAAAGACGACTCATCAAAGTCTCGAATTGGTCCCAAAATCGCAAAACAAAGTAAGGCATTTAAAAAATCAATACCTGCAGCAAAAAAGCTAATGCTTACTTTGTGGTACGTGACTACAGTAGACATTTGGCTTACACAAGCTAATATACAACTTCAAAAAGCTGTATGCAATCAGGGTTAAGAATAAACTATAAGGTTTGTTCTATTATAGTTGAAATTATTTATGAATATGTATGTACACTATAGATAGTCAACTAAGAAACTTTCTTTGATGTACCGCCAAGCGAGCAAACCTACCCGAAGATCAACGGATGATTTAGGAAAAATAAATCATTCTATAGTTTTCCTTTACCGTCGTTTCCTTTAAGAAAGGTGTTTTACAACACAGAAATTTGACTAACTCTTTTCAGTAAGTTTCAGTGCTGACGCCAGTAAAACATTAGAAATTTAGAAAGGAATATTAATTCTACATGAATGTAAGACTTGATAATAGATCTCTAATTGTGTATGTCTAAAAGAAAGTTATAACTACAATCAGCTTTTCTTTCTTCTTACTTCATTCAGTTTCATATTTGTACCGCAAACAGAAAAATATCTATTAAAATTGGTGTAATAAATAAATAAATAAAATAAAATAATTGTGGTTGCAATAGCAAATGTCAATTAAATTGAAGATAAATGTTGAACGCTATAAACGATGATAGAAATTACCTGAACTCTGAAGAATAAACTTGCATACAATTCCGATCTTGTATGTACAAGTTCTACTTTGAAACTGTACAAAACATTTGCATACAATTGCTTGTAATCATTTTACAAGCTAGTCAAATAAATTAATTACAAATTTGTTTCATGTTTTAAATTTTAGGTATACTTGATACTTTAGAACTACTTTCAGCCTTCCAGCAACTCAACTTGATTGTACTAAATGGCTTGAATCTTTTCTTGAAGCTTCGTTATTACTAATGCTGTGAGTGACTGATTACTAACGGTTATAATCTTGAAATACTGTTATTATTTATTTTAATTTAATTAAATCCCAGCTGTTGCAACAGCTACTTTGTTTTGGAGTAAAGATGTTTAATAATATTTAGCTACATTGTTGTGTTTAAAATACAAACTACAACACAAGATTTTATTATATTCACAATCCTCGTAATAGTTCTAACATAAAATCTTAAAATGCAAATTTAAAGTAAAATAAAAATGTATATTGTAGAATTAAATTAGACTTGCAAACAAACTAAATATGTAATGCTTTAATATTATGTAAAATAACTGCACTTTTAGTAGACAGTTATGAGTCGTTTTGTTTTTCATAGCTACCAAAACAAAAGTATATATTGCCACACAAAGGTTATAAAATATTTGTAAGACTTTATAAACAAAGAATCTGACAGTCAAATCGAAAATGTTTTCTCTTAAGAATAACTCAGAGCGCCGGGAAACACACAGTAACTAAAACCCTGCAAAACGAAAATTGTAGGTTTCGCGGACCATCAAACGATATTTCTTTTGGAGAAGTCCATAAAGATATCGTTGGTTTCATTTTCGATTTCTTATATTTTCATTCTATTATTGGCATATAAAATTATCTAAAAAGCCTAAAGATCTGATTGACTACCGATCAGCATGTGATTGTGGGTAATAGATACACAAAACTCGGATACAGGAGTGCAAAGCCTGCACAGACAGGAAACATCCAATCAAGTGTTTGCCAAGAAAGCCTTATATATTGGCAGTTACTATTTTTCCTTCTAACTAATTCTAACAACAAAGAAAAGAATTGACAACAGTATTTTATTTGTACTCACAACGAAATAAACATCTGTCAATACCAAGGGTATATGGTAAGCGAAATAGTTAACTATGTTCATCTATAAGTTCTAATGTCATGAACTTAAATTCTAATCTAAAGTATTACTCGTAAATCTGCTTTTGACAGCGTGGTAGATCATGTTGCACAGAGTTCACATTTGCAGCATTTTCACTTGCTAGAGGTACTGATACGTTTTGTGTTGTATAGCGTTTGTTAGTGTATAATAAAAGTTATTGTGCGGCTTGAAAGTAATGTGGAACACAACAGGCAAATTCGATGTTTCAGGAATAATGCAGTTTTTATAATTCCTAGGAACCCTAAGTTTAGATAATAAATTTTAATTATATAATTGTAATGATAATTCTTACCATCATGTGAAAAAGGAAATAATGTAATTATGCTGCGTTCATTATTGTATTTTTTGAATTCAGTACGCATGAAATTTCGTATTTATTTACTACGTAATAATAACGTAGCATTAAGCATTGCTTATTTTGATAACATGAAGTTATTAATGTACCATAACTTGTGACTTAACAGAGGCAGGTATATATTTAAATTGTATGAATGCTACTGACTGCCGTACGTGTGTAATTATTGTACTAAGTGACATCTATATAAAAATATATAGTGGTAACTATTCTTGATAATGTATTTTCTTCTCCAAACGTCTTTCCTTTGATTTCTATCATCCTATAATCCGTTTATTCGTTTATTCTCGACCTGACATCTTACTGTGTTGTAGCCCATGTTTTTATTCCATAGTACGAGTGTAATTCCTTTTGTGATAATGCTCGTAACGACGGGTACAAGCAAGACAGGTCGGACTACAAGTCTTAGCTGATGGTGGGAGGGGGTGATGTCTACGTAGTTCTTGCAAACGTCTTTGGCTTTATAGAAATTCAGCATATCTGGAACGCTGCATAGTATTCTGTTGGTAATACAGGTCACTAACGTCAGTGATGTGTTTGTAGCTACAGTACATAAACATACATCATAGAATTTGTATAACATAACAACATACAGCACACAAAAGAGCAACATAAAGTATACATAAAAGAAGTATTATTGCAGTGTATTTACAAAGGAATACGATAAATCTTGAATGTTGATTTTTAAATATGTCGTAACAAAGAAAAATTTCCGACGCAGTCAATTTCATCTTCACGAATAATAAAATTAGATTTTCTTTCTTAAAAAGTTGCTCGTAATAAAGGACGCAATGAATATCGTACATAAAAGCTTTTATGGAATTACACAACGGCAGGACCTCAACAGTGGATTTCTTACTTTATGTTAATACATAACTGGGAAAAACATGAAAGAATTTTACACTGTAATGAAAACCAGTAAATAAGACTGATTAAAGCACAAATGTGAAAGAACTAATTAAGATATTATTTTGTGTTTTTGTTGATGTTTATTATACATAATCCGTCATGGAAGTATTTGAACGACCTGCCTTTTATTGTTGTTTACTAACAATATGCTGAATTGTTATGTATTTTGCAGTAAGATTTCTGAGAGCGTGACACGTATGATAATCCAGTGAGTCAGCCATTGATTTTGTAACCAATACCATTATGTCTTGTTTTTGTTGTTATTATTGTTTTTTATTCTGAAATGTACATTTCTGTTTCTTTCTTTATAAATTTGTTTACAATTTTGCAGTAGCGTATTTTATTTGAATATTTGTGTGTGTGTTTGTGTGTGTGTGTGTGTGCGTGTGTAAAATTAGTAGAGTTTTATGGATCTGTTTTTGAATAATTTCTCTGTTAAAGATACAGTTACAGTGTTTCAGTATTTTCCGATTAATGAATTATATTATTTCGTTTAGGAAACGTGACAAATATTTAGTGATTTATGAAAGAGGGTTTTTATTGTAATGTAGCCTATATTTAGAAGTACATAATTAGAGAAAGAGATAAAGACGTACAGACAAATGGTTAGAGACAGGGAGTTTAAAGTTACTGCTGAAGACAATATAGATTAACACATTCAAATGCAAACTTAGCATCTGCTTAGCTGTTTACGGCTATACGTCGGAAGTTTCAATTTGCATAGTAATAAGTGGTTAAGAATAAATACCATTGAATTAAACAAAGTAGCTGTGATTAAAATAACTTTCTCATTAAAATTAATCATCTCGATTCGTTACGTTTCAGAGATACTGCTTGTTTTCACTGCAGTGGCAGAAGTCATTAGTCACAAAGTCTGGCTCGTCAATCAACTCGCTACCCAGACTCCCAACTGCACCTCTATGTTATTTACAAATATTTCTGAAAGGCATCGTTTTACGTACATCTAACGCCTTACATTTATACTAAACAGCACTGTCCTCACTATCAACGACGATAGTGCAAAGTGGATTACATGTGTATTTAGAAACCTGTAGGTCTACTACTTTCATTTTTTTTTTTAAAGCCAGAGACTTGCTTTTAGCTAATATAAACCATCAGTTATAGTAAAGGATAAAGTCACTTTAGGTTTATATTTCTTATTCAACACATGCCTGCATGTTTCGTTCAAAAAAAAAAAGAGTATACCATGGTTCATAGCGTGTACCAATTAGTGAAGCCAATTTAATGTTAAAGAAAATGACACGATTGATAATATTTTGAAGAAGTTTTTATCGCTTTTAAGATTACTTTCTATCATCATAAATATTTTAAAAAAGAACGTAATTTTATTCTGAGTGTGCTATCTGTAATTACAAAAATCGGTAACGCAAACGTCCTATCTGAAAGTCAGTTGACTCCTTTGTGGACCTGTTACTTTTGAATTAAAATTCTATACCATGATTTCTGCCAAACAAATCTGGGTTACTTTCGAATGATGTGCAATATGCCGTAATGGAAAAACTACCGTCACAGCTGGACAACAGTCTCTGGTTTTAATGTGAAAAGAGTTTGAACAAAATGCTTAGTTTGTTACTTAAAAACAACCAAATGTTATTGCAGACTTTGGTCTAATAAACTTATTAGTTTCTTAGATTAATTTAATAGAGATTTAGTTACTAAACGTTTGTAGCAAATAAACTCCTGTAGCCACCGGCTTTGTATATTGTTAACGTAAAACTACTTCATACGAATTAGTCATACTTGTTAATTCTGTGAGACCACTTTATTTCTGGATTAATTACTGTACGGTTTTAGACAAATCACGTTAGAACTTAATATTTATACAGCATTAAAAACAAAAATTAATTCCTAATATATAAACCGCAAAAAATATATGAACAGAAATATATGTTTTTATTCACTTGAATTACTTCAAATTGTTTAACACTTGATAATAAACCTTCTACAGAAGCTGCCTAGTACCATATCTTCTGTCTTAAGCGCTATGTTATCTTTATAGCTTCGGTGTAAAGTTGTTTTAGTGTTGTTAGTATAAAATATAGCAGTATTTTTGTAGCAGATTATTCCAACGTTATGTTCTCGGATGCTAATATTACGGTAGTCCTGTAGCCTAAATCTGCAGACTCCCATTGGTGATCGCTTGGATTCGATTAAACATATATTGTAGCCTGCTTTCTCTCTTCCATAAAAAACTATATTGTAAAGCCTATTTAGCGTTTAAAGATTTATCAGATTTTGTAAATTTTCCAATAAATAGTACTGTAGTTGGTTTTATAGCATACATAGAATAGACAAATGTATCTATTCTATTATGATACGTAAAGAGGTTACAACTTTACGCCCCACGTTGGGCGCCATTTAAAATGTTAATTACCGCTACTACTAATTAGCACTATACTAAATACAACATTATCTTTACTGGGAGTTAATTAGTCACTCGTTTGTGTGTAAAATACAATGTTAATTAATAAGTTATATGATTTATATCCAACAACGGTAATTAAAGTTACCATGAATTCTACTGAAGCTACAGATAATTTTATTTGCTTATCTAGGCTTGATGATTATGCATGCTATGTTATTCTGTCGAATAATGATATCTGTTCCCTATCTCAGGTAAGTATTAAATAAATAAACGCATACACAAATTTCAGTATACTTGAGGCATTTATTATTCTCATACTAGTTCTTATTCAACATATTCTGCTCATTTGCAATATTAAATATACTATACTTCAATAGCAATTCATCTTACGAGCTCTATCTCAAGGTTTTAATTTGAGTTTTAACGCTAATAGTTATTAACTTTAATAATTACACAAAATTTATCTAAAATTAGATTCATTTTTTTATGATATAAGAATTATCTTTACTAAGACACACATGCGTGTTTTTAGTATGCCATTATTTTTACGTGAGTTCTTTTAATAGGACAGACAGGTGTTCGCAAACAATTAATTAATACATAAAATTTTACTTTTGGTAAGTTATCCACATACTATGGCGTCTGATCTGCGTTGAGTTCATCGCTCCCTCCTCAGATTGGTGATGTCATTGAAGGCACGTAACGCATCTCGTGATTTATCCTTGTATACACACTTCACTTAGCATATCATACCACGGCATCTTCCGACATTGGAATAGAATACTGACAGGTAACCAGTTATAGCATTAAATTTTGTAATTCAATTTACAGTTTTAACAAGACTGTTATAGACACATATTGCGATCTTATTCATTTTATAATTTATGTATCACTATATTCTTAATGATTTAAAATGGAATAACTCCTATTGTAGTCCCAAGCCACGTGTTTGTTAACCAAATACACTGTTACTCACCGTCTATGGCCTTTCCGTAATGTTATGTCGTGTTTACATGTTTCGAGGCACTTGCCTCATCATCAGAACTCGTAAAAGCTAATCTATGTCATAAATGATGACATTTGTCAAAATATTAAAAACACAATACGGCAATTAAACTATGTACAGAACTTGCTTAAAAATGTTAGGTTTGCCTTGCAAGACAACACGCGCCGTACTCACGCAGTACGGCGCGTGTTGTCTTGCAAGGCAAACCTAACATTTTTAAGCAAGTTCTGTACATAGTTTAATTGCCGTATTGTGTTTTTAATATTTTGACAAATGTCATCATTTATGACATAGATTAGTTTTTACGAGTTCTGATGATGAGGCAAGTGCCTCGAAACATGTAAACACGACATAACATTACGGAAAGGCCATAGACGGTGAGTAACAGTGTATTTGGTTTGCTATATTCTTGGTTCGCACTTGTTAATATCGATATCGCACTTGTTAACATACGTTGTTGTCAACTTTGTTCTATTTTCCCTCACTTGATACTCTGCCAAATTCCCACTCGTTTTCGTTCTAGTTTTCTTAGAAACTTGCTATTGAAAACCCGCCTCTGTTGAGCTCTGGCTTCTGATAGGATACCTCATTTTCCTATCCCATCGCCTTCCCTTTTGGA
Organism: Magicicada septendecula; assembly: GCA_034769895.1. Classification (NCBI taxonomy): domain Eukaryota; kingdom Metazoa; phylum Arthropoda; class Insecta; order Hemiptera; family Cicadidae; genus Magicicada; species Magicicada septendecula. Next base: position 121,234,306 of record CM068369.1, read on the forward strand.
TACACCCTTCGTCTCTGGCGGTAGTCCGATTTCACGCATGTCAATCATCCTGACATCTTAATCTTCTGTTCTTTTCAGACAAATTTCTCTAACTGCCACCGCTGCATCTGCTTAACAAGTACACTTAATGTCGCTATAAATTTCCCAGTCTTCCCTTGTCATGTCCCTGCTGACTTCTGCTACACACAAGCGTGACCAATTTCTGCATTGTCTTATTCTATCCATCTGCCTCCCTGTTAGGTCTCACGCGCTTGGTGTGGTCGTTTCTAAGTAACGTCACCTCTGCTGCTGTTTCTCTGTGTCTTAGCTAGAATCCTCTCACTTTACTTTGCTTCCCGCCGTCTTTGTTAATTGGTTCACCCATTGTAACCGTATCTTACCGGATATGTCCTTTGTTCGTAATACATCTGGTCGATCCCTTCCTTTCAATGAGAACAGTGTCTCGTTGCCTCGTTGATGAGTTCATACATGTGGTGTGGCCTTGTTCTTGTTACCCACGACGATAGCTTTCTCAGTAATAATCCCGTGTCTCTTATGCCTTTTTTTTCTTAGTTTATAGCTCGGCACCCCTTAGTTTCTTTAAGTGACCATCTGCTATCTCGGATTTATGGCCTGTCCAGAACCATGCTCTGCCGTTGCTAAAGCATTTTACGCTACTTTTGTCCTAACTGCATCGTGATTGTCAAACCAACAACTGCCTCTTGTGTCATCTTTCCTTTATACAAACACTTTTCGCGTTTTGGCGTTACAAGGTAAGTTGAAAGGTCCGCAAAATAAACTGAACAAGCTAGTAGGACGCTGAAATAAACAGAAACACGTGATGTAAAAATTTAATCATATCTTTAATTTTGAGGTGACTAGATGTTGTAAATGTGTATACAGTTTATTTGTTTATTCTTGGTTATGTGTTAGTAGCTTAGATTTGTTAGAGACATACGATAAATATGTGTTTATTTATGCATTTATTTTTTTATTTCTACTACAGTTTACTTATTTTCTATTTCTCTATAAAATATTAAGTGGTTGAAAATAGTTTTGAAAATTTATATTTGGTGAATACTGAATGCAATAAAGAAAATTAAGAAATTTATAATTATTTAAATGAGTGATAAAATGTTAAGTATTTAAATAATTTTTGGGCGTATATTGTTTTCGTTAGGTTGATTGTTATTTTTTTTAAATTCCATTATTAGAATATTTTGAATTGTTAAATTGTTAGGTTTCAGTGGTTTCTTACTATCTATCATTAACTCAAGGTAAACTAAATTTTATTTTTAATGTATATCAAGGCAAGGTTTGTAATTACATTACATAACTTCCTAATATGATGATTATTCACCCTGTATTGCGCACCTATGAGAAGTGGCATGCAAATTAAAAAATGTTGAGTTTTGTTTTAAATAAAACATATATAGTTATAAAACACTTAAAATTCTGCAATCCATTAACTACAAATACATTAGTAATTAGTATATATGTATGGGTAGTAAGTTATGTTTAATCTTCAATGAATACGCTTTATTCGTAGTTATATAAATCTTCCTTCTTCGTGATGTGAGCAAAGCGGATAATTTCCAAGGTTGCTACAAGAAAATAAATGAGTATACGTGAGATTTTAATGTTTATAATATTTACTGAGAAAATGTACAAAATTAATAAATAATTTTAATCCTCATGCCTTATGCGATGCCTCAGCAAATTAATGTTTTATAACTTAAGATGCTTGTTTCAGTTAGTAAGGAGTCTAAAGTTGAGTAACGTCTGCGGCGAAGAAATAACAGCAGAAATGAAATATTTTTAAGAGGATAAGATTAATTATAAGGTTTTATAAAAATGTTAATACATATTTATGACGATTCCGAAACTAGTTTTATAAGTAACCGGCTACGGTCTCTCAAATTTTGCTCGTTCTCTTTAGAACTTCAGAATTACGAGAGAAACTTGTTCTGCGAAAAAACAAAAATTAAAAAACAAGACATGAAATCTTTACAAAAAATTTAATACTTAAAGTTTATTTAATTTATTCATTACGATAAAAATAAATTAAAGAAGATAGAAAAACTGACTTTTGAGGAAAAATATTTCACTGTCTTTACTAAACATTTTAAACGTAAATCTATCATAGATATGATTTTGTAAATAGAGCAGAAAATTCGTTTTAACAATGCATGGAAGCAAAGTGTCAGTGTTTTGACAAGTGTGGTCCCGTCGATTGGCTTTATGAAACCAATATTACTACATTGTCATCAGTATTCTAGAACGTTTATTTATCTACAAAAAAGAAAAATCAATTCGCGCCGGCACCATCTCTCGTCAGACGTGTTTGTTTCAGTTTGTTTACTTACTTATACTTCAAGTCACGTTGAAGCATACGCGAAGAAATAAGACCCGTTCTGATAATTTAATCAAACAAAGGATTTACAGAACGGAAAATATATACATAAATCTTTCAGTACCCGATTCCACTCAACTCATTATTAATGTATGACACGATAGGTAGGAATAAGTGGCTGTACATCGATAACAATGGTTGAGAATGCGCGTTAGCGTGAGGGCTACGGTAATCGTTAAAAGTAGACGAATTGCTCCATGCTAAAGCTTTTATCATTATTTACACTCTCTCCATGCTTAACTGGCCATGTAATATACTTTTATGGGAAGTTGTACAGACCTGTCTCGCTTTCTTTGCGCTGAAATGTCCGGTCATATCAATTATTTAGTTTTCAGTCATGTGTTTGCTGATATTTCTTTCACGTCAACAGTCCTAGACATTCCGTAACGTCAGCTCTTACTTCTTTCTTCCGCTTTTCACCTCTAGACTCTTTTAGTTGGGAAAATACAGTAAATTTAGTTATCTAAAAATGTCTGATAACTACAGATAATCATGACCGCAAGTAGTATTATTCCGGTTTGTTCTTAATTCTTTCGATATTTTTTCTCATTCGTAAAAAAAAGTTTATAGCGACCAAATTTTTGTGGCAAACAAACTTCGTGAATACAATCTTATGAATTAACTTTATGTAACCTGGGTTTTCGTATAAATGTAAGCATGTAATTGTTACTAAATATTAAAATTTTATCCATTTTATTCGATTAATCATTAAAAATAGGCATACATAATAATTATTTTAATCGGTAGATTTTAAGAACAAAACTAAAAAAATAAGTAAGAAATAATTATTTATAAAGTAGAATCACATTCTACGTGTTCATTATATGTTTACTACTGGCACTTGATTTTCACAAAATAATTCTACGTTTTAGTGAGTTAATCAATTACGTGTCAGACGAATGGTACAAAAATAGTTTCGTGTATGTTGGTCTTCTATGAATGGAAAAAATATTTCTGTACCTTTATAACACTGTTAGGCAATTCTGTTTTTTTATCCTTCAGTTTATTGATTAAAGTGTTTTGATATAATGTCTTTATGTGTTCGTTTTCTAAGCCTTTCAGATTAGTCATGTATTTTTTAAGTTGTTTAACACATTTATCCACATACTGCGATCCTATAACGTTGTTTGTGGGAACTTGACCTTCATATGTTGTAGAATATTACCTACTACTACTTGTTGGCCCCTATGCACTTTCATATCTGGTTGTTTCAATTTTGATCTGTTTTACTGTCAACATATGAGTTCTTCACGTTCGATTCCGTGTCTATTAAATCCTGCATTACAGCCTATTTTAAATTTTGAGTTAAAATTTCCCGGGAAGTGAGGCTGAAACCAACTTTGAATTTATTAGAAGGGTTTCAGGTTTATTTGCAGAGTCGTCCTCAGAGACACTGCTGATAAGGTCTCAGTGTCTGCAGTCTAACGGCAGCCGAAACATACAGTAGGTATTTATTCCAAACTTAGTATTTATTTACTAATTAGTTCTGCGCATACAAAGCAGACATGCAACTGTGCTGAAGAATTATGACTTAAAAATATACATAGCAAACTTTAAATGCATTCATTAATAAACACCTCAATCTTTTAACACTTTAGTTGTAACCCCAAGTGTATAATGACTTACCATTATTAATTCAATTTTAAAAGTACCGTACCACAATTAGGCCTACATAAAGGGGACGAAGAAGCATTCTCAATTCTGAGTTAATTTATTTAAATTACTGTTTAATATTTATGTTACCTCTGTAATCAAGGTTTTGTTTAATTTAATTTTCTCCATATCATACATCTCTATGGATCTAAGGTTTCCTGAAAACACTATTCTCTTTTACTCTGTTAGATCCCTTACGTACTCCTGCAGTCATTTGCATAATGCCTCCCGTGGTATAAATGCAGTTTTGTAACTTCCTTTTGTTATATCATTGCTGTTTGATAATAAACTTTACAATCTACCGATATTTAACTAAATACTGGACAATACAATAGTACATTATGAACTTCCCTACTTAAAATACGATATCCGGTGACATTTAATAATTTATTTGCGTTATTATGGATACAATTCTTAAAGAACCTCAACACAAATGTATATCTTTAATAGAAATATTTCAATACACCCCTCGTACCTATAAATCTTTTATGCTATTAATAACAAAACAGAAGCTATATATGTAATGATATAGAGTCGACGCACTAAAAGGACAAAGTTTTGGTAGTCGTTTGCGTTAATGATAGCTAAAGTTAGAAAGCCGCCAGTAAATATACAGCCAATATTTAAATACCACCTGAGCCTTGGGGTCGTTAGCGTCACCTTATACTCACTTTCTTAACATTGCAAGGGAAAGTATTTTCATGTGAACGACCTGTGAGTTTTGGTTACTTCGGAATGCACACCAATAAATAAGCAGTTTTTTAAAAGAGGAGACTATGGAAAACTAATGTTTGGCGCAGGAGGGTCCGCACACCTACGGACTCGCACCCACCAAAACCACAGACCCTGTTGTCCACTGCATGGATCCACCTTAGGACGCAGCTTTCGCAATACTTCAAGGTGGTGCCATTTGTACTTCGCCCTGTCGACGTTCATCTGTTTTAAACCTTCATAGGCTCCACGTTACCTGTTTTCTGCTATTCTGTCAGCGGGCCTAGCAAGATCACCTTTGGCTTCCTTTTTTTGCCTTAGTACCTTCTCTTAGTAGGCTGCTACCTGGTTCCAATGGTGTTCGATCTCAAGCATTATTCCAATGATATTTTTAGACGAGATCTGTCCCACTATATTTTCCATGTGGCCAGGTAAAACCTGCGTTAAGAAATAATTAATTTTGCCATGTTTGCGGTCAGTCCACTCAGCTAACTGTTTTATGAGCCTAGCGGTCCATCTTCTTCTCTTCGTGTCACTGGTCCATCTTTCCTGCCACTGAGCCATAGTACGGGCCCTGGCCTCCTTGTAAGCTTGTACAGTATCTACTTGAGCCTTCGTCTTGTAAACCAGTTTCCGTTCCTGTGCCAGCAGAGTGATTGGGATTATTCCCGCGATGACAAGAACCTCGGACTCCGAAACCATGCGGTAGAAGCAAGCCACTCTGAGCGGGCCACTTGGCTGCACTGCTGACATGCGTCGTCTGTATTTCTCGAGTTTGAGTGCATCAGCCCATATCCCCGCACCATAAAGCGTAACCGACGTAAGTAACCGTCGCTTCGAAGGTTAAATAAGCAGTAACGCAATCACAATTTTTATTAATAAGTTTTAACCAACTTAACTTACCTCATTAATTTAATTAGTAACACTACTTATTATTTACTATTATTAATTACTAAATTATGCCTACTACGCACTATTCAGAAGAACAATGAACTAATCACATTACCAAAGATTTAATTACTATAGTAACTGAATCACGGTTAGACAGATATAAACTGTGGACAGTTTAAACTCAAGTCGAATTCACAACGCCGTAGTCCCATTATCTCAAATAGCAACTGAGTCCAAGGTCATCGATGACGAGCAAAACTAACGCTGAACGTATTAGACATTAATGTAACGTCCTGGATATACTGCTTACGTGTTAAAAACCATCATTATAATGTTGAACGTATTGTTGTCTGGAGAATGTTTTTTTTCTTACAATTCGGTTTAATCCGCTCTTTCATTCTAGTTTTGCGTCTGAGACTGCCCTTCACATAAGATTATTTGCCCCAAAGTGGTAACTACGTTCTCCAGTATAACAGATGTTACACTGGACTGACTGTTGTGCTCCAGTATATGCCAGTCTTGTCATTGTGTCAGTGTTTGAGCGTTTCTCTCCGTGACATTATTCCAAAACAGCGCGTTGTAAATACACTTGGTAAAGAGTGCAAATTGCCACTAAAGGAACAGTTACTACAAGCTACAGACACTGGACTAGGCTAGTATCCGTGCTGTAGGAAAGACTATACTTCTTACCCTTTTTTCCGAACTATTTAAACCTTTGTAACTCCTCTTTCGTCAGCATACTGGTTTACTTTATGTATAACTAGCTGATACCCGCTGCTTTGCACGGAAATATTTTACATAATAAGTATTTTAATATCATTTTTATTGTCTATGTCTATATGGCGTTCTGTCGGGTCGTATAACAATTTAGTCAAATTCTCTCCAAAGCTGTTTTCAACACTTGTACTATTTTAACTTGTACTAAATTATTATGTTGGTGCAACAGCCTTTGAAGATTTAAAAGTACCCGTTTGTAAAGGCTTCGCAGATATTTATAAAGTACCTGTTAAATCAAAAACGTTAAATTCTTCATTTTAAGTGTTACTGTGTTAGAAGCATTGTATAGTACATGAAACGTTATGTTTTCCTCAAACATGCATTTCATTTATTTCAGCAGTAAACTATAAACCAAAAACCGTTGTTACCTAACCTCACAAATGAAAACCACAAGTATTTCTGCTTTGCATTAAGTAATAGGACAATTACAATTAGTACACTTCTTCTTTTCCCCTTCGTAATATACTGATACAATCGCATATTATATAAAACATCGAAAATGCACTGCAGGAATGGATAAATGTACAGTTTCGATGCTGCTAAATAGCTTTTGTTTATTTACTTGTTACTGTAGTAATTAATTCTGGTCTCCATAGTGTTGTTCACATCTTTAGTAGTAGTATTTAATATATTTCATTACTTATTCATTGCATCATCAGAAATACGTATAAACATATATTTTATAATCGTTTAAGACGATTACGAAATATATAGACGTATCTGTATACAGAATACAAAATATATCGATACAATTGCATATTAAAAACTGCAGGAACGGATAAAGGTACAGTTCCGATGCCGCTAAATGTTATTTGTTTATTTACTTGTTTCTATAGTAATTAATTCTGGTCTCCATGGTGTTGTTGAAATCTTTATACGCGTCAACGAAAAGGCATAATTAAAATGGCCTAAATCGTGCAGAAGGGGCAAAATATCAAATTCCAAGTTTGACAGTTTTTTCGCCTTGTGTCAAAGGTTATCTGTGCAAAATTTGGTGGCAGTCGGTGTAACGGTGTGGATTTGTATTCAATACACATAAATCCTCAGACTTTGAGTTTTATATATAGAGAGAGAGATTATTAACTATTAAATTTCAGTTAAAATACTTTCTCTAATATTTTCAATTACACAAACGTGTTACATATGTATTCGTAATTGATGACGGTTTCCCTAATAGTTACGAAATATTCTCCTCCATGTACTACAGACACTGTTGCCTCTTGTAATAACTACACGTTTATTAAAAATTCTACCCAAATCAATAAATTAATAAGGTAAACAAATTTATAAAATCTTCAAATTGCAATGAGACTAGTCTGTCCAAAAAATTATGAGTTTATTCTTTGTGTGTCTCTGTTTTATAAACATTTTCATATTATATATATATTAAACTTTCACTGTGAACACTTACTTTTTGGTTTTGTTTCCCAGACGTTTCGACGTGGTGTTCGTCTTCCTCAATGGGATTTGAATACTGAATGTCTGTACAAAGTAACGGTTACGGGTTGTAGGTGTGTGTGGTGGGGGTTGCTGGTGGGAGGGAAATGGCGCTGGGATTCAAAGTGTGTGTTTGAATCAGTGTATCGAAAATTATGTGTGATCTACAATGTAATTGTTCATTTAATATGTTGTTTGGTTGTAGTGTGTGATATCTGTATATTTCAAACATTTTAAGTAGAACTCAAATAAAAAATACTTGCGTCTGTATGTGTGCTTAACCTGGAAACACATTTTGTGTCAATGTGATGTTATATATGACTTCTAAGAAAAAGGTTTTAACGTATGAAGCACATTTTCCTGCACAAGATAAAAGATCCCACTCATCCTATATCACACAGCTAAAACAAAACAGAAGAATCAACTCCATACTTTACAACAGGAGATATACTGTACACATACATACATAATACCAGTCATATTCACAAGACTAATCGCATATTTTTTGAAAGCCTCGTGCATACAAACGTTTTGAAAATTGGTTACGAATAAAACGCTCTGAAGAAAATTATATGTGTGTGTGTGTGTTAATAACAACATACAAGATTTTATAAATATAGTGACTTAGTTCAGTATACATCAATAATTAATATACATTAATATAATGTACATACTTTACGTGTTAACGGACGTGTGTGTGTAGAATCTACATGCGAGTGTCATAAAAATTCTGTTGTGCTTGAGAAATATTTACATTTACAAGTTCCTAACAATATATGCACATTTATGCGCGCCACATTTACCTTCCCATGCATTTACAGCGAGGAAAAATGTTTTCATAAAAATTGAATCTTTAATTTCTAAGATCCCAGAAAATTTAACATAGGCCTATTAAACATTTAGAAATTATAGGCTACAGAATCTATATAAATTCACGATATTGATTCATGACTCGTTGGGTACTTGGTAAAACAAATTAATACAAATGTTTAAAAAAAAACATACAAACACTTGGTAATTTTCAAAGGTTATTATTTACCTCTGACAGCTGTTTCAGCTTATTAAGCTATTCTCTAAAAGACCATAGAACAACTAAACTAAGAAAGTAAGGGTGGTGAACATGTGTTTAGGGTCTGTACCCGGACATGTGTGTGGGGTCCGTATGCTGGGTGGAGAAGCTTGTAAGGGAAGGTAAAGTGCCTGTAAAAACTAAGTTTAATCGGAAGGCAAAATATAAAAATTAAATAAACTAAATAACAACTTTTAATAAAGGGAATACACAGAATTCACTTTGTGTGTTTGTTAAATTTTTGTTACTTTGATTGCTTTTATAAATTGTTCTATATAAAATTAATTTATATAGAATTCATATTTATAGAATTTTTAAAAGTTGGGCTGGCCTATCTGGCAACTACATATATTTCGTCTGTCTCAAGGTTCGTTTTGTCGTGAACACTGTTGACACGTTGAACAATGATCCGCGTCTAGTCATAAGTAGGCCTAATGGCAGGCAGGCAGATGGTTATTTCGTCGTCGTCCAGCCAAGACGTACGTGATCAAACAAGCGAACACGTAATGCTTGAGCGTGCAATATGTAGCTAGAGTTACGTAAATAGTAACACGCTATTCACTATTCCCGGATATACGGACATTCCGGTCGGAAACATATTCAAAACATGCGAATCGCAAGAGTTTAAGAGAAAGTATGTAAATACGAAGTGAATACTGTATTTTGTTGAAGAAAAACTATTTAATCGCTTCATTTACATTTCACTCACACCTACTCAATCCTGAGTAGCTTCATCATCATCATTGTAAGCTAATATAGATATGCTGAATTAATAAAAATAAATTAACGTCTGCAGGAAGGAACAAAAACTAAAAAATCTTTTGACTTTAAAGAGATTCAATGATAATAAAATTGAATTTTGTAGTATTACTAATAAAATCTGTTTTTTATTTGTACTAATCATAATCCTCTCCTTCTCCACATGTTTCTTTCTGTTTTCTTCATAATTATTGGTCGTAGATGGGCTTTAATTCAGTTTTCCTCGTTAAATATTGCATTCTTGTATTTTTGTGATAATAACTAGGAGTATTCGGCTTACTGATTATTAACACACATAACAGATCCATCTTGCATGGACTCCACTCGTTGGAGAATTGAAATAGTAAGTAGAATTCCTAATCAGTAAGATACAAAGATACGTACCACAGCACGTTTCAGACAGAAAACGCCATTCTTACTTTTATGAAAAGTCACTGTTTAGTAAATGCCTCTAATTATGGTGTCATGCATTTACAATTATAAATCGAGACATTAAACCAGACAAATAGTCAGTCAAATGTACTGCATTTACAAATCCTTTTCAAGTTTCTGAACGTCAGCCAAATAACTCCTTCTCTTACTATGTGTAATACAAAATGTGTATGTGTACTCCTTCTCTTTTCAGTAATACAAAATGTTAAGACCCGCGTAAATAATGACGAAGGAGGACGTAAGAAGACGATACAGACAAGTAACTAATTCACTATATGTCTACCCATGATAGTAACGATTATGACACCGTACAGTCATATGTAGTGTTGACCAAGAGAAATGAAGAATTCCTGCGAACAATTAAACGAAGGTGGCACCCAAACGAATTTTCCGAATACAGAATCTGTAATGTACAGGTTGAATAACACAGATGCCATCAGATATAAGAAGCTGAATTTGTATAGGAACACCTACCAAATAGGAAACACAAAATCAGGAGGCAATATTGAATGGCAAGAAATAAATACAAAGACAATTTCATGCTGTATTTTTATAATTGCTTTTTCCTCATTTTTGTAAACACTAGAAATAATTTTGTTTAATTTCATAATACAATTTCGAATACTGGTTGTTCTTTTTCAGAACTAGCTCTGTTTTTTTTTTTATTTCGGGGCTCAGCAACGAGGGCCTTTACTCCAACGACGTCTACCAGGAGTGTTGCTCGACGGGATGTTTTCTTCTCACCAACATTTTAGAAGACTCAACGTGAGCGGATCCTCGTAGACAGAGGCGCAAAACGACATTCTCAAAGCCTATACAGTATTCTTTTAGGAAGGGCAGAGTTCTGCCTATCATTAGCTATTTGTTTACGAGTTCTTCTTTCAGGTTTATTTTTTATTTTATGTCTCTGCCTACGTTCTGCAAGAGCGCTACAGTCTTCTTCGATTATATCTTTTACTTTGTAAGTTCTCCGCCACAATTGCAGACGGGTCGTTCTTGTCCTTGTATGTGGTATGAAGACGTCAAGTTGGTGTGCCCAATCCGCAATCTCGGGATGCAAACTTGTCCACGACGGCTGCGGTCACCTGCTACTTGCCATTTACGGACGCTCCGCTTCACGGCAGACAGTTTACTCTGCTTTGTGTTTCACATCTGCTGCCACACATTAATAGTGGTGCTTATGACAGCTAGCTTCGCGTCGTCAGGTCGTATGGCAACCGCGTCGACTCATCGGCTCTCCGCAGCTTTCCTCGCTGCAGCGTCAGTTTCGTTGTTACCTTCAATACCTACATGATCCGGACACAAAGAAAATAAAATAAAAGAAGAACTAATGTCTAATAATGAATGGAAAAACGCAATTATCTGGTGCAATAACGTATCCATTGTTGCCGGATTCTCCAAGGCAGTTATAAAACTCAGTGAATTAGTACAGATAACAAATTTCCTTTCACCTCGCTGCTGACGGAAACGGAAAGCCTGCCACACCGCATACAGTTCGGCGGTGTATACACTTGCCGCCTTGGGCAGTGTCCAGGAGGGCGTAGTTGGAGGAGGGAAGTCTAGGCAGGAGTACATGGATGGGTTTAAAGAAGGAAGAAATTTTGTGGTGCTCAAGAGCGTGTCTACGAAAAGGAATAAATTGTAAGCTCACTAACCTCTGGGTTGAGGAGAAGAAAAGAGAGAGAGAGAGAGACAAACGGTAGTAAAGGCAATACGCTTGTGTACTGGATTGGAAATATCTTGAGAGCGAATGGGCTATAATAGGTTTTGAAGAAACAGTGGAGGGAGTGAAGAAGAGAGGGTGGAGAAGTTAAAGAACCTGACTCATGTACAATGTAGAGTAGACACGACGGTCGTCACGGCCTACAACACGGGACATTACCATATGATGTTGATGATGATGATGATGATGATGATGACATATTATGTTACAATAGATAAAATATAGCATGCAGGCGGTCCTCAGAATAACGTAGATTAATGGAGCGAGTAGGATTTAATGGATTAGGATGCAAGACAGCGGGGCAATATCACTGTTTAAGTAGTTAGTATTTTCGGTTAGTTTCGGTTCTTGAACAAGGCTTGCACGTTTACCACATAGCAGTTAGCGTATAGCAGACATGACGTAAGGGAGTTGATGTTATGTGGAGTTTATAACAAGTTTCCGTCACTGATGTAACATTTAGTCGCGCCGCTGATAAAGCCGTTACGTAAACATCAAGTATTTAGCGTTTGTAGACGTAATTAATAAAGTTTGCCAGCCTCAAACGGTTGAAAGGATTTTGGTGGCCTACTACTGTTAAGGAAACAGAAATGTTCTCCGACATTTTAACAGTACATATAGTGAAAAGAATCTTACCCATCCCTCTACTACTTGTAAAAACATTCTATATAATTTTTTATTCTACACATTCAAATATAAGGAAAATCTTTCTTTTTATCCCGGCTATACAATATTTACACATTTTCCGGAACCAAAGATTACAGAAGTGATTTAATTCTTATCTTTCTCTGCTGCTTATCCATCCAAAGATCTTCTTCAATCTCTCGTTCCCTCAATAAAGTCTGAGTTTCTTCTATCCAGGTGGTAGGTGGTCTTTCTCTTTTCCTTCTTCCTGGTGGGGTCCAATCCATAACTCTCCTTGGTAATCTTCCCTGTGCCATTCTTTTCGTGTGTCCATACAATTGTAATTTGTTTGTTTGGATAAAATCAACAATTTAATTTTTCACATTCATTCTGTCCTTAATGACTTCATTTCTAATTTTGTTACGTCTGGATACTCTTGCCAAACGTCTCCAAAAGTCCACCTTTGCTGTCATTAACTTTGTTCTTGTGTGTTTATTAGTAGTCCAAACTTCTGAGTCATAATACTTCTAACAATGGTTTTAAATATTTTGGTTTTAGTTCTGCTGTAAATTGCTTATCCCACAGGATTCCGTTTAATGTAGATATAGCTATCTTTCCCTAATTAATTCTGGATTGTATTTCTTTGTCTTGCTTCCCACTGGCCGTAATTTTCACCCCTAAATACTTGTATTCCTCTGTATATGAAATCTTCCCCATCTCTTCCTCTAATATCAAGTCTTGATGAAGGTCACCTATTGCAATGTATATTGTTTTATTCATATTTACCTTCAGTCACCACTTCTGATATCCCTGTATCAATTTTCTAGCCATGTACTCTATACATTCTTGAGCCAAAAGTAATTGGTCATCAGCAAACTGTAATGAATAAACTGTATCACCATCAAGTAGAATTCACATGTTCCTGCAAAGTTTTCCAAGTCTCTATTGCTTTCTCCGTATAAATTTTGAAAAGTATGAGTGATAGACAACTTTCCTGGCGTAAACCTTTGATCACTTGACAAATTCTTTCCTTTTTTATTCCCGATATTAAATTGTTATACAAATTATGTATAGCTTCTTTGATAATGGGGTTAGACTAGTTGATCTTAAAGCTATCTACAGATTGGCTAACGGTACATTGTCATAGGCTTTTCTAGTGTCAATAAAAACTAAATGAAGAGGTGGTGATCGAACTGTTTTTTTTCTTTTTTTTTTTAATTATTTGCTGTAAGGAGAAAATATGGTCTATAGTTGATCTACCAACTCTGAAACCTGTTTGTTCTTTAGCCTCCATTTCCTTATACTTAGCTTCTAAAAAATGTTTAAGTACTCTTCCATAAAGCCTACTTAGTGTGGTAGTAACTGTTATGCCTCTACAATTTTTTCAGTCATCTTTGCTTCCCTTCTTGTGTATTGTAGAAATATATCCCACCTTCCAATCGGATGGTACCTCTTCTCCATTCAGACATTTTTCAAAAGATTTCTTAATAGTTCATATAATTTATTTCTTGGATTTCGTTGTCCATGATGTGTCCGTTACTTAACTAAATATAATTTATTTGTACCATTTTTCAATAACTCAGCGGGAACGTCTCCAATTCTAACTGCTCTTCCATTCTTCAGATATTTTACAGCTTCTTTTAGAGTACTTATATCCAAGCGAATATAATCATTTAATAATTCTCCTGAATTCTATTCGATGTCTTCCAAATATTCTTCTCTACTCTCTACCAATAGCTGTTTGAAATAATTTTCCCAAGACTGTAGTGAGATGTACCTAAATCCCTGAATTTCCCTGGAGCTTGTACTTATATTGTTTAATATTTTCTAGAATTCTGTATTTCGTTTTCCTCTAATCAACGTTTCTACTTTTTGGCATGATTGTTCCCATCTTTTATTTTTTTCCTTCGGTCACCTTCTATCTAACCTTAGCCTGCTGTCTTCTAAGTTCAGTTTTGCCTTGAATGTATAATTACAATTTATAAATTTATAAACATAACCAATTTATTTATAAAATACAACCATTTGATGTATGCATCTTTTTTCTTTCCACATCCTTTTCTATTTCTCATTCCAATAATAAAATAATATTTTTCTATGACATTTACTTTCTTTTCCTAACCCTTCTTTAGCTGCCTCACGTACTTTGTTCAAAAGATATTGGTATTGAATTTCTGTATCATTTAAATCAGCTTCAGTTAGTTTCTCATCGAGTCTCTTTCTACATAAATATTCGGTACTTTCATTTTCCAAACTGTTGAGATTATACCTCAGGGTATATATAAGAAACATCTTCCCGACAATATTCTTGGAGAACACGGCCTATCATCCGTCGTTTGTGGTCATACCATTCGCACTTAAATCCTATTAAAACATTTTGGGGCGACGTAAAGAATTTTATACATTTATGAAGTATTGTTACTTTTAAGGGCGTCTTAATCGTACGTAAAGAATTTTTTTTCTAAAATGAGACCAGAGCATTAGAATTATAACTGAATAATGAATAACAACTCTTGTGTTTTTTCATTTGCAACGTGCGAGATATACGCCACTTAGTACACGCACGTCTAATTTCTACAACGTTTGCGCCCATTTGAAGATACTTCTTAAGTTCTCTGTCTACTTTTAAAGCTATTAAATGCATAATTCGCATTTGAAAATAGAAATTACCTAAGGATACTGTTCATGGTTGTGTTCTCTTAATGGAGCGCAACGTGTTTTGTTAATTTAACCGTTATTTGATATGAAATAAAGTTCAGGGAAAGTTGTAATTTATATTTATTTACCCAATTTTTTCACACCATTAGAAACATGAAAAGGGGTACATTAAACAGAAGTAAACACTTTTTCAAAGTTTCGCTATAAACTTAACGTTTGCCACATTAGAGTTTAAAAGGTCTATGAATGTGCTCTTTATAATTCTACTTACACATTTGAACAAATCTGGAGACAGTAAAACTTTGATACCGTTCGATAACAAACTATATAACTACTACAAAAGCGTTTCCAGTCCATTGACGTTAATAGTCTTATGTTTTCACAATATGTAGTGCGATATTAACTTGTTTAAATTCTTTATACAGACTATTTACTCCGTATACGTGCATTAAAGTAAAGAGACCGTTTTCGAGACCATTAATTTTGATTTTATTTTCTACTCGCTTTGATAATTTTAGGTCCTCTCCAAAAACGAGTATGGTTAGGCACATCGAAAACTTTCCTTACAGCGGAGAATTGTTGTTTTTATTTCTCAACTTGTATTTCGCATGTATTAGACATCAGTGGTGGCTGGTTGTTCCGAATTTTTGTAGTTGCAGTAGTTGGTTGAGTGGTTGGGGAAGGAGTTAAAAGACGTTAAACTACCATAATCACAGAGCAATAGAATAATAACTGAAAGCATATCAACACTCGTAATTATTAATCCCACACTGACAGTAGATAACTATAATCACAAGACCAGTAATGTACATTGTAGTGCAATTACTTATAATTCTCTTCAACGAAACTGGTAATAAGCACATTAATGGATTAATACAAAGTAATGAAAATATTTTAGAAAATTTGTCTCCAATTGACAAATCTAATGTAAGATAATATATTGTAAAGTATTTACATTAATATAAATTATAATATAAAATAGAACATGCTTATTACACTGAGAATATATTTTGCTTTTTTTACTAATAAGTGTTAGGCCTATGTAACATTTAAGAAGTAACAATTTGTAACAACAAAATTTTAATTAACCTTCAAGAACTGTGTATTTAAGTATATGTAAGAACAGTTTAATTAAATTAAATTAATAAATCATTATAAATTTAATTAATATTTAATTAAATACTAAAATTTAAAAACACAAAAATTAGGAAACTCAAATTAATTAATTCGTTAGAAAACAAAAGTGAAGTAAAATGTATTCTTATTCATAGGCTGCTGTGGTTCAAATTTTAAATTACACCGCTTTTCTTTATTGACAATTGGGGAACATTTATGTTATTACCAACACCAAACCTTTTGTCTGTTCCATGATGTTATCCTTATTACGGAGGTCAATAAGCAAATACTTCTCGCTTTTGCTACTTTAATTCATTTACCTCTATTCTCCGTTTAAGTCTGTCGGATGACATGTTGGTTTTAAATAATTTTAATTATTTTATTAACATGACAACTATTAATATCAAAAAGCGAGGTTCTATTACAGTTAATCGCAATAGTGCGAATAGTGTAAACAAAGTTAATGGATAAGCAAACAAATCCCCTTTATGTATTAATAATCAAGTATTTGTGTTATTTCAGTAATCAAGTAGAAAACAAGAATCTGTGTGACACGAACAGGCGCCATGTGACAGATTGTAAGTTTGCAACGTCCGATCTGATCGCTCGAGCCTTGACCCCTTGTCACTCAGGTTAAACTCATGTTCCATTTTGTGTGTGTGTGTGTGTGTGTGTGTACTATTGATGACTTATTAGACTTGTAAATTTCACAATAATTGTTACCGTTCTTTTTAAGACAAAAATTATTCTCTGATATTAGTTAAAATTTAAGTAATGTAGGAACAATATAAATAGATGAAGCTGTAGCTATTGTAGGAATATTGTGAAACTGAATAAATAGCTTGTAAAATTTCCAGTTAGGAAAACATGAAAGCGGGATGTCGTTTTAAATTAAATTATTTATTTATAGTCGTATTTCTAAATTGTTACAAACAGCTAAAACTGTGTACAGGTTTACATACGTGTTGTAAATTTGCAAGAAAGCGCGTACATTGCATTGATATTTTATAGTTTGCATGTGTGTTTGCAAAATCGCTGTTTCTAAAATGCTAAATTTAATGACGCTGAAATTCTATTACGTTAGATTAATTTGCAGCTTATTTTCTACACATTATGCTGCGAAGAACATTTCGGAATTGATCTTATTCACGTTCGCTCTCGTAAATACAATGTTTAGTCGCAGTAAACAGTGAATGCTTATTTAATCTGGATTGGTTACATCACGTAATGGGCCTGTGAATATTTCTGCTTGGCGCTTGAGCCTTACGAGCGCGACAGTATATAGATACTTACCTGCTCTTTGAGAAAACAAATCATTACATATTTGTATTTAAAACTTGTAATACACGCTAGTAAATCTTGTATTATTTTACGGATTAAAATAATTTGAACCTGTTGAATTAAAATGAGATCAAATGTCAGTGCAGCTCATCTTATTGATTACTTTACGTTGTAATAACTTTTGTTGCAATTATTCGGCTTCTGCCGAATGCAACGATTTGGCGCATCATCAAACGGAATTAAATCAATTAATCGCGATATAGAACCATTTCCGTACTTTGCCCGACGTCCTGACGTCACGCCGTCCGCCCCGTTCATTGTCTGGTAAGGTTTTAAACGGGCGAAATTAGTCAGTCGACATTCAGAAATAACCATGAGCAGAACTACGCCTCGTCTCCAAGTCGACACATAAGTGCGGAGCCTTTTACCAAGGTATTTATTGTCAGTTTGGCTAATATGAATCAGTACCAGTATCTAACTGTATTGCTTTGTCGTTTTGTAACTAGATTGTACGCATCTTATGTAAAAAAGAAAAAAAGAAACAACTGTAATTTATAACATATCTTGAAGTAACATGCTTGTAAACGAAGCCTCTTAACAAAAGCCATTATCAGCCAGTAAAATTTTATGTCAGCATGTGTGAATTTTATGTCAATTTAACGTTTTTTTGTGATAGAAAATAGCTATGTCAGAACAGAAAGATATGTAATTTTATGCCAGTTTTATATTATTATGGAACTTAAGGCTTAACCTTATGATTGTAATGCTTGTATTATAAATGAATGTTAAGTGTAGACAAATTTAATATGTGAACGCAATAATGCGGAACGTATTCTAAAAATTGTGGAATTTGCAGTAGGAACTTGGTTCTACGTTGGTGACGAGAGTTCCACGTTAGCGACGATAGCTTCATGTTGGCGATATTAATTTTGGTAACCCGTTAAAAGAAACAGAAACTACAGTAATCCAGTGCTCCTCATGGCTTTACTTTACCGAAGTACGCAGGTTCTACAAGCTACGCGAAGTGTTCTGACCTGCAGATCATAAGCACGTGACATTATTTACATCTCCTTGACGCCATCGTATCATGCAAGCTATCCAAGTATCACCTTAAACTCTTATTAACACCTCGTGGTAATTGCACACTATTAATAAACGAGGATATACGAACATTTAGTAGTAACAGAGACTTTTATAGATAAGTGAGAGCAAAGACAAAAGTCAGTGACAATCTGTAACATGTTCGCCACGAGTATTTGATTTTGTACACTGGTAATACACGTCACCAAATTGTTTTAATAAATTTAGCTTACAGTTGACTTTTCTCAAGTATTGCAATTCGAGTAATTTAGTTCCGAGATCATTTAGCACTTAGTTTGTTCTAGTCCAAAGATCTAATGATCGAAGTTTAATACTTTGGCTGATCAGTAATTATAAAGGCATAAAAAGAGGCAATCTCTGTTCTGTGTAAACCAATAAACTCACTTAACTCTGCTCACCAACCGATGATTTGTTTTTTTTTTAATATGCGCCCTTCTCATTACTCATAATTCAGTCGCCAAGTAAGTTTGAAAAATACTGTACCTAAGAACAATCAGAGGTATTAGTTAAGTTTGTTAGTTATTGTGATTTACTGTGCTTTACTGTGATATAATTTTGTTGTATTGTGTTATGTATGTTACACACCTAAGGTTACAGAACCCAGACAGACATGTGGGTAACACTTTTCTGAACTCTGTTGGTATTATTTTGACTAGTGACCGGGCCATTAGTCTCTGGTCTAATGCTTCCGCATAAAACTGACGTTTCGATCTCACCATTGGAGACCATCTTCAGTGTAATGACTTGTGAAAAACAACTGGTGAGGATCTTGCTTTAAAATTATTAACACATTATTTTATGTAGTTTTACAATATGGAAATTATATATAATATTATTTTATCTATATATACTTATAAGTGTGTAATATTATCAGTATAGATTATTTCATTAATTTAGTAAACATATTTTTAAAGAATTTACTGTGATAGTTTAGCAAAGCTTGTTGAAGGACAGAATTGCGCTTTTCTCAAGTCATTACACTGAAGATGGCCTCCAATGGTGGAGCCAAAAGGTTTGTTTTATGGGACAGAATTAGACCACGGCCCAATAGTCCGGTGAACAGTCAAAATAATATCAACACAGATGACGCCGGCCGTCAAAGCCTAAGGTACTAACTTTCTCGGAACTTTTCCTTTATTATCGAACGTCTGTACTATTTATTTGTTTGTACTGTTAATTGAATAACACTGCCATAGTAATAGAACGGAAAATCACCATCTAACACTAGTGATATCATCGTTATCAGTATTAACTTTTTAAGTTTTGCGCCGTACGTTTTAAGAAGCTGTTGCGTTCGAAAAAAAACTGTGACTGTTGCATTGTTTTCCAGTAGGAAACACTAAAAATTCTCCAGCAGGCTATAGGCTATTAATCACAGAGGAGTGTACAGATTGGCCGTTACCCTTAGATTTATTGAAATAATAAATCACCAAGTTGCTACTTAATTCTTTCTTTCTCTGCTGGCCTACACGTAAATCACTCTTGTAATAGTATTTAGTATGAAACAAATATAAATCACATTCGCTTTGTTTCTGTGTTTACAGTAAACGTATTCCAAACCTAATACGTGATGTAACGAAAGAACGTTAGTTTACAAGCTTAAGAATAATTTTATCATTATACGGCTACGTCAGATCACATTAACAGATTTTACATTAAGACTAATTATACTAAAGCAATCGTCAGAAATTACTTTTATTAATTTAGATCGTCAAATCGTCAAAAAAATTGCTAATCGTCAAATATTTAATTTAAAACGACAAAGCACATTTATATTTTCCTAACTGAAAATTTTAAAAGCTATTTATTCAGTTTCATAATATTCCTACATTAGCTAGAGGATCATCTATTTATATTGTTCCTACATTACTTAAATTATAACTAATATCAGAGTATAATTTTTGTCTTGAAGTAACGGTAATAATTATTGTGAAATTTACACGTCTAATAACTCACCGTTCATGGTAGGTCTAAATTTTTATAAAATACAGTTCGATAAATATAGACGTTGCAAAGAAATGTGTTTTAAATCCAGTTGTAAATTTTTTAATAATGGTTGTTCAGTAAAGGAACAAAGTATTTTGTTGTAAGCAGGAGTCCAATCGAGAAACAGTATTCAAACTTTAATCACTTTCTGTCAAGAATGTCTTGTTCAACGTTATGTGGTTTTCTACGAGCAATGATTTTTACGTTTGAGAAAAATACGGTTTCTCTGTATTTATCGGAAAATATTATAATTTTTTTTTCTTTTAACATATATTCTCTTTGAATAGTTAATATCTGTTGAAATAGGTAGAAGTACAAAATATAGCTCCGAAGAGTAACATAATTCATTAAGCAGTTTTATTGAGTTTATTTTAAATATTATAGTTTGATAGTTATTATAAACACTTTCCGGGCTACCGCGCCGTGGTCCTATGTTGGAAACTGCAAACGTTTCAACTACTCCAATGGTGGCCATCTTCCGTGCTGGAAGGACTGAAAAGTACTGAAAACGGTCTCCGTCAGTAAAACCACAGTACTGTGGCTGTGGCCATTGATGCCGGCCGTGAAAGCTTAAGGCAACAATTATAGATTGATTTCTATTTCCCACACACGCGCGAGCATTCGCCACTCGACTGCACACATACAAATATGTATTGCAACATTACAATTTTTATAATGGCAATTCTGTGTTAATGCTGAACGCAACTGTAATACATAAATCACCTGCGCTAGGTCGTAGGGTTTTGTGTGTTTGTTGCGTTAAGTACAATTGCTGTTCAATAAACGTTTTTGGTAATATACAGGACTAAGACTTTAGTGGTATGAAATACCGAATTGAATGTAAAAAAGTAAAGTCATAGTAACAGTAAAGTAAAGTAAAGTAAAGTAATAGTAAATTGATTTAGTATTATTTTTAAAAAATAATTAACTATTGAAACAAAAAATTCAAATTTAAATTACTTCCTACTTCAAGAACCTAAAAAAAAATCTTACACATATTATACATCGCAAAAGAATAGTACACAAATACCATAAACATAATTCACATATATAAAAATTATTATTAAAATATTTAAATTGCTTGGACGTCTAAAATAAGCTATTAAATTTAAATCATTATTTTTAAACGTAGCAAATCATATATGAAAGTATTATTTATTAAATAAAATTTAAAAGTTTAGTAAGAATAGTTTAATAAAGTAATATTTACTTAAACTTAAAAGAAATAGTATTTTTGTACACCAATTTTAATTAAATAGAAAATGATTAGCAAAAAATTAAAAATTACATATTAATTATTTCAATTTGCATATATACATTATGTACATTTATGTATTTACTTTTACTTAGTTTAGATCATAGTTTAGTCTTTGTTTAAGAATAATTGCCATCTTTCACCTGTTTATACCACTGTGTTACAAGTGTTGCGTGTGTGCGTGTGTACGGTCCCTCAATGATGATAGTGATGATAATTGTGATAATTTTGGTACTTCCACGTAGACCGTTGATTGTGTGTTGACTACCCCATCATGATGATGGTTTCGATGGTCGATCGTTGTATGTGTTGTTTACGGCATGATGATGTTGCTGATGAAGAGTCCATGTAGAGAAGCAGAGCGACATTGTGACCCCGCCGGTATAATTATTCGCGTCTGTCCCCGTTCGAAATTGTCCGAGGTGTTTATAATCTGGTGTAACTCGACAGGTCGGGTATTGAAAATTACCGTATTTGACTTCTTAAACTTTGTCCTGGTGTGATCGGTGTCACTTTTACACAAATCACCGTTCCGTCTGTTTTTTCACTAATGACAGCGTTAATATACAAACCAGTAGTTGCATCAGATTCGCGAATTTTCACTCGTTATGTGCATATAACTTAATCGTTTGTCACTTATTAATTACCATTGTAATAACTGAGCTATAAAAATGTACATGTTACATGTTTATGTGTTTTATAACAAATACAATGTTAATTAATGACTATGTTTATACTTTCTGAACAGAAAACAAGAATGTTGTATACACACATTGCACAAACAATGTATTCCGCTCCCTCAGCTAATGCCAGGGTTCAGGTGTATGCAAATTATAACTCATCCCCTTGTTAGTTAACACTTATCCACATAAAAAGCGACAACGTTTTTAAATCCTTATTTTTATCTAGACATAAAATTTGCCTATTTGAAAATATATAGTGAAAGTTTATATTAAATTAATTTTCATCATTAATAATGCAAACAATATATTACAATTATTGCTGAATCATAATTTGTATTTTAACTTTCTCTTTTCACATTACTGCTACGGCAATTACGTCACGCTTTCGAAGACTCGAGAGCGTCCTTCCACACGTTTCTCGGCTAGCCGAGCAGGTACAGCGTCTCCGTCAAGGTCACACTAAAGTAACTTCTAGACTGTTCGAGAGCACTTGTAACTACCCAAATTACATTCTGGCACGCTGCCAAAAGGATGAAAAATTATACTTGAACCTCTGCGGAACCTACATAAGCAACAGCGGCCGGCTTAGAAGTTAGTTACAGTGGGCGATTTCTTTAGTGCGGATCGAGTGATTGTTGAACGGAAAGTGATTACTGTGTTATAATTAATGCGGAACTCTATTACTTAATATTATTGTAGCGTGTGAACAAATTTAACTTGAATTATTGTGCGAGAGTACCTTGTTAATTACAAATTATTATTTGTGCTTAATTTAAGCTGGTAATTAGCGACTTCATTGGCGTCTGCTGTTTGTTCCCACTGTACCAAACAACGATACCTGAGCCTATCGTAACACTATTATAAATACTGTACTGTCTCACTTATTTCTTTAGTTAAATTTTTAAGATACGGTTGATATTTTATACTGTGCTTGATTAACTCTAGTTTATAGTTTCGTTGAAAGAGTAACGGTTTAATGTTATGGAAAATAAGTTATACGTATGCATTTCTTTTGTGTAATTGATTCACATGGAGTGTGCACTGCGTTAGATAACATTTTGTTTGTTAATACAGAGTCGCGTAAATGTTTCATCTGTATTCACCGAGGAGAGCAACGTAATATGTAGCCTACATAGTCAAGTTGCAAGTTTAATAAATTCACACCAGACACACGGCGTGCGTTATCATTGCGTTTTCATTTGCGGTGCTCTTTTAAAGGAATTTTTATGGAGTTTGTGAATCTAGGCGGGACGCAGGGCAACAAAAGTATTCAAAAGTTTTTTTTTTTTGGTGGAGAATATTTTTTTCTTGACCAGAGTGTTAGGTCTTTACATAGTCTACATTAAACATTTAAAAGTGTTGCGTTCAAGTGATATCAAGAAACACCGCTCTAAAATCTCTTATTAATTATTGACAAACACAAAATATTCTTATCAAGTTGACTGCGGGACGAATGTTGAGTACTTTGTCTTTGACTGCGTTACTGGTCGCCGGGGTTCTGTAAACGAACTAGCCCACTGTACGTTACATATCCCCGGGGAAGGGGGGGGGCTTGCATGCAACTTCGCGATTTAGTTGTCAGTAAAGCTGAAGGATAATTATTGCCAACTTTGTGTTACATTTTTTGAATGTGTAAATAATAGTTTATGTACGCGAGAATCAACACAACACAGAAGGCAGTACGCGGTGATATTTGCCGCACAGATGTTATGTTATATTTGCTTTGTGCGATACATATTGCCCGGGATATGTATACAATAATACACTTAATTAAGTTCTGGTTCAAACGGAGACTTTTCTTGAGTTTTATAGACAAAACTGCAACTAAAGACACTGGTTTTTATAGTCCGCATAGCGATTAAATTTTCCAAAAATGTCTGTGTAACAGATTTCCGCGGGATTTGTAACGCAGTTAACTAATGTGTGAGACCAGAATTTTCGTTTTTTAGATTATATTTTTACACAGTTCTTACAACGGACAAGCCAAGTGTGGTTTCATTATTATATTTTCAGTTAATGTTTGTAGTGTTTTAGTTTAAAATTTTGTACCTTAACACTTCAAACAGAATTAACACTGTTGCACACCACTATAGAAAAATTATTCCGATTAGCGCTTTCAAGCTTCACAGCTCATCAGATCTGAATCGGAATCTAATCGCTAATCGGAATTTTTCTATAGTGGTGTGCAATAGTGTTAAATCTCTTTTTGATTATAAACACTAATACAATTTTATTAATTAAAATTAACACTTCAGTACATGTAATTCTGTAATTAGATGTTCAACGCACAGCTGATTTTGTGACTAATATAAACATGCAAGTGATAATTGTGTTGATAGTTTTTTATGATAATAATTATTATTATTATTATTTTAATATTATTAATATAATTATTACTATTATTATTATTATTATTAAATGTGAAAGCCACGCCCAACTCGCACCCAACGGCCAGTAGAAGATAAGGAACAACTAGAAGGAAGCCGATAAGGACGCAATAGGCTCCATCCTGAAGTAATACATTAAGTGGTTCCAGAACGGATACGAATGCTTGAATTAGAGGTGGGTTTTAGTGGCTGAGAGTCCCACACACCAGGGGAAGCACGGTCTCCTCTGACGGTGCATAAAGCATTTTCCCCTCTATAAAAAAATTATTATTAATAATAATTGTTCATAATTATTATAATATAATTTATATGAACATAAATTTATTAACACATTGTTACGACGGTCTACTTCATCGTCGTAGGTACAGTGGAAACAAAATACAAGACACCAATTAAGTCACTAATCACTAGCTTTAATTTTCTCAGTTAAACAGTTCGTAATTAACAACACAGTCTCTTACAACAAATCAATTAAAAAAATTGTTCACACACATAAAATGTCAACTAATATTAAAACACAATTGTATTACAATACACCGCCCGATTATAAATCAAAACACTTCACTATTAACTACTTGAACACACAGAGTAACATCACTTGTAATCGCCCGACAATAACTCGGACCGCACTGTAATTTATCGCAACTAATACTGAAACTTAAGGCCGCTGCCGCCATGTATTTATACCTCCGCTCACAGCCCAGAACGTTCCAAGTTGCGTCTTAGCGCCAGTGTGAACTACGTAATTAATTGCAGCCTTGACACAGTCCGCGCGGCTGGCGGCTTCGAGAAAACTCTCGCGAATGTGTCACGTATGCCACACACATTAGAGCGAGATTCTTCTGGCATATTCGACAAACTCGTAAACTGTTCTGTAATCTCGTAACAATAATATTTTATGTACTTCTACAATATTGTTACGACACCAAAAGCCGCCCCAATACCAGAGAAGAACTATAAAGAATTAACTATATTAAGGAAAATAAAATGACTATGCCGAGACAAATGATCACGACACAACCCAAGTGATTGACCCAATAAAGACAATAAAATAAGAAAGTGTAAACTAAACTAATGATAAAAAGCACAAATAAATAATACATATCTAGTAACGAGCATTAAATAAAATAATCCAAAAAGAAGTACACTAACCATAATAAGTAAGTGAAACCATTATTAATAGATAATGTATGTGGTTAATAGCCTTATTATGATAAGAAAACCAAAACATAAAATGTTGACAGACTAACTATAAATTTGTGCATAAGAAAGTAAAAACCCAAGAGTGAGAGATAGATAGGAAGTGACAGTGATAAACAGTGTAAGTGTTAGAAGTGGTAATATAAACAATCCATAATTTTAAGAAAAAGAAGCAAAGGTAATAAACC
The DNA here is from genome assembly GCA_034769895.1 of Magicicada septendecula. Lineage (NCBI taxonomy): Eukaryota > Metazoa > Arthropoda > Insecta > Hemiptera > Cicadidae > Magicicada > Magicicada septendecula. The sequence goes on from CM068369.1 coordinate 121,260,629, forward strand.
AATAACAAAATGTTGATAGCACAACTAATGTCCTATTGTTAAATAATAAGAGACATAAGTTATGAGTGCAAGGAAAATAAAACATCCTATGTTAATAAAAATATTCAAAGGGATGATCATCAAGATAGAATAAATGGTGTTATAATATTATTCACCAAAATTGTTATTTGTTTAATTAAAAGAGTTGAGTTTGTAAGAAGGAATATGGCTGGAAAATGAACAGGCCATAAACCTATTTTTGTGTTATGTTTTATAGTAATATTAAGTGCTAAACAAGTTATAAGAAATGGCAATAGATATAAGTAAGGAGATAAATTTTACAAACATAATATTAATCATTAGAGTAAAGACAGAAAAAGGAAAAAGAGAATAACGGACAAGCAATGATTTTGTAAATTAATAATTACATTCAATTATTGTAAAACAGACCAAAGTAATTCAAAAGGTAAATAAGTCATAAGTGACACCAAGCAAAACATATGTAAATGAAAAATAATCTTCAATTTGTGTAAAATAAGAAGTTATAGCCAATTACGGCTTAGGCCTATAAAATGCCTAACTGTATAAATTCAAAATAAACAAGTTATAAGAAATTAACTATTGTATTAGAAAATTAAGGGCAAGTAACTCATTAATTACAATTAGTTAAAAATAATAAGATGTCAGAATTAGAATAAAAACACAAAATAAAGAAAATATGTAATAACATAATATTAGCAATTTTGTCAAAACTTTAATACGTGAATAAGCCCAGCTTTGTGGGATATCAAAATAATCTTTGAAAGAAAAAAGAGACAGTTATGTTAATATCTAATACATTGATAAGAAGACCAAAGAATAATAGCAATTATAAAATATGTATTCATTTTGAACTAAAATTCAAATATTATAACAATAGATACAAATGTATACAACCAATGAGAGTATGGGTGGTTGTCATAACAACGGAACGTTATTATATTTAAATCCGTTATAAAACATTAGTCCATTATTGACGATCAAGAGAAACGGAAGCCAAACCATATTCGACTCAATTATTAATTAAAATAGTAATAAACACCACCAAATTTAATGAGATGTGGATTCAAGAAGTCGAACAAGGACCTATCTAAACCAAGAGAGCTAATAAACCAGATTTTAATAGTTAAAAATAATTAAAAATTCCAAATTAATTGAAAAAAAAAGCCAGATGAAACCGAAGATTCAAATGATGGAAGATTAACGATTGTATCAACCCAACCTAAATAATAACAATGACTCATCACCAGAAATCGACAAGATTTTGTTAAGTATATCTGAATTACCCGAATTTGCGAACTAAATTAATTAACTTTTCTCACAACACAAAAACTCTCACTCCGAACTTGGTAACTAAATTTCTTTCAAGGATTGATTGATAATAAATATTAAACTTGTATGTAAACATAAATTAACCTATGTACGAAGTGTGAAATATTAGCAAACACTTTCTAACACTCAAAAAACGAATTGTATTTAAACCTTAATAGGATATAAGTGCCATTGATGTAAGGTGGTGTACTTTATTAACATCTTGTTTCTATTTTTACGTAATCAAAAGAACTCGTTGACTGAATGAACTGTAGAAAATAAACATTAACGGCAGCCATGTCGAAATAGAAATTCTTCAGCCAACATAGCCAACCTTGAGATATAGTCTGTTTATTGCCGGAGCAACATTGTTTTATAATATTATATTTTGTATCTAAATGTTAACTATTTCAAATGTTAATAAACTAGTACTGATTAGTAATAACCGTCCTTTATTTCATTTAAATTGTATTATAAAATTAGTGCACTTTAGCGGTGAGTAAAATTGTGTACCAGATTTGGACGTTGGCAACACGACGAACAACAAGCGAGATTCGAATGCCCGCCAGTTTGCGAGGGTAATTCGAATTGGTTATCACCGCACAGAACGACAATTCAGTTTGAACGTTTTAATTGTTTTCATAAACAATTTGGCGCCTATCGGGAAATAAATACACTCATCGCAGGACAGGTAAGGATTACACCCGTGAAGATTTCGGTACTGGTAATTCGTGCGTTCGCGACGGACATCGTCAGCGTGAGATAATACTACAAAGTGACGTCTACAACGTGTGGAGCTAACACACGATAGCAAGAATTGTCGTTACAGATTGACGCTCCATCGCGGGGATTAAAAGAGGCGGACGGTCTGATCGTTACAATATATAAATTATACATATTATTATTTTATCGATACATATTTTTAATAAATGTATGTGGGTGTGTGTGCTTCATGTTTTTATTTATATACAGAAAGAGAGAGAAACGGAAAATGTGAGTCAGATTTGTAAATGTTCAAAATACCCGAAGACTAAAGGATAACACTTAAAGCAACGAAAACAGTGTAAGTTGGACGATGTATGATGTACACCAGTGAGTAGTGGTTTATTCCTTAATAAAATAGTATATAATAATATTTTACAGTGTACGGTTTTGATCAATTTTACGGATTTGTACGGATTTTACAGATCATGTTTAGAATGTATATTTACAATAGCCCAGCTCATTGAAAAACGAAGAGAGTATCAGCTGCCTACATACATAGCTTTCATCGACATCGAGAAGGCTCTTGACAGAGTGAATCGGAGCAAACTGTGGGCAGTAATGGCAAGGGAAGGGATTCCACAACATCTAATTAGAACAATACAGAGGCTCTATATGGAGAATAAAATTTTAATAAAAGCAGGGAGACCAGGAACAACTCCTAGAGTTGGCCTGATCAATTGTGGAGTACGACAAGGGTGTCCATTATCACCTTCTCTTTTTAATTTATATATTGACGATGTCATACAAAGCTGCCAGATGTGTCTTCCAGACCATTTTATGATTGGTCACTCTACAATTGACACTTTGTTGTTTGTGGACTATCAGGCTATTCTGTCGGATTCTGAAAACAGATTGCAGATGGGTTAAATGGAAACATTTGTTAAATGGAATCTGCAAAGACTCTGGATTGCAGATATCTTCAATTAAAACCAAGGCTTTTTGTAGAACTGATCCCGTACGGCCAAAAATTTTATAGATGGTACTGTCCTGGAACAAGTTAGCAGTTTTGAATACCTGGGCTATAGTGTGTCTTATAATGCAAGCAACGACATGGTGAAGAATTTGCATAAGTTCAACCTTACGTGTGGGACCAATCAGGCGAACCCTTAAGTCAGCAAGTAAAGGAACACGCCTAAAATTCTACAAGGTGATGGCTCTTCCCACACTTCTTTATGGGTCTGAGAATTTGACTTTAACAAAATGCCAGGCGGCTGAAATGAGAATTCTCAGGCACGTAGCAGGGTGTACTCTCCATGATCATAGAAGGAACACAGATATACGGCAGGAACTGAATATTATGAGGATACTCGACAGAATCGCCCAGTATCGGCTGAATTGGTAGGAACATCTTTGCCTAATGGATGAGTGACGCATTCCCAAACAACTATGGAACTATAAGCCGAGGTGACGGAGAGTTGCGGGACGTCCGAGGAAACCCTGGAGTGACCAGATGTAATATTTGCCTATTTGAGACCCGAACAAACCATTCTTGGTTTAAACCTTAAGGATAATGATGATGATGATGATGATTTTACATTGTATGTAAGCAGTATGATAGCATGTGTATGAGAGTCTCCAGTACAAACAATGGTTAAGTCACCAGGTATTTGAAATACAATTACACTTAGGCTCTACCTTGACGTGCAATACCAACAACTAGTAAATTACTGGTGTGTCAGTGGCTTCTTAAGTTCGCGAGTGATTAGTTTACTTTTTGAAGCAAATTGCTGTAAACCTGATGCTAATTGTTACATGTGTTTAGAGTGGTTTAAGTCAATTGAACATTTAATAGTCTGTGAAAACAACCCGCATTGAATTACTAAAATCCAAGGGAAGCCGAAATAAAATCATGTTAAATATGTTTTAAAGTAAATTTCGTTACTTATAGCTTTTTACTTGAATCCTTGCCACATATAAAATGATTCGCTCATTTAAAAACATCTGAAGTCGCAACGGCCTTTAAGTGAAATAGAAAAGTAAGCCAAAAAACAGCATCTATTAAACACACAAAAAGCTTTAGCGGTAAGGTCAGAGTATGTTGTTTATAATGGAAAACTGAAACAACTCAAACACACTGGGCCACCATACAAGTACGAGATCATGACTTCCTCTTATTTAGTCAGTTTTTTGTTGAAATATTTTCAAAATTTTAAAAAGAGAACGTGTAGATAAGTATATGAACATTTAGACGGACATGACTATATGTTGAAACCGTGTAGATGGACACATAAAAAATTAGTTTATTTAATATTTATACTGACTTCAACTCAAGATGTATTTTCCGTATTTGGAACATGTTTCGGGACGCTTTCTGTTCCCATCCTGAGCTTTTCTAATTTTTAAGGCTGAGGAAAAATTATAAAGGCTGAGGATGGGAACACAAAGCGTCCCAAAACATGTTGCAAAAATTAAAATACATCTTGAGGTAAAGTAAGTATAAATACTAATTATATTATAAGCATCAAGAAATAGACTGTACCAGAAAGGGTTGAAAAAAATTAGTATGTAAACAAGAATATAAAAATAGTCTGATGCGGTGACACACTACCGTATATATGATGCGCGCGCATGTCTATTATGTTCATATTCTATTGGATTCTGAAAGGTGAAGCCAGTTATTAGGATTAGAAACTCAGTAACCAGGCGGCTCAGTAGACCAGTGGGTTACATTTGTTAAATGGAAAAAAATAACACCTGCCTACTAATCTAGAGGTCCCGGGTTCTATTCCCGGGCCCGCACCGTAAAATCAAGGTGCGTTTTTCAGCCCCCAGGTCGACTCAGCCTGTTGGAAATGAGTACCTGGGATAACATCCTGGGGATAATAATGGGCGCCTGAAGCGCAGTGCTGGCCGCACTGCCTTCCTTGTATGCCGTACGGCTCGCATAAGGCAGCCTACCCTGTCTGACTCCTAAGCTGCTTCGGTGGTACACATTTGAGCCATTATTATATTATTAAACTCAGTAACCCGACCGTTACCATGGTGACTAGGAAACGACTATACGTAAACCGCTGAAGACTTACTTTGACTCTTGTTTGTTATTTTACAGTTGTAAATTTGTTGTTTGATAGATGTCGGTTGTATACTGTTAGTAGGTTGTTTATAACAAGATGATATTAATTTAAATCACAAAAAATGTCTAGTTTTTAGTCACAACTGTTCCAGTGCAATATGTTCTTGTGTTTTGTATTAACACTGGAAAACAGAAATTAAAGTCTAAGGAGTTGTAGCACAAAAAGGGATGATAAATTTAGAATGTTAGAGACACGTTCAACGTAGGGTCAAAGTAAGTTTCAATTAATAATAATCACAATATGCACTCAAAATTTGTCGCATTACTGTAGTAAAATAATGACACCTACGGTAGCCATGAAGATTTCTCTTCCATTTTTATTTTTAAATAGGCAACGTATTTTTTATTACTGAATTGCTTTATTTTCTTTAAAAAGTTTTCAAACTTTCGTTATAACATGATATATTAAAAAAATACATAAATACATAGATATAGTATATATATATACATATAAATACATACAGTATATATATAAATATATACTGTTACTTAACAGATGTTGATGTAAGTAGATATATAAATATGTTATAGTTATTCGAATTGTTATCTTCTTTCAATCCTGCCCCGCGATGGAGCGCCAATCTGTTACTGAACAGATATTGATAGATAAGTGTAGATACTAAATATATTATAATTGGAAAGTTGTCTTCCACTCAATATTCTTCAATGTTTTTCAATATTTGGTTTAAGTTAAAATTATTATTAGTGTGTTGATTATTAATAATAGTTGTGTGGGTATTCCCGTTTAAATCTTTCAATTTAAAAAAGTATTTTAGCACTTCACTGTTCACCTCCCCACTTACCATATGTGGATGTTATTACTGTTCTGTTTGGTGACTGCTTCTGCTGCAACATACAATTTATACATACATGTGGATATTCTACTTGAATACCCTAAGTGATACACATGCACAATAAAATAAAATAAAGGCTTAATTGTGATTTGAATTATAATGAATATTCAAATTCTGCCGCCACCTTCTGATAGAAATAGTTATGATAATTAAACTATTTTAATTTTGAAATCAAAAACTCTTTCCACTGGTAGAAATAATTGAGATTTATTAACAGTTCTGAAATGCCATTAACTCTTTTAAATAAACAATCAATCACTAATATCTTTACAAAATAATAGTTATTATGAACAATTTTTTAAAAAGAAACTCTTTTAACCTCAAGGCTGGTAACACTGAGGGTTGATACAATAATTTTAGTTAGAGAGGTTATGTCCTCTTTACACAGTTAAATTACCAAGTTCGTGTGTTCTTGGAAGTTGCATGATACCAGATACAAGATGTTATCTTTTATAACAATATTTAATAAAGAATTAAAAAAAAACAAACAAATATTAAAATTAAAAGTCGGTACCATAAAATCGATAACTATCGTACTATCGTACGCTGGATATAATGGACACAGCAATTACTTTAATAACACGTGCGTTGAGCTGCACTGCTAAAAGTTACTATTATTATTTAATAGTTGGTTATAAAAATCATTTATTGGCAAGAGAAAAAAAATCTATAATAAGAAAAAAACTCTTGTGATAGCTTTCATTTGATTTATATTACTTGAGAACAGAATTATGTAAAGGTGACAAAGTTGTCGTTATTATTTCTAGGTTAGCTAACAAACGTAAGTAGTTATTGTGGATAAGTAAATTATTCATTGAGGTCTTAATAACCTAAACAAATATATTTTATTCATAATGCATCTGATGTGTAACTATCAGTTAATTGGAATATCTTTCGCAAAAAAAAAAAATTATTTATTAGTCAAACCAAACGAAATGAGTCAATTGAGCAACTAATCATTTCACTCATATTTGTAATATTTAAATTAATATTGACTTCTTTAATTACGATAAAATCGTAAAACATTTATTTCTTAATTTAATAAATGCGAAATAATTCTTTTATTTAATTCTGATAATTTTCATCATAATTAATACACGTCGATACTACTGACTAGAGTAGTACCCAAACAATAATTCTCCGTTCATTAACAGAAATTATTATTTCCGTTTTATTTGTTAAATAATGAAAATATAGTACTCCCTGTTCTTTTGTAAAACACAAAACTCGAAAATACGACCGTTATTATACACTGGCCGTATTTATTATTTGAATTCACTCCGCACTGGACACTCGTTAATTCTTTGTTATGTATAGGTTATGTGTGTATAGCGTAACTTATGAACGTGTCGCGCACAATTTAAATACAACTTCATACATTTCTTCATCGACCTTGCTCGTCGAATTATGCTGGTAGACTCTTTGACGACTGAATGATGACTGGGACGCTTCACCTAAGCGTCTCTTGCTTGTCTGGTTGTTTTAATTCATTTGATTGGTTTAAATTGTCGAACTCTCCACCCCAAAACACCTCCGTTAAATAAAACTTTTAATTTTTTACCAATTTCTTATATGGGTTGGAGACTATAGTGACGTAAGCGTTGATACACAAAATGATTAAAAAGTTTATAATCGCTATAACTTTTTTATTAATTGTCATATCGTTGAATAGTTGGTGGCAATAGATCGCGGACACCTTGGGCTTTAAATAAAGTCTAAACAAGGATAAAATCCGTCCATTATTAACTCACTACAATTATTTTACAAATTCCTATGGTGAATCTTAAAATTAATAAGTTTATTTCACCAGATCTTATTCTAATTACACAATAACACTCCTTATTAAACGTTTTGAGTCCATTTCTCATTTGTTTAATACAGAAAATAGGTGCAATTACTATTCAAACAATATTTGGTAATGGCGTCTTCAAACGTCCATATTCGATTATTTATAATCGCTTATAACACTATTATTTCTTATCTAATGACATTTGTTTGGTATTCTAATAATAATATATACATTTATTTACATCGGTTTACACTTTGTTATATGAAAAATGTTGTTTTTCATATACTAATAGTCTTATCCAAGTACCTTCTGTTCTCTTTTCTTTAAATTGTCACTTTGTCAATCATTTTACCATATCAGGTATATAATGTTACAAATGAAAATAGAGTACAACTATAGTACCTTGTTAATCTAATGTATTTATTAGTCTTTTGCTATCTGAAAGCTTTCCAATTCTTAGTATTGGGTTTGTTTACATCAGGTTATGACATGACAGTCAGTTATTTTTTAATAAATCAATAACTAAATTGCTATCATTACATTTGATATGTGTTCTCATAGTAGTATCAGATATCCTTCTGACTACTGATAACATTTTTAATTACCTTTGAACAAGTTTGTATAGTGCATTTTGCTTAACTAACTTGTTACATAGTGTTTGTTTACATTTGATTCCACAATCATAGTCATTTAGTTTTCAATAATTTGTCTATAAAATTACTATTCTTATACTTATGATCTGTTCTCATAGTAGTACTAGATATTTTTCTAACTACTGGTAACATTTTCAGTAATCCTTGGACAAGTTTTAATAATGTATTTTGCTTAACTAGTTTGTCACATTATCTTTGTTTACATCTGGCTATACATTCATAGTCAGTTTATTTTCCACTAATTTGATTATAAAACTATTATTATTACAATTGAGATCTGTTCTCATAGTAGTATTAGATATTTTTCTAACTACTGGTAACATTTTCGGTAATCCTTGGACAAGTTTTAATAATGTATTTTGCTTAACTAACTTGTCACATTATCTTTGTTTTCATCTAGCTTTGTGCTCTCATATTTAATCTGCTTTATGTGCTGTGTATTTCTGTATAAAATATTACTTATTAGTGTGCATCATTATTTATAATGAATCTTTGACTGAAACAATTGTTGATGGTTGCTTGGTTTAATTAACATATATGATTTTGTGTTATAGGTGCACTCCCTATGGGGTTATGTATCAATGTGCAACATATTCTTATGCAGTATTTGCTTCTACTATTATGACTTCGTTATGGTACTCTATTACAATCGTTTAATTGTTGATTAATACACATGTTTACACTATTTTTCTAAACAATAACACAAATATTCTTAATCTAATGGTATTACATTTCTTGTTGTGTTGTACCTAATTTCTGGTACCTTTGTTGTTTGATACTTAACAAACTAGCTTGTTTGTTATTATTTTTTCTGGACTTTCTTTATATTGTATTCTGTCTTGCCGTGGCATTCAGTTATATTTCATTTTAAAACTTAGCAAAGCTTTTATTATCAGTTTCTATGAACAATGATTTTACTGTTCTATCTTACATTTCTCTTGGTGGTCTTATGATTATCTATTTTGGATTACAATCTTGATTAAATTGGTCACACTAATTGTCTGTGCATTTTAACTATTTAATCTCTGATGTTTCCACTATAAAGGTAACACATTTTTCTCTGTTATAAACCTTCTCACTTGTATTGTCTGTGGGGTTTATTTAGGTTAAAATTGGTTAACTTGTTACAGGTTCTCACACTTACATTAAGTATTCACTATTACTGTTTGTGATTTCTTAAATATGCTAAACACTGTTTCTTCATAGTTTATAATCGTTATTCTTCTTCCGGTCACTAGTATAGTTCCTTGTATACTTGGTGAATGGTGATTTCTTGTATTGTACATACATCATCTTCACTCTTCATGTCATTTCCTTGCTCTTCTTCTTCCTTTCTTCTTTTGGTTTAAACGTCTTCTTCAATATTTCCATTTGTAGTAGTCGTTGTTCCATCGTATTTATATTTATAAATAGATTGGTTGGTTTGCCATCATTGTGGTTGCTCTTGAGTTGTCTCTTCTTCATTTTACATAGTCATGACTTTTGTTGTTTCCCCTCACTGTTGGGAATCTGTTGTCTTCTTTTCATCTTACATATTTATTATTTTTGTTGTTTCCCCTCACTGTTGGAATCTATTGGGCCTGGTTCCTAACATTTTATATTGGCTTGTGGTCATTTTCTTTCTCTCTTTTGTACTTGATGATGCTATATTACACTTCCTTCTTCTTTGTTGGAATTTTACAATAATGCATCAGTAGATACTCACTTTTTGTTTCCATTGTTTTACGTACTTAGAACTATTTTCATGATTTCCCGTCACTTGACGTAAGAATTGTTTACTCTATGTAACTACCAAATTTGGTACGTTACAATACATATAAATACATATAGTTTTTTGTACTTAAATATCGTACAGAAAAATGCACAATAAATATTATCGTGTTTAAACAAATATAGTCATTGTAAATGATCAGATGTCAGATGTAAATAACAAAATGATGTGAAACTTACTAAGTGTTTGTATGTTTTTAAAACCTTAGTTAAATAAATATGCCCTAATCTTAAGTGACTGTATTACAAAATGAACGCAACGGAATTTGCGAAAAGATAAATAGCCAAGTTAACTCGGTTAACAGTGGGTAAGAACTGCATAATTTAAGTTTTTAGGTGTCTTTAACAGTTTTTCTTTAATTAACATTCATGATCACGGTGTCTGATATAACTCGTCATTGTCTGACTTGCATGTAGTCAGGCGTAAATGGGAAGCTGCTTGCCCAGCGTAGGGGATTCACATGTCTCTTCCCAGTTACAGCTAAGAGAAATTGGTGAAGTCATGAAAATATTTGTAAAACGCACTTATGATTTACAAAATTTTTAAGAACAATTATATTCAAAAGTGTAGATACGAATGTACTTGATTATAGAGAAGTATTGACTGGGCCAAGGATAAAGAATTTGTAACCAAAACTTTTGCCGATGATGATGATAATAATCAGCATCAACATCATCAACCTTAGTTATTGTCTTAAATGTACTATTAAAATTCAACAGAAAAACTTTCTCCTGAATTATCATAAACAAGTTAATAATAACAAAAACGAAGGACTATTTCCGAAAATAATATGATAAATAAGGACGGAATATACAGCGGTGACTTTTCTGCTGTCCTGTTATATTCAGAGTGTAACTTCGAAGTTCTGCTGATTACTGGCTGAGCGTGTAAGACTTGTACAGACTTGTACACATAACATTGTCAAAATAAGGAAAATTTCTGTAATTAATTCATGATGCAACGTCCCAGAATAAATAGAAAACCGCCTCAGGCAATGAGTGCGCGGCTACATGAAGTGTTCATTAATTTAGAAGTGCATTCATTAGTCTGTTGAAGTGGAATCCCCGGCTTCACACGTCTGCTACAAGTGTATAGTATAACTTGCAGATTTAGTTATTCAAATATATTCTAAATTTGTAGTAGTGAAATACGTAAAGTGTTTCCTCTTTTGAGTCATCTGTCGATGAATATATTCTTACAACGGTTACACAGATCGTTGTGTTGTTCAGTGGAAACAGAATAACTTGCACTAATGAAGTCAGTCTGATTAAAAAGCTTTAATTAGACACAAACAGCAGTTTTAAGTCAACAAAGCACTCTTATTACATAATTCAAGTTAAAATTTTCCAACAAGGATTGTCGTTTTATTACAGTCTACAGTAGAATTAACAGTCTGTGTTTTCTTTTTGGGCGTCTTCTTCTAAGGCTCTGATTGTTTTACCTACGCTGCGAAGATTGGTTGCAGATGTACTGGACAGGTCATTGGTCACTAAGTTGGGCTCGTCAAACAACTCGCTACTCAGTCTAGACTGCAGCTTGATATTACACGAATGTTTTTGAAAAATATGTTTTCACAAAGAGAACAATTTTTTTTAATTTTTATTTATAATGAAGTTCATTCCGTGCTCCTTAGCAGCAATAACACTGCCTAGGGGTAGCATTACATGTGTAGTTGTAAACGTCTATTATGTCCATATAGAATTGTAAAGGTTTTGTACACTACAGGTTTGTTATCGTCAAAGAAACTATCGTCTCTCTTAAAGTATTTCAAAAATGAAGTATACGAGTATGACAGTGAAGAAAGATTCACAATACAATTAAGTTTGCTAAAATAGTATATTCACTTTATTACTTACTTTCGTTATTCTCTCAGTATCTAAAAGCTTGCTTGAGTTCACTCAAGCCATTAGCTACAATAAAAACTCAAGACTTATTAGCCTTACAAACAACAACAACAACTACTACTACTACTCATGTAATATGTCTAAACATATTGTTATGCCATTACAGAACGTTCTACATGGTTCTCGGCTATCCCAGCAGAACCCAGCTGTAATGTTTGTGTGCGTACGTGACACTTAACACGCGTCAACAAACGAGGCTATTCCAGACCATACCGGTTGGCGCACTGTGTTGAAGGCTGCAATCAATTACGCGCTAGTGTTTTCGAGTAGTGTTGACGCATATTATCGATTATTCTTTAGTACTTCTACTACCTATTTAAACAACGACAGCTGCCGCTAAGAGTTCAGTTTAAGTGGCGATTTATTCAAGTGGGGTTCGAAATATTGTGGCGAAGTGTTATTGTGATATAATTGTGCGGGACTCTATTAGTTGACATTATTATTGCGTGTGGACAATTTTTACTTGAATCGTTGTAAGAGAGTATCTTGGTGATTACAAACTATTAATTGTGATAATTAAAGCTGGTGATTAGTGACTTCATTGCTGTCTTGTACGTTGTTTTCCACTGTACCATACGACGATCAGTGAGACTGTCGTAACAATATTAGGCTATACAGTGTTTCAGTATTACAACGGTATAGATATAATATAATATTACGTAGCATAAAACATAATATACTTTTCTGAAGAAAATTAGTGGGGAAATAATTTATACATTTTATGCAAATATCACAAATTATGATAAACCTAATATAAAACATTCTACAGTAGCAACGTTAATACTTTAATTGCTACCTTGAGACTAACACTATGTTATTTTTATAGTCTTGGTAAAATTTTCTTCTCCAGCTGTAAACATAAAATGTAACACTATTATCATAGAAGATTATACTAACGTTATGTGCTCGAGCGTTAACTATTGCGAAAAAGCGCTTTACTCTGGGATTTGAGATACCTTGCGTTGTAATAAATACACGGTATAATATAAGGATCTTCTTATCCTTTAAAAACCTTTTCATAATTCATGCTTAACATACAAATTTTTCATTTGCTGCCAGCTATGTTTTAATAAATGTTTAGTACTTACAAGTACTACAGCGAACAGTTTATATTTCGTTCTAGGAGGGTCAGTTGAAACGTTTCCGGAGTGACATCTGCAGCTCAGTGGTAGAACAAAAATCTTTCGTGTGCTGCAAGACGTAAATTTTGGGTGAACTCCTGTTAATTTCCAGATATATCTGTCAACTCATTCACTTTTTACAGCTGTTTCAATTTTTCCCGTCACGCGTGTTTTTCAAATGCACAAAATCAAACATCGCGTTGTGATGAATTCTGTGTTAAAAACGTTTTAGCGCCAATGGAAATTCAAACGAAATTGTAAATGTGTTAGAAGATGCTGCGCCTTCAGAAACAACGGTAAGTGGGGTACACTCGATTTAAACGTCGTCGCACAAGCACTGACGACAATCCCAGCTGTGGATGTCCAAAAAGTGCAACAAAAAATGACAATATTGAAAAAAATTCATAGGGTATTGGAAGTCCGCAGATCGAGGAGTGGATGACGTTGCTGAATTCATAGGCATCTTAAATAAGCGTGTGCATCATACTTTAACTCAAGAACTTGGTGTGAAAAAGCGTTGTGCAAGATGGCTGCCGGATCTGGAGTTGTTGCAATTTTTGAGCGTCCAGTGCCGGGAGGGGCGTATATCATACGTATATGATATATGTATCATATCTTCAATCCTCGTAAGACTACGTTTAAACTCAAGTGCCTACTTACAAACAGTTGGTTTTGAAGTCGCAGCATCTCCTGACACATTTACAGTTTTGTTCTGAATTTCCGATGGTGCTAAATAATTTTAAACAAAGAATCACAGCACGATGTTTGATTTTGTCCGTTTTTCAAAACACGCATGACACGTCAATTTTAAACAGCTATATACAATGAATAAACCGATAGATAGATTTGGAAATTAACAGCAGTTCAGATAAAATACAATTCTTGCAGCACACGAAAAATTTTAGTTTTACCGCTAAGCTACAGATGTCGCTCCGCGAACTTTTTAATTGACCCTCGTATGTCACCGACAGAAGATACTTTAGTAACTATGACCAGAAACAGAAAGACGATGCGTCAAGAATTCCACAAGCACCAATATAACATTGTGTCTGGTTGACACGCTAACATCTCAATTGTTGCCATATTGTTGCGACGGTCTCCTGTCAAAAACAAACAAAATACAGGCACAGTGAAGTCACTAATCACTAGCTTTAATTAATTAAAAACAACAGTTTGTAATCAACAAGTTATTCAACAAGATTATACTCGTATAAAAATTGAAGTTAATCTCACCCAATAATAATGTCAAATAATAAAGTTTCACACTAATTATAACATAGTAAACATTTTCCATTAATCTTCTTCAACCATCACTCGAACCGCACTAAGGAAATGCGCTCAACGTAACTTACTCACAAAGCCAGACGTTATTGTTTATATAGGTAGCGCACGTGTTCCAGAATAAATTACCATTCTTATTGCAACGTGCCAGCATAATGCGTATTTCAAGCGCTCTTGAACTCTCTGGAAGGTACTTACGTATTACGTGTGTGGACGGCCTTGATACAGACGAGGTACGCTGGGCGTGAGAGACTCGAGAGAGTCGAGAAGCGCGTAAAACGACACTCTCGCCTTTTTGATAGTGTCCATCGTTGCAATATGAAAAGCACAGGGGAAAAAGAGATGAGGCTCCATAGAACAGGTTTTCGAGATAAACGGAAACGAAACTTTGAAGACTAATAACAATACCCAAATATTGTACTTTAACGCTAATTATTTTATCAGTAAGGAAAGTATTAAAAAAACTTATATTTTAAATAATTTTTATTTTCTTACCTTTAATAGATGATTTTAAAAAAATTAAATTTTGTTTAAGCATCTCAACAAACAGTTCAATAAAGATAAGAATCCATAAAGTGTTTTGTTGAAAAAAGATGAAAGTCCATATTTTATGCTTGTTCCGCCAAACATTGACAACACCAATAACAGTACTTGTACACACTTTATATCTCATATTCAAATCAAAATTGTTTAGAAAAATAAAATTCATTTAATCTACTATTTTATCAGAAAAGCAAATTAACTCATTTATGGTACCGGTATAGCCTACCTTTAATATTAACGGAAAGAATACACAATACTCAAACTATCTTAACATAGAAACTAAAATAAGATTAAAAACATTACAAAATCTGGAAGCACACAAAATCATTTAAATGGTAAATTTTCATAAAATTCTTGGGCTTTTTGTCAAAAAATTTTTTTTAATTTTTGCAAGTCGTCATATTTGATTTTGATAAAGGTAATAACTCACTGTATGTTAATTCAGGCAATTGAAACTCTTCTTCAGGCAAGGAAAGATTTATTTTTTGTGCAATAACGACACTCTCAGTGGTAGTTCCATTGTAAGAAGCTCTGTATAATCATTCGAGGATGGTGTTAAATTACAGTTAGTTATTTTATTGGTCTAGTGTAAAAAGGACATTTATTAAAATATATTTCATTTAAAAAATGTGTCCAGGATTTAAAAATGAATTGATTTTTACAGGAAATTACTTTAAATGCAGTTGGCTTTACTCTAGCAGTCTCTAGCACATTATTCCATTCATTTGGCAACTCTACAAATGATTCACTAGTCCATGTTTCGGTCGCACTCAAGATACGAGTGTCGTCAAATATGAAAAATTATTTTTATTTCCTTCAGCCGTTTCACAGTGTGAACTACACAACGACTTTCTATTTCTGGAAAGATTTGTTGGTGTATCACTTTCAGCATCTTCCATTTTTAATAATCCACTAAACTTCAGATATAAATATAATAAATATTTTTACTATAACATTTAAAAAATAAAAACCACTGAATAACATAACACAAACTAAGCATATACCACATAATCTCACAAAAGCATTAAACAAAGAACAACTGATTGAGCAGTGCAACCCCACATACTGTACTGAATGTACTGGACCCTCATCCTTTTTCCTTGACTTCACTGGTACCTTCATCTTTTTCCCCTGTATAGCTTTTTTTAATATAACAATAACTTGGTACTCTCAACTGTTTTCCAATTTTTATGTACAAAAATGAATTTTACATCAAAAAATGCAGAAGACTGAATTTAAAACTCATAATGAGGAAAAATGGACCCTAATCTTTCCCCTGTACTCTTCATATGTTATAATCTACGTTTTATTACATTTTACTACATTCTGTTCAATACGTGATTGAAGATACATAAAAAGTTTTTATAACATCCTATAAAAAATGCAAAGTGTAAAATACGCATTAAATTAGTAAGACGAGAAGTGAACGTAAGTTAAAATTCAGATTGCGTAATTTTAAATACGGGCATTTATTTTTAATGAATTATTAGAATTAAACATTTTATTAAAAATAAAATATTTACATTTAATAATTGAATAAAATATATAATAAAATACTTAAGATATTTTAATGAAATATATTAAAAATGACATACTTAACATGTATTAAAAAACGTTTGGTAAAATATGTTCGGGACAAGAGTTGCAAACCATGCTATTGAAGATGTACAAACCTGATCGTTTATAAAAAAAGTCTTGAAATATATGAATTTATAAAACTCTATCAAGCATGTAAGTTTCTGATATCAGATGATTTCTGATATTTTGAGACATCTCACGTTCAGTATAAATAAACATAGTTCAAGGTAAAATCTTTGAAAAACTTACCCTTCTTGGTGTTTTAGAAAATCTATTTTTTTACGCAAAATTTTCAAGATTCGCTACAACAATACGCGAAACTGTTATATGTATATGTATACAAACACACACACATCAGACATTGATTCCAAGGAATAACATCTTAATATTGTGTGTGTGAGAGAGAGAGAGAGAGAGAGAGAGAGAGAGTGTGCGCGCGTTATAACTTCGCCAATTTTTATCGTAAAAGGACGTCAAGTCTCTGTTCTTGGTTCTACAATCGGATGAGACAATGGACGGGATAGGGAAATACATTGCGCTTATGGGTTTTACGTTCGCCACTATTACGCGACTTGAAACTCTGCACCGTTAAAAATGAAGTACTAGATAAGTCTACAAATGTACACAATAGTAACAGTATTTTAATTCTTCATATTTTTGTGTATTTTAAATAAATTTAGCCCAAAAAATGAGTCAGTAAAAATAAGAAACGTAATAAAACCATTGTACACACGATTTAGTACGTATTAAAACATAAACTGTCCTTACGCAATACGTTCTTGCTTCTTAAAAATATTTTTTTGTACTTGTATTCTAGATCACGTGCATGATGTATATTCCATTAAAACTTAATAATATCCTTGTAGCTATATTTTGTGTTAACCTATATTTCGTGTTAACCGTTTTGTGTTAACTTTTTCCACTGTATATTTTTTACTTTGACGGACAAAAGTTTTTATTATTCGCGACTAATTAAAAACAACAAAAGATTCATTTATACTAATTTTGTTTTTCATCAAACGAAATTGTTAAATTGGACAGTTTCTACCAATCGCCTTATTGGCAAAAATTCTCTATAGCATACAGGAATATTACGGATTACTTAACATTTTTACAAATAATGGTGAGAGCAATAGTTATATAACTATAAATAAGTTTTGAATGTTAAGTGTAATTACTGTAACAACGATATTTACTAAAAATAGTCAACTACAATGGTAGTTAATTATAAATTCCGTTAGTTATAAGAGCGTTTTACTGCTGGCGTGCGGATCATAGAGGATAATACGGAAACACTGCCGATTCAATGTGATTAAGTTAAACGTTGGAAACAAATGGAAATTCCCTGCCACCAGGAGAAAGACAGTAATTTTATTATGGGTACAAGTTTGGGTGTACTGGATTTAGAGCGGAAATTGTAGGTTGTACGCCATCCACACCGTCACTCACCGTTAAGCTTGAAGATTAAATAAGCTTAATTGCTTCCATTCGTTGCATACGGAATAAATTCGTTAGTGTTTGCACCGGTTAATCTATATGTCTTTACGTCGAAGGGTTCTACTACAATTACACTTATTCTGTAGAGACCTAACTAAGTTATAAACGACGTGAATAATTGTTTTAATCATTTAAAATGGTAAATGTGATATTGAAATAGGCCTATCGCTTGCGATATTGTAGAACAGTATACATATCAAAGTTAAATTCAAGGAATTTTTTTCGGACAGCAACATTTATACCTACACATTCACATGCGTAGAGAACAGTTTTGGAACAAGTCTCTGACTTCAATTATCTGGGTTGCACTATCAGTATTGAGAATGACACAGGCAGATATCACTAAAAATATATCGAGGTTTCAGATGCTGTGTGGCGTCATTCATACACACAACGTTGAAGGGAAAGACGAGGACAGAGACAAGGCTTAAATTTTATAAAAAAATGGCAGTGCCTGTTTTACTGCCATTTGAAATAGACCTGCCATTTCTAATTTAGGATGTGAACCACTGATTCCTACAAAAAAGATTAAATTCAAATTCAACTTCGGAAATGAAGTTTATAAGAAGAACAAAGGGTTGCACGAGACATGATCGTTTGCGTAATAAGGATATTAGAGAAGAGCTCAGGTATTCTCCAAAAATGATAAAATCCAGACATATGGCAAGGAATGGTTACTGCATCTGGACCGAATGAAGGATAGACGGCTACGTAAGGTTGCGTTTCGATATAGACCCTTTGGTACAAGAGATGTAGGAAGACCAAGAGTGAGATGGAAAGATACTCTGTAAAAACTGAACACGCAAAGTGCCTACTCCGTGAGGTGCAGAAGAAGACATTCACATGCATTGGGCTACATTGTCTGCTAACAATTAAGTTTGAATTACTGGTTTTATTCTAAATAATAACAGCATTTATGTAAACTCGTTTTGTGAGAGGCGGTTCTTGAAAATACTATTTAAATACGACATATAACGCTGCTAGTGAAAGACAAATATAAGTTATCCACAACATTTAAATAATAATAAAAACAGAAAGTGAAATGTATGTATATTTAAGAAGGATACTCCACGGTAGTGAAACTAAATGCATACATTTATAAACCAAATATTATTGCTCGTTTATAACAATATGTCTACAGCAATAATTTCATACGTAAAATCACATGGTCATTATGAGAAATTTACGTGTATCCATTACAAGAATTGAACGTAACCTGCATTCGGAAGTATGGTACTTGCCCTGAAGATAAATAAGTTATACAGGTTTCAAGGTCTCTAACTTTTGTAATGACAGTTGAGTTGCCCCCGAAGCGACTTAACTTACGCTTGGACTTGAGAACTAAAACATATGTGTACGTTTTCCCTTACATCACATGCCATATTTGTGTATTACGCGTGTGTGTGTGTGTGTGTGTGTGTGTGTGTGAGAGAGAGAGAGAGAGAGAGAGAGAGAGAGAGAGAGAGAGAGGGGGGAGAGAGAGAGAGAGAGAGAGAATATAAATGATTACTTACTTCCCTGGCGCTACAACCCTACAGCGATCATGGCCTCCTTCAACATTGTTCGCCATCCCACTCTATCCAGCGCTGCTGTCTGCCAGTAACGTACTCCAGACATAGTCCGGGCATCGACCGCCACCCATCCGCTCATCGCAGTCTTGGTCTGCCAGTCCTTTTCCTTCCATAAATCCTCTCTCTTAGAACCTTCCATGGAATCTCCTCTCTGACATCCTTGACACATGACCAGCCCAACGGAGTCGGCCCACTTTAATAGTGTGAACCACGTCCATATCCTCATACACATCCATTAATTCATAATTGGTACTCTGCCTCCAGGTTTGTTCTTCTTGTACTGCTCTAAAACTTCTTCTCAAATTTCGCCTCTCGAATATAAATGATTAATTAAGCACAATGCAATCATTCTCGTTTACCGCGATTCCATGTGACACAAATATGTAGAGTTCCATACCTCTTCAATTATTTAATACATGGGACTACATTCATGCGCGTCGTAAAAGGGAATAAAATTTACTAGTTTAAAAGTGAAAAAATCTAATGTCATTTTTTTTTAATTGATTGATCATGTATTTAATATAAATATATTTGCTTTCTGAGCAAGTCAGTGAACAGTCTGAGGATAAAGTTCACTTTTAAGTAATGTTCGTGTCCATTAAGTGCAAATGACTGGAACACACTTGTCAAATGTCGGCGCTTGGCTCACAACGTTCAGTAAAGTTTTCCGCTCTATTTGGTAAGCAGTTGTTGCAAATGTTACAACCTCACTACTTTCAGTTTGAAATACAAACATAAAGTATCATGTATTTTTTAATTTACGTCCACAGCAGAAAATATTTAGTTGGATTCAAAAAAATAATTTATTATTTTGCTAACAAAATCATTTTTTATACATGGCAGAGATCAAAATTAATCAAAGAAGCCTGAAGAGCGGCACTATTACCTTCAACAAAACACAGCATACAAAGCATGTACTCTTAAAAATTAATTATTGATGTGCCAAATTTTAAGACTCCATATCACCAACAGAGTTTATCTCTCAGGACATTTAACAGTATGTTTAGTACTAATAATCACACAGTGGATGAACTGATGAATACCATAAAACATTTAAATTAAGAAAAATTAAGACGCTATTCCACGAAGGGTACCTAAAAATACGTTTAAGTGATTAAAGCTTGTCTGGAAGTAAGTAGCAAACATTTTTATCAATCATTATAACATTTTGTTTCAAAACTAAAGATCATTTTTTTCTTAATATTGACATTGACTAACTTAAATTCATTTCGTATTATCTGTATTTATTTATATTACGTTGTATTTTTTATTCGTTATTTATGCCTGACTATTCGACGATTGAGTGAAGAATAAATAATTCTTAATGAACATTTGTTTTATAAAAAGTGGGTTATTATACACTGTGTGTTTTTAAATTTATAAAAATACTGTTTTTTACTGTCTCTGATGGTAAATAAATTTTCAAGTGGAAAAATCGCTAAGTAACGAAATAAATTAATTACTATGGTAGACTGTGGCAGACAGAAAAAGAAATCGGCTAATTTTTGAACCTCTTATTAACAACAAATCGCAAATTCTTTGAAAGAAAACCCGTTATATGTGTTTGCTGTTCTACGTACTAGCAGCAACCAATAAACATTAACCACGTAATATAAAGTATATGGAACAATTCGAGCTTTCACATTTATATTTCTTTGTAAGTAACTCGTTGAGTTTCCTGCAGGTCCTCCTATGTAATACCTTCAATAATTACACTACCAGTAGGTTTATTTTCACCTGACGTACGTTTCACAGAAATTATTCTGTATCTTCAGGGGTTTGTTTGAATAGTAATGGAATGTTTCGTTTACAATATAGTTAACGGATAATCGATTTTACTTCGATTCTATTTTCGAATTTTTTAATGTTTATGTAGTTATTAAAACATAAATAGTCAAAGTCATTGTACTGGTATCCGCGTCACAATTATTATAATTAAATTTTTAAAAATTTTTACCTTAATCCGTCTATGTGACCGCTTGGTGTCTGTCTTCTTACACGTTTCGGATTATTTTAATCCATCATCAGAGAGTAAAAATTCGTCGGTTATGACTTCGTTTGACATAGTAAACCTCTATACAAGTGTCCCAGTACAGACAACCTTGGACATTCTAAAAAATAATTTAATACGAACAGGAAAGTTAAATCTACAAGAAGTAACAGAATTGTTACTTTTACTGGACGTAATATTGAAACAAAATTATTTCACATTCAATAGCACAATTTTTATTCAAGAGGAGAGTCTTGCAATGGGTTCACCCTTGTCCGGTTTGTTGGCTGACATTTTCCTGAATAACTTCGAAAATACATATTTGCTATCATCACATAATAAATGGCAACGTAACATTACATTTTATAAAAGATACGTAGATGACACATTTGTTATCTTCGAAGGGACAACGACACAGGCAAACATGCTGTTACATTACATGAATAACATCACCAAAAACATACAGTTCACACTCGAAATAGAGTCAAACAACGTTATAAATTTTTTGGATTTAACTTTTATGAAACACAATAATAAATTTCAATACAGAATATACAGAAAACCCACCACAACTGATGACGTCATACAGGCTGATTCTTTCCATCCGCACTCGCAAAAAGTGGCCGCGTTCAACAGTCTGATACACAGACTATACAGTGCACCTTTGGATCCAACAAACCACAAGGAAGAAATAGATATAATTAAACACATTGCAATTGCGAACGGTTACCGCAGCTCATTAGTTGAACACTTGATGCTTAGATACAAACGCAGAACTGACAACCCTCACCGTGTCACGATGGACACAATATATAGGGCGGTTGATTATACTGTACTAACAACTTCTCAATGCTCATTAGAAATACATTTATAAAACATAACATCCATATCAAATTTAGAACAAATAACAATATCCAAAAAATGCTAAATAATGCCACACGAACATCAATTGAAAAAAGAACGGGCGTATACAAGATGATATGTGATGACTGCGACATGCATTACATTGGTCAGACTGGCAGGGGTTTTTTCGAAAGATATAAAGAACACGTACCCACGAGCATTTCAAATATAAATAAATCAAATTACGCTAAACATCTCGTTTCATTGAATCACAATTACACAAATTTTGAGGCAAATTGCAAACCCTTACACATTTGCAAAAAGGGAAGATATATGGATGCAGTAGAAGAGTTCGAAATTTACCGGGCCTTCAGAAATAATCCTAATAATATACTAAACGAACAATTGGCATTGAAATCACATACACTATATGATAAGATTATAGATAACATAACCATAGAGTACACGCCCCAACATAACAGTAGATAACATGATAACTTAAATAAACTGTGCAGTACGTCGTCAACCAGTGTCGAGTGCGCACTCACATCCGCGTACGTCGCTGTGTTTGTAGAACATATACATAAATGTCTTTTAGTGTCACTTTTAATGTTTTAACAAAGTCATAACCGACGAATTTTTACTCTCTGATGATGGATTAAAATAATCCGAAACTCGTAAGAAGACAGACACCAAGCGGTCACATACACGTAAAAAAATTAAGGTAAAAAAATTAAGGTAAAAAAATTTTAAAAATTTAATTATAAATAGTCAGCTATTTATTACATATTTAATGTTTATTTTTTATTCTAACAAAACTACGATTTTAAATAAATAGTCTTGTTTTGTTTTTATGTGAATTTGTTCTTTAATTAGTAGATTTTTATTATCGTGTTTGTAAATATTAAGATTTTCCAGATATTCATTTTGTTACCTTTTTGTACGTTTTTAATTAATTTGACATTTTGAATGTCTGGATTTATGTTTATTGTTTAAACGGTGTGTGGTTAAATTCGATTCTTAAATATTAGGTTTTAAAAACGCATTCCGATGTTGAATATATCTCTCCGACAGTTTTCCCTTCGTCTGGCCTAAGCAAAATGTATTGCAATTTAGACATTCTATTTTTTAAACTCAATTTTTATTATAAATGTTGAATTTAGTTTTAGATTTTATTTTATTGAAAACAATATTATCTCTGTTATAAGAATAATAACAATATCTATTTGAATATATTACATTTATATTTGTACGCATAATTATATACTGTCACTACGATGAATAGTAAATAGGCCTGTTTTGTCTGTATTGGTGCCTGGCAAGTCTTCGACATGTGATGCTGCATAGACGCAATGACGGCCCGCAGTAACGCGTGGGTTTTGCAGAAGGACGTTTCACACAGTTCGCTCACCGACACTACAGGACAAATGTGAAGGTTAATACGTTGTAAATAAAAGGATATTGTAATTTTTACAATACAACAAGAAGGAGACAAAAAATTTAAGGCCTTCCGTCTAGACCACCTGGCGAAATACTGCTGTACAGATGTTAATCCAGCCAGCACGAGTAGGCTTATGGACGGGCAGTGTTATTGTAGTGCGTAGTAGCAGAATGAGTGCCATGCAACTACGCGCTTAATTCTTACTACTGTGACTCGTCAAATAGGATACATAAACAAATTGATACAATATTACATACCTTCTAGAGTAAACGAGCTTCTCCTCGCGCGTTCCAGAAAAAGCCTCCATTAATATCAACATTTCTAATCTTTATTTAGGTCTCAGTTCACCTCGGTTTAGGTTGCTCTGTATAACGGTGGATGACAGACAATCACTCTTAGCTATTGGTTACTCACCACCGAAGCGCGTGTTATTGAAGGAGCAAACCAAGTTCACAGTTCCAACCCAACAGTTTTGCATTATTCTGCCCGTCTATTTGTCTATGAGTTTGGTGAAAAAGTCTGACGACAACTTTCCAATGAACCAAGCGATCTTGAGACGGTCACTAGATTCTTAAAACTTGTATCCAAAAATTAACGTTTCTGTGAAAATTATATTAAGGCTGCGAAAAATCTGTAGCTGAAATAGGGAAGGGAACACATGATCACAGACACTATAGAACTCACCCGAGACTACACAATTAATTTCGAACAGTACTTTATCAGACTACTGTAATCCATTAGTAATCTTGTTAACGAGCGTTGTTGTTGATACACCGTTTGATATTGACCTAAAAGAGCCCTTGGAAAGTTGTAACAAATGCGATTTCCATTAAATACAAAATCTCTTAACAGAAATGTGTTAATCGTAATGTTAGGTTAAGCTGTTGAACCCCACTAAACACTTTCGAGGGTTGGCTGTTTATAGAGAAATTAACATTACAGCATATATTGTGCTTACGTTATTTTGTTGTGTTAATCTGTGTAAGCAACGGTAAAACAAAATTCCCAGCAACGGTAAGTAACGGTAACAGTGCTCTTCCCAGTACCGTACCTGCAGTATATCTTAATCTGCACTATTACTTAAGAAAACTGCAGTGTCACTTAAGTAAAAACTAAAAATGCACTTAACTGAACACTTAAATAGCCAGTATTGTTATCACTAAAACAGGGAGCCACAATTTAAACATCACAAAATTAATACAACTAACAAAAACAAACAAAATTTACAGTCTAAAATTGCGTACACTTTCGTTCTAAAGCCGAATTCCTAAAAAAAAAAATAGTAATTTCTGCTGCACATCGTCTTTGTGTTTTAGAACACATTTTCAGGAATTATAATTAAATTTGAAATGTTATTTCTTTTTAGGGGTAAAGATAATTTTAGGGTAACATTTAATTAGTTTTTAGTTCGTACATTTCAACGGATTTTTTTTTTTTTTTTTTTTTTTTTTTTTTTTTAACAACGTCTATCAACTGTACGTTGTAAGCTTTTATACTTTAGGCCCCTCCCCTTATGTCATCGCCCCTCCTATTGGTTCAGCTGCTACCGCTCTTCACGGGAACTTTGTCTACCTTTTTCCGTTAGGCATTTTTCTAACGTCCGTCAAATTGTTTTGATGAGAAAAGAGTTTGGTGAAAAATACATAGAAAAGAAAATAAGAAAAATGGAAGAGAGATTAAATAAGAAACTCAAGGAATTAATAGAAGGAACAAGAAATAAAAATAAAGAAAAAGATAAAGAAATAAAATTTGCTGAAAAAGTATTAAATTTAACAGAAACAAAGTTTACAGAAAATGAACATAAATTATTAGGGAAAAGTTTAAAATATGCAACAAAAACAAACATAGATAAAGAAAATACAATAATAGAATGTGAAGAAATAATCGATAAAATAAAAAATGAAGAAACTAAAAAACAATTAAGAAGTGAAGTAAAAGAAATAGTAGAAAAAATATGTAAGAAAAACAAAAATGTAAGAAATAAAAACGAAACACAAATAAAAAGAAATATAAGAGAATTAAAAAAGAAAATCACGGAGAACAATTTGATAGTTATAAAAGCCGATAAAGGTAACACAGCAGTGGTAATGAACAAAAGAGATTATATCGAAAAAGCAGAACAATTTATACAAAAAGGACCATATAAAGAAATAAAATATGATTACACAAGTAAATTTCAAGCACAAACAAAGAAATTGATAAAAAAGACAACATATCTAACAGAATGGCAAAAGAAACAAAAAATAGAACATAATCCTGAAGCTCCAAAATTTAGATGTCAAATTAAGTTACATAAAAAACAAATGCCATTAAGACCTATAGTATCATTTATAAATTCGCCAACATACAAAATATCAAAAGAAATAAGTAAAAGAATCAAAATGGCATATGAAAAAGAAGAAATCCACAGCATAGAAAATAGTAAAAAGGTAATAGAAAGATTAAAAGAAATTACCATAACAAATAAGACAAAATTAATGTCATTAGATATAAAAGATATGTACACCAACATACCAATATCAAAAACAGTAGAAATAATAAAGAAAAACAAATTAAGTAATGTAGAATGGAAAAACGAAATAATAGAAGGATTAGAATTATGCCTAAGCCAGAACTACTTCAGATTTAATAACAAATTTTACATACAAGAAAATGGATTACCAATGGGATCACCGCTTTCACCATTAATGGCAGAGATATTCATGAATAGCTTTGAAATCAAAATTTTAAAAGATATAGATAAAGAAAGAAGAATTAAAAAATGGATCAGGTATGTAGATGACATACTAATAGTTTGGGAAGGTGAAGTAAATGAATTTAAAAAATTTACGGAACAACTAAATAACATAGAAAAAACAATAAAATTTCAAGAAGAAATTGGAGGATTAGAAATTAATTTCCTGGATATCAATATAAAAATTGAAGATAACAAACTTAAATTCGATATATATAGGAAAGAAACATACTCAGATTTAATAATTCCACAAGAATCATATCATCCAGTCAATTATAAAATGGCAGCATTAAATTCATTTTGCTATAGAGCTATAAATTATCTAGAAAATGAAGAACTCAAACAAAAAGAATTAAAGAAAATACAACAAATAGCAAAAAATAATAATTACAACCCTAAAATAATTAATAGAATAGTTAAGAAAATAGAGGAAAATAAAGAAATAGAAAATAACAAAAAAGAAAAAACAAATGAAGAAAAGAAATATAAAGGAGCAATAACATACATAGGATATCAAACAAAAATGTTACAAAAATGTTTCGAAAAATATGAAATACAGATAGGAATAAAGAAAACGAAAAATGTATTCGAATATATAAAAAATGATAAAACAGAAGAAATTCCATTAACAGAAAAAAGCGGCGTATACAAATTAAAATGTGGGGAATGTAATAAGATATATCTGGGAGAAACTGGAAGAAAATTTAAAATTAGAATGAATGAACACGCAAAAGGAGAAGGCGTTAGAGTAACGAACTCACTATATGCAAGACATTTCAACGAATCAGGCCATAAATTCATAAATCCCAATGAAAATATGGAAATAATCAAAATAGAAAACAATCCGCAAAAAAGAAAATTAATAGAAGAACTAGAAATACTTAAAGTTAAAAAAGAAGATAAAAATAAATTAATGAATATAAAAGTAGATTTTACAAATGAAGAAATATTTTATTATATATTAAACAATAAACAAAAATAAATTAAAATAATAAGAATAACACACTAAAAAATTACGAAATGTAAAAGGTTACAAAAAAATTATAAGTCAAGAATGAAGAAATTAACGGGAGATTCTTAAAACAATTTGACGGACGTTAGAAAAATGCCTAACGGAAAAAGGTAGACAAAGTTCCCGTGAAGAGCGGTAGCAGCTGAACCAATAGGAGGGGCGATGACATAAGGGGAGGGGCCTAAAGTATAAAAGCTTACAACGTACAGTTGATAGACGTTGTTTAAGACCTGAAGATGTCAGTAATGACGAAAAGCTTAGTCGAACAATAAAAAATTATAGCAGTTAGCAAATTCATAAAAGAAATAGTAAGGATGGCTGCTAATTTAAACAATACGAAGGATATTAATTTATCTGTATGAAACGAAAATTTGGATACAACACTCTCGTATCATATAGCGTTACATTGCCTACAAGAAGATAGACTTCGTATAAAATTATGCATTCAAATAGGAAGAAGAAATGCCTATATTGCTGGCGTTTACATCTATGAGAACAGTATTGTGGATATGCTTAGTGGTTAATGAACAGTGTATTATGACATACTGATTGATAAGACTGAAGTACACTAAATGATAACAGTGCCGAGTACTATCGTTTAGAAACAGTAGTCATACTCATGAAAAGAACTCATTTAAATAAACGTGAGGATACGAATTCATATGAAATACCAGTCTCCCATCATAAGAATCATCTGGCAATTTAACAGTAGAGTCAGCATTTATTATGATGACTAGTGGAACCCGTGCAAATAATGGGGCCTACAGAGGAGTTTTCATTAATTGTTACCCTTACTTTGCAGTGGACTTTGGCGGCGACGTCTTTTACTAACTGGAGTCACTGCTCCTTCATGTTACATTTCTTAAGATCTGAAAAAACGCATATAGTGTAAAACACAGTAACTTTTAAAAACCGAATTCAGTCAGCCAAATAAGAGGTTGAATTACATGTAACGAGAACCGTATCTAACCACATAGAACAGCCGAGAGCGTCCTTCATCATCCCCCCCCCTTCAATAGGAGCCAGGTGTTGCTCAGTAAAGGCCGCGTTCAAGTATGTTCTAGATTCTTCAAGAGGTCATTTAAAATTCGCATTAGCATCAGTATTAAGTGGCGTGCACATTGATGATAGAAAAATTCTAAAAAGCTTGCGCTACCTATAAACAACCATAGCAGCCTGCTAGTCAGTTCAGTGGTGTTGAGCGATTTCTTTAGCGCGGATCGAGTGTTTGTAGAAGTATTGTAGCGAAGTGTTGTGTTATAATTAGTGCGGAATTCTTTACAGTTGACATTATTATTTCGTGTGGCCAATTTTTACTTTAATTGTTGCAAGAGACTATCTTGTTGATTACGAATTATTAATTGTGACATTTAAAGCTTGTTATTAGTGATTTCATTGGTGTCTTGTGTTTTGTTTTCCTTTGTACCATACGACCGTCATAATAATACGTATTCGGGAGTATTTAGTTGATGTTTCCAAACAGACTTATTTGATTCACGCACATTATGCTTTGGAATAATTATGGTGTAGTTATGACACTTTTGGACAGGTTTATTAAATTAACAGTATCTTCGGCTTTGAGAATTCTGAAAGAATTGAATTATATAAGTGTAAAAGGAACCATAAATATTACAAACCTCTCTCGACTTTAAAATAAATCATTCACAACCATCCTGAGTTATGACGCATTTTTCTCGGTACACCGTTTATCGGGCTATGAAAGTAGAATAGACGTAACCATAGAAAAAGGGAAGGTAAGACAGACCACAAGGTAAGACACCAAATTTCTGAATGCATCTCGTTTTCCATAACGCTGATTGGTTACCACCTATTCATGTATTTAAATTTCAATTTTTTAATTATTGAAATAAACAATAAAATGTTTGTATATAACATAATTAAAATACCCATAAGGTTTTTTTAAATATACGTTTAAGCACTACTAACTGTATCATGTTTCGTTGGTAGATAAAAAATAAAAAGATGTCTGTACAATACAAGTTACACATATGACAACAATGTGTCGTTGACATGTTTTCTTTGATAAGTTGATCTAGGCTAGTTAAATTTCATATTCTCACACAGTAAAATAAAAAAAAGCTTGATATCGGTTTCGATAAAATACACGCGCATACCTTACAAATATACCAAACACAAGTGGCTATACGTACATTTGTTTCTTAACTATGTGAATAGAACTTCTTCTCTTTGTACGTCAGTACACACAGTACGTTGTAAGTTTTCTTCGTTCATTGGACTTATGTATCAAAGATATGACACTTATATTTCTCTGCTTTGTATTAAGATTAATGTTTCATCAGGCGTCATTGCCGTATGGGTCAGCCATAGAAATCTCCCGTAACAAAGCTGACGGTTTGACCACGACACGGAGGTACTTCCTTCGCTAATACAGAGGGTTCAACAAAATCTTCTAGCATGGTGATCACGTTTCACTGTACTACTTAAATTCATAAATCTTCCGTTTTGTAACATAAATATTCCCTTCTTGTTTACTAACTTGGTACTAACTAACATACCTATCAGTGTCCATTTATACACAAACACGCAAAAGTGAGAAAATACTTATTCTCCTTCAGCTGTCAACATATTATAAGAAATACAACTTCCGTGGAGTATAAAAGTTGGCTCGTTGCGTCAAGTTTATTTTGTCTAAGAAAGTTTAACACAAAACGTGAAAGCACACCAAACTTACTATGTATCCTGCAAGTCTCGTTTTGTTGACCTCGTTTTACTTCTTTCTCGACTGGAAGTATGCATTGTTTCTCGTCGTCTGTTTTGTACAATTTCAATCGGCCAACTTCCTTTCTAAAGTAATATCTAGTGCTAGGCTGTGGCGTTCATATGGCATGAGAGTCTATAATATTGCAAGAATACATATATTTGCGTATTTACCAGGGCAGTGTTTTGTAAATAATTAGTGTAAAGGAGTTTTGATTCTATTGTGAAACATATAATGTGAATGTTTAGTTTTAAACATTTAATGCGTGAAAGTGGAATGCGGAATTATAAAAGTGAAGTAATCTGACCTAGACAAATTGTTTCAAATCTGCTTACTCTACTTAAATTAAAGGATAAACGACAGACCAGTTGAAACTGTACTTAAAAGAACAAATATGTCTTCAACATAACAAGACGCATATAAACACGAGTTCAACCAGTTGTCAAAAGGTACGAAGGTTACAATTTCCACTCGCTTATTAAGTGTTTCCTATTATATTAACATTGAAAATATTTATAAGGACGTGTCGCACATTTGCGGCCGATCGCTGGTGCGTTATCGAAAATTGGAATCGGTGAATTCCTCAGAAACTACTGTACTTCTTTGTTGTCAATAACGTAGTACACATATAAAACTTCGCTTATGAATGCGACTGGTACATTGGTAAATGTACATTGCTTGTATGTACATTGGTAAATGAAGAATGAATTCATTGATTGGTGAATGAACATAAATATATATATATATTTTTTTTTTAGATTTATTTAAGAATTTTCAATGCCCTTCTCTGTGCATTGCATTTGTGCAATGCCTGTAAATTTTTTTAAATATGTACAGCAAAATTGCTGTTGTTACTGTTCAATTGGTGTTTTATTGAGACTGGGATAGTGGTTATATCGTTGAATTTTCTTCAGTAAATTTTTAGTCGCCGGAGGAGCAGAACAGAAGTCTACTGAGGATGACTGCCACAGCTGCAGCCAAAACGTTTGGATCTAAAAAAAGAGGGCCATGACCCAACAGGCCGGAAAGTAATTTTACTGAAGGTAAACCCAGCCATGAAAGCTTTATTGTTATGGTGTATCGTTGAATTGCTATCATTTGACTTCTGTAAAAAAGACTGCGACATACAAATTCTGCCACGAGCGCGTGCACACAAAACAAACAAACATACGCACAAATGCATATTTTTTCGTGACAACAGCCTTTCCCGAATTTCCCGGAAAACTTGATGCGTAAACGAGGAACAAGGAAAACAGTTTTCTGTGTAATTATTCAGTGGGGATTTGGTTCCAAGTGCTATATTTAGATTGTATATTCTACTCTAGGAACAATAATTTATTAAACGTAATTTTAGTAGTAGGTAGTACAAGGAAATGAATAAGGGGGCGCTGCAGCGCGGCGGTTTCCATGTTCTCCGATGTATTAATCAATCTAATTGTAGTTATTACTTCAACTTGTATTATCAGATTCATTGTATCACGAATAGATGTATACGGCATAAGATTTAATCTGGAAATTCATATTTCCCTTACAAACGCATTTGTAGTAAACACGTGATTATTATTCAATAAGTACTCTGAGATTATGTTATGATTCTACGCATTTACAACAAGGAAAAATTTATTAGTGTGCTTTGCGAACCAGGAAAATTGTAAAATAAAATGCAATAAGCAACACGTTGTAACCAGTGGCGATTCCTGACTCGGTGGGTAGGACAAGCATCGACTGTAAGCACAATATAAGTACATGTACATAAAAACCCAATGCCAGAATATGATTATATTAAAGTTCGCACTTCTTTGTGTCGCTGTGGGAAAAATATTCAAGTGTGAGTATAAGTGTAGTATAAGGATTAAAAAAGTGGCGTTTAAATTTTAAAAACTGTGATTTCACTTCCTAGTTTTAAAATAATTTTGATTTCAAAACTATTTTGTTTTCAGAACCATGACACACTGCGAGGAGTTAACCTCAAACAGCGACAACCAAACCACTAAACAAAAGAAAAAATGACCGCATCTTCCCCGATCCGGGACATTCTAGCGCTCGTAGAGGCTTAAAGCATTATTAAAGAGTGCTTGCTTTTTGCGACACTGACAGCCAGGTGCTGTGTTGTTTAGCATTCTCCGAAGGTACCAGCAAATCATGGTACATTGTTATAAGTTTGAGTATTTCTATCTGCAGACTAATGTAAAAAATATAATGAAAACTAGATAGCTGAAAACTAAAGGCAAGATAATAAAATCTAGTTATAAAATCCTAAATAAACGGTAAGATTTCTGAATAAACCAACTCATAGTCAGTATAGCGATGGCATTGGGGGCGGAGCGGTCAGTCAACTGTTAAAACGGCGAACAAAACTGGAAGCGAAGTGATATTAACAATATATTATATATTAACTGTATATATATTGCAACAGTACAAATGTATAGGGTACTCTGGATTGTACAAAGTAATTAAAATAATTAGTTAAAATAAATAAATAATTCATATTGTTAATAATAATACTGTAATTCAGCTTGCAATCTGAACGACCAAACTTTCATGTTGGAACACATGGATAACGCCAGCTGCTCTGTCTGTGTGTATACGCGTATGTTACATGTGTGCGTGAGACCTGTCAATTCCTGAAAAGCGTCAACCTTAAGGAACGCTATTAATTATATGAATTTATTTATTTTGTAAAGATTGTGTGCATAATAGCACAAAACCAAATACACCAAAATATGTATAAAAATATGACTCAAATGTGTATAAAAATTAGTGTAAAAAGGATAAAAAGTGTAATTACAGGAAAATAAAAATAAATAGAACTTATGTTAATTAAGATAAAGAAAAACGGTTTGTACATGGTGAACACATAAAAATTACCGACAGAATGAATATCGGGTAATGTGCAAAAGACTTCGCAAATCGCGAAGACGACCGAATTAAGTGTGACAAGAATCGTCTGTGAGAAGTGACGCTTTCGGCAGACTCTGACATGCAAATATTGTGGAAACCTGATTTTACCGCCCTGGGTATAAATACATGAGATGCGCAAACTTCATTCTCTTTCTCGTTCAATCATCGTGGCAGCCGGAGGCTCTGCCCAACAACTACAACTGTTTCTCGATAGACTACTGTAGCACCGGGAGGCTCTGTTCCGAGACAACAACGTTTGTATCTCAACCACAGCAGCAACCAGGGTCTTCACGACTACTCACCATTTTCGTGAGAGTACCTGCAACCTGAGGCCATGACGGGAGCCGAGGGAGAAGCCAAGAACATGCAGTAGAATCCAGCGTACGAGAATCAGACGGACAAAGGACGAGGATCAAGGACTCCAGGACGACAAAGGAGCATCCAGGATCAAGGACCTAGGACCGAAAAGGACACGCTGCCGATTTACCACAACAATAAGGTGACAAACAACCATGTACTTGTAAACCGAGACTCACACAAATACAATAATTAACGAAGTAAAAAGAGAGGCAATCTAATTCAAATATGAATTAAAATTTTTACAAATGTAAATATTCTTTGTATAATGATTAGTGTAATGTTTAATAATGTTAACAATAATTTTGAATCAATAACTTTGAAGCTATAATTTTGAATCTATAATTTGATAAAAGTATTTAGTAAAATTCTATTAGAAAGCAAAGCAATGCATATGCAGTAAAATCAAAAGAGATAAGATCATTAGAAAATAATTATATAATCTAATCATTATCATACTAATGAGCAACCCGAGAGAAATATTAGATAATTATAAAGGTGTATTAGAGTATAAGATTGTATAATATGTATAGGTATAATACGAGAGTATCAATTAAATGTAATACTGTAATTAGATGTGTGCTAAGACTAAACACACAAGCAAATAATAATGATTTTAATTCGCAACCAAAATAAGAATTTTTGTTTAATAAATATTTAAATGATTTTAAACCAAATTACATAGTGTTATTATTATTACGATTACACCCATCATCATCATACACACACGTATTTAGTAGAAATAAAAGAAATTAACTGATAATAATGCTTTATTTACTAAAGCAGACAAAGGCAACACTGTAGTTATCATGGACACGAATACTTATAATAAAAAGATACAAGATTTTATAGCAGACAATAACATAGTTAGATTAACTTCTGACCCTACAGAACAATATACTAAAAGTCTAAATCAATGTTTAAATAAATGCATACATCTATTTGATGAACGGACTAGGAGGTATTTGAAACCTATCAACGCAAAAGCGCCCTTATTAACAGGATTACCGAAGTTACACAAAGAAAGCACCCCTATAAGGCCGTTAGTGAATTTCACCACTGCCCCGGGATATAAAACCACTAAAAAGCTACTCAACATAATCAAACAGAATATAATATTGAAGAATAACTACAGCTTAACTAATAGCATTGACTTTGTTGATAAGGTTAAAAAACTAAAAATCAATCCTTCATATAAACTGGCGTCCCTCGATATCGTTAACTTATATACAAATATACCGATATCAGAAACTCTACAGATACTGAAGAAGAACCTCATAAATACCAAAAAACTAGATATCAAAAGTATACACGAATTGATTGAGTTATTAAAGTTGCTCCTCGACCAAAATTACTTTACCCATAACAAATTATATTTCAGCCAACGAGAAGGATTAGCTATGGGT
Organism: Magicicada septendecula; assembly: GCA_034769895.1. NCBI lineage: Eukaryota > Metazoa > Arthropoda > Insecta > Hemiptera > Cicadidae > Magicicada > Magicicada septendecula. The sequence continues at coordinate 121,295,782 of CM068369.1, forward strand.
TCACCTCTTTCAGGCCTTCTTGCAGATATACACTTAAATTACTTCGAGAATTCTTATATCTTTGAGAATGATATACATAGTAACAATATTATATTTTATGGTAGATATGTCGATGACACGTTTTTAATTTATAAAGGTACACAGCGGCAGATTGATCGATTACACAGTTATCTAAATAATATTAACAAACATATGAAATTCACCTTGGAACATGAAGACAATGGACAACTAAACTTTTTAGATCTGACAATCACAAAAAACACCAACAATAAATTAAATTTTAATATATAGGCTACAGAAAACCAACGACTACAGACACCGTGATACACGCCACATCATTTCATCCCATATCGCAAAAAATGGCTGCGTTTCACAGAATGATACAGAGACTTTTATCTTTGCCCCTTGATAACAAAGATTTTCTTAACGAGTTAAATACCATCAAATACATCGCAGTCGCAAATGGTTACAATACCAACGTCGTAAACAACATTCTCAAGAAACATAAAAACAGAAAAAGAAACATTAACCAATTATCAATGACTGCACGGGAGAAAACACCACACAAATATATCACATCAACATACACCAATTTTATGCCGAACATTTTTAAATCACTCATAAACAAGAACAGTGATATTATAGTCACTTACAAGACTACAAATAACATCTTAAATAATCTTCGCACCCACGAATCCACTTGCCTTGAGAATAAAACCGACGTTTATAAATTGTCATGCAGTGACTGTGACGCTTTCTATGTGGGCCAGACGGGCCGTTGTTAAGAATTAACGAAAAGATTTAACGAACACAAACCACCCACTATCTGTCGCAACTATGACACCATCAAATCAAAATTCGCCAAACATCTTATTAATGAAAATCATAATTACACCGATTTCGGAACCAATTTAAAACCCCTCCACTTTTGCAGTAGGGGACGTTATATGAACCACTTGAGGAACTTGAGGTGTACAAAGCGTTCAGGGACACTAGTACCAAGCCACACATTTTGAACGACCAGTTATTATTCAAATCTAATATATTGTACGACACCGCGTTGAGATACTAATATAACAAGAATCAATTGTGGTTAATGCGCGGTGGGTCGCTGCGCAGTGTACACTGTTTGCCCGATGTGCATATTCATGTTACAAATAATAATATAGTTCGTTATGTTAAAATGTGCTATTTGTGGTCATCATAACGCATGGAGTTTAACGTTTGACAAGTATATCAGTGAATGATATGTGCTACAAATTTTTTGCTTTGAAAATGGGACAAGTGTCCCGAAACATGTCCCAATAGGAAAGGACATCATATACGAGAAGTCACAGACGGTTAGTACAATATATTTTTCATATAGTTAATACACACACGAATTTAATATGTTGTAAACGGCTTCCAAGAATCTGGATTTCGAGCATTAAATAATTAAAGTGTTGTTATATATATATATATATATATATATATATATATATATATATATATATTCAATCACTTTCTGCTACAGTCCGTTTCTTGATGTATATAATACATTTAATATTTATAACTAAATTTACCTCAAGATGTTATTTTTCCTTATTTGGAACATGTTTCGAGAGCTCCCGTGCTCTCATCTTCAGCCTTCGCGATCTTGAGTCTGGTGAAGTATTTGTGTGTTGGCTGCTGGATGCTATTAAGGTAGTTTGTTGGTCTTTGGTATTTTAAAGTTGTATTATTGTGTGATTGTGGTATATGTATTTGTATTTTGTGTATTTTCGATGTTGAGTGCTTTGAATATTGTGTCATGTTTTCTATTGATTTGTATTTGTTCTGGTATTATTTGTTATAATAACATAATAACATGTTTAATAACATCCAGCATCCAACACACAAATACTTCACCAGACACAAGATCGCGAAGGCTGAAGTTTAGAGCACGGGAGCTCTCGAAACATGTTCCAAATAAGGAAAAATAACATCTTGAGATAAATTTAGTTATAAATATTAAATGTAATATATATATATATATATTGTAACAGTACAAACTGTTCCATAATAATAAACTAGCTGAGTAGCAAGAAGTGATGATAACAAATAGTAAATCTACGAACACCATTCAATGACAACTCAAAATAAACTGACGAATAGAGTGAGACATTGACAAAGATTAGTTCCCCAATAGATTAGTTAAGTGAGAATAAAAGAAAAAGACAAAATAAAACACCACAAACAAATGAAAGGTGGAATAATTTATATCTAAAAATATATTAGAGTAAAGTAAACAGCACATTAGCTGAGCAATAAAAAAAGAAATAACTAGCATAAGAAATAAAATGAAGTATCGTGTTGATAATAATGAGTAGTAGATGAATTATGAAAAATAATCAATTAGAATGAGATTAACAAAGTATAATCACAATGTGTTAAATCAACCTTGAAAGAAAGGTATGCTAAGGCATAATAGATAATGCCTAAAGAAAAATTAATGAAAGAATAAATTGTATATGTTCTAATTATAAATGATGCCAATGAAATCAACAATGTAAAGATCTTTATGTATTAAAAAATGTTATAAGCCTGTTAATTTTGTAAAAAGCTGTATTATAAGGTGAGGTGAACAAAACCTTATTATGAAATGTGAAGTATAAGGGAATGGAGCTAAGTAACTTAATGAATAATAAATAATGGAATAAAAGATCAGAATAATGACAAGGGCCAATATGCCAATGAACAATGTTATTGCGTTATAACTAGCACATGATTTATAATTAAATCAGAACAAATGGCAAAATGTCTATAATAAACACAGAAATCAAAACAGAATAATTAATATGACTCATAACAAGCTATGCATAGTGCATACTGAAAGAAATGTAGTAATTATAAAAAGAAATATGACCTGATAATACAAATAAATAATAATAAATGAGACTATGAAAATAAGAACCATGTGTAATAAAGAGACCATACTATACAGAGTATAGAAAATATAAATGAATAACAATTAAGTAAATAGGTAATATCACAAGAATAGTTCATTTAAAATGATATAGGAAGTAAGTGTAATTTTGAACGATTAATGATATCAGAACCAAGCCATTTAATGGTAATAATGAATTATGTTATAAGCATTATTAATGTTCAGCTGGATACAGCAAATGTATAGAATAGTATGTTAATTTCAATATTATAATTGTGTTCAATGTTGAAAAAAATGATTGTTTATTAAATGTTAAAAGACACAGCAACAGAATCTGCAAATTGTAGCAGAAGACGCTTGTAATAAAGCAATGTTTAAGATAGGCTATCAATAAGATGTAGTTTATTAATTAAAAATGTATCCAAACTGGCCACTATTCATCTCAAAATAACCAGCAAGGAACGAGCAATACGATGCTAGTAATAGATCAAAATTTGTAATTAGAATAAATGAGAAACAGACATAAATAAGATAAAATTTGTGAATTTTGGAAAGGTAGGGTGAATACTAACAATAACTATAAACCCATGCTTAGAGCGATTATGTAAATGTTATTTTTACAATGACTGCATAATGACGTAATTTTGGACCAATCAGAAAATTAGATGCGAAAATTCATTGCCACCGCCGAGCAGAATCGGAGGCGACTATATAACAACGCGCTAGAAGGAACGACACACACATTTTTGAATTCAATCTCGACAGATACAGTAGAAGCTCCACATCCAAATTTCAATTAAAATAATTATTGAACAACAGCAGAGAAGAAATTACCTACAGTATACACTGAATTACGACGATATCAGTATTATTTAACCAGCAGTGCGAAACAGTCAGAACGAGGTTAGAAGTGGTTCCTAACCAAAGTATTAATCGTTAGAAAAGAAGAAAACCTTGCGATCGTATTAATCGCAAGAAGTATTAATCGTTCTCCGCGAAAAGTGAAAGTGTACGATCAGTGAATTGAGATCGAATAGTGAATTAAAAATAATCAAGAAAGATTATTAAGCAGGGAGTACAGTGCAAAACATAATTGAACAAAGTTCAATTATTATATTATAATTATTAAGTACAATTCAGATTGTATACACCTATGTACTAATCACCATACAATAACACAATAAGAAATAATCATTGTAAACACTTTTTTAACAAGGAAATATTTAATTTCAATACATGAATTTATGATTTTTGCTAACCGTAGCTAACCTCAAAAATCGTAAAAGTCAACGAACATTTTGTTAATAAGTGTAAGTTTCTAAAGGTGTCTAACCTACTAAGCAAAATATTTGTAAAGCATCGTAATTCGAGGCATGTTAGTTTTATTCTGTAGCTCGAAAGGATTCACCCTTGAGATATAAGAAATTTGAAGAAAAATAAGTTTTTAATTGGAGTCAAACCTGCTGGGTTACCAGATAAATAGGCCAGGTCAATTGTAATCAGTAAATAATTGTTTAGTTGTATGAATATAATTAAAAAATCACTCAGTGAGTAATAAAACAATAATATCTCAATTAAAAAAAGTTGTACTAACTTATTGAAGTCATTTTTTATGATTTTGTCTTGTTTAAAAGAGTTGTAAATTCAAGGCACTCAAACAGTTACGTTGGCAGCCTGGACGTGTGAAGCGCCAACCATTCAAATTTACAAACAATAACAAGAGAATAATTACTGAATTAAATTAATTTCATAGTAAAGTCAAGAGAACAATTTAACAATATTAAATAAAATATTTCGTTTATTCAATCGTAAAATAATTTTATGGAATAACAACCTAGATTCGATATGGCGCCCAAATAACACAAAACTAAGCTCACTTACTTTTAAAACAGTACTAATCGACTGTTTTGACGGATCAGTTGTTTTATGACATACCAAGACAATTTGGACAACCAGTTCAGACAGACACATAGACGCTACCAGTTCTACACCAAAGGTACGTGCAAGTTGTAATTGTGTTATAAACTAGTCAAAACAACATTATTACAGTACAACTACAATTTAGATCAACGGAATTGCGACGGAACGTTAAAAGGATTCCACAGTGCTACTGAAGAAATTAAAACAGATTAATAAAACAGATTACAATAATTAAACAATTATATAAAAATAATTAAAACAAAAAACAAGATTTAAATAAATCGATAACTAAAAATAATTATTTAATAAAATAAATATAAACAGATTATATAATAAAGAGGTACGAAGTCGGCATCTAACAAATTGAAGCAAACAACGTGTGGCTTTACAACACGAGCGACGATCCCGCGATTACTTATAATATATATATATGTGTGTGTGTGTGTGTGTGTGTGTGTGTGTGTGTGTGTGTGTGTGTGTGTGTGTGTGTGTGTGTGTGTCGTCAATATCATTTTGACTGGAAGACAGGTGACAGATGCGCCACCGATTTTTAAAGATGAGAGATAAGTAGTCATGTAAAACAGATTTTGGTGACAACAATTGGTTACGTAATCATTTATTTACTTTTACCTGGTTTCCTTTGGGCAATCACTGCTTGCGTTGCTTGCTCTGAGGATTACCCTCTGGTTTTAACCTGTAAAAAGTGAACCTAATTTACACTTATAGCACATCTGAAGTAGTTTAACAACAAGTCACTGTGATATCTCATTTGAGCTCTACACACCTTTTGGCCCAATGCCTACCTGCATTCGCAGCACATACGTTGCCCATTTGAGACGATTCAATTTTATATGGACAATCAGGAGAGTAACGAGCAGAGGAGAAGCCAAGGACAGGCATATAGGCAGTGTACCAAATGATTCTCGGAGGATGCAACGTGTTAGGGATTTGGAAAGTCATTGAGCTAAGGCCCCTGGCTTGATGTCAATCGATGATGGCAGACCTCGATATGGGCTGTAGTGCATTTGGGTTGAATGAATTGACTGTAAGTTTCATTTAAATTTTCTTCCTGTCCAATGATTTATTGGAACGTTTTATATACACAAGCGTGTAGCCGAAGAAAAAATAGCTTCAACATGTTTCAATTCCTCCAAGCCTTCACAGACACTAAGTTGAACTTTGCGGTTAGAATGTAATTCCTTTCCCAGCAGTTTTTATAACAATAAAATATTATTGTTGCAATGACTATAAATTTGTATGTCAATTGAACTTTTATGTATCTGTAACATAATCGACCTTCTTAACTGCATGTTTGAATCTCTATACTCTGTCTATATTTCATATTTCATTCTCTTGTGGTTTTGATTTTCTTTAAGTTGATTTACATTCTAGGACAAACAAAAACGAAGACACTGTTTATTAAAAAATATTAATTGAGGCTTTTACGATTTTTTGTGTTTTAAAAACATTTAAACAAGACAATTCTTTGTAAGTTTTAATATCACAGCTTAAACTTTCAGCTTAATGTCGGAACAATAGACTTTGTTTTGTTGTGCTGCCAGAATCAACATTTATATCACCTCAGTTATAACGAAGAGAGCAACACTTATCTGTAGCCTACATAAAACAGAGTTTACAGTATATAATTCCACTTTATATACGCTGTATATCTAGTCTGTAATCCCCTTTTATGTAATTAGTTGTAACAGATCAACAATTAAAATCTTTTTTTTACATAAAATCCGTTAAAAAAAATTGAAAGAAAAAAGATTTTAAAGTAACAATAGTGTATTTCTAAGCTAAAAATAACATAAAATAATCAGTTTTAGTATATTAAGTTCGAAAGAGATATTTGTGACTTGTTAAATTTGTACTTAAAAACAAAACTTTGAAAATACGGGATGTGGTTTACAAGTTGGTCAAACGGGACTCTAAAGGAGGACTCAGAAGCTTCCACAGCAATAATCACAGGCATAGAGGTAAGTCCTAGAGTGACTTGGCACGTTTAGTAGATAATTACAGATTAAGGTTCAATCAATACGCCATGCTGAACATAAATCGATTTTACAGCCATTAGTTTTGTAGGAACACGGAATATGCAAATGTGGCAGCAGTCACACTCGAGTTCAGAGCTGGAAGTGTCAAACTTTAATGGACCGTAAATGGTACTGTCTTATACGTGCGTTCCAAATGAAAAAGCGTTCTTCACCAATCAGTTAGTTCCAGTGGTTTTAAGGAAATAATCACTTTAGACCGTTGTTGCTTCAATGGCAATAATTTGTGTTTATTTTACAATAACTTTGAAATTTTTAAGGTGTACTAAAACGTGTATGCTTCATTAAAAAATATGTCCTTATGTATCGGCATTTAAGAAAATACGGGTGGACTGCGAAGGACACAGCACAATTCTTAACAAATGATACGTCTGCTCAACTACTTTAATGTTATTATTTAGCATGATACGATTTACGCATAATATTATTTAACTGGCATTTCGGCTCATTTGCCGCGCCTAAGAGCAAAAATGATAGTCACTGTTATTATCAGTCTTAGATATTGAGAATAGGGTCGTGAATTACTTGACAAATCAAGTAGTCTTGTTGAATGAACACGTTTGAATAAGAATAGTTTTGTTAAAATTCCTTCCCGGGCTGTTTGGCCGTGGTCCAATGTTTTCTGCAAAACCGGACGTTTCGGCAGTTCCATCGACTCCCATCTTCCAGCCTTAACCAAAGTACTGTGGTCACTAACGCATACCACCTCACGTTAGCGTACTCGATTTTCACTGAAGGTGGCACTGCCGAAACGTCCGGTTTTGCAGAAAGCATTGGATCACGGACAAACATCCCGGGAAGGAATTTAAAATCATTGACTCCGGCCGTGTAAGCCTACGGAAGAATAGTTTTATTTACTTGCATCATTATATAATATAGCTAACGTAAAACTTCTTCACACTGTCAATATTCCTCACAAGAGCCTATAACCTACATAAACCGCCCTGTGTGGTCGAATCTCTAGACTGTATCCCAAGCGTACACAGCTCAGTTACATTCGTGGCCTCGCAAACTCCAAGTTGTGAGATTCGAAGATGTTGATATTAAAGACTCCAGCGAGCCAGCTGGTCGTGTAGCCGTTACAACCTTCAGCAACAACCCACACTGCTCCCATATTGATCAACTTAAATTGTACAGGCCGTAATCGCATTTGGAAGCATTCCACGCAGTAGATTTGACTTCTGCAGTCAACTTTGCTTGTTGTCTCCGGTACTCATCCGACTGGAGGCTTAAAATATATCAGAATTAGCTTGGATGATTGTTCATAAAAATCAGCATCCATCGACCCTTGTAACCTGGACACAATTTTGTTAATAAGAACAGAATAAATGACTTTATAAGCATATAAAAACAACCGTTCATCAAATCAAAATGAAAATGAATTGTGTAGCATATTTCTAAATGTCGGCTGTAACCATATTTCTAATGCTACTAAAGTCTATTCTCTAGTTCTTTGATGGAAATGATTTGTTTGCTAGACGATGTTGAGACAGCGATGTGTGTTGCTTAAATGAAATGGTTTTACCTGTCGATAAACTACATGAAAAACAAAAGAAAAAAACAAAACATGAACAACTAATACCTTTGTACGTGTTTACTTCCATGGTATTGAATTTTTCCGTTGGGCTTGAGTTTTATAAATCATCAAGCATATAGCAGGATTCATGAATTATTTTTCAACTCCCAACCCGAATTTTGTAAACACAACTAAACAGTCTTACGGTCTATTATATTTATCAGCAAGTAAGTAAAACATTTATACTGAAGCCTTGCATTCACCAAATATAAATAAACAATTGATTTGTCACGTCTATATTTTTATTTAGTACACATGTTTCAATTTTTCGTGTGTTGTTCAGATTATTACTTCCAATAGGCCTTAGCCATACATAGTTATTTATTTAATCAACACTAATTTTTTTTATTTTAATGGGTTTTTTTTATTTATTCATCTTGATCACTTTTCCCATCGTTAAATATAGCCTAGATTGTTTAATGAAAATAGATGCAGTGCCCTTCAACGTTTACTCTAACGGCCTGAATGGACTGAACTAGTTCTTTATGCAGCATTTAACTCTCTACATCTTTATTAAGAAGAACCCAAAGAGACGCTTACCAATGTACTATAGTAAATATAGTAGTTATAGCACTACAGTGGCTTTATAGCGTATCTCCACTATAGGTCTTACATACAGTAGGACATACAATCTTGCACACACTATTAACCCTAACATATATGATAATATAATTCAATCTAGGAGCACGCGCAAGATTCTATATTTTCCACTTCTTCTTCTTCTTCTTCTTCTTCTTCTTCTTCTTCTTCTTCTTCTTCTTCTTCTTCTTCTTCTTCTTCTTCTTCTTCTTCTCATTATTATTATTATTAACAGGTAAGTAGACCCGCTGAAGGTTTAAAACATATGAACGTCCACAGGACGAAGAACAAATGTCATAACCTTGAATTATTGCGAAGCTGAGTCACGATGTAAATCTCTGCCGTCGGTAAAAGGGTTTGTGGTTTGGCGGGTGCGAGTCCCACACAGCGTAGGTGTGCGGACCCTCCTGCGGCAATCATTAATTTTCCACAGTCTCCCACGTAAAAAAAAGAAAATTATTATTATTATTATTCTTATTATTATTATTATTCTTATTATTATTATTATACGGCGGGGAAACTACTCAGGAACGTCTACTCAGGCCTCGCCTAGTAGCGGCTATTCGAGAAGCGGGAGATCTGTCAGCGAGGCAGTACGGGTTCACAACGGCCAGATCCACTATGGGAGCCATACAGGAGATCTTGAATGCCATCCAGATGGCCCAGCGGGGTAATCACTTCTCCAGAAGGACGGTGCTACTCGCTACACTGGACGTACGCAACGCCTTTAATTCGCCCAGGTGGACAGACATGCTAGCGGCTTTGGAGGACGTCTTTCAAATGCCGGACTACCTGCTCCGGATAATACGAAGTTACCTGAGGGAACTCCGGTACGACACAGCAGATAGGCCACGCAGCAAAGAAATAACAGGAGGCGTAGCTCAGGGCTCTATCTTGGGTCCCGACCTGTGGAATGCATTCTATGATGGAATCCTCCGGATGGAGATGCCAAACAATACCTTTCTGGTAGCATATGCTGATGACGTGGCTGCCGTGATCACTGCGAGAGACGCAGAGGAGACGCGGTGCATGCTGAACCAGGTCATGCGCAGGGTCCGCACCTGGATGGAAGAACACGGCCTGAGCCTTGCGACGGAGAAGACAGAGATGGTGCTGCTCACTCGACGACGTATACCCACAATTACACAGTTCGAGGTGGGGGAAAAGACGATAACATCAAAGCCTGCGGTGAAGTATCTGGGGGTGCACCTGGATACTAAGCTCTCCTATTGGGAGCAAATCCGATGTTCCTCGGAGAAAACCGCTAAGGTCGTTGCTGCGCTGAGCTGGCTAATGGCAAATGTCGGAGGCCAGCTGCGGGAAGACGGCGACTGCTGATGTCGGTGACCAACTCGATTCTCCTCTACGGATGCGAGGTCTGGGCCGACGTTGTAACGTCTGTTCGCCGCGTTACAAATCCAGGGAACCCATCGTAATTAAACTCCGTTAATTAGATGAGCTGTCTACGTTGTAACAGAATGTATCACAAATAATTAATATGACAAATTACTTACTAACTGTGTAAGGAAACAATGGCAAGGTATACAATTGATTTAAGCACTCCTCATATGTGTGTAACAAGAAGACTTCTCTTTATTTAACATTTAAAAACATTTACTGACAGATCCCATGACATTACTAATTAAATTATTAGAGTTACTTGAATGCTTTCTTTAACCTTTGGGATCAAAATTGATTCTATTTAGCTATACCTCGGATCCGGGTAACCTTCGGTATTTATTCATTAAAACTTTTAGTCATACTCAATTCATGATATTAGCTTGCAAGACTTTCTTTTATTTAACCATTGGAAGAATAGTATTATTACTTGAATTATATTACTATACATTAGCATATAAGCTGTTACAACGTATGAAGTTTGAATAGTTACATGAAATTCTTACATTTAATTTATTAATCTTTACAAAGTTAATAGTTTCTGAAAAGTCTCTTTCAAGGTGTGTCGTGTAACAAATATTAGTAAGCCTCGATAGACAGGCTATCGAGTCACCTTTTAATTGGTATGCAGAAAACTCGTCCTGGGGTGTGCGTCTTGGGAAATCGGAATAGAGACGCCGTCATCTCGGTCTGGTCTTCGTCAGTAAAGGGCTCCAAAGTCCGCAGGTTGAACCTTCTACGATGGTACTTGTAGATTCTCGGATGTCCTGATCTGCATGTTCTGTCGTGTGTACTAGAGCTTGTGGCTTCTGATAGTTCACATCTCCAGGTATGATGTTGGAAGTGTTGTTAGTTCTTGAAGTTCGAAGTCATCTTGTGTTACACCTTTTTTTACGTTTCGAGTTACACTTTAAATCTCTTGTTTTTTACATAACTATACTAGTTAACACATACATATGCTTTAAGCAGCTATTTCTTGTATACCACATTAAGGTAAAAGAAAATATCGGTAGCATAGTGCAAGAGCATAACTCTTACGTCCGTACTGTATGAAGTCACCATTGCGAGAGAGCGAAATTCTGCTCCCTTCGCCTGGTACTGGACAAAATGGTAGAGGGGCAATTACTGCGCGAGAATATAGTCCCTGTCTCTCTTTATGTTAACATTTTTATTTATACAAACTATCCCTAAACAAATATACATAATTTAAATTAGTTGTTTTAGCGACTATCTGTGTCTTCAGATTTTTAATTATTAACATTAGGTTTTTTATCTTATTCTAACTTACACAAGACTCGGAAAACATGTCGAGTCTGGAATCAACAGGTCAGTGCTTGATCACAAGCAAAGGGTTAAATACGATATTAATAACTCTTTACAATTTATCTTTTTCTTAGAGTATCTTCTTACTAACTAATTACTGCTTCCTCTCATACTGAGTACATACAGGTTTTTTTTTATATTATTACAGTGAGATTTAAATGGCTTAAGAGCTCGCAACCTTAATTTTTAAAATTTTTTATTATTTTGATTATTGGTACAATTTAAATCGTCACATACTCCACCGCTTAATTTGCACGCTAGGGTTAAGTTTTTTTTTTTGAGTCTAACTCACAATTGGGGACTGGGAGTATGAATGGGGTTAGTGTGTGTAATTTCTTTCACATAGTTGTTGGACACTTTACAACGTTGTCCACATAGTTATTTCCTATAGTTACAACACAGTATACTTTATATTCTTATTAACTACCTTTATTTTTTTTTACATACTATTTACACTTAATATTTACACAATTAAAACACAAAACTCTTTCTTATCTCTATCACTTAAATTTACTACCGGGTTTTTGTTTGTTTTACTCTCTCTTCTGTAGAGTAACTTTCTAAATCTTTACTATTTAGAATTCTAACTTGTCTTCTGTGAGTGCTATATAACTCATGTAGTTAATGAGTGTTAGTACCCATCTAGTTAATGATTATTCATTTATGCATGCTTCGCAGAACTGGAACTCAGGTTGATCAGGCCTCGTTTCCAAACTCTACGTTTTACATTTTTCCACGTGGATTCAGAAATATAATTTTCTTTACTGCCTAGTATTCCCTTTTCCTTTTTGGGTTATACTATACCGTCACTTCTTCTTATACAACTTTAGTTGCGAAATATGCGTTCTCCGCACATATTTCTGAGTTGCAGGTTCGCACAGGGCTACAGTAACTGGAGTTAGGTACTTTTGGATTTGGTAAGGGCCACACCATCGGAATGATAGTTTAGAGGTGGTCTTATCAATCGCACTACTAATGAGGTGAGTCTTGTACATTACTAAGTCACCTACTTGGTACCTGACTGAGTTGCTATGATTACCTTTCTCGTGGTATCTTCTGGATTTTTCCAAGCTTGCTCTTAAGTTAGAGCGGGCTTTGTTCCATATTCGCTTTATCTGCTTATCCGTTATTTGCGGAGGCAGCAGATCGTGTATATTCCATATCTTGTGGACAAAGGGTGGTTTGGTCGATACTTGTATAGTAACTTGAACGGGGTAGACTTGTGACCTTCGTGGTAAGCTGAATTAAAAGCGTATTGAATCCAGGATAGATTTTGGTCCCACGACGTGTGATCGTTCGCATGATAGGCGATTAGCGCAGATTTGAGGTTTCGTAGATACCTTTCAGCAATATTGCCTTGCGGTCGATACTCTGTAGTGGTTATATGGTCTATCCCTAACTTGAAACACATATTCTTAAATTCTTTTGCTTTAAACTGCGGACCGTTATCAGATACTATACGTACTGGAGTACCGTAGTCTTTAAATAGTCTTTCCTGTAGTATTTTAACAGTTGTCGACGCTAATGCTCGTCGCATGGGATACATCCAAACAAATTTGGTGAACGAATCTACACATATCAGTAACATGGTATTTCCTGATTTGGATCGTGGATACGGACCTGAGAAATCTAGATAAAGTTTCGAAAAAGGAGTCTTTGGGATTTCTGATATCAACTGGCTTACTTGAGTATTTCTGGCTGGTTTACTAAGGGCGCATAATGAACATTTCTTTACGAAGGTAGCTATTTCGCAGTTCATATTGTTCCAATGACATTCCTTTCGAATACGATGTATCGTCTTATTTACTCCCATATGGGCTCCTATGGTAGATGAATGGAAGTATTCCATCAGCATGGGCTTAATTACATCCGGGGCTATTATTCTTAATTCCTTTCCGTCTCTTATCTTGAGACACAGTACATTCTTACTCAATACGTACTTCTCGGATTTAATACCTTGGGTAAGTTGTTCTATAATAGGCTTCAGTAAGGGGTCTTGTTGTTGATACAGGGCAATGTTTGTAAAGGCAAGGGGGAATTCAGTAATTACGGCGTTAGCACTTGCCATTTCCTGCTTCACGACGTTTTCGGAAGTTTTAGTGGGTGACTGGAACATACGGGACAGGGTATCGGCGACTACATTTTGAGTACCTTTAATATGCTGCACTCTGAATTTGTAGCAGTTTAATTTCAATATCCATCTGCCAATTCGTCCTAATTGTTTAGGATGATTCAATAACCATGATAACGCCTGATTGTCGGTTTCCAAAAGGAATTCTTTATGTTCTAGGAAGGTTTTAAACTTTTCGAATGCAAAAACAATTGCTAAACATTCCAATTCATATGCGGAATACTTTCTTTCTTGATCGCTCAGGGTTCGTGATGCATAACTAATTGGTAGTCTACAGTTATCTATCTCTTGGTATATCACTGCACCTAACGCTACACTGGAACTGTCGGTTTGCACGACGAATGGTTTTGTGAAATCAGCTAGTTGCAAAACTGGGGGAGATATAATACTTTCTTTAAGTTGCTCAAACGCGTTTTGATGTATTGAGCTCCATTCGAACTTCGTTCCCTTCTTTCGTAAGGAGTTTAGGGGTGCTGCTATTTCGGCAAGATGGGGAATATATTTGTGGAAATAATTCACCATACCTAAAAATCGGGCTATACCTTTTGCATCTCGTGGGGGTGCAAATTCTCTAATAGCGCGGGTACGTTCGGGGTCAATGCTTACCTTTCCATTCGCTTTCACGATGTGTCCTAAGAAAGAAAACTGAGGGACGGCAAAACTTACATTATTTGGGTTCACCGTTAATCCTGCTCCTAGTAACCGAGATAACACTTCACGCAAATGTTTGAGATGTTGTTCCATTGATTCACTGTATATAACGATGTCGTCCAAATAGTGGTACACATATTTAAATTTAATGTCGTGAAATATCTTTTCCAATAGTCTACTACATACGGAACTTCCTTGTGATATTCCAAAGGGTACCCTAGTAAATTGGTACAAGTTAAAAGGAACTGCAAACGCTGTTAGACGTTTTGATTCTTCTGAAAGAGGTATTTGGTGAAATGCTTGATTCAGATCCATTACCGTAAAGACCATAGCTTTAGTAAAATAATGAAATGCACTATGGATGTCTGGAAGAGGGATTGATTCAAATTCTATTCTTTTATTTAATTGCCTGTAGTCTACAACTAGTCGGTGTTTATCTGGTCCTTTCGCTACTAAAAAGGAGGGTGAAGAATATGGGGACGTAGAGGGTTCTATGACTCCTTGGTCCAATAACTTGTTGATGTGGTTTCGCATGACTTCCATCTTGGGAGGCGACAACTTGTACGGGGGTAGTCGTATTACTTTCTGATCACTCAGATTAATTTTATACTCTATTAGGTCCGTAAGTCCTAGTTTTGGTGTAAGAACCGAGGAAAATTCTTTTATTAGTTTTAGTATTCTGACTCTATCTCTTCTTTCTAGGTGAGATAAATCTGAATCTTGGTGTATTACATGTGCAGTAGATGAACAACGTTTATCTTCATTACTATCAAATTTATGTTTCCTTGTACGGTCAAATCTGAAATAAAATGCTTGCTCGTAGATGTCAATAATCATTCCTGTCTTACTAATAAAATCTGCACCTAATATTAAATCAGGTCCTAATTCTTTACATACTAACATTGTAAACATCCAACTTAGGTTTTTTATTTTAACCTTAACGGTAATACTCAGGTTTATGTTTATTTTACGTTTATCAGCGGAAGCACACTTTATATTCACTAGTTGGTTCCGTTTTACTAGATGATGTTTAGCTAACATGTCCGCTAATTCTTGGCTGATTAAAGTTCTAATAGATCCCGAATCAATTAAGGCGATGGGGGATGTAACGCCTAAGTCGACTCGTATTAATGGTAGTAGATTTTTTTTCCATTTACATTTGTTAATCGCATTACACTTTTCACGAAATTCTCTCACATAGGGGTCGATTTCTTTCGCACCTTTTTTTTTTTTTACTTGGTTACAGAATAATTTATTATTATTATTATTGGTTTCTTTTAGTTTACCCAATTTCGAGTAGCTGCGGAAGACACAGGTTTTCGGGTCTCCCTGCCTTACATGTTTTTGAATTGGGGTTATTCCGTTCTAATGGCTTACTTTTGCACTCTCTTCTTATGTGTCCATATTTGCCACAATTATAACAGGTGGGTTTTCTGCGAGGTGGATACTTGGTTTCCGCTTTATCGGGGTTTACACTTAACTTACCAGCTTTGCGCACATGGTGAGGTCTATTAGAAACTTGTCTTTCATACGAGGGTGTTACATCAGGCAGTAGTGCACGCAATTGATGTCTATTAGTTCCAGAGGTTTTCATTGCTTCTCTATTTTGATCTGAGTACCATACATTTGAAGAATGGATACTGCACTGTTCTAGATCAGCAATTGTATTGGGTCTATTCATCAATGATAGTCGAGATCTTTCTTCAGGTGACACGCCTATTAAAATGGTGTCCACCAGTTGTGTTTCATTCCAGCTTACACGTAATAGTCGAGAGGACTCCCTAATATCGGAGATGTAGTGAGCTAATCTCTCCTGATGTCCTTGTACTCGGAGTACTGTCTTCCTTTTTATTTCCTCATAGATACCGGTGGGAATAAAGTATTTTATTATAGAGCTATGTAGCTCTTCTACTGGGAATGTAGAGGTTAGGGCTTCTAGGACACGATTTTTTAACGGGGGTTTACACTTTGGTAACAGAACTTGTAAAATTTGCCAGTCGTTCAGCTGCTGTAGATCCTTTATCTGAAGAAGATAACTAATAAACGTTAGTAATTTGGAAACATTTAAGCCATCTGTATAAGGGATTTCGGTTAAAATCTTCTCCACAGGATGAGTCATTTTACCGTATAGATCCGCGTTATAGTTCATAGGTGTAATTCCTCGATGAGGGCGATTGGATTCATTGGAGGTTTTGGTCAATTCATTATTTCCGGGACGAAACTGAAAATGCTCGGGAGGAGGGGCATTTACATCTGTATCAGTATTTTGTTCTGGGTTCGCTTGCACTTGCGATACGATGGGTGAGTTCCGATCCGTGTTAGGCGGGGGTAAACCAGTGGTGGGGGATTGTACTGGGGAGATGTGTAATTTCATTAATGATTTCTCTATTTCGTCCATCCTGAATGAGTCGGATTTTCGTCTTAAATCGTTAATAATTGAAGGTAAGCGGCGTAGAGCTTCGTCTGCTAGCTTTTGTACATCAACGGGCATTTCTGTGAGATTCGGCCAGATCGACAAATTTTTTATTCGCCTGGTTAAATGCTCTATTCTCTGGGTAGTCCGCAAAATTATTGCCGGAGATTTCTCGTCTTGGAGTGTTTGAGACAATAAGTATAGTTCACTATACTTGGCATTACAAATTTCTTTCTCGCTTTCATAATCGAGTTGGCTTAGATAGTTTAATTGCACGGGCGCATCAAATCCACATTCGCGAATTGACCTTCGTAATTCCGCGACTGTTACATCAGCATGGGGTAGTCCACCCAAAAGGGCTTCGTAAGACAGCTCGTCTTTTAATAACAAATCCGGGTTAAATTGGGCCATTTTATTCTAACACATTAGCACGTACTTAAAATTAATACTAGTACACTACACTATATTACATATATATATAATAAATTCTTAAGTAATCAATTTACACAAATTAGAAAAGAACCATTTCTCTTCTAAGGGAGAGACAGAAATTCCACACACGTGTTTATCAAGTTAAATAGCCGATCAGCTGTTTTCTGGAATGTAGGTCACCCTCTGTATTTAGTTAACAAAGGAAGGTTGAGCGTGTGTCAGTGAGAAAAGGGGGTTTTACTCTTATTGTTCTCTACACAATGCGACTGAGTAACACAACTACCGGTATAAACAAGAGAAGGGGAGCACAATCTTATTCAACAAATCTATTATTATTATTACGCTCGACAACCCTTTGACTCCGTTCATTCATATACTCTTCTCAATTAAATCAATTAATTATTTTGTTCACAAGTTTTAAATCACGAACTTCTACTTAATTACTTTATTATTAACAAAGTTATTTTTTTTTTAATTTTTCTTTTATAACACATACTAGTGTATGTAAGCTATATTGTTGGACATACACTGTGCAGAATGATTCAGGAAACAACAGGTCACGGATTGTCGTAAACAAACCTGTTACAGATTGTTCGGTTGACCACAATTGTTATGTTTGGTCACAATTCATGTATGCAAGTAATTATATAGAGTAATGCAGGTTCCTACTGGCATATAGAATGCAAAAGCTATATGCATTGTATGACGCTAAGGATATTTCACT
The DNA here is from genome assembly GCA_034769895.1 of Magicicada septendecula. Classification (NCBI taxonomy): domain Eukaryota; kingdom Metazoa; phylum Arthropoda; class Insecta; order Hemiptera; family Cicadidae; genus Magicicada; species Magicicada septendecula. The sequence continues at coordinate 121,313,888 of CM068369.1, forward strand.
TATACATACTATCATTTACGTAACTTAATAAACTATTAAATATGTTTTGAACATTAAAGTTATTAAGGTAACTTTCTGAGTGCATAGATCAATATTATATATTTAGTTATTGATCATACAAATTATCTACGCATAGAGGCGCAATTTTGTTTGTGACACTCCATACACAAATAAAACTCTTTCCTTTGTTTCCATTTTTTTTTAAAAAGAGTGACGCAATTTTGTTTGCGTCGCGATGCTTATACAACTTTTAAGTAATTAGCAGAGTGGCGCAATTTTGTAACGTCTGTTCGCCGCGTTACAAATCCAGGGAACCCATCGTAATTAAACTCCGTTAATTAGATGAGCTGTCTACGTTGTAACAGAATGTATCACAAATAATTAATATGACAAATTACTTACTAACTGTGTAAGGAAACAATGGCAAGGTATACAATTGATTTAAGCACTCCTCATATGTGTGTAACAAGAAGACTTCTCTTTATTTAACATTTAAAAACATTTACTGACAGATCCCATGACATTACTAATTAAATTATTAGAGTTATTTGAATGCTTTCTTTAACCTTTGGGATCAAAATTGATTCTATTTAGCTATACCTCGGATCCGGGTAACCTTCGGTATTTATTCATTAAAACTTTTAGTCATACTCAATTCATGATATTAGCTTGCAAGACTTTCTTTTATTTAACCATTGGAAGAATGGTATTATTACTTGAATTATATTACTATACATTAGCATATAAGCTGTTACAACGTATGAAGTTTGAATAGTTACATGAAATTCTTACATTTAATTTATTAATCTTTACAAAGTTAATAGTTTCTGAAAAGTCTCTTTCAAGGTGTGTCGTGTAACAAATATTAGTAAGCCTCGATAGACAGGCTAAAATATATCAGAATTAGCTTGGATGATTGTTCATAAAAATCAGCATCCATCGACCCTTGTAACCTGGACACAATTTTGTTAATAAGAACAGAATAAATGACATTATAAGCATATAAAAACAACCGTTCATCAAATCAAAATGAAAATGAATTGTGTAGCATATTTCTAAATGTCGGCTGTAACCATATTTCTAATGCTACTAAAGTCTATTCTCTAGTTCTTTGATGGAAATGATTTGTTTGCTAGACGATGTTGAGACAGCGATGTGTGTTGCTTAAATGAAATGGTTTTACCTGTCGATAAACTACATGAAAAACAAAAGAAAAAAACAAAACATGAACAACTAATACCTTTGTACGTGTTTACTTCCATGGTATTGAATTTTTCCGTTGGGCTTGAGTTTTATAAATCATCAAGCATATAGCAGGATTCATGAATTATTTTTCAACTCCCAACCCGAATTTTGTAAACACAACTAAACAGTCTTACGGTCTATTATATTTATCAGCAAGTAAGTAAAACATTTATACTGAAGCCTTGCATTCACCAAATATAAATAAACAATTGATTTGTCACGTCTATATTTTTATTTAGTACACATGTTTCAATTTTTCGTGTGTTGTTCAGATTATTACTTCCAATAGGCCTTAGCCATACATAGTTATTTATTTAATCAACACTAATTTTTTTTATTTTAATGGGTTTTTTTATTTATTCATCTTGATCACTTTTCCCATCGTTAAATATAGCCTAGATTGTTTAATGAAAATAGATGCAGTGCCCTTCAACGTTTACTCTAACGGCCTGAATGGACTGAACTAGTTCTTTATGCAGCATTTAACTCTCTACATCTTTATTAAGAAGAACCCAAAGAGACGCTTACCAATGTACTATAGTAAATATAGTAGTTATAGCACTACAGTGGCTTTATAGCGTATCTCCACTATAGGTCTTACATACAGTAGGACATACAATCTTGCACACACTATTAACCCTAACATATATGATAATATAATTCAATCTAGGAGCACGCGCAAGATTCTATATTTTCCACTTCTTCTTCTTCTTCTTCTTCTTCTTCTTCTTCTTCTTCTTCTTCTTCTTCTTCTTCTTCTTCTTCTTCTTCTTCTTCTTCTCATTATTATTATTATTAACAGGTAAGTAGACCCGCTGAAGGTTTAAAACATATGAACGTCCACAGGACGAAGAACAAATGTCATAACCTTGAATTATTGCGAAGCTGAGTCACGATGTAAATCTCTGCCGTCGGTAAAAGGGTTTGTGGTTTGGCGGGTGCGAGTCCCACACAGCGTAGGTGTGCGGACCCTCCTGCGGCAATCATTAATTTTCCACAGTCTCCCACGTAAAAAAAAGAAAATTATTATTATTATTATTCTTATTATTATTATTATTCTTATTATTATTATTATACGGCGGGGAAACTACTCAGGAACGTCTACTCAGGCCTCGCCTAGTAGCGGCTATTCGAGAAGCGGGAGATCTGTCAGCGAGGCAGTACGGGTTCACAACGGCCAGATCCACTATGGGAGCCATACAGGAGATCTTGAATGCCATCCAGATGGCCCAGCGGGGTAATCACTTCTCCAGAAGGACGGTGCTACTCGCTACACTGGACGTACGCAACGCCTTTAATTCGCCCAGGTGGACAGACATGCTAGCGGCTTTGGAGGACGTCTTTCAAATGCCGGACTACCTGCTCCGGATAATACGAAGTTACCTGAGGGAACTCCGGTACGACACAGCAGATAGGCCACGCAGCAAAGAAATAACAGGAGGCGTAGCTCAGGGCTCTATCTTGGGTCCCGACCTGTGGAATGCATTCTATGATGGAATCCTCCGGATGGAGATGCCAAACAATACCTTTCTGGTAGCATATGCTGATGACGTGGCTGCCGTGATCACTGCGAGAGACGCAGAGGAGACGCGGTGCATGCTGAACCAGGTCATGCGCAGGGTCCGCACCTGGATGGAAGAACACGGCCTGAGCCTTGCGACGGAGAAGACAGAGATGGTGCTGCTCACTCGACGACGTATACCCACAATTACACAGTTCGAGGTGGGGGAAAAGACGATAACATCAAAGCCTGCGGTGAAGTATCTGGGGGTGCACCTGGATACTAAGCTCTCCTATTGGGAGCAAATCCGATGTTCCTCGGAGAAAACCGCTAAGGTCGTTGCTGCGCTGAGCTGGCTAATGGCAAATGTCGGAGGCCAGCTGCGGGAAGACGGCGACTGCTGATGTCGGTGACCAACTCGATTCTCCTCTACGGATGCGAGGTCTGGGCCGACGTTGTAACGTCTGTTCGCCGCGTTACAAATCCAGGGAACCCATCGTAATTAAACTCCGTTAATTAGATGAGCTGTCTACGTTGTAACAGAATGTATCACAAATAATTAATATGACAAATTACTTACTAACTGTGTAAGGAAACAATGGCAAGGTATACAATTGATTTAAGCACTCCTCATATGTGTGTAACAAGAAGACTTCTCTTTATTTAACATTTAAAAACATTTACTGACAGATCCCATGACATTACTAATTAAATTATTAGAGTTACTTGAATGCTTTCTTTAACCTTTGGGATCAAAATTGATTCTATTTAGCTATACCTCGGATCCGGGTAACCTTCGGTATTTATTCATTAAAACTTTTAGTCATACTCAATTCATGATATTAGCTTGCAAGACTTTCTTTTATTTAACCATTGGAAGAATAGTATTATTACTTGAATTATATTACTATACATTAGCATATAAGCTGTTACAACGTATGAAGTTTGAATAGTTACATGAAATTCTTACATTTAATTTATTAATCTTTACAAAGTTAATAGTTTCTGAAAAGTCTCTTTCAAGGTGTGTCGTGTAACAAATATTAGTAAGCCTCGATAGACAGGCTATCGAGTCACCTTTTAATTGGTATGCAGAAAACTCGTCCTGGGGTGTGCGTCTTGGGAAATCGGAATAGAGACGCCGTCATCTCGGTCTGGTCTTCGTCAGTAAAGGGCTCCAAAGTCCGCAGGTTGAACCTTCTACGATGGTACTTGTAGATTCTCGGATGTCCTGATCTGCATGTTCTGTCGTGTGTACTAGAGCTTGTGGCTTCTGATAGTTCACATCTCCAGGTATGATGTTGGAAGTGTTGTTAGTTCTTGAAGTTCGAAGTCATCTTGTGTTACACCTTTTTTTACGTTTCGAGTTACACTTTAAATCTCTTGTTTTTTACATAACTATACTAGTTAACACATACATATGCTTTAAGCAGCTATTTCTTGTATACCACATTAAGGTAAAAGAAAATATCGGTAGCATAGTGCAAGAGCATAACTCTTACGTCCGTACTGTATGAAGTCACCATTGCGAGAGAGCGAAATTCTGCTCCCTTCGCCTGGTACTGGACAAAATGGTAGAGGGGCAATTACTGCGCGAGAATATAGTCCCTGTCTCTCTTTATGTTAACATTTTTATTTATACAAACTATCCCTAAACAAATATACATAATTTAAATTAGTTGTTTTAGCGACTATCTGTGTCTTCAGATTTTTAATTATTAACATTAGGTTTTTTATCTTATTCTAACTTACACAAGACTCGGAAAACATGTCGAGTCTGGAATCAACAGGTCAGTGCTTGATCACAAGCAAAGGGTTAAATACGATATTAATAACTCTTTACAATTTATCTTTTTCTTAGAGTATCTTCTTACTAACTAATTACTGCTTCCTCTCATACTGAGTACATACAGGTTTTTTTTTATATTATTACAGTGAGATTTAAATGGCTTAAGAGCTCGCAACCTTAATTTTTAAAATTTTTTATTATTTTGATTATTGGTACAATTTAAATCGTCACAACGTACTGAAGCAAGAAAAATACCACAAGCAGATGGCCGCGGTACAACGAAGAGGAGCACTTCGAATTGCAAGCTCCTACAGAACGGTGTCGGAACCAGCAGTGTTGGTCGTCCCTGGAGTAATTCCAATAGACCTGATGGCCGAGGAGAAGAGGAGGGTCTACGAGACGAAGGAAGACTTGGGGATCGTAGAAGCAAGAACAGTGGGCAGGGCACACTCCATGCGGAGCTGGCAACTACGACGGGAGCTGGAGAGTCGAGCCAGGTGGACGGCGAGGTTGATTGGGAACCTCCCTTGGATGGGTGGACAGAACACACGGCGAGGTAGATTATTACCTTACTCAATTCATGACAGGGCATGGTTATTTCTGTGCATACCTGCGAAGGTTGGGTAAGATGGAGGATTCGTCGTGCGTGTACGGCGACTCAGACTCTGATGACGCTCATCACACTTTCTTCGAGTGTCAACGCTGGGTGCTGGAGAGGCGAGGACTGGAATCGGAGATTGGCCACATGATGCCTAATAACATCATAGGCGTCATGCTCAGCAGCAAATAGAACTGGGATATGGTTGTGACCTTCGTGAGGATTGTCCTACGGCAGAACGGCCTGAACTAGACCCTCTCACAAGTCGATGATATAGACAAAGCTGTAGGGCCTAGTAGGCGCAATACGAGGTGCCACCCTGAAGCCATACGAATAGTTGTTCCAGGGGGGGGTTCCTTGCCTGTAAAGTGGAGGTTTTTTGGTGGGTGCGAGTCCCACACACCGGGAGACCAGCCGGGTGTCTCCTGATGGTCCATAATGCATTTTTCCTCTCCCGCAACAAAAAATTACTATTATTGTTATTATTATTATTATTATTATCATTATTATTATTATTATTATTATTATTATTATTACAATCATTTTCTATATGTAATCTTCGCCACTGAAATACATGAAGACGTCTTCCTCATTGGCTATGCGGGTGATATAGCGGCAGTACTAGCCTTACGTAGACGTTGAGGACGTATCGAGAGGATTCGACCAAGATATGAGACGAAACTCTACTTGGATGAAGGACGATGGGTTCAACTTCGCTACACAGAAGATATGGAGATAGTTCTTGATAAACGCTGGAACCGAGTAACATCAACGTACAGTTTGGGTCAGAAACTATCTGTACCAAATAGTCTGTACGTACCTGAATGTGCAGGGGGATATAAAGCTTACATCCTGGGAACAGATAAAGTCCCATAAAGCCGCTAAAATTACTACTACTGCAACTGCGAGCAGATTCTTGACAAACACAAGAGGTCCAACAGCAAGAAAGCGTCGACTTCTCATGACAATCAGCGTATGGCAGAGAGATTTGAGCTCACGCAAATCAGCAAGAGAAGTACAGGAAGAGAATGAGACGTAGAGCTCTTAAGAGATCATACAGTTCAGTGTCGTAACCAATGTTTTGTGGCTACAGAAGTTATTCCCACTGATCTCCTTGCAGCTAGGAGAAAGTACTGTACGTACTCACAAGGAAATCCAAAGTTAACAAGCATGTGGAAACTGCAGTGCAATGCAACTCTGGTAAGTGCGTCGGGGCGAGGCTGATCACATATCTTCCCGAGTGGACAGAACGCACGTATGTGGAAGTTACTACCTAACACAATTTCTCACTGGGCATGGCTACTTTAATGATTATCTTCATAGGCTGGGAAAAGCCTGTCAAAAGGTGACTCGTCTGTGAACCACTCTTACCAGACTTGTTTAAGAGTAATAGATGTGGCGGAGACACGGAATCTTGTAATAGGTGAACCCATCGTGGGGCTGATGCTAGCCAGAGTGAACCACTGCGATCGTGTCGCCGCCTACCCTAAAGAGATTATTATGGAAAAGAACAGAGAAGAATACTTAATATAGTCTGAACTCACAGAGAGTATGAAAAATCAGTTGGTAGCCTATTGGGCGTAACGAAGGCACCTAGAAGTAACGAGAGGTGCGATTCCTAATGAGACGTGGAGTTATAACTAATGCGTGGGAGTTTTTTAAGTCTGTTAAAATCCAACACACACCAAGGCGACCGACCAGCCCCTTGTCATTCTCTACCTTGAAAAAATTATGTATGGCAATATTAGTTACTACATTTTTGTAATGTCATTGAGCTATAGTAACTTTTTTGGTTTCGCCAAATATTTTAATAATTTTTGGGTTTAGTAAGTGAACTACTTGGGACAGTAAAAATCTAATTACCGTTGTAGCAGGATCTTTTTATTTTCATGAGTTTTTTTATTCATCTCGATTATTTTTCTCACCGTTTAATATAGACTTTTAAATGTAGTTAAGTGTAGATACTTCTAACGATATTCATATAAAAATAGATTCAATGACTTTCAACGTCTACTCTAATAGCCGAATGGACTGATCTACTTCTACTGCTTCATGCAGCACTTAACTCTCTACATCTTTGTTAAGAAGAACCCAAAGAGACGCATACTGTGTACTATAGTAATTATACTACTTATAGTACTACAGTAGCTTTTTGCTTATTGCCATTATAGGTCTTACATACAGCACACTATATGTCTTAGAGTCATTATAGGTCTTACACAGTCTTTAAAAATTCCACTAAAACTGTATTTTTGTGAGCTTTACATTGAATTTTGCCACAGTTTCTAAGCGTCAGGTAGAAACATTTGACTTACACTCTGTACGATATCATATAATTGTTTACACGTAGGCCTACATGAATAACTGCGGCCGTGAACAGTACACAGTGTAACCAGTGTAACCAGTGTAACTACTGCTTTGTGAACAGGTACACTCTGTGTAGTGTTTATTGCTTTCAATTTGTTCTTGTTTAACGTGATTGGGGTTTAGGTCTACGTGCATAAAATATAGGTTTTCTGTAGGTTCATTTTCTGTTCTTAATTATTCATTATATTCATTGGTTACCTAAAACACAGGAAACTTGCATACTCACAAACACTATTTACCTCTCTGAATTACATGAGATTTGTTTAACTCTATGTAAGCCTAGTAACAACGTAGAGGGTTGTTAAACTCTGTATTATTGCTTCCAGGATTGCTACATCGGAACAGTATATTCAGAGATTCCAAGTATGCACCAATTTATCAAAATTCATTCACGGGCTGTTTGGCCGTGGTCCATGTTTTCAACTGAAACAGACGTTTCGACAGTACCATCGACTGCCATCATCGTGTAAAATTCGAGCTTTGATATCGTAGGGTGGTAGACGTTAGTGATCAGAGTACTGTGGTTAAGGCTGAATAAGTCCCGTTAACACCACTATAAATTCTCTAAGTACCACGATACAGTCATAAATCAACCACCGGCCAATCAGAAAGAAGAACGTATAGTAGAGGCTCGCAATACACCTGACTTCTCCAGCCTTAACCACAGTACTGTGATCACTAACGTCTAACTCCCTACGTTAGCAAAGCTCGAATTTTATACTGATGATGGTAGTCGATGGTACTGTCGAAACGTCTGTTTTAGTTGAAGACATGGACCGCGGCCAAACAGCCAGGGAATGAATTTTAACTGTAACCTCTCTATGCTTTTGGTATTTATTTTATTTCCTTTTAAATTTCTATCTCCTTGCTTGTTGGCTTTCAAAGAGAGGTTACAAGTTATTTAGAAGTAGGCAGGAGCCTAGAGAAGCAAAAATTATGCTGGGTCCAGTATGACGGGACTTGCAATGAACTCAGCCATAATATAACAATAACAGATTTATTATATCTCTGGAATTCATACTTGTGTACAAGATAAATATGTATCTATATAAAAACTACCAAAAGGTACATCATGGCAAGCATGTATAATTAAGTGTACATCAACATAAGTGTGCACAAAGTAAATGTGTATACATATATATAACAGAAAAATTTTAATCACAACTAGCATATATAATTCCAGTTTACCTAAGAACAAGTGTTTATAATTGAATAGAATTACATCAGAACAAGTGTATATAACAGCATATAAGTTAAATGTACATACATAAATAAAATATAAAATGCACAAACACATGTAAAATTCTCCCCGTCGTGTGGCTAGCTAGACACATACAACACCCACACAGAACACAAGGTACACAACTCACAGTCATTTACTTTCAACACGCATGCCCCTGTAACGCACCCACCCACTGGGTAAAGCAACTATCATCTTATGCCCCGGCAGTGATAAAATATACGCTCGTCAGCAACCCGTTCAGTAGGACAACCCAAACTCCAACCCCTTTAAAGACGAATAATTCATGAAGCATAAATGAAACTGGACCACCCATTTGTCTAGCATTCCGTTTATTAATGACCCATGATGAGTGTGTGAACCTTTGTTCCGTTCACAGCACCAGGTAATGTTAACAAACTCCTCACCTACTTCCAGACAGTGTTTATAAAATTCTAGACAGTATTGACTTCACAAAATTCCCAAAAAGGAATTAAATCCTTATGTACATTAATAACATAAATTAATTGATTGAGGCTTTACAATATCAAAAGATTTGGACAATATGTATATCTATTTAATTTACCCAAAAGGAAAAGGATGAAAACCAGTTTTATATTCAAAATTAAACAGCAACTTCTCTACGTGTGAAGTCAACCCATGTACGTGTTTGCCAGTTAAGAAAACAATCAGCTTAGCCCTTGTGCAAGGGGCAAAATTGGCTAAAATATTTCAAGAACATTAATAAATCATTTCGATTAGCCTCAGATAACTGTATAAAATAATTAGAAAAAGAGTACAATAAGGTGGTTGTGCTCTGGCATCTGTGGGAGCGCGCCCACATGTAGTGGACAAAAGTTGACAGGCAATCAACCTGTCTGAAGTTGTACCAGCGTGTCAGAAAACTAAGTCCCATATTGTAAACCCAGAAAAGTCCCCAAGAAAAACCCCCAGAAAGTCCCCAGCCCTTAAATATGAAATCCCTAGTCAAATTAAAAAATTATACGCAGCTGTTCCAGCCGGAACAGAACTACTGAGCAATAATTAAATTTTGAAAGAGTAAATCAGATGCAACAATAAAAATGGTACAAGATTAAAATCTCTCTATGGCGCGCTCTCGCAGTGCAGCACGCACTTACAGACATAGCATTTAGTGTTACTTAACTGAGTTATAAAAGGTTATATGAAATTTTAAGTTAAAGTGTTCAGAGTCATGATCACAGTTCACTTCCCAAATAGAGTCTGGACACGTGGTCCCCGGGCATCTAAGTTATTCTCATAAAACAGGCACACTGCCGGTTCGGCCCCCAAAAAAGAAAAAGCATAAATGTCACCTCATAAGTGCTGGTGAGTGCAAGGTGGTGATCCCGTCTCCATCTCCCTCTTCGTAGGCGGTCTTGATATGGTTCACAGCTTGAACAGGTGATTGGCTCACAGCCAGCCAGGAACCCGACTTAGGGCGAGAACCCGGGGTGTCGTATATTCTCTACTCAATCATGTAGAAGGTACCAAACTGCGCAGAAACGAATCGAAGAGCAGAGACGAAGGGGGGAAGAACTCTGTGAGCAAGGACGAGCGTTGACTGAATCCGGCAGAGAACAATTTCCACCTCACTGGCCGAGCTGCGCGCGCAACCGCACACCGCACCGCTCCCCTCATACCGTCGACCAAAGTCCGCGAGTGTATCACGTTAAGTTACCGTAAACTGACTTGTTTTAAAATATTTTGTAAAAGCCGGCTCCGCGCCTCACTCACGCATATTACAACCATGAAAACCTTCTAGAATTCATATTTTGCAACCGCCGGCTTCGAACCGGCACACCCCCACCCCGAAAGGGCAACCCGGTTGCCCCACTCTGAAACTCGGGAAAGTACCCTGCAGTGTACTTCCAACTGAAAAACCGGTGGACATCGTGGGTAAGGTGGCTAGGCAAACCCGCTCCCAGGAGAACAGCACCAATCCCCATGCGACCCTCTCCGCCACGCCAACCCCACGGGACCGCCCAAATACGTCACCCTCTCCGGTGACCACCAATTACTCCCACCGGTCCCACTCACATATTCGTCATACGACCAAACAAGGTATCTCCCACCTTGATATGTGAGTGACCGTACTACTCCCGTCCGTCTCTCGGACCGACCAGCCACATGCACCCACAAGGCATCTCCCTCCTTGCCATATGGCTGGCCCACTCCCTACACAAGGGCGGACGGCCCCGCTTAGCCAGACAGAGAGGACCGCACCAAGGGCACACGAACATTAATCCCATCATTTACTTATTCGAATACACCATAACTAGAGGGGGGTTTACTTTTCTACAGTACCCACTACACAACTTTCTCTCGCAACAAAAAATAACACCAGGAAACCGGGGAATGCGGCATGGCTCAGACCCTATAATGAACAACATCAACCTCAACAACTATTAACAATCAGCAACAGCACACCATCACTCCATCTAACCTTTAACACAGGGGAAACTGACGATCTCGAGGACCACAAGCTAAGTCTCTCTCTAACTCCGTTTGATAGATTTTTTTTTTTTTTTTTTTTTTTTTTTTTTTTTTTTTTTTTTTTTACTAAGGGGAGTGGTAGGAAAATTGGGAAGATGAAATGGGGCAAGGATCATTAAAGCTAGGACTGAGGGTAAGGACCTGGCTACCTCCGGAAAGTAGGAAGAATGGAGGAAACCAAGGCTCGCGTGGGCAGGGGCGCAACCCTGAAATAGATGACCACCACTGGGAATGTGGGGGACATCTACCCGCTACCCGTTAACCTCTACTTCTTACCTTTCTATGACGTACCTCGGGTGCCCGTTCCTTTCGGACACCACTCTCTAAGAAATTATTTCGTGTTGAGCTATACTGGCTGATTTCCTCCGAATCAGAATCAAGGCAACTTACCTCACTACTTTCACTCCGCCTTGGATTATGCTTGCCGTCTAACTCCTCTGCTACCATTTCTTCCTTTTCTACAACTTCCCCTTCTTCGTCCACATAATCCAAATCAACATCATGACACTGCACCTCCTCAGCATCTTCCAGTTGCTCCTCACCAATTTCTTCATGACACTCATCGCCAGCCGCTTCACAAACTTCCTCACTAACCTCTTCTCCAATCTCATTTTCACTAACACATTTATCATCAACATCATCGCCACTACCACCATCTGAACATTGCACATCCTCGTCCTCCTCTAGTTGCTCACCTGGTCCACCTGAAACTTCCTCCCGTTCCTCGGAATCCTCAACAATACTTACAGAAGGCGTCTGCACATCCTCACACACTACATCACTCTCACTCACAAACTCTACAACGCTGCCACCAAATTTCTCCTCAACTTCTACCTCATCTACTTCTACTACACTTGCGGCATGGACATCCCCTTGTCCATCCACAACCTCAGAAACACTCGCAGCCCGGACATCCCTGTGTCCATCTGCAACTTCAGACTCTACAGTCTCCCTAACACCTACAACTATACTCACCTGCGCAGCATCTGCAGACCGCTCTTCTGACTCTTCTGTTGATTCCACTCCTTGACCACTTTCAGCAACCACAACGTCCTCAACGTCTTCCACCCTGGAAACCAGCTGTCCATGTTCATGTGCAATGACTAAATTAATTTCGACTGGCGATGGTGATGTTACAGGATCTGGATCCCTCACAAACCGAGATGTAAAAACCGGAACAAATTCCGCGGCCTCTGGATTCAACCATGACGTCCTCTTTGAGTCCGGTAATTCAGTATTAACTGACGCGCTCTTATTCTCTTGTATTGTTCCCACAAAGTCATTCCGCTCTTCTACTTCTGCTTCCTTTTCTTCATCCACTACTCTCTTAGGCGCTTGTACTTCCTCTTGAACTTTTACAGTTTCCTTTTTCTCCAAATAAGAATAACGCCCAACTACCGGCTCCCTACTTGCCGATGGTTGTTCCCTAACATAATTTCTTTTTCCCCTGTTAATTTCATGTTTCCTTGTTTTCTGTGCTGTAGCTGTTGTTACCGTCTTCACACTTGCCACCCCCTTGTAGCCTCCATCACCTCCGGAATATACCGGCTTTCTAAGCGTCTCTTGGGTTTTCCTCCAACCTCCATGTTTGTCCCTTTTGGCTCTTCCTGATGAACCACTGGAGGATTGGACATCTGTGGCATCTCTTCCTCGGGACTCATCAGCCGCCTGGACCGTTCCTGAAAGCACACACAGTCGCTCAAGGTCCGCAAAACAACGTGGACGATCTGCGAATGCCAAACGAGATCTCTCTTGGGGAGTCAGTCCTTGCAGAATTGCTTGGATAACTTCTGTCTCGGGCAACCCCAATCTTAACACCCGGGCAGCTTTCCTTATATCGCGCACGAAATCTCCTAACGCCTCTCCGTAGGCCTGTGGGCGATAGAATCTTTCCAACTCAAGCTTGAAGCGTCGTCGAGTGGGTATGAAGAAGTTCAACACCTCCCCATGGAAAGCATCAACACTGTCACCCCGACGCAGAGCCTTGGTGACCAGATTAGCCAACGTACTCCGGCAATACGGGTATATAAGAAACAAGACCTCCCCATCGGACACCCCTGGGAAATCTGCCACCTGCAGGACCAGGTCCAAGAAAACCAACAGCTGATCCTCATCAAATCCATCCACCACCGGAAATTTCTGGAGAACGCCTGTAAGAGGGTGGGGTAATTTCTCGTAGCATATCCCCGCCACAATTACACAATTCAAAACAAACAATCATAAAACAAATCCCCACTAAACACCTAACACAAACATAACCTACAAAAACATATTAACAAAAATCGGAAAAACTCAAGTACTGTCCTTCCTTTGAGTAGACCCCCGGGTTCTCTAGCGCTGCGGAAACCTGGCCTATTCTGAACCATGCAATCCACGATGGAAGGAGACAAAAGACAAACAACAAAACTACACACACATAACATCAACCAGCAACTCGACACACACGCCGTACCAACACATAAATCACAACAACCCACTAACAATCAAGTACAAGTCCTAATTCGGGAATACAGAATCATTCAACATCAACCGGACGCAAATCGGTTCCGGTACCGATCTCCGATCGGGCCATACCGCATCCCGTCAATATACTACGCTCAACACCGACCCCAATGAACATTCCATATTCCAGGCCCCATTTAAGACTCCCCGGCAATACAAGCTATCAAAATTTTTTAACACTATTAACCGCCTCAGTGGTGCGACCCGACTCACAATTTTAAACAACTTACAATTAGCCTACACTGGCATCTATCCACTATTTTCCAACAATCATTAATTTACAACTGCCTTAATATTCCCGAGTCTGCAAGCCCCGTCACACACCAGGACCCAAGGTTCAAGCCCAGAATGAACCACGCTCTGCTACCATTTGTAACCTCTCTATGCTTTTGGTATTTATTTTATTTCCTTTTAAATTTCTATCTCCTTGCTTGTTGGCTTTCAAAGAGAGGTTACAAGTTATTTAGAACTAGGCAGGAGCCTAGAGAAGCAAAAATTATGCTGGGTCCAGTATGACGGGACTTGCAATGAACTCAGCCATAATATAACAATAACAGATTTATTATATCTCTGGAATTCATACTTGTGTACAAGATAAATATGTATCTATATAAAAACTACCAAAAGGTACATCATGGCAAGCATGTATAATTAAGTGTACATCAACATAAGTGTGCACAAAGTAAATGTGTATACATATATATAACAGAAAAATTTTAATCACAACTAGCATATATAATTCCAGTTTACCTAAGAACAAGTGTTTATAATTGAATAGAATTACATCAGAACAAGTGTATATAACAGCATATAAGTTAAATGTACATACATAAATAAAATATAAAATGCACAAACACATGTAAAATTCTCCCCGTCGTGTGGCTAGCTAGACACATACAACACCCACACAGAACACAAGGTACACAACTCACAGTCATTTACTTTCAACACGCATGCCCCTGTAACGCACCCACCCACTGGGTAAAGCAACTATCATCTTATGCCCCGGCAGTGATAAAATATACGCTCGTCAGCAACCCGTTCAGTAGGACAACCCAAACTCCAACCCCTTTAAAGACGAATAATTCATGAAGCATAAATGAAACTGGACCACCCATTTGTCTAGCATTCCGTTTATTAATGACCCATGATGAGTGTGTGAACCTTTGTTCCGTTCACAGCACCAGGTAATGTTAACAAACTCCTCACCTACTTCCAGACAGTGTTTATAAAATTCTAGACAGTATTGACTTCACAAAATTCCCAAAAAGGAATTAAATCCTTATGTACATTAATAACAGAAATTAATTGATTGAGGCTTTACAATATCAGAAGATTTGGACAATATGTATATCTATTTAATTTACCCAAAAGGAAAAGGATGAAAACCAGTTTTATATTCAAAATTAAACAGCAACTTCTCTACGTGTGAAGTCAACCCATGTATGTGTTTGCCAGTTAAGAAAACAATCAGCTTAGCCCTTGTGCAAGGGGCAAAATTGGCTAAAATATTTCAAGAACATTAATAAATCATTTCGATTAGCCTCAGATAACTGTATAAAATAATTAGAAAAAGAGTACAATAAGGTGGTTGTGCTCTGGCATCTGTGGGAGCGCGCCCACATGTAGTGGACAAAAGTTGACAGGCAATCAACCTGTCTGAAGTTGTACCAGCGTGTCAGAAAACTAAGTCCCATATTGTAAACCCAGAAAAGTCCCCAAGAAAAACCCCCAGAAAGTCCCCAGCCCTTAAATATGAAATCCCTAGTCAAATTAAAAAATTATACGCAGCTGTTCCAGCCGGAACAGAACTACTGAGCAATAATTAAATTTTGAAAGAGTAAATCAGATGCAACAATAAAAATGGTACAAGATTAAAATCTCTCTATGGCGCGCTCTCGCAGTGCAGCACGCACTTACAGACATAGCATTTAGTGTTACTTAACTGAGTTATAAAAGGTTATATGAAATTTTAAGTTAAAGTGTTCAGAGTCATGATCACAGTTCACTTCCCAAATAGAGTCTGGACACGTGGTCCCCGGGCATCTAAGTTATTCTCATAAAACAGGCACACTGCCGGTTCGGCCCCCAAAAAAGAAAAAGCATAAATGTCACCTCATAAGTGCTGGTGAGTGCAAGGTGGTGATCCCGTCTCCATCTCCCTCTTCGTAGGCGGTCTTGATATGGTTCACAGCTTGAACAGGTGATCGGCTCACAGCCAGCCAGGAACCCGACTTAGGGCGAGAACCCGGGGTGTCGTATATTCTCTACTCAATCATGTAGAAGGTACCAAACTGCGCAGAAACGAATCGAAGAGCAGAGACGAAGGGGGGAAGAACTCTGTGAGCAAGGACGAGCGTTGACTGAATCCGGCAGAGAACAATTTCCACCTCACTGGCCGAGCTGCGCGCGCAACCGCACACCGCACCGCTCCCCTCATACCGTCGACCAAAGTCCGCGAGTGTATCACGTTAAGTTACCGTAAACTGACTTGTTTTAAAATATTTTGTAAAAGCCGGCTCCGCGCCTCACTCACGCATATTACAACCATGAAAACCTTCTAGAATTCATATTTTGCAACCGCCGGCTTCGAACCGGCACATAACAACATTGACTCCGGCCGTTTAAGCCTACGAAGTATAATTTATCAGAACTTCGTAATAATAATAAAGGACATGTCTTAATCCATTTCCATAGAAGCTAATAAACTTTAAGGAAATAAAACTTAAGTTAAACGTTGTCTTCATGGACTTACATAAAAAATGTATAATCCAGTAAAATTTTTTTTTATGAAATTGTGAAATTGTGAAATTTGTCTTAGACAGTCTTGTGAAATTTAAGTATAATAGGAATTAACAAAAAATATATTTCTACGGTAAACGGAATGTTGTGACCACCACAAAAATACCGTTTAACTACTTAGCACTTTTCAGGTTTTATTACTCCAACATTGCCGTATTGGATAGCAAGCACTGGCACGTGTTACCATATGGCAATTAACACGTAGAAATGACGTATAGTTACGTTGAGTTTATAAGAAGTTTCCGTCACTTACGTAAGACCCGTTGCTAGCGAAGCAATTACATTACGTTTGTAGACGTAATTAACAAAGTTTGACGGCAGCTAACGATTGGCATGGTAGTTGGTACAACTGTAAGTAAACGGAAATGTTCTCCTACATTTTGTCGAGAAACATACATGTCAATAATATTTTATATTTTAAAGAGAACCCTTGTGATTTTAAAGAGTCTCTTGGTGTCTACAAAACTACGGGCCGTTTTTCAATTATAGCCTTTCTACTACACTACATACGAGATATGTAATGCTCCAGAATTACTCATCTCTTATTAACTGCTGTTTAACTTATATTCTCATTGACTTTACGAAGTTGAACGTAGTTATTATGGTAATAAGTAGCTTTTGTTAATAATTTATCTAATAACCCTATCGACAAATGTTATTTCTTAATGCTCGTCGCTACGTGTATTTCAGTGCAGAATACAGTTTAAATAGGGTTTGAAATAAATGGTAATGAGTATTTATTGAGAATGCACTGCAGAAAAGTTTATATGGCCTCCACCAGCTAAGTGAGGAATACAATTTTAAAATTTTAACTGGAAAAACTAAGGTGGCTTTTTGTGGAAAATACCCCATCCATTTTCCATCAAAGATTATATTAAATGACCATAGCAATACTATTTGCACATTTCAAAAGTTTAGAGACGGTAAGAGTCTGCTAACGTTCAGTAACTATGTGAAGGCTGTACTTACTAGCTTTTCCAGTCCATTGACGTTAATAGTTTTATGTTCGCATAACGTATAGTTCCCTATTAACTTGTTTAAAGCCTTGACATACACGATTTGTTCCATCATGTGTTTTAAAAGTTAAAAAACTATTTTCGAAACCGTTAAGTTTTACTTTATTTCCAAGTAACATTAGAACCGCGCTATACTGAAAAATGGAAGTTTACAACTAAAACTTTCTTTACGAAAGACATTCATTATCTCTAAGACACACATCTTTGGTTAATGTTGAATGTATGAAACAAAGAGCTTCAAATCAATTTGACAAAAAAATATTTTGAACGTATATGTGTGCCTACATATATGTGTCGTGAACAGATTCATATGTGATTATATGCAAGTATATATGTGGTTGTGTTTAAACTACACTAATGTAGCTTTATAACGTTACATAATGCGGAAAAAGTGTTTCTCCATTACAGAACGTTCTGGTATATTGGAAAAGGTTGTTCTACTCTTTTCTCGGCTATTTCCGGAACGTGACGCTTCACATGGGAGGCAGTATTACGTAATGTGTAAAGTCTTGTGTCTTCGATGGTGTCGTTCTAGAAGCTTCTCAATTAGCCCAACGGTGCGTGTTTCTGCGAATGTCTCGCTGAAGCGTCCTCTAACCCTGCAGACTATAAATAGCCCATACCTGCTGCTTAGTTTTCAGTTATTGTCGGGCGATTACACAGTGCGTTCCGTGGCGATGTACACAGTGCGCTTCGAAGTATTGTGGCGAGGTGTTATGTGTTTTATAATTGTGCGGGACGATTGTAATATAATTGTTTTTTTATACTCATTGACATTATTATTGCGTGTGAACAATTTTTATTTGATTTGTTGTAAGAGACTATCTTGTTGAGTACAAATTGTTTAATTGTGATAATTAAAGCTGGTGATTGGTGACTTAATTTGTGTTTGTATTTTATTTTCCACTGTACCATACAACGATCAGTAGACCGTCGTAACATTATTACTAATTTGCTATCTTTTGTCTTGGCTTTACTAGACGTTTTGTGTTCGTATGCACAACACTGGATGACAGTATAATACACCTTTATAATATAATACATTTAATACATGTAATATAATCGTATGATACACCTTTATCTTTTTCGCGTAGACACGCTGCCTCTTAAAAGGTTGTCTATGTTACTACACCTTTACTCTAAATTACTCTATGGTTTGACCTTTGCACAGGTAAACTAGCAGTTCCTTGACGTTAATTTAAAATAATTTTAAGTTTTTTGTTGATAAATTTTACAGAAAAATTAACATACTTTTAAATGGACTATAAGTTACTTAAAACATTGTTGGTAGATTATACTTAAATTAAGGTCCAAAGGGTTAATAAAACTGGGTTCCTCAAAATATCTTGAGGGTACGGTTACACGAGGTTCTTTGACCGGTTGTTTGCGTGCGGTTTAGAAACTCATGAATTTAACACACAGGCGACAATAAAATTGGTCACACGGACGTCGAAAAAACGTACGGGTCGTCAACTCTGCTGCGTTTTCAAGGTGTCCCACATGGAAACGCAACCGAAGTGCGTTTTTAACACGCACGAGGGTGGTCACACAGACTGTTTAACACGCACGAGGTTGGTCACACAGACTGTTTAACACGCACGAGGGTGGTCACACAGACTGTTTAACACGCACGAGGGTGGTCACACTGACTGTTTAACACGCACGAGGGTCGTCACACAGACTGTTTAACACGCACGAGGGTCGTCACACAGACTGTTTAACACGCACGAGGGTGGTCACACAGACTGTTTAAACGCACGAGGGTGGTCACACAGACTGTTTAACACGCACGAGGGTGGTCACACAGACTGTTTAACACGCACGAGGGTGGTCACATAGGCTGTTTAACACGCACGAGGGTGGTCACACAGACTGTTTAAAGATGCCGCTAAAATAGCATTTGTTTATTTACTTGTTACTATAGTAATAAATTTTGGTCTTCATGGTAATGTTAACATCTTTATAAAAAAATATGTAATGTAAAATATTTTTTTAATAAAGATTTATTTACTACTGATAACCAATGTTTTCTTTAATCTAAACACGGACGTTTCTGTATCGTTGTGTTTTAACCTTTATATACACATTTAACCTTTATAGCCAGAGCAGTAGGAATGCGCGTCCGAGACTTCCTAACGCTGCCGTCCGTTTGTAAACCGCCTATGTGACTACACTTCCGCCCGTGAGCGTACGAGAAATAAACGCACGTGTGACAACTGTGCATTTTTCCAAACTCCACGCGCGTGCACGGCCGGAAAAAAACGCTCGTGTAACCGCACCCTAAGAAAAGTCATTTTGACTAGATTTATTAACAACTTGAATTCAAATTAATGTGACTCCTAATCCTTGACGTCGATTACCTTCAATTTGTTTAACAATTATTTAATGTAGAATATTTTGATATCAGAGCTTCTCTTCTCTCAACCCTTTTTCTTCACGTTCGTTTAATCAAAAACTCTGAGACTAAGAATGTATAAAATATATTTTTAATATTATATGACAAGAATCCTGAATGTCGTATCCCGAGCAAAATGGGAGATTTAACCTTCAAGCTAGTCTCATCCTGCCCCCCCCCCCCGAGGACCGTAGTATTTACTCCACTGACACCAGACTACCACACTTAAAATGTAATGTTAATTGTAGTAATTTTTACAAATTTTATTGTTTTAGGATATGTAACCGTATATATAACACAAACTTCATTAAATAAAAAGGAACAGAATACACTACAATGAAAAAAATAAAAACATACGTTTGTACCAGGGAACATATTCTTCTTGAAGTTAAATGTGTTGTATATTTTCGTGTATGTTTGTATCTTTGTGCCGTGTTTTACATCTATAAGTATAAAACTCGTCAAGTGTTTGTAACAAGACTTGGTATGGAAGTTTTAGCTTACACGTTTCAAATATTCCCAACGTAATAATTATAAATATTACTACGACAGCACAGAACAATCTACGCTTTTATCGAATGTGCCAGAAAGATCTCGACGTAAGCGTGTGGTGTACGTGCTACTAGACGCATTTTGCGAGAATCGTCTCGACTGTGCCGGGTTTCGCTCGGTCGCTCGGACTGTGTCAAGGCCGTAGTAATTACGTAATTCACGAGAGATAACACGCAGTTTGGAAGCTTCTGGTGTATGAGCGTGACTATAAATACATCGCGTAGCAGCCTTAGTTTCAGTTAAATGCGAGATTTTTGACTGTGCGGTTCGAGAGTATTAGTGCGATATATTTACAGAGCGGTTCGAGTTATTACGGTATACGTTCAAGTAATTATTAGTGAAGTGTTGCGTTTTATATTCGGACGGTATAATTGTAATACAGTTGAGTTTTAATATTAGTGGACATTTTATTGCGTATGAACAATTTTCATTTGATTTGTTGTAGACACTGTGTTGTTAATTACGAACTGTTTTACTATAACAATTAAAGGTGTGATTAGCGACTTAATTGGTGTCTTGTACTTATTTTGTTTCCACTGTACCTACGACGATCGTATAGACCGTCGTAACAGTGGTGTCAGAAGTGGGATGGTGGATTGCGTTTCTGCGTAGACTACCGGAGGTTAAATGACGTTACAAAGAAAGACTGCTATCCATTACCTCGCGTTGACGATACACTCGACACGTTGTCCGGAGCACAGTGGTTTTCCACATTGGACCTGAAGAGTGGATATTGGCAAGTGGGTCTTCATCAAGAAGACAAGGAAAAGACCGCTTTCTCGACCCTAAGTGGCTTATTCCAATTTTACGTCATGCCATTTGGACTCTGTAATGCACCGGCAACATTTGAGAGATTGATGGACCTGATACTCCGAGGCCTGACGTGGAAAACTTGCCTTGTTTACTTAGACGATGTCATAATGATCGGGAAGACTTTCGAAGATCATTTGGAAAACCTTAAGGAGGTTCTAACTAGAATTCACGGTGCACAACTGAAGCTGAGCCCGAAGAAGTGTTCTCTATTCCAGAAGGAAGTACAGTATTTGGGCCATCTGGTTTCGGCAGCGGGCGTTAGCATGGATCCTAATAAAGTAGACACCGTAAGAGACTGGCCAGTTCCGAAGAATAAACACGAAGTTCGGAGTTTCCTGGGGTTATGCTCATATTACCGACGTTTTGTGAAAGGCTTCGCTACTATTGCTAAACCACTACATGAGCTAACGGAAAATAAACGAAACTTCCAATGGTCGAGAGAGTGTGAACAAGCATTTAGAACGTTGAAGATTGCATTATGTTCGCAGCCAATTCTCGCTTTTCCAGCTTCCGAAGGGAAGTACATCGTAGACACAGACGCAAGCAATGCTGGTCTAGAAGCAGTTTTGTCTCAAGTGCAGAACGGTGAAGAACGAGTAATAGTGTATTACAGCAAGACGCTTTCTAAACCAGAGAGAAATTATTGTGTTACAAGAAGAGAGTTGTTGGCAATTGTCAGAGCTTTGGAGCACTTCCATAAATACCTCTATGGGAGAGAGTTTTCACTACGTACCGACCATGCTGCACTTGCATGGCTCTTGAGATTTAAAAATCCGGAAGGACAGTTGGCAAAGTGGCTCGAACGTCTGCAAGAGTACAACTTCAAGGTACAACATCGGCGGGGGCGCCTGCAAGGTAATGCAGATGGCTTATCACGAAGACCGTGCCCGGAAGACTGCCGACATTGCCACAGAAAGGAAGAACAAAACTCAAGCGAACATGTTCAAGCCATCACTGTAGATTTCCTGGCTGATGGCTGGACAACACAAGACTGTCGACAAGAATAGATGACTGATGAAGACATCGGACCGATCTTGACAGCAAAAGAAGAAGGTCGCCGCCCGGATTGGCAAGATATCTGCCATGGTTCCGAAGTGCTGAAGGGCTACTGGGCACAATGGGAATCTCTCACCTTAGAAAACGGATTGCTGAAAAGGGCTTGGGAAAGTGCAGATGGACGAGACGTGGTCATGCAGTTGATAGTTCCCCGAAGTAAAGTGCAGTCTGTTTTGAAGGAGATGCATGATGGAACATCTGGAGGCCATCTTGGCGTTAACAAAACCCTTGACAAAATACGGAAGCGATTCTATTGGCTTCATCTTCGCCACGACGTAGAGGAATGGGTTCGGACGTGTGAAATATGTGCTGCAAGCAAGGGCCCACAAACCAGAAGAAGGGGAAAAATGAGACAGTATAACGTTGGACAACCTTTCGAGAGAATTGCCATAGACATTGCTGGACCATTCCCAGTTACTGACGATGGAAACCGGTACATCATGGTTGTAGGTGACTACTTTACTAAGTAGGTGGAAGCCTACGCAATTCCAAATCAGGAGGTTACCACTGTGGCAAAGCAGTTAGTTCACAACTTCTGTTGCCGTTATGGAGCCCCTATGGAAATCCATACGGATCAAGGGAGAAATTTCGAATCAGGAATGTTTAACGAATTATGCCGACTACTTGGAATTCGAAAGACCAGGACAACGCCTCTGCATCCTCACTCGGACGGGATGGTTGAGAGATTCAACAGGACACTTGAGCACATCTTTCGAACGTTGGTGACGAGAACCAAACAGACTGGGACCAACGTATACCACTATTTCTTATGGCGTATAGGTCATCAGTACATGACACAACCGGCATGACTCCAGCAAAATTGGTGTTTGGGCGGGAGATTCGTCTTCCTGGGGACTTGATGTTTGGATCACCTGAGACTCAGTCCCAAGAGCCAAAGAACTATTCCTCGCAATTAGAAAACCAACTGCGAGAAATGAATCGTTTGGTAAGAGGACGGCTGAAGATTGCCAGTGATAAAATGAAAACTCGGTATGACATTCGCAGCCATAGTGTGGGTTTCCAAGAAGGAGATCAGGTCTGGTTGTTCAATCCAAAGCGCCGTCGTGGTAGCTCACCTAAGCTTCAGTCTAACTGGGAAGGACCCTACACTGTGAAAAAAAGAATTAACGATGTTGTTTATCGGATTCAACAGGAAGGACAGCGAAAGTTCAAGGTCGTCCACCTAGATCGCCTGGCTAAGTACAAATTTAGAGACGCTTTGCCAGTTCGGGACGAACAGGCTTAAGGAGGGGGCTGTGCTACGACAGCACAGAACAATCTACGCGTTTATCGAATGTGCCAGAAAGATCTCGACGTAAGTGTGTGGTGTACGTGCTACTAGACGCATGTTGCGAGAATCGTCTCGACTGTGCCGGGTTTCGCTCGGTCGCTCGGACTGTGTCAAGGCCGTAGTAATTACGTAATTCACGAGAGATAACACGCAGTTTGGAAGCTTCTGGTGTATGAGCGTGACTATAAATACATCGCGTAGCGGCCTTAGTTTCAGTTCAATGCGAGATTTTTGACTGTGCGGTTCGAGAGTATTAGTGCGATATATTTACAGAGCGGTTCGAGTTATTTCGGTGTACGTTCAAGTAATTATTAGTGAAGTGTTGCGTTTTATATTCGGACGGTATAATTGTAATACAGCTGAGTTTTAATATTAGTGGACATTTTATTGCGTATGAACAATTTTCATTTGATTTGTTGTAGACACTGTGTTGTTAATTACGAACTGTTTTACTATAACAATTAAAGGTGTGATTAGTGACTTAATTGGTGTCTTGTACTTATTTTGTTTCCACTGTACCTACGACGATCGTATAGACCGTCGTAACAATATAATACTGCGTACAGCGTATTTCAAAAATTATAAATCTAATAATTATAAGTTCTTGATATAATGTTCCTTTCTTCTGAAAATTGTATCCCTTCACTAAATATTACAGCTCTAAAGAAGCGCGTAACTGATTACTTACGAAAAGTTGTAAGTAAAAGAGTACAACATGAAATCCTACCAGACGTTAGCATATCAAATGTTGATAAGGAAAACAAGAAAGCTGTTTCAGTTGTGTACTTATATTCATCAAAATTTTACGCGTGAATTGTCAAAGAAATGCATGAAAAATATCAGCTCTATAGAGACAAACTAAACCACAATAAGGACGCCTCTCTGTGCCACGCTGTATTGTCTACCCCCACACCAGACAAAGCAGTAATTAGCATCTGTGCGACATCCTGACTTACAAAAAACATTGATAGGCCTTCCGTATTTGTGTTACACGAAAGCGTATAGTGCTTTTAACGATGCTTAGGAAAACCATACTGATAGATGTACGGATTCGTACCCATTTGCTTACTTTCAAATCTTTAGTTAATTTCTGTTAATGAGAAATGAGATTTCCTGTTCATTTATATATTACCTATTCTAGACGTTTTCTATGTACTGTCACTACAGTAGTATCTTCTAATTATGATATTATTTTAACATTTCCTCTGAATATTACTCGTGCCGTTTCAAATGTCCTTAGCATTTTTTCGAGAAATATTAAAGAATTTCGCAGCGATTTTAGATCTCCTTGCCTTAACAGATGTTTATAGGCTACCTGTCTCATCCTTCACGTCACTCCTTCACAAGTAAGTATTGTTGCTTTTAACCCTCCCAAAATAATTTTAATTACTATAATTACTTTCACCTGAGCGACTAAGAAATTTGCTCCTCTTACTTTCTAACCCTCTTTAGCTTAATGAAAGCTTGCTTGAAATTAAAAAAAACTGTTTTCAAAACAGTAACCTGTTATAAACAAAACTTTATGATTTGACATGTTTTCTTTATCCAATCAAATTTACTATTGATTACCCTTGTAAGAGTCAATTCTAGTAATAATATATTGTCTGTTATTTATACGTTTTAAACACATTTTGTACAATGATATTAATATCGCGTATGCTACATTCATCATTGTTATTGTCTAATTTATACTTACCATTGACTCTCTTCTCCATTTGTATCTCACCTTTATTCTGCAGTAGTTATTTTTTTTTACATAATCCCTTTTAAAGTCATAAATTCTTTAATTCAAATCGTTTTCTCTTTTCTTATTAATTTATTGCGCTTTTATTATTCTGGTGTATACGACACGTAATCATTCCAGTTTTTCTTGTTTTAGATTTCTTATAACTTCTCAGCATTCTTTCTCTAATGGTTATCTGGTTATATTTGATTTTCGTTTTCCTGTACACATTCGTTCTACATGTATTTTTCCTCTCTTATGACTTACTCTGCATACGTTTTCTTCCCTTATATTGCTTTACTAAATGAATTAAACGGCTTAGTTTTAACTTATTTTTTGTTTAATTTTCTTATAATTTGTATGTTAATCAACAGTTTTACTACCGTTCGACGCTAACTAGCCTCTGCAAATAATAACGTGTCGTATCATCATGTAAATACGTTGTGAGCTTACGCAAATTATTAATTGCGTCGTGAGCTTACGCGCACACCAAATTGTTCGTCTTTAGCTGTGATCGTATACGAACACTCTGCTTTCAAATTCAGGCCGTTAACCATTACACTAATTAACCACGTCATCGAAAGAAAATGCTACCGAAACTCAAACATTCTTATGATTACTACATACTCTATGATACATTGGATATGTCTATTTAAATATTGTTATAAAATATGACTATTAGACATCGGAAAAACTAAGACTGCTCCTATTTAATTTCAACCTCATCGCAAAAGGTTTAACAGATAGTAAACAAGTAATTTAATTTTCTATGTCAGTGATTAATTTCACATTTTCTTCTTTCATGTTTTTTAATGATTTTTTATTTACCTAATATTGATCTTTTGCCTATTAGAAATTTTGTGTAAATTTATAAAGAAAGTACATCGTGTTTTCATAAAAATACATTTTCTAAAACGTTCGGTTTCATTAATAAATTCGTTTCCGGTACTTGTGTATTGCATTGACTACGGGTAGAAGCCTGCGTTTCATTAAATTCTTCCACCAAATTTACCGCAAACACCAACTGTTTCGGAGTTGCATGAAGATAGAATTGCTAAAGTATCAACGCGGTGACATCTTGCTTTATAATCACAACTGAAGACTAGTTTCAGTGTTAGCAATCATTATCAATGTTTGTTCATTCTCTACTTTTACTTTATTTTCCTTTTATATGTCGTTGCTTATTTGCCATACTGCATTGTGAATGTAATTTATTACTTTAATATCGTGCACTAAAATTAAAAATAAAACGTTAATACCCAAAACTATTTTGAAGCCTGTTGTGAATTCCAAAAAAGATCAGTAGCATGTATCACTTTCAGGCATTAGGTCATAGACCTGTTGCGCCCTCCGTGATAGAACTCACGCCCCACCCCAGCCAGAGAGATATTAGCCAACCTTTAACCCACGCCCGGGGGCAAGCCGTGCGGGGGGAGAAGAGTGTTGTTTATGTGTGTAGTATATTGTGTGCCCTTGTTACTTATCTGGCCCGGGTATGCCAGAGAAGACGTACGTATTATATGTTAATATGTATATGTAGATGAAATATTTATTAGCATGTAAATTGCACTTTATCTGTGCAGTAAATCAATTTATTGTAGTAATAATTGAAGTTTGAAGGCTGATTAGCTGTTTTGTACAATTCATAATTAAGTCAGTACTGAACTCTTTAAGCATAATTTGGAATACGTTGATCATATGAATCATATTGTCTACTCCTACACCATCATCATCATATTCACATTACGGCATAGGCAAGGTGATGCCTGTTCCGCATTTAAAGATCCTCCAGCCCTCTCTTCTTGGGTCTACCCACACACCTGTGTTCTATAGGTTTGTATTTTCAGGCTTGTTTAGCCAGTCTGGAATCTGATATTCTTTCTAAGTGTTCTTTCCACCGTTGATTGTAATTTTTTAATTTTCAATTCAACTTAAAAGCTTAACCATTATCTACGTCGAGCTGTGTTCTTTAAGCGTTGTGAGTAAATTAAACTAATTCCTCATTATAGGGTACCAGCCTGTAGATGGCTAAGTCGTGTGGAGGGTCTGCCCCGGGCCATGACTAATTTTTGTTCAGGGTTGTCTTCCCCTAGCCTTTGATGCCCCAACACCCAACTGCAAGGCAGCAGCAAAATATAATCATATAACAATAGGACGCAATATTACAGCCGACTGAATGCAACTAAATTCCCGCCTGTAATATTCAAAAGATAAGCTGATGCAGGATAATTTCCCTTACGCCCTAACTTGGTACTGGTGGCTACTGCTGCTCTCCATCAGTAATATTTATTGACCTTTCGGACTGAATCCTTACTGTTCTGCATCAACAGGGTCACATTAGTAGGATGTGGCATTTCACCACGCAGTATGGTCTTGGCTGGAGAAAGGCCAACAGCTCCTTTGGGAGCTAACATCACTTTATCCAACCCTGGGAACTGGCGAGGACCAGTACCCAGTCAACCCGGTACAAAGGTATTACTTCTCCAAATTCTCACGACCCCACTTGCATACCATTAATCAAAAAGCATATTCTATTAACTGTGCCGGTGTTTGCCAAACCCGGCGGTCGAAGGTTTTATAAAATTAATTTTAAAATAAATGCGAGTATCAGTGTCAGTTAGAGCGACGAGATTTGGACGGCCCGTTGAAACGGCGCGCGCAGTCTATGGGCGAGCTTGGCTGTTGTTGCATCGTGACTGCTTAAATCAGTTTCATACCGGCACGCATCAAGGCAACAGACTCCCAGAACCGAACAGACAGTATTACGTAGTTGTTTCTTCTGGACTAATGGCAAGCTAAATTTACGAGACTTCCCGGTAAGTGATCATAGCATTTTATTGTATGAGTCAAAAATAATTAAATTTAATTAACGAAATGTATGCAGCCGTATGAGAAAGACGAATGTATTTGGTGCGGCCTGGCAGTGTGTGTATTAAAAGATTTATTTAATGTTCAGTATAGACAGCTCATGTTCTTTTCTCAATTATTCTAATACAAGAGTTACTGTAATTGTTTCATAGAGCGTTATGTAAATTATAAGCTAAAGTCAGTGCGTATGCATGGAGTTGAATTGGGAAAGATAGGCTCGTGCATGTAACAGACTGCACGCGTGTCCTTTTTAATTAATTATGGCAGTAAAAATAAATTGTGAGACCACCCTTAGATGAAACACTATTAACATTTTATTTGTGTGCTACTGTGAGTGATTTGAATGTGGTCATTTTCTAACGAATTAAGATAATTGTGGGCCACGTGGCACGGCCAACCTGTTAGATTCTGTCGGCGCTTGTTAAGATCTAGTGCAAGTGACTCTTACTCTACGCCTTTTAATAATATCTTTTTTTATTTAGGGAGTTCATCATCCCCTGGTAGACTTTATTACTCTTCAGGCAATTTTCAAAAAAAATAATAACCGAAACTTTGTGCATTTATCTTGAGTTGGTTGAAAGGCCCGTTCTGAGGTTATTTACCTGGAACTTGGGTGGACATTTTTTATGAACAGCATTTCTAATTTTTATGAATTCCCAGGGTTCTCGTCTAAGCCGGAGATGCTGGTCGATGCTGATGTAACTACACCTTCATCAGCCATGAGCCATCACACACGCACCTGTTCGGAAGAGGGAGTCTGGTGAACAAACACGAGATGCATCACATGCTCATAATTAAGGTGATATGAACTCTTTTATTTTTCGTTGGCCGGGCCTGCCGTGCTCCTGATGTACAATTGATATTTCATTTGAAACCATGTGCCCACGCGGCTAGACAGTCTGCTCTGGGGTGTGTCAGCTGAACATTCATTCTGAACATCATGTGACTTTAATACTTTAACTCCATAAAACTAAGTACTATGTTTGTAATTGTGTGCTGCACTGGGGGAGCGTGCCAGAGTTTTTTTTACTATTAAATCTTTTGATACATAGACAAGAGTCATTACACTATTCACTACAAAATTTAAGTCACATGTTAGGGGTTCTGTTCCGGCTGGTTCAGAACGGGTTTATATTTTAATTTCATTTTGGTTTAACATGTAAGGGCTGGGGGAGGTTTCGTTTTCAGGCTGTTTTCTGGGGGTAAAAGGGGACATAGTTTTGCCAGGCACATGTTCATTCAGTTTAAGGCAGGTTTGATTCCTGTCACACATGGTCAAGTACAGGTTGGCGCGCTCCCACATCTGCTAGGATACAACAGTCAGTTATTATAAACTCATTTATACACAGCCATCCGGCTTTAACAGAAAAGAACTTTCATATTTTTGTGGGCATATACTGATTAATTTTTGACCTTGTAAAAGCATATACTGATACATGTATCCATCTGGATTTGTAAAACAAAATTAACATTTTATAAACTCATAACAATTGCTTAAAATTAGGTGATGAGGGTTTTCCATTTTATATGGTGTCTAAGGAACTTAAAGATTTTCATATGCTCATAATGGGTCAATTATCAGATGCTATCTATACATATGGGCAGTCCGGTCTCTCTTTATGCTTTGTGAGTGATTATCATCCTTTCGGGGGTTTTTCTTAATTATTTAAATTAATGGGAGTTAATGAATCATGGTGACTGAAAGTCGAACATTTATGATTGCCGGTCTTGGGGCTTTGTAGAAACACTGCCTGTTGAGCATGGGTATTCCAAGGGTACTAGGTGTCTGTAGTATGTGTATATAATTATGAGTGTATGTGTCTTTATGTTTCCGTACGTGTTGTCAATGTTAAGTGTTAGTAACAAAAAGGGGGGGGGGAAATGATATAATTACGGAATGTTGCCTGATATATATATGTAAATAGGGATAGATAGATATTGTCCTTGACACGATTAAGGATATGTGAATTATTTATTTATTATGTATTTTGTGGGTTATTGCCCTTGCCATGTGATAATTATGTGATTTGCAGGATATTATATGTAACGAATTATGGGGGCAAAATAAAAGTTGTTATTGTTCAATTACAGCCGTGTTTCATTGCAAGTCCCGTCATACTGGACCCAGCGCATTTTTGGCTTCTCTAGGCTCCGGCCTAGTTTTAAATAACTTGTGGCTTCTCTTTCCAAAAAAAATAAGTAAATACAAAAAAAAGGTTTTTTTATTAAAAAAAAAGGAAAGAGGGGTCTCAAATGGTAGCAGAGCGTGGTTCATTCTAGGGTTGAACCCTTATGTCCTTGGGTGTGACGGGGCTTGCAAACTCGGAAATACTATGCTATTGTTATGACATTGTTTTTTTTTAGGTATATGCCCGTGTAGGCTAGTTTAGGTCATATAACTTGTGAGTCTGGTCGCACCACTGGGGCGGGTATTTGTGTTCGGAAAATTTGATGGTTTGAACTGCCGGGGGGTCTCAAGCGTTGCCTGGGTGATAGAATGTTGCGGATTGGAGGTCGGAGTAGAGCGTGTGACATTAGCGGGATGCGGTATGGCCCGATTGGAAGTCGGTACCGTCACCGACTTAATTCCTGTTAACTTTTGATTACTAGTTCCTGAATTATGAATTCTGATTACTATTTTGTTTCCGTGAATTATGTGTTGGTGAGACGTGTGTGTCGGATTGATGTTTGATGTTATGTATATTCAGTAGTGTTGGTTGTTGCTTGTCTCCTTCTGTGGTGTTAGTAGGTGGTTCGGAAGTAGGCCAGGTCTCCGCAGCGCTAGAGAACCCGGGGGTCGCTCAAAGGAAGGACAGTACTTGGGTTTTTTCTGATTCTTGTGAATATGTTTTTGTAGGTCATGTTTGTGTTAGGTGTTTAGTGGGGATTTGTTGTATTATTGTTTGTTTTGAATTGTGCAATTCTGGCGGCGGTATGCTATCAGAAATTGCCCCACCCTCTTTCAGGAGTTCTCCAGAAACTTTCAGTGTTAGATGGAATAGATGAGGAGCAGTTGCTGGTTTTCTTAGATCTTGTTCTGCAGTTGGCAGATTTCCCGGGGGTGTCCGATGGGGAGGTCTTGTCCCTTATATACCCATATTGCCGGGGTTCATTGGCAGGGTTGGTCACAAACACTCTGCGTCGGGGCGGCAGTGTTGACGCTTTCCATGCGGAGGTGTTGGATTTCTTCATACCCGTCGACGACGTGATCAGTTGAAGTTTAAGTTATTCTATCGCCTACAGGCCAACGGAGAGGCATTGGGGGACTTCGTGCACGATGTAAGGAAAGCTGCCCGTATATTAACGTTGGGGTTGCCCGAGACAGAAGTAATACAAGTCATACGAGAGGGACTGAATCCCGAAGAGAGATCCCGGGTGGTTTTCGCTGAGCCTCCACGTTGTTTTGCGGACCTGGACCGGTGGTGTGCACATGCCAGGAGAGTCCAGGAGAATGATGAGTCCCGGGGAAGAGATGCTACGGATGTCCAATACTCCAGTGGTTCATCAGGAAGAGCCAAAAAGGACAAACATGGTGGTTGGAGGCGAACACAAGAGACTGTCAGAAAGCCTGAATATTCCGAAAGTAATGGAGGCTACAAGGGGGTGGCAAGTGTAAAGACGGTAACAACAGCTACAGCACAGAAAACAAATAAGTATGAAATTAACAGGGGAAGAAGAAATTATGTTAGGGAACAAACATCGGCAAGTAGGGAGCCTGTACCAAGGCGTTATTCCTATTTGGAGAAGAAGGAAACTTTAAAGGTTCCAGAGGAAGTACAAGTGCCTAATAGAATAGTAGATGAAGAAGGTGAAGCAGAAGAAGAAAAGTGGAATAACTTCTGTGGATCAATACAAGACGACAAGAATACGCCTGTTGATACTGAATTACAGGACTCGAAGAGGACATCATGGTTGAATCCGGATGCCGCAGAATTTGTTCCGGTATCTCCATGTCGGTTCTTGACGGATCCAGATCCGGGAACATCGTCATCACCTACGCCGGAATATGAGAAGTCACTTGATGGTGTAGCTTTACCATTGCCAGGAGAAATTAATTTAGTCATTGCACATGAACCTGGACAGCTGGATTCCAGGGTGAAAAATGTTGAGGACGTTGTAGTTGCTGAAAGTGGTGAAGGAGTGTAATCGATAGAATGGCAGAAGAGCGGTCTGCGGATGCTCCACAGGAAGGTATAGTTGTAGGTGTTAGGGAGACTGTAGAGTCTGAGTTTGCAGATGGACACGGGAATGTCCAGGCTGCAAGTGTTTCTGAGGTTGTGGATGGACAAGGGGATGTCCATGCTGCAAGTGTGGTAGAAGTAGGTGAGGTAGAAGTTGAGGAGAAATTTGGTGGCAGCGTTGTGGAGTGTGTGAGTGAGAATGATGTAGTGTGTGAAGATGTGCAGACGCCTTCTGTAAGTAGTGTTGAGGATTCCGAAGAAGGGAAAGAAGTTTCAGGTGGACCAGGTGAGCAACTAGAGGAGGACGAGGATGTGCAGTGTTCTGATGGTGGAAGTGGATGTGATGGCGATGATGTTGATGATGAACGTGTTGATGAAAATGAGATTGGAGAAGAAGTTGGTGAAGAAGCTTGTGAAGGAGCTGGTGACGAGTGTGATGAAGAAATTGGTGAGGAGCTGAGGGAAGATGCGGTTGAAGATGGATCAGAGGAGCAACTGGAAGATGCTGAGGATGTGGAGTGTCGGGATGGTGGTTTGGATTATGGGGATGAAAAAGGGGAAATTGTAGAAGAGGAGGAATAGAAGGAAGGATTGGAAGAAAGAGAAGCAGAGAAGTTAGACGATGTGGATAATCCAAATCGAGGTGAAAGTAGTGAAGCAAGTTACCTTGATTCTGATTCCGAAGAAACAAGTCAGTACAGCTCAACACGAAATATTTTCTCAGAGAGTGGTGTCCGAAAGGGACGAGTACCCAAAGTCCGTCACAGAAAGGTAAGAAGAAGAGGTTAACGGGTAGCGGGTAGATGTTCCCCACAGTCCCAGTGGTGTTCGTCTACTTCAGGGTTGCGCCCCTGCCCACGAGAGCCATGGTTTTCTCCAGTCATTCTCCTTTTCGGAGGGAACCATGTCCTTACCCTTACTCCTAGCTATTGACCCTTTAATGATCCTTGCCCCGTTTCATCTTCCCGATTTTCCTACCCCTCCCCTTAGTAAAAAAAAAAAAAACTATCAATAAGGAGTTAGAGAGACTTGCTGGAAGTGATTGGATTGTGGTCTTTGAGATCGTCAGTTTCCCCTGTCGGGAGAGGTTAGATGGAGTGATGGTGTGCTGCTGTTTCGTTGTTTCTAGTAATTGAATTTGTTTATTGATCAGTGTAGAGGTCGAGCCATGCCGCATTCTCCGGTTGTTTCCGGGTGTTTTGTTGAGAGAGAGAGAATTGTATTTAGTGTGTATCGACGTCGGTGGTGAAGTAAACCCCCCCTTGCTAGTCATGGTGTTTTTGTTGAGTAAGAGTTAGGATGGATGTTCGCGTGCCCTTGATGCGGTCCTCTCTGTCTGGCTAAGCGGGGCCGTCCGCCCTTGTGTAGGGAAGTGGGCCAGCCATATGGCAATGATGAAGATGCCTTGTGGGTGCATGTGGCTGGTCGGTCCAAGAGATGGACGAGAAGTAGTACGGTCACTCACATACCAAGGTGGGAGATAACTTGTTTGGTCTTAGGACGGGTATGTGAGTGGGACCGGTGGAAGTAAGTGATGGTCACCGGAGAGGGTGACGTGTTGGGGCGGTCCCGTGGGGTTGGCATGGCGGAGAGGGTCGCATGGGGAATGGACGCAGTTGTGAGGTTCCTCTTTTCTCCTGAGAGCAAGTGCTGCTGGGCCGCCATAATCACGAAGTCCACTAGCTTGTTTTGGGAAGGGGGTACACTGCAGGGTACTCTCCCGAGTTGAAGTGTGGGGCAACCGGGTTGACCTTTCGGGGTGGGGGTGTGCCGGTGTTTGCCTAACCCGGCGGTCGAAGGTTTTATAAAATTAATTTTAAAATAAATGCGAGTATCAGTGTCAGTTAGAGCGACGAGATTTGGACGGCCCGTTGAAACGGCGCGCGCAGTCTATGGGCGAGCTTGGCTGTTGTTGCATCGTGACTGCTTAATTCAGTTTCATACCGGCACGCATCAAGGCAACAGACTCCCAGAACCGAACAGACAGTATTACGTAGTTGTTTCTTCTGGACTAATGGCAAGCTAAATTTACGAGACTTCCCGGTAAGTGATCATAGTATCTTATTGTATGTGTCAAAAATAATTAAATTTAATTAACGAAATGTATGCAGCCGTATGAGAAAGACGAATGTATTTGGTGCGGCCTGGCAGTGTGTGTATTAAAAGATTTATTTAATGTTCAGTATAGACAGCTCATGTTCTTATTTGTGTGCTACTGTGAGTGCCTTGAATGTGGTCATTTTCTAACGAATTAAGATAATTGTGGGCCACGGCCAACCTGTTAGATTCTGTCGGCGCTTGTTAAGATCTAGTGCAAGTGACTCTTACTCTACGCCTTTTAATAATATCTTTTTTTATTTAGGGAGTTCATCATCCCCTGGTAGACTTTATTACTCTTCAGGCAATTTTCAAAAAAAATAATAACCGAAACTTTGTGCATTTATCTTGAGTTGGTTGAAGGGCCCGTTCTGAGGTTATTTACCTGGAACTTGGGTGGACATTTTTTATGAACAGCATTTCTAATTTTTATGAATTCCCAGGGTTCTCGTCTAAGCCGGAGATGCTGGTCGATGCTGATGTAACTACACCTTCATCAGCCATGAGCCATCACACACGCACCTGTTCGGAAGAGGGAGTCTGGTGAACAAACACGAGATGCATCACATGCTCATAATTAAGGTGATATGAACTCTTTTATTTTTCGTTGGCCGGGCCTGCCGTGCTCCTGATATACAATTGATATTTCATTTGAAACAATGTGCCCACGCGGCTAGACAGTCTGCTCTGGGGTGTGTCAGCTGAACATTCATTCTGAACATCATGTGACTTTAATACTTTAACTTCATAAAACTAAGTACTATGTTTGTAATTGTGTGCTGCACTGGGGGAGCGTGCCAGAGTTTTTTTTACTATTAAATCTTTTGATACATAGACAAGAGTCATTACACTATTCACTACAAAATTTAAGTCACATGTTAGGGGTTCTGTTCCGGCTGGTTCAGAACGGGTTTATATTTTAATTTCATTTTGGTTTAACATGTAAGGGCTGGGGGAGGTTTCGTTTTCAGGCTGTTTTCTGGGGGTAAAAGGGGACACAGTTTTGCCAGGCACATGTTCATTCAGTTTAAGGCAGGTTTGATTCCTGTCACACATGGTCAAGTACAGGCTGGCGCGTTCCCACATCTGTTAGGATACAACAGTCAATTATTATAAACTCATTTATACACAGCCATCCGGCTTTAACAGAAAAGAACTTTCATATTTTTGTGGGCATATACTGATTAATTTTTGACCTTGTAAAAGCATATACTGATTAATTTTTGACCTTGTAAAAGCATATACTGATACATGTATCCATCTGGATTTGTAAAACAAAATTAACATTTTATAAACTCATAACAATTGCTTAAAATTAGGTGATGAGGGTTTTCCATTTTATATGGTGTCTAAGGAACTTAAAGATTTTCATATGCTCATAATGGGTCAATTATCAGATGCTATCTATACATATGGGCAGTCCGGTCTCTCTTTATGCTTTGTGAGTGATTATCATCCTTTCGGGGGTTTTTCTTAATTATTTAAATTAATGGGAGTTAATGAATCATGGTGACTGAAAGTCGAACATTTATGATTGCCGGTCTTGGGGCTTTGTAGAAACACTGCCTGTTGAGCATGGGTATTCCAAGGGTACTAGGTGTCTGTAGTATGTGTATATAATTATGAGTGTATGTGTCTTTATGTTTCCGTACGTGTTGTCAATGTTAAGTGTTAGTAACAAAAAGGGGGGGGGAAATGATATAACTACGGAATGTTGCCTGATATATATATGTAAATAGGGATAGATAGATATTGTCCTTGACACGATTAAGGATATGTGAATTATTTATTTATTATGTATTTTGTGGGTTATTGCCCTTGCAATGTGATAATTATGTGATTTGCAGGATATTATATGTAACGAATTATGGGGGCAAAATTACAGCCGTGTTTCATTGCAAGTCCCGGCATACTGGACCCAGCGCATTTTTGGCTTCTCTAGGCTCCGGCCTAGTTTTAAATAACTTGTGGCTTCTCTTTCCAAAAAAAAAAAATACAAAAAAAAGGTTTTTTTATAAAAAAAAAAAAGGAAAGTGGGGCTCATAACGTAATCGTTGATTTGTTAATAACCACATTGTGATGTTGTTTTCCTGACTATTGCATTCTATTTCAAAACCCTGTAGCCTCCAATTCCATTTCTGAACTCCTTGAATCAAAACCCTTCTTAGTTTACTTTTATACTTTTTAATAAATTTTACGCTAAAGTGCTACACATGTATAATGTGTTTCAACAATTACTACATGCTTTAGATTTTCATTTTCTATGCATCTCATGAACTCTTCGTCATTGCTCAACATATGCTTTTAAGAAATCCCCTGAATAGGAATTTTGATTATATATTTCCAAAATTATTATATGTAGTTAGCCTATAAATCTAATTATATTTTATTTAATCAATTTCATGTTGAATTTTTTTATGAAGAATTATTTAATGTAAGTACAAAATTACAGAGAGCAGTGGTTATCAAAGTTAGTTTGTTTTCATCTTAAGAGTACAACACCAGTGCTTAACTGTAACTCCCATTACCCAGTTTGACTGTGGTAAGTGTATCTGTGTTCTTAAAAAAACTACATTATCTATAAAAACTCTGCACTCCTACATTAGGCTACGTATGTTTATTCTACATTCCGAACTGAGTAGAAGGGTTTAATAAAGCAGCGGAAGACAATAATTCTAAATTAAGTATATAAGTAAGCAAACAAAGCACTTCTTTGTGCAAAGAAAATATTATTTATTTTCTGCAATGAGATAAAAATTACTGTTTACTCCTGATACAATTGAGTGACTTCAACTGCAACTATGTACTAAATATAAACTAGATGCAAGTACGTTTGGTTGAAAACGCGTTACCTATTCATTGGGAACGAAGTTTTCTAGTTCGCTGCTCTCCACTCGTCATCCATTGTAACAAGATGTGTAAAATTCCAAAAGTAGGTTGTAACTCCTGTCGAATAATTATCCTCTGTCATGAACCTTCAGTCCTGTTGTTAGCTGAAGTGCAAAATGCCGATTAGTCGCTAGACATCACAGGATGTACTTGCTAACTACTGGCGTCTGGACGTACTTGTCACCCTAAGGAATTTCCGGTGAAACCTTAAGGATGTAGCCGGCGCCTACATTCCACACGTTTGCTGAAACCCCGATCCAACTAGTCGGAAACCATCAGCAGCGAGGGATCTGTGACTTGTAGCCTCTGAAGTTCCGATGCGACCAGTAGGATATCGTGCAGCCGATGGATATCTGGTCCTTTCCTACGCTACCCTGGACGTACTCCAGAATGCCTACTGAAATCCCTATGAAACCAAGAGAATACTGGTGATAAATAAAATTTAGTCAGTCTGCATTCTCTCCATTCAATGAGTTCCAGTCAGACCAGCAGGATATAGCCGTGGCTTCCTGACCTAGTTCTCGTGCTATACGTATGTGTGCTACTGTTAAAGTGATAACGACGTTCGTTCTTCATGTATGTTGTCACAGCTGTAGCTATCAAGGTCGGAAACCCGGTTAACAGCTGTGAACTCATTAAACGTTTTACTGGCGCGGTTGGAAAACCTATAAACAGCCGCGCATGTTTGTGTGTCGAACATTATTTACCACGTATATTCCCACGTAGGCTACCGCGGCCGGTGTCCATTATGTCTTTGAAGTCGTCTTCCGGTATGGACCGCGTTGTCTTGTATGACAATATTTTACTGTGAGTATATTACAATGAGTATTCTGAGGTCTATGTGACGAAAAGGCCGGCAAACGAACTTAGTTATATAGTGTAGAAGTGGCGGTGGGTAGTCCGGTAAGTCGATCCTGCCCTGTAGATGTTACGCTGTATGCATTATTTGTGCGATCAGCCAACCTACGTACAGTCAAACCAGTAAGTAAAGGGTACCAAGTCGTGCTCAGAATGGCCGTTTCTCTGTTGATGTTATCCTTGTGTTTATTAATTTCTGTTGCTTCTAGAACCATTCTGTCACAATACCTATTACACGACCTTATAATAACCACAGAGCATTCTTAACGTACGTAAAAGCTACAACAGACAAAATTCGCAGTATGTTGAGGAAACATGGCGTTAAAACAGTGTTTCAACCACACAAGCAGCTAGAAATTTTTTTTAACAAATCAAAGGCAGAATCCCGTTTAACACTGAAGGTATCTACGAAATTCCATGCAGTTGCGGAAAGGTTTACATTGGCCAGACAGGCCGCCAGATTTCTACAAGAGTCGAAGAACATGTCAGACATACGAAGAACTCAGAAGTTGAAAAGTCGGCTATTGCTGAGCATTCAACCTTAACTAATCACATGGTAAACTTCGAAGATGCATCTGTAATAAGGTCGTGTAAGAGCCATTATGACAGATTGGTCCTAGAAGCAATAGAAATTAACACAGATAACGTCAACAAGGATAACAATGATAACGTCAACTGAGAAACGGCCACGCTGAGCACGACTTGGTACCCTTTACTTACTGGTTTGACTCTACGTGGGTTAACTGACCGCACAAATAATGCATACAGCGTAACGTCTACAGGGCAGGATCCATTTACCGGACCCCCACCGTTACTTATAACTACACTACACCACTTGCAACCACCTACACTGTATAACTAAGTTCCCTTGCCGGCCTTTTCGTCACATAGACCTGAGGATACTCATTGTAATATGAGTACAGTAAAGCGTTGTCATACAAGACATTTTTGGTGCGGTCCATACCGGAAGAAAACTTCAAAAACATTATTTATCACAGTATACTAATTTTGTGCACATCCCCCAATAAATTTTTGCGATCATTTATTTATACTTGCATTAGATTGCGTTTATTGTATTTAAATAGAAGAAAATTACTTTTTCAATGCTAATAAATATTGCAAACAAATATACATATTATTTCCTTTTTCGTCAGTTACTTCCCCACCACACAATTACCACTGACTTTGTGCAGAACACTTCTCAGTTTATCGTTAGCTTTTCCTAGTTACGGATTCACAGTGTTTGAGTCTTGTAATTGGTAGCACCGTACAATCACATACATGTCCACTACTTAAAGCTTCTGGCACTGTATCCTCTCGAATATTTTGTGATCAACGTGCTGTTGAAGTTTAATTTACTCACTTTGGCCGCATAAGAGGCAAGCGGCCAAATTGGTAGAGTTCTGGTGCCCGAATAATATATCAAGAATTTATTCAAAGAAGAAGAAGAAGTGTTGTATGTGTTAGACACGATTCGAAACTCTGTACTTCGCAAAACCAGGGTTTTTGCCTACAGGAGTTACGTCTGTAGCATCAAGAAGCACTAATTTTCAATAACATTAAGAACTTGAAATATTCGTTATCAATACTAATTTTTTACGCGGGAGAACATTGGGATACGTTACAAACACTTGTAATCATAATGTCCTGTTTCCCATATATGTATGCCCCCAACTTCCTGTTTCCTATGTAGGCTTATCTTC
Source organism: Magicicada septendecula (assembly GCA_034769895.1). Classification (NCBI taxonomy): domain Eukaryota; kingdom Metazoa; phylum Arthropoda; class Insecta; order Hemiptera; family Cicadidae; genus Magicicada; species Magicicada septendecula. The sequence goes on from CM068369.1 coordinate 121,353,867, forward strand.
AAATTCAAGTTTCACCGTAAAATAGTAGATCACGAAAATGAGCATAAAGCAGCCGTATAACAATAGCTGAAGACTCCCCAGAATGGTCTCAAGAGTTGTTACGTGAAATTCTATGCAACAGGGAAAATATCAGTGGAAGTTCCCCTTGCAATTCTAACTCTTTTGTGTGTTTATTTAATACTATGAAATGAATGTATATTGTAATTTACAAATTTCGTTTTTAACAAAATTTACCATCCGTAATTTTAGTCTCAGACTTAAACGTCGGCGGAGAAAAATAGTTTCATCTTTATAAAGAAATGGTATGCCTCGGAAATGGCATTTTTAAGAGGAGCTGAAAGGTGTTCTAAAGTTGACCATATAAATAATGAACCCATAAGAGAAGACTTACAACTTTTTAACTTGAATTAAAAATTAAAACATTACAAACAACGGTTAAAAGAAGAACATTTAGAAGTATGTCAGATTCCGTACTGGCAAAACAAGTCTGGAAATATAAACCTATAGGACACAGGTGTGTGGGGAGACACAGGAAGAGATGGCTGGAGGATCTTCAAGGTGGAACAGGCAGGACCTTGCCTATGCCGTGTTGTGAAGATGATGACAATCTTCATAAAGACAATTCATGTTTCCTCTATTCTTATTTTAACTTAGTAATTATTCAATCATTTTTTGCCGTTACTCCAAACAAATTAGGTAGATCCTATGAAGAAATATGAAAGGTTGATGACTTTTACTGCCATGAAATATAAAAATTGTTTTATCAAAACTGAAGTTGGATGTAGTAAAATGCATTATGTAAGTTACATAGTAAGTTAGCTTTGAGGCAAACAATTGTGTTTACAATTGCTCTTAATATCCTTCTCTGTAAAAGTAAATAAATGTAGCAGACTTAAGATGGGGCGTAGAAATAATAGAGCGTAAAAAATATTGCTTGAAATATAAAACACAATGCAAAACATTACTAAACATTCAGTTGTATGTAAATTTACTGTCTACAAATAATACTTTTTGACATAGAACGTATTTAGTTAGTACTGCATATTGCAGGCTTGTGTTTATTTTTAGGGGTCATTTTGTTTTGGTGAAACAATTGTCAGCTTTAAAAGGATAAATTTCTGTTACTGGATTATGTTTACCTCGATTATGTTTTGTCATCAAATATTTCTAGTATTAAAAACTTCTTTCACACTGTACACTGAACTTCCAAATATACGTAATTTTAAAACGTGATTTATATTAAATTGATACACGTCCGCTATAACAATACATAAAATTTTGGAATTTATTGTTTCAGTTACATAATTTTAATAACTATGTTCAGCAGAAATGACAGAGAGTGATCTTAATCCAATACAAGTAAACAAACTTCAGCGGATAATAAAAACCTTATTAATACGTAAAACCCATACTCTATCAACGTGAGAAGCATTAACACTTCATCTTGGTAATGACTTTTTTTTTGTAACTCATGAGGTGATATTAATGGAATATAGTTTTTTTTTAACAGTTTAAATTAGTTCTTTTGTTATTGCTAAAGAAGGATTATAGTTGAACAATTACTAAATATATTGTTAAAATTCCTTCCATCGACTGCCATCATCAGTGTAAATCAAGTTACGCTAACGTGAGGTCGTATACGTTAAATACCACAGTACTGTGGTTAAGGCTGGAGAAGTCCCGTGAACACAGATCCCACTTACAAATTCTCTACTTCCCACGATACAGTCATAAATTAACCACCAGCCAATCAGAAAGAAGAACCTATAGTAGAGGCTCGCAATACACCAGACTTCTCCAGCCTTAACCCAGTACTGTGGTCACAAACGTGTACCACCCTACGTAAGCAAAGCTTGAATTTTATACTGATGATGGCAGTCGATGGTACTGCCAAAACGTCTGTTTTAGTTGAAGACATGGACTACGGCCGAACAACCCGGAAATGAATTTTAACAACACTGCCTCCGGCCGTGTAAGTCTAAGAAGTATAATTTATCAAAACTTCGTAATAATAATAAACGAGATGTCTTAATGCATTTGCGTAGATGCTAATAAACTTTAAGAAAATAAAGCTAAGTTGTCTTCATTCACTTACATTTATGTAAGCCACTAAAATTTTGTCTAATCTTAGACATGTCATGTGAAATTTAAATTTAATAGGAATTAACAAAAATTATATAATTACAGGAAATGAGCTCTGAGTTTCTGCGCCAAAGAGACTACGACAAACATACCGTTAAAGTACTCTGCACGTTTCAGATTTTATTACTCCAACATTGCCGTATTGGATAGCAAGCACTTGCACGAGTTACAACATGGCAATCAACACGTAGAAATGACGTAAAGTTACGTTAAATTTATAACAAGTTCCCGTCACTTACACAAGACCCGTTGCTAACGATGCTGTTACGTAAACACAATTACATTACGTTTGTAGACGTAATTAACAAAGTTTGACGGTAACTAACGATTGGCATGAACGTTGGTACAACTGTAAGTAAACGGAAATGTTCTCCTACATTTCCGTTTACTTACTGTATGTCGAGAAACATACATGTCAATAATATTTTATATTTTAAAGAGAACGCTTATCATTTTTAAGAGCCGCTTGGTGTCTACAAAACTACGGACCGTTTTTCAATTACAGCATTTGTACTACACTACATACGAGATATGTGCTGTTCCAGAACTACTCATCGCTTATTAACAGCTGTTTAACTTATATTCTCATTTATTTTACAATGTTGAACGTACTTATTATTGTAATAAGCAGCTTTTGTTAATAATTTATCTAATGACCTTATCGACAAATGTTATTTCTTAATGGTCATCGGTACGTGTATTTCAGTGCTGAATACAGTTTAAATAGAGTTTGAAATAAGTGGTAGTGAATATTTATTGAGAATGCACTGCCGAAAAGTGAATATGGACTCCACCAGTTAAGTAATGAATATAATTTACAAGTTTTAACTGCAAAAACAAAGGTTACGGCTTTTTATGGAAAATGCCCCCGTTCGATCTAAAATTATGTTAAATAACCAGCTCATAAAAACGGTCTCTACATTCATTTACATTGGTTGTAGTCTTTCTTATAAAGGTAGTGACGATATCAGCAAGAAAGTAGTCAGGTTCCAAACTATATGTGGAATACTGAGAAGGACATTGAAAAGGAAAGCTAGACAAGAAACCTATATCAAATTCTATAAGACAATGGCAGGTCAAGCACTGCTGTGTGGATGAGAGACCTGGACTATAACGAAGAAAGACTGGTGCCAATTACAGGCTACAGAAATGAGCTATTTGAAATCGGTAAAGGGATACACGCGACTTAGTCATATAAAAAACAAGTATAATGGAGGAGAACTTAATATGATTTCCATAAATAAACTCATTCAAAATATTCAGGATTATAGAAATTTCTGGAAACCACATTTAGAAAGAATGGACAATACCCGCTTTCCGAAGTTGGCTTATGAGTATAAGCCGGTTGGCAGAAGATCTGTAGACAGGCCAGTCGCAAGATGGCAAGAGTCATGTGGCAGAAACAGAAAAAATCCTATCCATGAAGTGATGTTGATGATAATGATGATGATGAATATTTATCTCCCACTTCGTTACTCATACCGAACTGAAATGTAAAAAATAAATACAGGATATGGAAATGTCAAGAGAGTAAACGCTTTTAAAAGTCTTGCCATGCACTTATAGTGTACACGAGATTTCGTTTGAAAAGGTCGTTGGCAAGTGCTTATGTTAATACTATTTCCACACTTGAAAAGTTTAGAGACGGTAAGAGTCTGCTAACGTTCAGTAACTAAGTGAAGGCTGTACTTACTAGCTTTTCCAGTCCATTGACGTTAATAGTTTTATGTTCCCATAACGTATAGTTCCGTATTACTTGTTTAAATCCTTGACATACACGATTTGTTCCATTATGTGTTTTAAAACTTAAGAAACTATTTTTGAAACCGTTAAGTTTTGGTTTATTTTCAAGTAACGTTAGAACCATGTTATACTGAAAAAAAGAAAGTTTACAACAAAAACTTTCTTTACGGTAGACATTCATTACCTCTAGGCGGCGCATTCACGCATCTTTGATTAATGCTGTATGTGTGAAAAACAATAGCTTTAAATCAATTTGACATAAAAGTATTTTGAACGTATATGTTTTAAATTACACTAATGTAGTTTTATTACTAATTCGCCACCTTTTTCTTAACTTTCCTAGACGTTTTGTGTTTGTATGTACAACACTGGATGCGAGCATATAATGCACCTTTATAATTTAACACATATAATATAATCGTATAATACACCTTTATCTTTTCCGCGTAGACACGCTTCCTCTTACAAGAGAAAATCTTGAGTTTCTCGGCGGTGAGAAGACGAGAAAGTGGTGGACAGTGGAATGGAAGGCGTTGCATAGTGTGTGAATGAGGATCTTCTGGCAGGAGAAGAAAAAGAAATGATATTCGCGTGGTCCACGGCTGGCCTGTAAAAAAAACTGTAAGTTATTTAAAACATTGTTGAGACAATAGCCTTAAATTGAGGTACAAAAGGCCCTTAATAAAACTGGCTACCTCAAAATAACTTAATAAAAACTAATTTTGACAAGTTTATTAACAACATGAACAACATGATTTATTAACATTCAAAATTAAAGTGACTGTAATGCATAAGATAGATTACCTTTAATTTGCGTAACAATTAATCAATGTAGAATATTTTAAAATCAGAGCTCTTCTGTTTTCTCAACACTTATTCTTGACGCTCGTTTAATCAAAAACTCTGAGACGCAAAGAATTTATAAAATATATTTTTAAAATTATACGACAAGAATGCCGAATGTTGGACCCGAGGAAAATAAGAGTTTCAACTTTCGCGCTAGTCTCATTCTCCCTCCTCCACCGAGGACCAAACTGACACCAAACTAGCACACTTAAAATGTAATTTAAATGTAGTAAGCTCCACAAACTTTATTGTTCTAGGACATGTAACCGTATATATTGTAACGTAACAGAGTTGAGGTCCCCCAACGTTACATAAAAATTGAATGAAACATGGTCAAGGACCATACCCTGAATTAAGGTTGCTCAGTAGTTAATGCATCTCAGAAGTACCTCAAGTCAAAAGAGGCAATAATTAATGTTAAATATAAAAAAAAACCATACCAATTAATAGTTAAATATAATAAATTATGCTTGTTTTATACTGTAACATGTTAATGTTTACAGAATATTTATGTTATGTTTTGAGTATGGTAAGAAAACTGATGTTGTTTAATAGATAAGGAATACTTCATCAATAATTATGTTTGTATTTATGTTAGATTTGTATTTAGACAATCAAGTATAGTTACTTGTGTTAGGCATTATACTAAGTTTTAAGTATTGTCTAAATTTGAATAATGCTGTTGTTTTAATTAATGTTTGTAAACTTGCCAGGAGGGCAATCAGTGTTCAATGTTTGACAAGTAGTTCTAATAATTATATTATAAACTAAGGAAGGGTTCCATGACCAGTTAATTAGTGTAATAAAGTAAACACCAGGAAATTAAAATCAATGTAATTAACCAGAGAAAGTTTTTCGTTACAAATTGGCGTAAACCAAAGTGGGGCTGGATTGAACCCCAGTACACACACTCACATACTTGTAAACGTTGTATTCCAAATTGGAACCCAACAGTGGTGCTTTCACACATCCTCAAATATAATTAAAAACCAGTAACTGCAGGTAGTAGTTACAATATATATAACATAAACATTATTAAATAAAAATAAACAGAATACACGAAAGTAGTATGTTGGTGAGCGCACGAGGACAGGTCCAAAGACCAACTAGTGACGTCGCGCTCCTTATCAGCAGTGACGTCACTCCTTATCAGTATTGACGTCACTCCTTATCAGTGTCGACATCACGTGACCTTGTGACGTCACTGATAAAAGTCAGTGACGTCACCGTCTCGTGACGTCGCGAGCTAATGACATCACAAGTTGGACTTTGAGCAAGTACCCGTATGCTCACCATCAATTTTGTACCTGTCCTCCTACCCCCACTCCCCCCTCAAACCCCCCTTTCGATTCCGCTTACCTCGGACGTTGCGTCGTCCGCTCGAGCGCTGGAAGCGTGTGTCGGCGACGACGGGGGTGTGGCGCATGCGCACAGGACTTTGTACCTGTCTTCGTACCCCGTTCTATTCCGCTTACCTTGGCCGTTACGGCCGTCCGCGCTGTCTCGAGCGCCGGCGACGGAGTGAAGGAATCGTGTGTCGGTCGTATGTGTGTACCGCGCGCGGTGGTGGGGGAAGGCTCATGCGCACAGCGATTGTTCCCCTTCCAGTCCTGAGATCGGTCGTTTCCGAACGGAAACACGAAACGGGAACGGGAACGGGAACGGGAACGAGAACGAGAACAAGACGGCTGTCGTCGTCGAGCGCTGGCGACGGAGTGAAGGAATCGTGTGTCGGTCGTGTGTGTGTGTGTGTGTGTGTGTGTGTGTGTGTGTGTGCTGCGCGCGGTGGTGGGGGAAGGCGCATGCGCACAGCGTTTGTTCCCCTTCCAGTTACCTTGAACTTTACGGCTGTCGTCGTCGAGCGGGAATATGATGCAATATACGTTGACCATTACAATAACGATAATGAGTAAAAATATACGTTTTGGGTGGGGGGTACGGGGACAAAGTCAGTATGTTCATAGGGGTTGGGCACTTGCTCAAAGTCCAACTTGTGATGTCGTTAGCTCACGACGTTACGAGACGGTGACGTCACTGACTTTTATCAGTGACGTCACAAGGTCACGTGATGTCGACACTGATAATGCGTGACGTCACTGCTGATAAGGAGCGTGACGTCACGAGTTGGACTTTGGATCTGTCCTCGTGCGCTCACCAACATATTACTCACGACAATGAAAAACATAATAACTTGCGTTTGCACCAGGGAACATATTGTTACCACGGTCGAACTTATCGTCGTATGGTACAGTGCAAAACAAAATACAGAGAGCAATGAAATCACTAATAACCAGCTTTATAATAACTGATAATATCAAAATAAAGAGAGCAATGAAATCACTAATAACCACAATTAATAATTTGTAATCACCAATATATTCTCTTACAAAAATTAAAGTAAAATGTGTCCACACGCATAATAATGTCAACTATAAAGAATTCCGCACTAATTATAACACAACATCACTTCACTACAATATTTCTACAAGCACTCAATCCGCAATAAGGAAAATTGCTCACGTAAGTGAACTTCACTAAGCCAGATGCTCTTCCTTTTATAGGTGGGGCAGAGGTACAGTATAGCTTTCCCTCTTTACTGCACGCCGGCATAATGCGTATCTGAAGTGTTCTTAAACACACTGGAACCTACTTGTGGGTGGCCTTGACTGAGGCAACACCTGCCACACTGAGGTGGAGAACGTTCTGGGCTGTTCGATAGGGTTCTCGTTGCAATATATTATTAAATTATATGTGTTGTATATTTTTGTATCTATGTGTCGTGCTTTACATCTATGAGTATAAAAATCTTCAATTGTTTGTAACGAGACTTGGTACGGAAGTTTCAGTTTACATGTTTCAAAAATTCCCTGCGTCATAATTATAAACATAATAATGCGTAAAACAAATTTCAAAAAATTATAAACGTAATAATTATAAGTTCTTGATATAATGCTCCTTTCATCTGAAAATAGTATCTCTTCAACAAAATATTACAGCTTTAACAAAGTGCGTAACTAATTACATTTTTACGAAGGTAGGTAAAAATTTCTATAGACACTAGGAACCCCGTAGTTCCTAGTAGTGTGGGACTCTAACCCACTAAAAACACCTCTCTTAATACTACAACTGAGCAAGCTCATCCAGCAGCTTCTCCTTCACGTTTCCTTCACGGATAATGGGGGTGAAGCCCAATGGCAAATCCCTAGATTATTCTGTTTGTCTTTTTCGTAGAGTTTTATGGATCTATACATATTTATTGCTTTCTATTGCGATAACCATGTAACTTCTGTCTTGTGAATCGCCTCGTGTGGAGCTTCTTCCACTACGTGACGCATTATTAGGTTATAGTGGGTCTGAATCCACTGTCTGCATGTTTAACTGGATATTTTGTTATTATTTCGTTGACATATTCTACATTGACGTCTCTATGTAGTATGTCCTTCCTTATATACCGAGGGGTATTCACTATACTTCTGAGTACTTTGATCTGAAAAGTTTGTATTTTTTATAATTTTTCTTTGTACAGCCCCACATCTGAATTCCGTAAGTCCACACAGGCTTCAGAACTTGTTTGTACAATAGCAGTTTGTTTTCAACTGTTAGTTGCGAGTTTCTCCCTAACAGCCTGTACATTTTTCTGTATTTTATGTTGAGCTCCTTTTTTTAAATACTTTGCTGTGTTAATATATGGCACTTCCAGCCAATTAATATAAACCCTTACTGGATTTACTTTTCTGTTGATGAAGTTTATGTGAACTGATTTGGATTCATTAAGTTTGATTCTCCACCGCTTGGTTCATGCGCACACTTCTGCGATAGAGCTCTGGATCTTGTTTGCTGCTGCTTCAACCTCGTCGCCCACTGTTAGGATCGCATTATCGTCAGCATATTTTGCCATGGTAACTTCCTCACGATTAGACAAATCCCTGGTGCACAATAAATACAAGATGGGTCCCAGCACAGAATTAATTAATGGAAAAAGTTAATGTCAATTAAATGAAAAGTCAAAGAGCACAACATGAAATCGTACCAGATCCTAGCATATTAAATTTTTGTAAGAAGAACAAGAAAGCTATCTCAATTGTGTACTTATAATTATCAAAATCCTACGCGTGAATTGTCAAAGAAATGCATGAAAAATATCAGCTGTAAACAGACAAACTGAACCACAATAACAATGCCTCTCTGTCTCGCGCCGTATTGTCTACCCCCACAAAGCAGTAATTAGCATCTCTCCGACATCCTGACTTACAAAAAAACATTGATAGGCCTTCCGTATTTGTGTTATAATAGAGCGTATAGTGCTTTTAACGATGCTTAGGAAAACCATACTGATAGATGTATCAACCGTTCGAATTCGTGCCGATTTGCTTACTTTCAATCTTTAGTAAATTTCTGGTAATGTAAAATGAGGTTTTCTTCTTATTTCTATATTAGCTACCCTAGACCTATCCTTTGATTTGTCACTACACCAGTATCTTCTGATTATGATATTATTTTACCATATTGTAGCGAGAATCCTATCGAACAGCCCAGAACATTGTCCCCCCCCCCCCGGGAGGGTGGCAGGTGTGCCTCAGTGAAGGCCACGTTCTGGTTTATTCTAGATTCTTCAAGAGGCCACGTGAGATACGCATTAGCTTTAGCATTAAGTGGCGTGCACATTGAGAATGGAAGATTTCTAGAAGGCGTGCGCTACCAAATAGAAGTCCAGGCAGCCGGCTTGTGAGTTCAATGGTGTTGAGCGATTTTCTTTATAAAGAAAAGATCGAGTGTTTGTAGAAGTGTTTTTGTGTTATAATTAGTGCGGAATTCTTTACAGTTGACATTATTATTGCGTCTGGACAAGTTTTACTTGAATTGTAAGAGACTATCTTGTTGATTACTAATTATTAGTTGTGATAATTAAAACTGGTTATTAGTGACTTGGTTGGTGTCTTGTATTTTGTTTTCCACTGTACCATACGAAAGTTAGACCGCTGTAACAATATTTACTGAATATTACTCCTGTCATTTCAAATATCCTTAGCTTTTTTCGAGAAGTATTGTATCACCTTGCCTTTATCAAATGTTTATATCTATCTCATCAGTCACTCGTTCACGAGTAAGTATTGTTGCTTTTAACACTTCCAAAATTATTTTAATTACTATAATTACTTTTACCTGAATGACTAATAACTTTGCTTCTCTTACTTTCTATACCTCTTTAGCTTAATGAAAGCTTGCTTGAAATTAAAAAAGACTGTTTTCAAGACAGTATCCTGTTTTAAACAAGACTTTATGATTCGACATGTTTCTTTATGCAGTCGAATTTGTTATTGATCACCACTGTAAGAGTTGATTCTAGCAATATCATATTTTATGTTATTTATACATTTTAAACACATTTTGTACAATGATATTATAATCACGTATGCTACATTCATCAGTGGTATTATTGTCTAATTTATACAGACCATTGACTCTCTTTTCCATTTGTATCTAACCTTTATTCTTCAGTTGTTATTTCCTTCAATATAATACATTTTAAAGTCATAAATTCTTTCTTTCAAACCCTTTTCCCTTTTTATATTATATTATTGCGTTTTTATTATTTTGCTTCATACGACATGTAATCATTCCAGTTTTCCTTGTTTTAGATTCCTTATATCTTTTCAGCGTTCTTTCTCTTATAGTTATCTGGTTACATTTGACTTACGCTTTCCTGTGTACATTCATTCTACATCTATTTTTCCTCTCTTCTGACTTCTTCTCTCTGCATACGTTTTCTCCCCCCATATTGATTTATTAGATTAATTAAGCGACTTAGTCCTAGCTTATTTTATGTTTAATTTTCTTATAATTTTTATGTGAATTAAGAGTTTTACTACCGTTTGACGCTAACTAGCGTTTGCAACTATTAACGTCTCGCATCATCATGTAAAGCGTTGCTTTTTTACTTTGTGCGCTTTCCGCAACCTATTGATTGCGTTGTGACCTTACACGCTCACTAAATTGATCGTCTTTAACTGTGATTGTATACGAACACTAAGCATTAAAATTCAGAACGTTAACCATTACACTCATTAAGTATATCAGCCAAAAAAGTTTACTGAAGCTTAAGTTTTCCTATAGTTACTAATACTCGATGGTACACTGGTTATGTAAATTTAAATAGTGTTATAAAAATATAACTATTAGACTTAAAAAAAAATTAAGTTTGCTTCTGTTTAATTTCAATTTTATTGCAAAAATTTTAACAGATGGTAAACATATAATTCCATTTTCCATGTCAGTGGTTTTTTTTTTTTTTTTCTTTCTTGTTTTTTGATGATTTATTTTTGATTTACGGTTTTATCTTCTGCCTATTAAAAATGTTCTGTAAATTTATAAAGACATTACAACGTGTTTCCCTAAAAATACATTTGTGAAACGTTCGGATTCATTAATAAATCCCTTTCCAGTACTTCTGTATTGCATCGAGTACGGGTAGAAGTCTGCGTTTCATTAAATTCTTCCGCCAAATTTACCGCGAACACCGACTGTTTCAGAGTTGCACGAAGATAGAATTACTAAAGTAACAACGCTGTGACATCTTGCTTTAAAATCACAACTGAAAACTAGTTTCAGTGCTAAAAATCATTATCAATGTTTGTTCATTGTCTATTTTTACTTTATTTTACTTTTATATGTCGTTACTTATTTGGCATACTGCACTGTGAATGTAACTTATTACTTCAAGTCTCTGCACTAAAAGTAAAACTATAATACCCAAAACTATTGTGAATTCCAAATCAGATCATTAGCATGTAGATGTGGGCTATACGTAAATAACAAGCGTTAACATGAAATACTTAATGGCAGTAAATTTTACTTAACCTATGAAACAAATCAATTGACTGTAGTAATAATTAAAGTTTAAAGTCTGATTTAGCTGTTTTTTTTTTTTACAATTGATAATGAAGTCCGTAAATAAATACTCTTAAAGAATAATTTGGGATACGTTGATCGTATGAATCATATTGTCCACTTTTATACCATTAAGCAAAAAATCATATACTACTAAAGTAGTTATGACAATAACGGTTGGTTGAAAACAATATTCTGATATTACTTTCTGACGATTGCATTCTATTTCGAAACCTGTATATCCTCCAAAAATCTATTTCTGAACATCTTGAAGCAAAACGCTTCATAGTTTTTTCTTATATTTTTTTTATAGGTTTTACGCTGAAATGCCACATATGTATAATATGCTTCAACAACTACTATATGCTTTAAATTTTTATTTCCACGCATCTTCTTAAACTCTTCATTATTGCTTAACATATATGACTTTATCGAATTCTCCACATAGAAAGTTTGATTTTATATTTTAAAAATTATTTTGCGTAGTTAGCTTATAAATCTGATTATATTTTTTGATCAATTATAAAGAAGTATTTAATACACGGTACAAAATTACTGAGAGCAGTAGTTATTAAAGTTAGTTTGTTTTTGTCTCGATAGTACAATACCAGTGCCCCAAATGTAACTTCCATTATCCAGCATGACTTTGGTGGATGTCTGTCTTACTGAACAAAAATACATCGTCTATAACAGCTGTGCACTCCTATATTAGGCTACGTACATTTACATAGCTGAGTAGAAGGGTTTAATAAAGGAGAAGAAGACAATAATTATAAATTAACTGTACAAATAATATCTTCAATTCCTATCTCATTCCAGAACATTTTAATTAAATTTTAATTCGATTAAATTATTATTACATTATCCAACTAAAATTGATTATCCGTCAACTATATTGTAAGCGAAACATTCTGTTACAATTCAAACAAACCTCTGAAGATACAGAATAATTTCTGTGAAACATGCGTCAAGTGAAAATAAACCTACTTGCATTGTATTTATTTGAAGATATTACATGGGATACCTGCAGGAAACTCTACGAGTTACTTACATAGGAATAATGAACGAAAACACTATACAGATAAGTAAATAAAACACTTTTTATGTGAAGAAAATTTTATTTATTTTCTGAAATGAGATAAAAATTGGTATTTACTCCTAATATAGTTAGGTCACTTGAAACTGCAATTCTGTACTAAATATATACTACAAGCAAAGTTTGGCCCAAACCGTATTATCTATGAATTGGGAACAAAGATTTCTCAAATTCGGTGCCCTTTTCTACTCGTCATCCATTGTAACCAGATGTGTAGAATTCCAAAAGTAGGTAGTAGCAACGTCTGTCGAATAATTATCCTCTGTCATCAACCTTCAGTCCTGTTGCTAGCTGAAGTCCAAAATGCCGATTACTCGCCAGACATCACAGGATGTATCTGGTAACTACTAGCGTCTAGACGTAATCGTCGCTCTAAGGAATTTTCTGTGAAACCTTGTAGCCGCAGCTACAGTCCACCTGTTTGCTGAAACCCCGATCCAACCAATCGAAAATCAAAAACAGCAAGAGATCTGAGTTCCAATGCGACAAGTAAGATACCGTGAATAGGTCAACAGAGACAGTTAATTAATTTTATTTTGTTATCAGAAATAATATTAAATTATTAGTGCAATTTAAACAAAACAAATCTTTAATAAATCCGAAGCATTCCAATATTTGATAACCGACTACTTATTCTATGCGACCCTCGTACATCGCATAGAATTTGGCGCCTACGCTAACTACTACGTGCTGGGCGTAGTACAGCATGCCTATTGAAACCCCATTAAAACCAACAGAATTCAGGTGAGCAATACAATTCAGCCAGTTTACAGTCCCTCCATTCAATGAGTTCCAGTCAGACCAATAGGATGTAGCCGCGGCTTCCTAAGCTAGATCTGATGCCATACGTATGTGTGCTACTGTTAAAGTGATAACGATGTTCGTTCTTAGATGTATGTTTTCACAACTGTTGCTGTCACGGTTGTAAAACCCGAAAACAGCTGTGAAATCATTAAAGGTTGTCACTGGCTCGGTTGAAAACCTCTAAACAGACGCGAGTGTGTTTGAGTGTTGAGCATTATTTACCACGGTACCCTAATGTTTTGCATGTAGCCAATGGATGTTTGATATCATTTATTTATATTTGCATTAAACTGCTTTTATTGTATTTAAATTGAAGAAAACGAGTGTGTACATTATTTTAAATGCTTTTGTAAAACATATAGTACTTAATTCATGATAATAAATGTTGAAAGCAAATATACACATTAATATACTTCGTAGGCTTACACGGCCGAAGTCAATGTTCTTAAAATTCATTTCCGGGCTGTTTGGCCGTAGTCCATTGTTTTCAACAAAAACAGACGTTTCGACAGTACCATCGACTGCCATCATCAGTGTAAATTTGAGCTTTGCTAACGTAGGGTAGTAGACGTTAGTGACCACAGTACTGTGGTCAAGGCTCACTTGTTATAATTAATTCCCGGGCTGTTTGGCTGTGGTCCATTGTTTTCAACAAAAACAGACGTTTCGACAGTACCATCGACTGCCATCATCAGTGTAAATTTGAGCTTTGCTAACGTAAGGTAGTAGACGTTAGTGACCACAGTACTGTGGTCAAGGCTCACTTGTTATAATTAATTCCCGGGCTGTTTGGCTGTGGTCCATTGTTTTCAACAAAAACAGACGTTTCGACAGTACCATCGACTGCCATCATCAGTGTAAATTTGAGCTTTGCTAACGTAGGGTAGTAGACGTTAGTGACCACAGTACTGGGGTCAAGGCTCACTTGTTATAATTAATTCCCGGGCTGTTTGGCTGTGGTCCATTGTTTTCAACAAAAACAGACGTTTCGACAGTACCATCGACTGCCATCATCAGTGTAAATTTGAGCTTTGCTAACGTAGGGTAGTAGACGTTAGTGACCACAGTACTGTGGTCAAGGCTCACTTGTTATAATTAATTCCCGGGCTGTTTGGCTGTGGTCCATTGTTTTCAACAAAAACAGACGTTTCGACAGTACCATCGACTGCCATCATCAGTGTAAATTTGAGCTTTGCTAACGTAGGGTAGTAGACGTTAGTGACCACAGTACTGTGGTCAAGGCTCACTTGTTATAATTAATTCCCGGGCTGTTTGGCTGTGGTCCATTGTTTTCAACAAAAACAGACGTTTCGACAGTACCATCGACTGCCATCATCAGTGTAAATTTGAGCTTTGCTAACGTAGGGTAGTAGACGTTAGTACTGTGGTCAAGGCTCACTTGTTATAATTAATTCCCGGGCTGTTTGGCTGTGGTCCATTGTTTTCAACAAAAACAGACGTTTCGACAGTACCATCGACTGCCATCATCAGTGTAAATTTGAGCTTTGCTAACGTAGGGTAGTAGACGTTAGTGACCGCAGTACTGTGGTCAAGGCTCACTTGTTATAATTAATTCCCGGGCTGTTTGGCTGTGGTCCATTGTTTTCAACAAAAACAGACGTTTCGACAGTACCATCGACTGCCATCATCAGTGTAAATTTGAGCTTTGCTAACGTAGGGTAGTAGACGTTAGTACTGTGGTCAAGGCTCACTTGTTATAATTAATTCCCGGGCTGTTTGGCTGTGGTCCATTGTTTTCAACAAAAACAGACGTTTCGACAGTACCATCGACTGCCATCATCAGTGTAAATTCGAGCTTTGCTAACGTAGGGTGCCTTACGTTACGTTAGTGCCTTAAACACAGTACCACCCTACCTTAGGAAAGCTCGAATTTACTGGCAGTCGATGGTACTGTCGAAACGTCTGTTTCTGTTGAAAACACCGGACCTCGGCCAAACAGCCCGGGAATGAATTTTAACAACAAATATACACATTATTTTCTTTTCCCTCGTCAATCCCTTTACTCTCCACCACTCGCCACTACCACTACCACCAGCATCATCACCACTGTCGTTGAGCAAACACCTCTCAGTTTATCGTTAGCCTTTCCTAGTTTTGGATGGACAGTGTTCGAGTCTTGGAATTGATAGCACCGTACATGTCCACTACTTAAAGCTTATGGCACTGTATCCTTTCAAATATGTTGTAATCAACGTGCTGCCGAAGTTCGATGTACTCACTTTGGCCGTCATAAGAGACGAGACGAAAAATCTGCGATACAGATGTATAGTTCTGGTACCCGAAGGATATATCAAAAATTTACTTAATGATGAAGAAGAAGTGTTGTAAGTGTAGACACGACTCAAGGCTCTTTGTGTCTACACAAACTCAAACACCACACGACTAGGTTTATTTCCTACAGGAGTTTTTCCTGTATTACATCAAGCAACAATAATTCTCATTTACATTGTAAATTTGAAAAATTATTTATTACCACTAAGAACATCTGAATACGTTACGAACAATTGTAATCACAATGTCCTGTTTTCCATACATGTTTGACTGCAACTTCCTGTTTGCTATGTACGCTTATCTTCCAATCGAAGTTTCACACACAGTCCTGACGAGCGAGCAGTCGTTACAAGTGGACTTGTTTACGTGCGTGTCTGATTTGAAAAAGAATAAGATGCCTTCTCCTGTTACAGAGTTTTCAGAAAAAAAAAGTTGCAATAAATCAACTAGTATAATATTCGTGTTTAACCTGTATCCAAGTCACTTAATCGAATTAATACATTATTTATCTTTCAATAATCCGCCGTGTGACTTATTATAAAACTCTTTTATTACGCGTTCCGGAGACTATGCTCCATCTTCAGATAGTAAAATAAAACTATGTCACTCTTGCGAGATCGTTAATTAATAAAATATCAATTTGGATAAGAACTGTACGCAATGTTGGGTGCGCATCCGTTCAAGTTCAATCTGTTACTGAATGGTTGTTACTTTATCGTAGTCTCAGCGAGCAGGCTTAAGACAGTATCGTACAAGCGGTTGGATCCAAAGTTCAGTTGATCATTTAATACGACATTGCGACTGCTTAGGTTTGCGTATGCACCATAGATTTCAAACTCCTCCAAGACATTCATGAAACGGGCCTTTTGACATACATGCAACGGGTTGGAATTAAAGTCTTTGTAGTTATGATTGCGTGAGGTCAGGTGTCGGGCGTAACTAGATTTGATGCTGTTATTATTTCTTATTTTCTTCGGTATATGTTCCCGAAAACGTTTCAGGAAACCTGCCCCCGTCTGTCCAATATAGAATCAATTGTAATCATTGCATATTAACTTATATATACTCGTTTATTCTTCTAGAGGTGTGTGTTTTTTCGGTCTGACAATGCTTAGTAACTTATTATTAGTTCTGAATGAAGTAGTAAAACCATTATTATTCAATAGAGAGGACAAAATCTTAGCCATAAAGCTTGTATAATTAGTGGATATAAAAATTTTGTGTTTTATTGTTTACTTGGGTTTTAAGTTTGCTTTTTTCGTGTTTTTTCAGTAATTTGTCAATGGTCCACCCCAATCTATTTTATGGTATTGAGCTCATCATATAAGTCATTATCATCCAGGGGATTGTCAATAATCTGTAAATAAAACTATTGTATTCCGCAATTTTTTGTGAATAAGGACGATGGGAGTCCGCGTGTATTGTGGTGTCAGTGGTTGTTGGTTTCCTATAAATATTGAATTTCGGTTTGCTAATCTGTCGAGTGATGGTTAAATCTAGAAAGTTTATCATGTTGTCAACATCTGTTTCGAGAGTAAACTGGATGTTTCTATTTATTTTATTTAAACAGTTTTTAAATAACTCGATTTGTCTTAGAGTACCATCAAAAATGAAAAACGTATCGTCCACATAACGTGCATAAAATATTATTTTATTTGTGTATATATTATTATTTAAAAAGTGAGTATTCTCATTAAAATTCGAATAGATAGCGGCCAGTAGGCCAGCGAGGGGTGAGCCCATATCGAGGCCATCATCTTGAATGTAAAACAAGCCATTAAAAGTGAAATAGTTTCACACACAGTCCTGACGAGCGAGCAGTCGTTACAAGTGGACTTGTTTACGTGCGTGTCTGATTTGAAAGAAAACAAGATGTCTTCTCCCTTTACAGAGTTTTCAGAACAAAAATGTTTCAATAAATCGACAACAATAATTAAATTAAAATATTGATGATCAGTCGATCAAAAAATACAAGACTACTTAATTGCGAAAATCAAAACGTCATTTCCTAACGACAAAAGAAAACAGTAATAAAGTTTCAAAAAAATTCTGAAAGACTGAGAATACGTCCCAATGAACTGGTCAAAGCGGGTTAGATTTAGGCCTACATAAACAACAGTGACCGCACAATGTGGCGGAGGTCTGGGCGGATGGGAAAGTACAAACGGCGCGTGTATATAGAATACGTTTGCCGTCTTTCACAGGGTTCGTAGGCCTACTTGTTGCTCAAAACTTTTTTTCATTAAGGAAAATGTCAGTGGTTGTTTCCCTTACACGTCCAGTACTATTATCTGTTTTTCTTGATACTCTGTAATGAATGTAAATTGCAAATTTCAATTTAAAAAAAATGGCCATCCGTAATTTTATTATCAGACTGAAACTTCGATTAATGGCCTTTATAGGAGATGAACCGGTTCGGACCAAAATACGCATAAACAACACAGGATAGAACAAGTAAGACATTCATTTCGACTATCTTGGACGTGACATTACTTATGATCAAGATAGAGATACAGAAAATAAAGTGACGAATTTCTCAAGAAGCTGTGGAACGATTTGGAGAACGTTGAAAAATAAATGTAGAAAAGAAACCTATATGAAATTTTATAAAACAATGGCAATACCCTCACTACTGTATGGTTCTGAAACTAGGGTCATAAAGAAAAAAGATGAACAGAAGGTACAAACAGCAGAAATGAAATTTATGAGACCAGTTGAAAGGTGTAATAGACGAGATCATATAAGAAATGAAGAGATGAGAAGTAATTTACATATTTTTGCAGTTAATGAAAGGATTAAAGAATACAGAAGAAAATTGATTCAACGCATCAATAGAATGTAAGAAAGTAGAATACTGAAGATGGCGAAAGATTACAACCATAGAGGCAGAAGAAAAGCTGGTAAACCTAAGAAAAGGTAGACTGTGGAATAGGAACAGGCCGCTAAAGCCTAAAACCGTTAAGAAGATGATGATACTTTAACTTCGACGGAGAAAAAATATTTACATGCTTAGAAAGACAACTCAGGTTTCGTCTATTCTTATTTAAATTTAGTAATTATTTAATAATATTTTGCCATTACTTCACACAAATTAGGTCCATACTGTGAAGAACTCTGAAAGGTCGATGACTTTTACTGTAATGAAATAAGAATATCGGTATGGAGAACCATACATGACTTCCATATTCTAAGATTTAAATTTAAAATCATTTTCGAAATGAAATATTACCATAGAAACTACTTCTTTCTACTTACTGCTTCAGCCTTAACCACAGTACTGTGGTCACTAACATATACCACCTCACGTTATCGCACTCGATTTTCACTGATGATGGAAGTCGATGGCATTGCCGAAACGTCTGGTTTTGTAGAAAACATTGGACTACGGCCAAATATCCCGGGAAGGAATTTTAACAAAAACTACTTCTTTGTTGCCGATAACGTTGTACACATATATATAAAAAATATGCATAAAATTAATGGCTTGTATAAGTTAATGATTGATCTCCATTAAGTAGTGCTCAAGTTTCCAAAGTTTTAATATTATGATGTCCGTAATTAAAAAATCAGAGCAGGTTTAGTGTGAATGAGGGTACACCGTGGACTAAAATTTTCAACATTTCCTATTGAGCGTTGCTTAGAGTAAAGCTGCGAATTTACAGTGTATGTTTCACAGAACAAACACGCGAAAAAGAAGGAGCGCTCCGAAGTCACTCATGGACCCTCAGCATCTTGCAGAGGGTTCATTCCCTAAAGACGAAAAGTCTAACTATGAATCGTTCCTCTGTAAACACATGCAGTTACACTGCCCAGCGATCCACAGGAAGCAAATTGATGTACATTTTTTCTGCTTGCACGCGTTATGTTGGTGTGGGTTTCGGCACTTTCCATTTAAAAAGCGTGCAAATGTAAGAAAATAAACATGAGTGAGGCCAGAAATAACGCGAATTTTGTGTGTGTGTGTGTGTGTGTGTGTGTGTGTGTGTGTGTGTGTGTGTGTGTGTGTGTGTGTGTGTGTGTGTGTGTGTGTGTGTGTGTGTGTGTGTGTGTGTTCCCTGCCTTTTTATTGCTGTAGTCATAATAATAAAATGGAAACGTAAACATTACATAACTGAGATATGCTTACCTGCCACGAACGATATATTATTTTATACATGTACGAGGTGTGTTCAAAAAAAGACCGAACTATTTGTGTAGCACGTCAACTAGCGCATAGAGCGTGCTGCAGAATTAAGTGCTGCTAGCGACAGGTTTTGACACCTGAATGCCGTTTTCTCTGTTCCGTCACGATCTTCAGTCTTCGAGCTACACGCGCTGTAGTGGGCACGGGCACACACCGTCCGGCGGATTTATAACGAAGTGAGAATGAAGATCTTAACACAACGTGTGTGTATAAAATTTTGCTGCTGACTTCGTAAAATCTTTACAGAGCTATTTTCATTGTCTTCCAAAGTTTTCATTACCATTTGCATTGGTACGCAGTTGTTGACCGATTTCAAAACGGGTCTCTTTCTGATCGTCGTCAACAAACAGTAAGAATTTTTCAGTGATACGATACATTTAAATTACATTTTCTATCAAAATTTAATTTTACGATATTAAATGGATTCTGTCAGAAAGTATCGGCATTTAAACGATGATTTACAATTACCACATCACGTGCTCTCTTCCCATGATCTTCGATATCGCTTTGATCTGCACCGACCATTGTTTTTCCCTCTTTAAAAATTCTTAAACTAATCGTTCACCTCACGCAGGCTTCCGCGTATGCTTAATTGAAAACCAGAATGTCTCTGAAAAGCTTTAACCTAGTTTTGCTACAAAATTTCATACGCACACGTTGTTCTCGCGGTCTTTCTTAATCGCTTTGTCACTAATCCGCCGGCCAGCGTGTGCACGTCCCCACTCAATGTGATATACCTCAAAGACTACTGCTAATAGCGGAACACAATAAGTGGTATTTTGTTGTCAAAAACTATCGCAAGGTGCGCGCAAAGTCGCGGCGCGTCGTTTGTGCGGATTGATGTGTTACTCAAAAAGTTTGGTCTTTTTATGAACACACCTCGTATATTAACTCATACATAATTTACATTAAAATGAAAAGATTATTATTTTATTGCCTGGCAACAAAATTATTTTATTTTTAACAATTACCATTGTTTGAAAAAGTTTAAATGCATTTTCAAGTACTTTACTGTTGTTAAAACGTAAAAGTTGCTGGTAAACTACCCCTTCCCCTTAACCGATCTTCACCAAAATCGAAAATCCTTGAGACCTCTACAATTCAGGGACGTATGCAAAAAATTATTTGATTCTGTTTGAATTTGCGGCTGTTATCGTTTGCCATAGAAAATACGCTTGATAAAAAAATGTTGCAGGTAAACTACCCCTTCCTCTTAACCGATCTTCACCAAAAACAATAGGTCTTGAGTACTCTACAAATCAGGGGTGTATGCGAAACAATATTTGATTCTGTTTGAATTTGCGACTGTTATCGTTTGCCATATAAAATACGCTTGATAAAAAAACGTTGCAGTAAACTACCCCTTCCTCTTAACCGATCTTCACCAAAAACAACAGGTCTTGAGAACTCTGCAATTTAGGGCTGCAGGCAAATAACCTTTTGATTCTGTTTGAATTTGCGGCTGTTATCGTTTGCCATAGAAAATACCCTTGTTAAAACATAAAACGTTGCTGGTAAACTACCCCTTTCCCTTAACCGATCTTCACCAAAAACAATAAATCTTGAGAACTCTACAATTCAGGGCTGTATACGAAACATTATTTGATTCTGTTTGAATTTGCGGCTGTTATCGTTTGCCAAAAAAAAATTTCCCTTGAAAAAAAAAACCGTTGCAGGTAAACTACCCCTTTCCCTTAACCGATCTTCACCAAAAACCAATAGGTCGTGAGTACTCTACAAATCAGGGCTGTATGCAAAAAATATTTGATTCTGTTTGAATTTGCGGCTGTTATCGTTTGCCATAGAAAAAAAATCTACAGACAGACACACACACAGACACTTTTCGAAAAACGACTTTTTTCATGTTTTGAGTGTAGTACAATCAGAATCTGCAATAATCTCGAACACGATTTTTTTTGCCATCACCATACTTCCATTTCCTAAAGGAATATGGAAGTAAAAATTGTTTTATCAAAATTGAACTTGGATGTAATAAAATGCATTATGTAAGCTACATTGTATATGTAACACACTTTTGTTCCAAACAATTGTATTCACAATTGCACTTAATATCCTCCTCTGTAAACAAACGCAAATAGATGTAGCAGAATTAAAACGGGACGTACAAATAATAGAGCATAGAAAATATTGCTTGAAATATAAAACATAATAAGTTTCAACAATATTCAGCTTTAAAAGAAAAAATCTGTTTTATTATTGCATTTCGCACGATGTAATGTCATCAAATTAGTATTCAAAACTTTCTTTCACGATGTACAATGAACCTCCGGATATATATAATTTTAAAACTTATGTTATATTATGATGACGCACATCCGCTATTATAAAATATTAAGTTTGCAGTTTATTGTTTCAGTTACATAATTTTAATACCTATAATAAGTACTGACAGCAATGAAAATTACAATGATCTTAATCCAACATAAGTAAGGCAAACTTCAACGTGTAATAAGAAACTATATTAGTACGTAAAAATCAATCCAAAGTCTATAGATGTCAGGAACGTTGTTGCTTTTTTGACATGATAATATCTTTTAGCTTGACATCGTTTGAAACTTTCTGTAACATGTAATGCTGTATGACGTTATCATTGCGTGACGCTTCCACACTTTCGATTCCCCACAGTCTAGAAATTTGATATGTAAACGCATCAAGACAGAAATAATCGCTGCTGACATTGAGTTTAGCAAACGTTTTAGTGAGAATAAATATGGTTTTACATGCTCTTTTTGACATGATAATGTCTTTTGGCTGGCCATCATTTGAAAATTTCTGTAACGCTGTAAACTGTAACGCATCACGCTGCATGACGTCATTCTTGCGTGACGTCATTGGGATTGTTGTAAATAAACGTTTGTTTTGATACGTCGCAATATATGTAATGTGTTAAAAATAATATCACTGCAAACAATTAAACCAGATTTATAAAGCGTCCTGAAAGTTTAAAATCAAGTGTTAGCACAATTTACCAGCCGGGAATCGTTAACTAAAACCGCGACCGCTAACATGCTAACGTCGTCGCAGATTAAAGACCTAACAAGCGAACAACACTGCACAGCTGTAGATAGGTTATTGGGGTTATTGTCTCTAGTTAATGGTTGTCTTCGTATGTGATTCAGCTAACGATCTATTCATTAAAATATTTGTCATCGTAAATGCAAATCTACTGTTTTCACTTAGCAACGACTTCGCCGACTAATTTGGACAATACATTTTTGAGTACATTTGTTTACATCTCCTCCATTGTATATTCCTTTATAGGCTAACATAAGGGTTTCTTTTAATCTTCTGTACGCAATAAATATTTAGTAACGCCTTAAATATCAACAACAAAAGTTTTTTTTTTTTAAGAAAGACATTATCATGCTCTTAAGCTTTTACCATTTGGTAAACGGTACTGTATCTTTTTTCTGTACTGCATCGTTGAAACTTTCTGTAACATGTAACGCTGTATGACGTCAACATTGCATGACGTCATTGGGATTGTTGTAAATAAAGGTTTGTTTTGATACGTCGCAATATGTAAATAAAGGTTTGTTTTGTGTTGTGGTGAAATACACTGCTGCTGATATATAGTAACCAAACGTGGCGATTGACTAAAACAGCGTTCGACAATGGATAGCAGCGACGAGAAGGCTCAGCTCAAGAAACGACAAAATGCCGAGCGAGTAAGAAAGTGTCGGGAACGAAAGAAGCTCGAGAAGGAACAGGAACGAGCGGCTGCTGTCGGCGGTGAAGCTTCGGTACCAACGGCCCCATCGCAACAAAAACGAAAGGAAGATGACTTGATGCGCGAAGAATTGAACGAGTACGTAATAAATACACCGTTCGCGTCGACAATGACTGAGCAGGAGAAAATCGATGCAAGCTACAACATGAAACTGGCGGAGAAGCGAAGGAAAACCAACGAACGAGTAAAACGTTGTAGATTTAATAAGAAAATTGAGATGGCAACTAAACGAGCGAACGAAGCAGCTGAATTCGAACAGGCAATCGCTGCGATATCGCCAAAACCTTGAAACTGAAGAGATAGCAGCAGATGCGGAATTCACGAAACGATTCGACGACAACGAGTTCGGTTACGCCCGCTCCGTCTGCGATCGCTTATGGTTCGAGAGAGATTTGCTACCACCGCCGCAAAAGAGTCAACATATACTGGCTGCTGAGTTCCCCGACGACGATTTAGCTAGCTTCAAAGTGTGCGAAACGTATTACAGGTCCCTAGCACTAGAGAATATACCCAACTTGTCAAGATCCAATGGCTTCGTGTACCCCGAGTATCCCGATCATTTACCACCGCTTGATTGTGTAACTGAACGTCTGGTCTCACCGCGTCTACCGTTCATGCAGATACGACGCCTACGGTTCGTCCACGGTAGTCAAAGTATTATAGGACAAATAATAAACGTGCCGGTCGATATAAACACGATGGTTGGAGCGTTGCCTAGTAGCTTGGACGACGATAGAGCATTCAACGTGCACATTAAACGACGTCTCATACATAAGTCGACGTACTTGCAAGGCTACGTCAATAAGGGTACCGTAAAGAAATGGCTGCAATACTTGTTAACGAAACCGCTATACAAAATGAACAACATATGGGTAGATGATGCATTCTTCAATAGTAGCAGTAGTGACACGGCGGTAAAATGACAGAGATGACAGAGGCAGAGCCGACGGACGAGGGACCATTGATCGAAAGCATCGCAGAACAGCCAGAGACCGCGAATGTTTATTAAACATTCTTATGGTTACTGAGTGACTGATTGTTTCTTTTCCGCAAATGTTACGTTTAGCTGGCGGCTGAAAGGCACTATCATGCTCTTAAGCTTTTACCATTTGGTAAACGGTACTGTATCTTTTTTCTGTTTATTCTGTCTAATTTATGAGGTCGGCATGCAGAACCTGTATGTTAGAAACAAACCACTGAAGGCAGTAACAGTTTATTTGATGTTATGAACGTTAAAAATATATAGTGAAAGGTATTTTGTGACTTTAGGAACATGAATTTTTCCCTTAGGTAGGAACTGTGTTCTAGGTCCTAGGAATTATGTCTAGAGACCTAAGTGACAGAAGTTACCCCAACCTCTTAGTATATACATGTTTATCCCGCAATGTTCGAGAACTTGCTTATATTCAAGGCGTATAGTTTGTTTACGCCTTCAGAGTTGTCAAGAGTAGTAGGCTACAGACTCCATGCTTGTATGCGTCCTTCGAGTATTATGTGAACTAATTCCTAACATTTGATTATCAGCAAGCAGGTACGGTTTTAACACTTACACAACCACCAATAATATGTCGTTTGTTCCACCACGACACTATCGAAGTCGCATACAATACAAACAAACTGTGCCGCTTATTGTAATGCTGACAACAAAATATTTGTTCCACCGTTGGATCTTTTCAGTCACTGACGTACACAAAAGACACTGTAAACGAAGAGACACAAGGAAACATACTACCAAATAATATGAGGTCATTGAACTAAATACGGTAGTTGTCTTCTCGTATACTTTTCATATTCCTCGTACGACTACACGGGAAACCATAAATTTTGATGAACACAAATGCAGAAAGAGCTGAAAACGTAAGTCCTCTAGGTTTTTACTTCTATGTTCCGTAAGGAAATTGAGGTATGGTGATCGCGCAAAATCGTGTACAAGATAAAGGCTGATTACTGATTGTACTACCCTCAAAATATTAAGAAAAGTAATTTTCCGACAAGTGTGTATAGAATTTTTTCTTTGGTAAACGATAACTGCCTCAAATTAAAACAGAATCAACTAATTTTTTGCATATATGTCCGAGTTGTAGAGGACTGAAGGTCTATTGATTTTCGTAAAGATCGGATAAGGTGGAGGGGTAGTTTTAACAAGAGTAATGTACTTAATTTTGATAGATAAAGTATCCTGAAAAGAAGGTCATAATAATCTACTGCAGAAAGGTATATGAAATATCTAAATAAATGAAAATGGTAGTTGGAGGGGGAGGGTGTAAATTTGTATATGGGTACTACGTTATCGGCAATTTTCCAATTTGTATTTAACAATTTTTAATATAAATCTTAGAATGTCCAAGTCATGTATGGTTCTCCATACAGATTTTTTTTTCGTTTTCAATAAGCTTTTATTACGTCTGAATGTCGTAGTTAATAGTGAACTGTACATACATTTATACTACGTAGAACATATATATATTACGCATCAACTATGACTGTAGTCATAAACAACCGTTTTCTTTTTAAAAGAATGACCATTCTTGTAGGGTGCTGTAGGTTCTTGTAGTAAGTTTAAACAAAAACATCTTCTTCTTCTTTATCTTTTTCTTCTGCATCATCATCATCTTCTTCTTCCTCTTTTTCTTCTTCTTCTTCGACATATTATTGGATTTCGTTGTCCATGACGTGTCCGTTACTTAACTAAATATAATTATTTCACTACGACTAGGAACACAAAACCTTTTATTGGTAAAAACATAAAAAGTTTTACCTTATAACCTGAAGCGGTTTTCATTTTTAAAAAGCTTCTTCAGAGGTTGCAGCTGGTAGCACTGTCCGTTTTGTTGTTGGCGACGAAATCGATTTTCGAAAGATCGATGTTGTGTGTGTGGGGAGTGATATGTTCGAATAATGCGTGTGATTTGAATTGCGTCTGTTCGTTTAGGATGTCGTTTTTATTTGTTTTCGTGTGTTTGTATATTTCCAGTTGTTCTAGAGTGTCTAGTTTTCGGCCTTTTGTGTATACGTGTAGAATGTTCATGTTATTGTCGATGTTTTTGTATGTGTGGTTTGCTTCAATGAGGTGGTTTGCAAAGGTGGATTCTGTAGTGGAGTGGAGTGCCTTTGTGTGTTCAATGTATCTTTGTTTGAAACTACGTCCTGTCTGGCCTATGTAGAATTTGTTGCAATCTGAGCACTTTAGTTTGTAAACACCAGGTAGATCGAATTTGTTTTGTGCTTTGTGTGTGTGTTTTGATAGTGTGTGTTCTGTTTTGTTAGTAGTTTTGTAAGCGATTCTGTATCCTGCTTTTTTGAATTTGTGGGCTATTTTTTCAGTTTGTTTATTGATGTATGTTTGTGTTATGAATTTGTTGTTTTCTGTCTTTGTCTTTTGTTTCCCCTGTATAGTATTAGAATGTCATCAACGTATCTGTGCCAATATAGTATTTTATGTATGTGTCTGTCATTCCTTGTGAGGATTTTTGTTTTTTCTAAGTGTTGGAGGAAGACTTCTGCTAGAATGCTGGATATAGGTGAGCCCATGGGTAGACCATCATTCTGTGTGTAGAATTTATTGTTATATGTAAAGTAGTTTTGTTTTGTGATAATGTTCAGAGTTTCAGTTATTTCGTTGATAAGTTCGTCTGGTGTGTTGTTCTGTTTGAGTTTGTTTTGTAGGATTGTGCTTGTTTCAGAGATAGGGATGTTTGTGTACAGGTTTTTAATGTCAAAGGTGGCTAATGTGGCATTACGGGGGATGTGTATGTCTTTCACTTTTGTTACTAGGTCTATGTTGTTTTTTACTGCAATGTTGTTGTCCAGTTGTATGTGTTGTCTGATAATTTTGTCTAGATGTTTTGCGAGTTTGTATGCAGGGGCATTGCGGTAACCACCTCATTGAAGCAAACCACACATACAAAAACATCGACAATAACATGAACATTCTACACGTACACACAAAAGGCCGAAAACTAGACACTCTAGAACAATTGGAAATATACAAACACACGAAAACAAATAAAAACGACATCCTAAACGAACAGACGTAATTCAAATCACACGCATTATTCGAACATATTACACCCCACACACACAACATCGATCTTTCGAAAATCGATTTCGTCGGTAACAACAAGACGGACAGTGCTACCAGCGGCAAACTCTGAAGAAGCTTTTTAAAAGTGAAAACCGGTTCAGGTTATAAGGTAAAACTTTTACGATTTTACCAATAAAAAGTTTTGTGTTCCGATTCGTAGTGAAATAATTATATTATTATTATTATTATTTTCGTCGTCGTCGTTGTTGTTGTTGTTGTTGTTGTTGTTGTTGTTGTTGTTGTTGTTGTTGTTGTTGTTTGTACCCTCAAAACTTTTCTTATTTTCTTATAATTTAATAAAATTAATGCAATGTATTACAACGGCACACGTTGCTGTATTTAATGTATTTTGAATTAGTGATGTGTTTATACTCATATAACATTTATATATAATATTACTAACAACGTGTACGTGTATTTGGTGTTCAGGTGTAATTATAATAAGAGTAACTCTTTTTATGAATCGAGTACTCTTCATTTATTACTTGAAACAAACATAAAAAAATAATGATCAATACGCCATATGATATCCATTATCTATGGTTTCAAAGTGCCTTTACTAGCCGTGTTATCATTACAAACATATATCTTAAATTCTAGATATTATATTATAAATAATATTGTATTTAAACTTTTCTTCATTATATTAAGATTTCTTGCTTGCTCAGTCTAAATGTGTGCTTTCTTTAAAAATTGTTAATACATTCTTATTCTATATTTTCTTCATATCTTTCTACGGTTTTAAAATCATTTTAACACATTTAATTTATTATTTTCAATGACTCTACCTTATGTGCTTTTATTAAGAAAAAGTTAAATAATTTAATTACTTCTTCATTTTTTTTAATGATTTAACTTTAGTTTCATTGACTGAATGTTCATTAACGAAAAATAATTAAATAATTTTCTGATTACATATAAATTACACTGAATTTTATCTCTATGTACATACTTGTTATTTACGCTTACAAAAATGTTTTGTCTTTGTTTTTCTCTTTTTTTTATTAGAGTCTTTTAACGTCTTTCTCTTTAATAATTATGTTTTGGTCCTTCGTCACCTTCAATTCCGCAGAGTTGTCCCATGTCCTCCAGTGATTCCTTCGGTTCGATCCTCCTGGAAGTCCTCTTGTCATCACTGCTCGTCCTCCCATCTCTCGTCCTCCATGGTACATTGGCTGCTGTAGACTATGATGACATGTTGCTCTGGATCTGTAGCTGTTATTATAGAAACGTCTCTAGTCCTCTGCATCCTTCCTCTGCTAGTCGTGCTCTCGTACTCTGCCAGGAGTTGATGTTTTTAGCTGTCGACTGCTCGTAGACGTCCGACGATTTCTTCGTTACGGTACTTATTTTTATTCTTGTTTTTATTACTTTAAATTAAAAACATTACCGTAATACCTTATAAGTTAAGCTACAAAAGTCGTAATGATGTTAGATTTCTAGTCTAACTTCGTCCAAAGTAGTTTAAAAAATTCGCGTCTCGTACAGGCATAGCGTACCGCCGCGACTGTGGTTTGTTAGAGAAGAAAGTTCGTCTCTCCTGGGCTTCTATTTATATCCACCCAGAAAACTTCACATGCCGATTCAGGAATCAGCCTGTAGACATTGGAAACATCGCATGATAGCCCCCACTCTCGTCTCATTTCACATAATTGCACTTTTTCGCCAATTGCGCTGTTTAACGCAGATTTCACGGCGATAAAATATTGTCTCATTTAATGACTTATGAGATGTGCAATTATCATGATGCTCACACTACTAGTGTAATTATGATGCATTAAAAGTCTCACTGGATTCGCATTGATTGTCCGAATTACGTAAAATTTGCACCGCACTCGTGTCCGATTTTTAAACATTTTTAGAAGTTTTTACCTTCTCACTAACATTTATGGTTTTCTTAAAAATAATTATTTTCTTAATTTAGCATTGACTTGGGGGGTGAGATTGCAACTTTCAGGATCAGACAGGTTTCACGCACACACATTATTTACTTGTATACACACATGCAGTGGTAATCGCGTGATGTTTACCTGTTGGTTCCTGCTTGAAAGCCAACTTCCAATCTCACACCTGCTCGCCTATTATATATTATTGAAGTTAACTAACATATTTATAATATATTATGTATGCGCCTTACAGCCTTTGCTTGTATTGTCGCAGTATTATACTTGGAGTGCAAGGGATATTACACTAGAACTTTATGTTTTATATAAAAGTAAACCTCCGTAACGTCGGTTGAGGATTATATACTGCAATGTATTTCATTTTACTGCGCTAAGTTTCTACCTAACCGACCTACTGTATACTTCTTGCGCTACAATTTAGAAAACAGCAGGCCTATTGCATGCATTTCTGGTAAAAATACATCTTTTATTTTATTGTACTATTCGATATGCCCCAATCACAATCAGAGTTACGCTACCAGTACTCGAATATTTCACTGCCTTCTACGTTAATACACCATAAAAAGGGTTTTTATTGTTTCTGCAATGTAACGTAGATTACCGTATTTGTTGATGCTTTTGAATCTGACTTTGGCAGCATAAAGTTATCATTCATTAATGATAAGTGTAACAACATTCTGTATACTGTCTCGATGGGGCAATAAATAATAAAATTAATAGGCAAGAAAAGAGCTCTCTCAAACTAACTGGTACTTGTTTTCCATGTGCTGTCACACAACAGTTACATGATTCACCGCATAGTTGAGGTTTTGAGGAGTATGTCTAGGGTTATATGAAGAAATTCAGCGTATAGAAACAAATTTTTGGGCTGCAAAACTTACATAAGGCAATAAGGCAAACGTTGTAAAGATTTAACTGCGTCCGATAGTAATAGAAGTACATCCATATATAGAAGGAACAGTAGGTTTGAAAGTTTGCGCTTTACTTGTGCGCTAAATTCAGTCTACTAATTGCTGTTTGACTGTCGGTTACTGACTTTAGTGCTGAATAAGAACACATCAGAATGCTGTAACTAGATCTGAATTGCCTTCATCATCAATATGGTACGTGATCTACAGTTGATGGTCATACTAAACAACATAATTAACAAAGTATAGAAAACAAAATTACCGTGCTATTTTTCAGAAATGGACTGACGATTTTGTGCTCACACAGTATTGGATTACACAGATAAAATAAATTACAGTACCGACAGTTTACGTTGCAATACGTGTCTCATAGTCAGCTAAAAGTGCTTGAAAAGTGTAGTTCTAATTCGCATTTATTATGATAATTCTACAGAATACTATTCGGAATTCCTAAGCATGCTGTACAATTTGACAGGATGGTAAGCTAGACAAGGATTTTGGGAGAGCGACGCATTAACCGTACACACGTCTAAAACCAGATTGTTATGCGTTAGGTAAGCAGTTAAAAGCAGTGTATTTCAAATGGGTTTAATCTGTTTCGAATAACGGCAGATTTGTTAAGTATTACATTACTTAGCAAACTAATTATCTATATATATATAAAACTCAAAGTCTGAGGATTTATGTGTACTGAATACAAATCCACACCGTTACACCGATTGTCATCTAACTTTGCACAGGTAAAAAATTTTTTACAACTTTGACACAAGGCAAAAACACTGTCTAACTTGGAATTTGATATTTTGCCCCGTTTTCACGATTTAGGCCCTTTTAATTATGCCTTTACGTTGACGCGTAGAAAGATGTCAACCACACCATGGTGACCAAAATTAATTACCATGGTAACAAGTAAATAAACAAAAGCTATTTAGCTGCATCGGAAATGTACATTTATCCATTCCTGCAGTACATTTTCGATGTTTTATATAATATGCGATTGTATCGATATATTACGATGTGAAAAAGAAGAAGTGTACTAATTTTAAATTGTCCTATTACTTAATGCAAACCGAAAATACGTGTTGTTTTCATTTGTGAGGTTAGATGACAACGGTTTTTGGTTTTTAGTTTACTGCTGAAATAAATAAAAGCCATGGTTGAAGAAAACAACGAACGATTAACGTGTTATACAATGCTTCTAACACAGTAACAGTTGAAATAAAGAATTTAGCGTTTTCGATTTAACAGGTACTTTATAAATATCTCCAAAGCCTTTATAAACGGGTACTTTTGAATATCCAAAGGCTGTTGCACCAACATAATAATTTAGTACAAGTTAAAATAGAACAAGTGTTGAAAACAGCTTTGGAGAGAATTTGACTAATGAGTACAAAATTGTTATACGAGCTGACAGAACGCTATATAGACATAGACAATAAAAATTATATTAAAATACTTATTAAAAGTCAAATATTGGCGTGCGAAGCTGCGGGTAACAGCTAGTGATAAAATATTACTAAGCAGTCAGCTGGCCCTAAAACCATAAAAGTACAGTATGTTTCTCCGCTGTAGACAAAGCAAAATCGAAGGCAATGCGAAGTATCGTGTACCTTTAGTGGCTATTACAGTCCGACAACCTACACAAATCGGGCGACCTATTACTAGCCAGATAAAAAACATTGACAGAGCTTTGTGTGAGATTACGTCCAAACCTGATACACTTCTTGGAAATCAGCATTAATTGAGCCGGATATTTTCACTCCGGCATGATTTAAGTCGCGCGAAGGTATGATGAGAAATTGGCGGGACTCATTTCTACAGGTTGTCACATTTTATATTTAGTCAATTTTATGTGCGAGTGAAAGAATTTAACACAGTGGTTTTAAAATCACTTGCATCTTATAATGAGAATACAGTTTTTATTAAATCTCTGGTCTACGAGAGAGTCACCATAGTAAAAAAAAATGCACTTTTATATCTCAGGGAGACGCACTATACGGTGTCTAATAAAACTGTGAAAAGCAGTGAAACAAGTTCAAACAAGTTATAATCGGTAACAGTGTTAAATCTTATCATACAGTGTTAAGACGCAATAAATTTCAGATACTTTTCTTATAACAGGTATGTCCCATTTTACCAATAACGTATAAAATATGCCTATGTAGAACACGCGTAGATGACTTGGTTATAATTCAATAAAAAGAAACTCATGTCTTTAACTCTTTTCTTGTCCAAGATTCTCTCGTACTTGTCTTAACCACCGAGGTCCTTGACGCCACTACCTAACCCTAACTACCACCTTTAGCACCTTTAACATCAGTTACAAAATAATCTACGGCCCCTACATTATAACCTGTTCGCTCTACTCTAGCTGCTTTAAATATCACGTTTACTACATTCATTCATGTCTTCTCTCTTATCTCTCTCTCTCTCTCGCTCTCTCTCTCTCTCTCTCTCTCTCTCTCTCTCTCTCTCTCTCTCTCTCTCTCTCTCTCTCTCTCTCTATCTCTATCTCTCTCTATCTCTCTCCTTCTGTGTTTGTACCTCACCCCACGCTCGGTCTGCGATGACGTATGTATCCTCTCATTGTCTGTATCATTTTGCTGAAGGAGACTTGTTCGAAGACTCGCCTTCGGTTGTCCTGAAATAGCACGAAAAAAGATGAGCTGGTGATGTGATTTGGAAAGTAATATTTGAAACTGTTTACTTTTCAGTTTGCCGGTGATGAAGTGGAAGTAACCCAATTCAGAGCGAACTCAGAATTAATTTAAAGGAAACCTTTATAGGAGACAAAAACGTGAAAGTAATGAAATTAAATATCTCAGATTAGGAGCCAATTAAAAGATCTTGAACTGAGGAGAGAATAGCAACAGAAAAAAGTGTTAACTTATGAGTAGTATTTGATAAAGAAAGGTAGCGATAAAAATGGAAAATAGAATGTCACAAGTTAATAAATTATAGTGTTACATGGTAACCGAGAGTTTTAACCTTGAATCTGAGATATGGGCAATGATTGAAATAAAAAGTAAATATTTAGAATCATGGAAACGGATGTTCTACAAACACGGTCCGTGGATGCTGCGTCTGTAAATTCTTTAAATTTAAACGTTGCTCATATTCCAGCTTCATGCACTCTGTTGTGTCCTAAACATTCGTTTACCCCCCATTGGGACTTTACTTCTTTTGCTTTGAAAACTCTTAAACTTACCTCATAAGAATAGAGGTAAAAAAGAAGCTTTCTTAGAACTGCATGTGGTTGCCCAAAAAGAAACGAGACAATTGAAGAGGGTAGGTCCGTTGTTCCAAAAGAACAATTTGCGAATACACAACAGTGTGTACTACTGTGCTAAGATTTCATTTTACAAATAGGAACACTCTTTACACTCACAACTATATGCATCGTATACCAGTAATGTGTGTACAGACTTCAGTTTTAGACGTATCCGTTTAATTCATAATATGACATATGAGAAATACGACGAATTTTAAAGAAACTTGTACAGACCAATTTGGTTAAATTATTCCGGTTTAAAATTAATTCAAACTAAATCTAGTAAATACGTTGCACTTTACCGAAAAAATTAATTTTTCAGATGAATAAGTTTGCCTATTTTCGGAAAATCCTCAAATAGTTTTTGACACATTTTTGATTGGAATTATCGTTTTTTAATACAAAGAAACATTAAAGTACGTTTTACTGTCAAACAATAAACCGTAAATAACAAGGACTTCATTTATACAAATCTTCTTCTTCTTAAAATCTATTTTTAAATATAATAATGACCGGTTATCACCTGCTAGTCATCGGCTTACAAACAGATAAGTATGGTGCGTAAATCAGATTTTTGCTGGTAATAATGAAATTAAAATTTTATATAAAGTAGCATGAGAACACGAAATAGCGTATTACTAATATCCTTGTTTTCCTCAAATTAATTCTTCTTTTTTACTTTTGATAGTTGGTTTGTAAGTAACTTTCAGGCTTACAGTTTCAGATCATTCAACGTTTTAACACTTTTATTGCTTTTTCGCTTTAATTCTAGAAATTTTTCAATTCTCATGCTTGCCGTAAAGAACTATTACATAAATCTATTTGCTAAAACGTTTCATGTCAGTAACGGAGTTTTGAGCTCATACGGATTAAATATAAGAAGCCGAACTGAACACCGGCATGTTCATTTACTTCGAAACGCACGTTTGGAAAATGAGCAAAGAAATAATAAATTTACATTCTACGTAGCTATATTAGTCTTATAAAATAAATGTTCTTGTAAACACTGTGATATTTCTTTCAGTAAATTATGAGATCCACAAAGACATTTTTGATTTAATACACTCTACATTTTTTTCAACTGTTAGAAATTTATTGCATTTCGGTTGACGTCCGTGATAAATCTCTCTTGTTTTTAGCCGAGAAAGAAAATATACTGTTGTAGTTTGATCCTTTCAATATGTAGGCCTATCTATTGTAAATATTTGTGTGCTTTCATTAATGAGAAATAACAAGTTTGATTTATTTTCCCAACTTATGAATTTGTAAAAACGCTATAACGTGTAAATCGTGAGATATTAAATTAGAAACAACACGGAAAACGAATAAGAAAAATATAGATTCTGAAGGAAAATATTATTTTCAGACTACACTAACAAGAAGAAAGACTGAGAAATACTAATGCTGTTAGTATATTTTTGACGCTCTTGATAAATATGAAAATATTTCAGGAATAAAACAAATAGTGAACCGTTGCATTTACATTATAAGGAGCAGTATATATTTGATAAGACGTTACCTGTAACAGTAGTGTTAACAATTTTATAATAATAACAAAAATAAAAAATTGTAATTTAGTTTTTGCAACTCAGTTTAAATTTTTAAAAGTTGATAATAATTTTCGAGTAAGCAAAGAACTGTCATTATTATGTTAATGGAGGTGCAAAAAAAAGGAATACTAAATTTCTGACGATTCGTTTGTGATTTTTAAAATCCGATAAATTACATATTTACTTCTGAAAATGTGTTTTATGTTTTTTAACTAAATTTCCACTCCTATAGAACAATACAGTTTTTGTTTTTTAAACTTTACGAAGTGTACTGTTGCGACGATCTAATAATCGTCGTATGGTACAGTGGAAAACAAAATACAAGACACCAATTAAGTCAGTAGTTACCAGGTTTAATTATCACAATTAAACGGTTTGTAATCAACAAAATAGTCTCTTACAACAAATTAAATAAAAATTGTTTACACGCAATTATAATGTCAACGAGTATAAAACACAATTGTATCACAATTGTCCCGCATAAATATAAAACACATAACACTTTGCCACAATACATTGAACCGCACTGGAATATATCGCCACTAGAACTGAAACTGAGCGTCGCTGAGTACTTGTATTTATACCCTTCCGAAAATCCAGAAACATCTATACTACGCATCAGCGCTACACTAGAACGTAATTGATTGCTGCCTTGACACAGTGCGCGCGGCTGGTGAAATCTAGAAAAGTCTCGCTAACGCATGTTGAGATCATGTACGCACACAACATTACAGCCGGATTCCACTGGAACATCCGAGAAACACGTGGAATGTTTTGTAATGGTGTTTTGTAATGTTTTTAATCTCATTTCAGTAGTTCCGAAATGTACAATATTCTATGTTCATATTTGAAGTCTTTTTTACTTTTCTTGCTTTATTAGTCATTTTATAATACAAGTCCAGAATACAGTAAATTATGTTATTCAAATGCGTTTTTTCGACAACCTTCCAGTAAACCGGGGATTTTGGTAATTCGGCATTACACTGGTCTGATATGTGCCGGATGAGTAAGAGTTTATTTTATTTAAAATTAATTGAAAAATCATGCATACTTTAATTCACTTTTACAGAACATTTTAAATACAGTACGGCCTAGATTATACCAAACATTTTTTGGATCTTTCAATTAGTCATGTACTAGTTTGTTACTATTTAATTAGTATGTATTTAATTTCAACAGAAATTTTAAGTGCACATACGTTTGACATTCAAATAATTAAAATTTTTTTAAATTGGGATTTTTTTTAGGGGAGTTCAAGTGTATTATCGGGGAAACTCAAAGATTTCTGATGGCATGGTTCTATTTAATCTGCTTAATATGTTTTTAGGATACGTTTACTAGTGTACGTAAAAATTAACTGCAATAATAAATGTAGTTTATTACATTTATTTAAAAGAATTTTTTATTTTTTTCTAACATTATATTTAACTATACCGTTATAACCTTCACACATTTTTAAAAATTATAAAATTATATAAATATACATAATAGTACTTTAACAGTGTAGATTGATCTCCTGAACACAGTAAGAGATTACATTTGTTCGTTGTACCGTGTTTGCAACTACAACAAGAAGACACTGCAATGTCACAAACAACGTTGTCAGACACCAGCAGCACCTCGTAACGTTTAGCACATTTTCCGGTCTGGTTAATACGAACTGGCGTCTAGCCAGGTTACAACTAAGTGCTGATGAAAAACTGTGATCACCATAGCTATGAGAAGTCAAATCTAAGATTATTTTAGAAAATGGTAACAAGGAAGTAGTTTTGATTTATTGTTATGCGTTAAACCGTAAACAAATTAATATAATAATCACTGGAAATTGTTTTTAGTTTCTTGCCTAAAATCAAGGCATTTTTATTTCGCATATTTATTGCGAAATACTTTTAAATAAAAACGTATACCTATCAAGTAAATTAATTTATTTTAACAAAAATATACTTTTTTATATATTCCATAAACCATAAATTATTTGGCTTCCATAAACTATAAACCATAATGGCGTCAATTTATTTCACGAGTTTGTTTAAGTTACAGACTATTGAGCAATGGAGGTACAGCCCAACCGTGTGAAACTAATCTGAGAGTGAGAGGGTGAGGGTAAATAAACGTTGAAGAATATGAAAATTTAAACAGTACGTCTAAATATTGTTACTAATGTTACTTGTAAATAATGTTAACACAAAATATTTATTTCTGATTTAAAATAAACTGTTTTACGTATTTATCAAAAACGTATTACTATACTATAGGTCTACAGGCGTTTCTGTGTTTCACATTAACGATAAACTGACGTTATTACTAATTATATATTCTAATCCAAGTATGTCAAAAAATTAAAATAAGGAAAACATTAAATAAATTAATTAGAATACGGGACGTCGTCAGTTCACTCACCCTTTCCTGGTTTATTTATTGCGTATGTACGTTTTGATACGTTTTAGGCACAAACAACTTCGTTCTACAGAGTTAGTAGTTGAAGGCAACGTTAGAATCACACAAAACTGTTTGTAGGTTTCTGTAAGCATGTCTTTTACATCTTTCCCATTTTAAAAAGTTACAGTTCTTTTAAGTGATACATTTTTGTAGTCATCCACAAAATAGATAAATTGAAATTCGTTATTAACCTGTAAAAGCCAAACCTTGACAAATACGGATATTATAAGCTTTTAAGGTAACTACTGGAGACTGTC
Source organism: Magicicada septendecula (assembly GCA_034769895.1). Taxonomy (NCBI): domain Eukaryota; kingdom Metazoa; phylum Arthropoda; class Insecta; order Hemiptera; family Cicadidae; genus Magicicada; species Magicicada septendecula. Next base: position 121,392,025 of record CM068369.1, read on the forward strand.
TTTAAAAATAGATAGAAAGAAAGAATGATAGATTAAAAGAAAGAAACTCTAGTTCTGTTATGTCTTGAAATTTTTTTGTCAATTTCCACTATAACGATGTCCAAACTTTTGTAAAAGAGAATCATATATATCATATATATTTCTTCTTTTGTTTGGAGCCGAGATAGGTGCCAGACCTCCAGTCTTTTCATCTCCCAACTAAAAATATTCTTGAAATGTGTTGTCAGTTCTCTTCTTAAAAGTAATTTCCCTTAATTCTCTGATTTAGACAAACAGTAACCAACACCTGAAGTTTTTTCTTAAAGGAAATTGAATAAAATGTTGGCAACTTCAAATCGTTAAATATAAATGACATGATGGCAAATTCGAAAGTGCTGAATTCGTGCAGAAACCGTTACACAGATATACTGACCGTTCGTTTGATTTCGGGTAGTCCATTATTTTTTAGTAAATCTGTTTTATACCATTCTAATCTTGAATGGCAACACTGAATAGATTCCTATAGGAGGGCCATCTACTTTCAATACTGGATGGTATTCGCCTGCCTATTGTATCATTTGCTATCCCTATCTGTTTTATATTCTTTCTTTTTTTGACATTTATTGGAAACCTAAGCGCTTCATTTCTATTTATGATAATATCTAAAAAGTTATAGCATTTAATTTTAAATAGGTTAGATACCTGATAATCCTTCATGCAACTTACTTGGTCGCTATGCACGACGCGTTTCGGGATCAAGGTCCCATCTTCAGGTGCTCACTCGGGTCGAGCTCGTCAAATCATAAAAACACACACATAAAACATAAAAAACACTGAATTTAAACACTCATACTGCGCGAGAGGGGACGATGGGCATCGTCGAGACAGTAAACATGCACTGGCCGTATAAAGTCCAAAGCAGAGATAAGTTGGTCGTACTCTTCATGTCTGCGCCAGTTTTTGTATCACAGTATCGAAGAGCGCGTTCGATTTGAACGACACCATATCGTTCAACAGGCACTCTTTCTGTGACTTGGCCGCTTTATATATCTCATACTCTTCTAATGCATTCATATATCGGTCCTTCTTACAAAAGTGTATGGGTTTAAGATTAACAGAGATGTTAGTGTAACTGTGATCACTATCAATCAGGTGTTGCGCGTAAGTGGATTTACTGTTTATCACATTCTTCATGGGCAGGTGTTCCTTAAACCTCTCTTCAAATCGTCTCCCCGTCTGGCCGATGTAAAACATGTCGCAATCATCACACACAATTTTGTAAACGCCAGAGCGTGTCTCTACGCTTCTGTGTATCTTGGGGCGCAGTGCATTTTCAATGTTATTTTTTGTCCTAAAGGTAACTGCGATATTGTATTTCTTAAATTGGTTTTTTATAATGTTAGGCAATAAAGGTGTGTACTCTACCGATATATATCTGTCAGTATTATGCACCGCGCTGTTCGGAATTTGAGTTTTGTTTTTGCGCCTGGAGATAAGTTTATCTATTATACTAGCGTTATAACCGTTGAATATGGCGATGTGTTTTAAAGTGTTTACTTCGTCAATGAAGCAATCTTGTTCTAAGGGTACAGTAAGAAGTCTATGGACAAATGTATTGTATGTCGCCATTTTCTGGGACCGCGGGTGATACGAATGAGCGTGTATTGCGGTATCAGTGGTAGTGGGCTCTCTGTAAATTTTAAATTTGAAAGAGTCCTGAGATTTAATTATGGTCAGGTCAAGAAAGTTCAGTTGGTTATTCTCCTCTGTTTCAAGTGTAAATTGTATGTGTTTGTTAACACTGTTCAAGTAGTTTTTCAGTAGCACAATTTGTCTTAATGTGCCATCAAAACAGATAAAAGTGTCATCGACATACCTGTAATAGGAAACGATGTTTTTACGGTATTTATTATTACTAGAAAATAAATATTCACTTTCGAAAAAATTAAGATAAAGGTCAGAAAGTATCCCGCTTAGAGGAGAACCCATGCTCAGGCCTTCCTTTTGGTTGTAGTATGTATCGTTGAAAGGGAGATAATTTTGACGCAATATTTCTTTAAGCAACACAATTAGATTATTTACGGCCTGTGGGCTTAATGTGGCGTTGGCCATTAAGTTTGTTTTTAATATTTCAACAGTCTCATTAACGGGTACATTTGTATACAGACTTACTATATCGAAGGAGGCTACCTTGTATTGTGGTTTCAACTTAACATCTTTAATTTTATTTACGAAGTCAGAACTATTTATAACGCTATGATTATTATAAAATGTTGTATTATTTTTCATAATTTTCTGTAGTATTATTTTGGCTCTGTAGCATGGCGCCGTTGTAAAGTTAACCAATGGCCTAATGGGAATATCATTTTTATGGATTTTTGGTAAGTCCGTAAGCAGCGAGGCTTGTGCGTGGATCGGCTTCAAATAACGGCGTGTGCGGTCATCAAAAAGATTGGTACATTTATTAACAACAGCGTTCAGGTCTTTAACGTAACTCTTGGTGGGGTCGTCAGTCAATATATCAATGTTATTGTTGGTTATGAAGTCCTGTACTTTGTTCACATATACATGTTTGTGTATTAAGACGGCAGTATTACCCTCATCGGCCTTCAGTAATATAACATTATTATCAATTAACTTCTTACGTAAGTTACTAATTACTACGCAGTCGTTACGATATTTACGTTCGAGATGTTGTGTCTGTGTATTCATATTTAAATAGCCTATTAAGTTTATTGTTTATAATTACTCTGGATTCATTTTGCGTATTATCACTGGGTCAAAATTTAATGGCTGCTTCAGCGTTAATGACTTCATGTACTAAATGATTCTTACTAATTACTTAAATTTTTACCCAGTGATAATAAGCAAAATGAAGCCAGAGTAATGATAAACAATAAACTTAATAGGCTATTAAATATGAATACACAGACACAACATCTCGAACGTAGATATCGTAACGACCGCGTAGTAATTAGTAACTTACGTAAGAAGTTAATTGATAATAATGTTATATTACTGAAGGCCGATGAGGGTAATACTGCCGTCTTACTACACAAACATGTATATGTGAACAAAGTACAGGACTTCATAACCAACAATAACATTGATATATTGACTGACGACCCCACTAAGAGTTACGTTAAAGACCTGAACGCTTTTGTTAATAAATGTACCAATCATTTTGATGACCGCACACGCCGTTATTTGAAACCGATCCACGCACAAGCCCAGCTGCTTACGAGCTTACCAAAAATCCATAAAAATGACATTCCCATTAGGCCATTGGTTAACTTTACAACGGCGCCATGCTACAGAGCCACTAAAATACTACAGAAAATTATTAAAAATAATACAACACTTCATAATAATCATAGGGTTATAAATAGTTCTGACTTCGTGAGTAAAATTAAAGTCGTTAATTTGAAACCACAACACAAGATAGCCTCCTTCGATATAGTAACTCTGTATACAAATGTACCCGTTAATGAAACTGTTGAAATATTAAAAACAAACTTAATGGCCAACGCTACATTAAGCCCACAGGCCGTAAAGAGCTAATTATGTTGCTTAAAGAAATATTGCGCCAAATTCGCACTTCGATACTGTGATACAAAAACTGGCACAGACATGAGGAATACTACCATCTTATCTCTGCATTGGACTTTATATTGGACTTTATACGACCAGTGCGCGTTTACTTTCTCGACGATGCCCATCGTCCCATCGTGCAGTATGAGTGTTTATTGAATTTAGTGTTTTTATGTATGTGTTTTTATAAACTGACGAGCTCGACCCGAGTGATCATCACCTGATGATGGGACCTTGATCCTGAAATGCGTCGTGCCTAGCGACAAAAGTAAGTTGCATGAAGGAATAACAGGTATCTTAACCTATTTTGAAGATTAACTTTAATTTTGTGACCTTGATTTTTTCCTGGACAGAAATTCTTTCTTCTATGGACAAAACCCAAAAAACCTTGCAGACCAAAGGAATAAGCTTTATTCAAGCATTGACACTTCTGGAGACGCTAACGGACAAATTAAAAGTTTAGAGGACTGAGCTGTGTGACAATGTCATTACTAAGGCAAAACAGGTATGTAATGAATGGTGTGTCAGTATCATAAAAAGGATATGAAGGAAGCGCACGATGCCAGGGGAGTATGCAGACGATTCAGCATTAACCGTTCGGGAAGAAATGTGAAGTTTTCTAATAGAAATTTTGGACAAACTGTGAGTTGAAGTTTCAAGCCGTTTCTCTAACATAAAAGAGTTATGAAAAAGCTTTGGGTTCCTCTGTAAATTTGAGGAGTACGTAAATGATGGGGATACACATTTTAAGAAACAGTTTTCCCAAATCTTCAAGTGCTTGAAGAACTGTATCCACATGACCTAAACTGTGAAGAATTATTCAGTGATTTGAAAGATGTCATACTTTTATTAAAAAGGGCAAAAATGGAGAAGAAATGGATTTTACACCTCAGGGACTGCTACATCTTCGTCTAAAGACATTGCTTCGTCTTTAGATTATAGTGATTTAATAACCCTCTTTGCAGCAATTAAGACCAGGAAAGTTAAATTTTAAAATGCCTCGTTTTAAATATTTATTAAATATTAAAAATAAATATTGTAATACTATAACGAAATAGAATGGTTGTGTTGTGGTGTGTAATATTAATATGTCACACCTTTGTTTACTCACGTTGTAATTACTATGAGTTGAAATATAATAGGTCACACGTTTTAATTATGTGTGTAGAGATGTTTAATTATTATTATTATTTATGAATTGTTTGTTCAAAAAGGTTTAAAAGCTAAAAGTAATGTTGAATTCTCTCCTAGAACACTTGTAGATTTACCTTTCACTTACCACTTATTATTGTTGTCAATCTTCCAAAATAGATCCTGTAATGCACTAAAATGACACAACACAGTTTATAAAATTTTTCACAAGTGTATATGTGGATGCACAGTAAATAAAATTATTTTGTATTTTCGAGACTGTTTTGAAATTTCAAATATTGGCCGCTTGTTCGCCGTACTGCCACTTTATAAAATAATTACTCTGTTAATGTTCTCGTTATTTTCTACTTTGAAATGAAAGACTGATTCAAGTGTAAGTAAATTTGTAGTTTATTAACAATAAGTTAATTTCAATTAAAACCCTTTAAAACAATTTATAAACATCAAAAAGTAATTCAACTCGTCACCGAGATTCTTAAATCTCAGGGCTGGTAACACTGATTATTTATATTGTATTGTGCTAACCTGGTTTGGTTAGATTTTTATTTATAATTACCAAAAGTCGTGAATTCTTTTAGTGTACAAGATACTGGATACAAAAATGCTAAAATACGACAATGGCGTATTATAGAGAGTGATTACAAAATCAAGAAAACAAGTTTAATTATAATATTGAAAATTATCGTATCTGGTCCACTTGCTATCAACCTCGTAAGTTATGTTGTGGAATGTATGATACGATTAAAATTGCTGTATGTCGGAATAATATTCCTTGAATGGTTATTAATAACAAAAATATAATAATTAATTCATAACCTCATTTCAATTGAGTATATTTAAGCTTGCTTAATGTGAAAGCACAGCTCTGTATTGCTGTTATACGTTTTCGTAACAGGTAGGTTAGAGTGCCATTTACTCTAAGTTGATTATTAAAATATTTAAATTGATGGCATTAAAATCTTATAACTATACATAATATTTTTTCATGGTACGTTCATTATTCATTAACTATATTGATAGTTCTCGGTTATTATTTATAAATGAATTGACTTTCGTTTTGGTTATAGTCAATTCAGCATCTAGGCTTAACCTTGTTTACATCAATGTTGGTTAAAATATTAAATTCGATTGTCATCTCTTTCTAAAATTAATAATATTTTATTTAAATAATTAAAATTGAGAACTTCTGTTCAATTACTGGTTAATTAATAATTATTATTTATTTTAGCCATCTACAACTGTACTTGACTAAAGTTGTACCAACGTAAAAATTTATTATTCCCTAAACATTAATATTCATTAAAATGTCGCTAAAACTAGATACTCCCTTATTTTCCCACTCATCATTGCCGATATTATACACTGGCAATGGTTTGTTTATTATCTCACATCACTCGTTGCACTTCACTCGTTAGAGGTTAAAAACACTTTATTTAGGTTAGATGTTTACACTAGGGAGCGCGCACATTTTTAAAATTTACTCTCGTCGAAGACTCGTTCCGTATGCTTTGGTGGTCAGTTTGCTAGTAGTGTTCTCCTTCGAAGCCGCTCTCGGCGTCTGTTGAAATCAGCTCTTTTTATTGGTTGAAAATCTGTTAATCTCGTACCCATATGCCTTAATAAATTAAGAAATTTTATTTCTAAGTATCTCGCTTTGGGATTGAGAGTACGGAGATGACGCTATCAATTCTTTTGGAATTGAAGGAAAAATTATTATCGTTTATAAATTTTTTAGTACATTTCGGATTAAGAAATTAATGGTATCACAATTTTTCGGATGCTCGGCTCTTGATTTTGAGTCCACTCAAGCTATAGATCCGTCCATGATTAACCTAATTATCTTTTTGATGATGCACTTTTCGTGGTTCTTAATTATACATAAGTTTTTTCCACTTTATTATAATACATGTTATTTCTAACACTCACTGTAGATATTTAGAGTCATTATCTCTTATTAACTACTCCTTAAATACTAAATTATGTACAATCTTTCCTAATGCATTTTCAGGCGTGTAGGCCCTACATATCCTTGCATTAATACTTATTATTTCTAACATATATCTTATAATAATACAATTCCTTGGGGTTTATTTTGTACATTTGAGATTAATACGTCTTTTGTGAAGCTTTGTATCCATTAATGTTGCTTCATTTATTTACACTGCATGGTTTTAACACATCATGTCCTGGTTTCTGTCATATTGATATTTATGTTATATTATTATTTGTGCATTAGGGATGTATTTTCATCCATTAAGGTGTCCTTAGACTTTGTCTAGACCTTGTCTTGTGTATATAATACTCCCTGCTGTGTTAATTATTCATAATTCTCTGTAGGATTGCTATTTACATCTAGTCCCATTTGGCATGCATATTTGTTTATTATTATGTTCATATAAATTTATGTATTTAATGTCTGTTAATGGTTCTCAAAGAGGTATTGTTTATTCTAGTAACTACTGTTATGCTATTTTCCTCTTCTTTATTAAGTTTAAGTGAGTATTTTATGTAATTCTGATAGTCACCTTGTGTTTTGGTAATTTGGCTATGATTTGTTTAAACAATATAGAGTATATATTTGTGTTTCTTAGTTCATACTGGGTTTATTCTGTTAACCATTTATTCTAGTTTGGTTGTTGATTCAGGTAATTACTTTTGTCTGTATTTTTCTAATTGTTATTTGTTAATTGTTATTTGTGATTCTGTGTTGCAGATTCTGTTCAGTTGAGGTTATGTGTATCCTACTGAATTGACAACAATGCTTATATGGATTTGTTTAGTTTCTTGCTTAATTCCATGTCTATTTACTATGATATGTTATTAATATTATCTAGTACAATATTTTCCTTATTTTACTTATCTTATATACTATTTGTTCACACATTGTTATTTAATTCTAACTTGTTATTGTCATACATATTATGTGTTTACATTTGGGTTTGGGTAAACTGTTTTGTTTATTCTACTACAGGTTGTCTTATCTTTGATACATTAATAATTACATTCTGTATTGATCTTACACTTCACTCTCCTGATATTTAAACATATATTTTATTAAGGATTTTACATTCAATTTCAGTCATTGTTGAGCAATTATTTCTCTCTTTAATATAAGCACATTTGTGGTCTTTTTTATGTTATATTTTATTATATTCTTGTCTCATAAATAATACACTGATTGTTTGTGTTGTTTATTTGAGGTTGTTATATATCTTTGTTAACACTTCTTATCTTCATCTTCCATAAACATTGCACTTTCATTGTTTGTGTTATTTAGTTTGGGATTGTGGTATTTTGGTATTAATCGATTCACTTATAAGTCACTCACTATTACTGTTTGTGGCTGCTTATTATTTTGTCGACACTTTGTTCTTGGTCACGTTGTTTTTTCTTCATGTTCTTCCTTGTTGGGGTATCATTATTCACTTATCTGGTATTCTTCATACTTGTATTATTATCTTCTTATTAGTTGGGTATTTGCTCCATTTAATAAATACTTTCCTTATTTATTGTGCCTTCCTCACACTGGTAATGTTATTGTCTTGTTCCTTGTTAAATATTTTTCATTGTTTATTATACATTTTCCTCTTCTTATTTATATAAAGTTTTCCTCTTCTTATATACAGGTTTCTTCTTCTTCTTATATACGGGTTTCTCACTTATATGATATGTTCCTCACTTATATTATATATTCCCTCACTTATATGATATGTTCCCTCACTTACATGATCTATTGGGTCCTGGTTGCTAACGTAGCTTTTCGGTTTATTTTTCCTCGTCTGATAATATTGATGATGCATTCAATTATATTTCTTCCTTCTACGGTGCTTATTTACTTCAACATTATTTATCCATGGATATACGATTGATTTCTATATTTTAGTGTTTTTTGGTCGTGTTTTTTGGTCGTTTTTGGCTTAGACATGTACATGGTAGATTTTTATTCTGGGTACTTGATATTATTTTTATGTAACTACAATTTTGATACGTTACAATATTAAGTGTTTATTAATAGACGACGGAACTATTAACCTGTAATGGTAAGTGAATTTTTTGTTACTTTATTGTAATTTTTTCTTTAACTTTATGTTGCTTTAGGATATTGTTTTGACGACGCGCTTTAGACCTACAAGAAATTTGCATGTTTATTAGAACATTTTTATGTTATAAATGTTTTATATTATTACATTTTTATAGTCTACATTTGTTACTAATAGACATATACAAATTAAATACCGGTAATAAAATATGTAATTTCTTAATTTTGACATAACAAATAATCTTAAGACGTTTGCTGGACGTGCTTTCATACAAAAATCTACACATTTGCATTTATTAAGTACTTTGTTCACTGGATGGGCCTTCATTTTTGCTCTTTGTCCCCTTTAAATTGTGAAGGCGAGGCGGCCGACAATCTCCTTTCCCGGCGCCAAAAAACCTAGCTACGCCACTGCCTTCACTAATTCGTCTATTTCATTAATTCGTCACCCCTTGGGTCCCGTAGGTAACGAATTAGTGACGTTATACTGTAGTAATATTCTCTTTGCAGGAGAGATGTTGGGAGAGCGAGGATGGAAGTCCTTTGCTACTGATAGAGAGAGGTGGAAGGTCAGGATAGAGGAGCCCAAGGCCCGACGCTTAAATTCAGCAAGCCAACGCTTAACCGTTATATTCGATGGAGGGGAATCCCCCAATGTTGAAACTAGATCCTCTTTTATATTGGTTCCTCTTTCAGAAAAAAGTAATGACAGCACTAATTTCCAATCTCTCACATGATGCCCGAGGCACTTCGAGCGATGGACTGTGTCACTAACAATAAACAACTCATTGACTTGTAATCATCGAATCTAAGCCTACAAAGGATGAAATCATACGGCACAGTCAAAATAATGAGCATAGTGGCGCTATGTCTGTGTCAGGCCCGGAACTTTTCACCCGAACTGTAGCGCCATATGAGGAGGAGGAGGAGGAAAATTCTCTTACACATAATATTACTTCTTTGGTAAAGTTAAAATAGCTTGCCGATTAGTCACTGTCATTTGTTTTTGTTACTAACTTTCGTTCCTTCAACCAGAACACTCGGACGTATACAGAACATTTGATCGGATTCTAATTTGTTCGCGTTAATGAAAGGAAAAGACGTCAAGTCCTTATTGTTATAGCATACACGCAGATAGATAAGCGCTCTTAGTAGCAGCTTTTCACGAAGCTTATACTGGTTCAGGCTATAAGGTAAAAATTTTACGATTTTACCAATAAAAAACTGTGTTCCGAGTCGGCAGAGTTTTACTTATAATTAGTTTGATAGAGTCTTGTTAAATATTTAATAAATCTTACAGACATGTATTCTTTGATGTGTAATGTATGATTCAGAAGTAAAATCAAAGATTATTATGAGACGGATTGTAGATATTCCTAGTCAGATAGTAAGGCATTACTCACAATAGGACCAAGATCTATAAGTCGACGGTAGAATAGTTGAAAGCATGACTTCACAGAGGCACAAAAGAAACGCAAATTGCCTACAGTAAAGGAGAATTAAATTTATTGTCGTATTCCGCTATGCTAGTGAATTACACTTTTAAGTTGATAGATGTGTGTGTGTTTAGTATGGGGGCATGCGTGTGTTCTTGTCTATTGTAGCAACGGTGTTCACCGTTTTTATATTATTACTATTTAAAATTTATTATGCAAATATATTATTTTCTTGCAAATTATTTGCCTATTCGCACACTTACGATTCAGTCCTTAGCAAATGACTGTGATCCACAGGAAATAATTTAACAGGCGTCATAAAACCAGAGGGAAAAAAAACGGGCAGTCACTGAGGATGTAAACTCTGATTTCCGAATTGTGCTTAGAAGGAGAAAGCGCGATATTCGTACACATAAGTCTTTAAGTAATTACTGAAATATTTATGCGTATTCACTGAATAAATTAATTTTGGCGTCCCACCCACCAAATCTCGGTGGTTTTGCCTCATTCAGATTTTTGCCTTTAATAACTTAGCCTATTTGAGCATACGAGTTTTGGATCAACTCACCTATCACCACACCTCGTCTCACTTCTCTGTCACTCTTTCTCCCTCTCACCCCTCTCTCCCCCGTGTGTGTGTGCGTGTTCGCGCGCGTGTTACACACTCATTCAGCAGTCTAAACATCTCTATTCTTTAAATGTTTTATTCTTTTGTTTTTACTCGCGAGTCTATGTAAGTTGTTATAATAGTTCTCTAAATTTGTTGTCTTTAACATTCGCCTTACATAAAGAATTTATTGGAAGAAGAGGTTACAAGTAAAATAAAACAAATCAGAAGTATGTTATTAAAATTATTTTCTTCCGGTCTGTTTGGCTGTGCTCCATGCTGTTGATTGCAGCAGACGTTTCAGCCGTGCTTTTGACGGCCATCTTCAGTGCTAAAATCTAGCTGAAACACTAACACATATGTCACGGTTAGACACACCAAGACGCAAAATGACATTTTTAAAACCTATTCAGTAAACTTGCAGCTTTTAGAAAGGACAGAGTTCACCGCTAACTGTTCGTATCCGAGGTCTTCTTTCAGGTTACCTTTTACCCTGTGTCTCTGCTTGAGTTCTGCAAGAGCATCACAGTCTTCGTTTATGAGTTTCACTGTCAGTTTTCTGCCCTGCTGCCACACGTTAATATGGAAGTTGGGGCAGCTAGTTTCGCGTCGTCAGGTTGTGTGGCAGTCGCGTCGACTCGTGAGCTGTCCTCAGCGTTTCCCGCTGCAGCGTCAGCTTCTTCGTTGCCTTCAATACCTACATGACTCGGACAACAAACAAAAGTAAAAGATGAACCGAGGTCTTCTAACGCATGGTAAAACGCCATTACCATGGCGTAATAATGGATCCACTGTGAGCGGATTGTCCAAGACAATTAGAAAACTCAGTGGACCCGTACAGATAACAAATTGTCTTTCACCTCGGTGTTCACAGAAACGAAGAGCCTGCCACACCGCGTACAGTTCGGCGGTGTATACAGTTGCCTTCCAGGAGTAGGAGGCGCTCTCGATGACAAACGCACTACCCACTCCGCTCTCCGCCTTCGACCCATCAGTGTACACAGTGGTGTTCCGAGTATACGTAATCCATTCTGGATAACACCAGCGCGGCGTACACTCGCAATAAAACCTATCTGCTCCCTAGGTCATATGGGACTTATTATGATTATGATTATGATTGAGAGATGATGATGATGATGATGATGATGATGATGATGATGATGATGATGAGGATGAGGACGACGACGACGACGACGACGACGACGACGACGACGACGATGAAGAGTTGTAATTTGTAATTCACTACAGAAAATTATTAAAAATAATACAACACTTCATAATAATCATAGCGTTATAAATAGTTCTGACTTCGTAAGTAAAATTAAAGACGTTAAGTTGAAACCACAATACAAGATAGCCTCCTTCGATATAGTAAGTCTGTATACAAATGTACCCGTTAATGAGACTGTTGAAATATTAAAAACAAACTTAATGGCCAACGCCACATTAAGCCCACAGGCCGTAAATGATCTAATTATGTTGCTTAAAGAAATATTGCGCCAAAATTATTTCACTTTCAACGATACATACTACAACCAAAAGGAAGGCCTGAGCATGGGTTCTCCTCTAAGCGGGATACTTTCTTACCTTTATCTTAATTTTTTCGAAAGTGAATATTTGTTTTCTAGTAATAATAAATGCCGTAGAAACATCGTTTCCTATTACAGGTATGTCGATGACACTTTTATCTGTTTTGATGGCACATTAAGACAAATTGAGCTTCTGAAAAACTACTTGAACAGTGTTAACAAACACATACAATTTACACTTGAAACAGAGGAGAATAACCAACTGAACTTTCTTGACCTGACCATAATTAAATCTCAGGACTCTTTCAAATTTAAAATTTACAGAAAGCCCACTACCACTGACACTACAATACACACTCATTCGTATCACCCGTGGTCCCAGAAAATGGCGACATACAATACAGTTGTCCATAGACTTCTTACTGTACCCTTAGAGCAAGATTGCTTCATTGACAAAGTAAACACTTTAAAACACATCGCCATATTCAACGGTTATAACGCTAGTGTAATAGATAAACTTATCTCCAGGCGCAAAAACAAAACTCAAATTCCGAACAGCGCGGTGCATAATACTGACAGATATATATCGGTAGAGTACACACCTTTGTTGCCTAACATTATAAAAAACCAATTTAAGAAATACAATATCGAAGTTACCTTTAGGACAAAAAATAACATTGAAAATGCACTGCGCCCCAAGATACACAGAAGCGTAGAGACACGCTCTGGCGTTTACAAAATTGTGTGTGATGATTGCGACATGTTTTACATCGGCCAGACGGGGAGACAATTTGAAGAGAGGTTTAAGGAACACCTGCCCATGAAGAATGTGATAAACAGTAAATCGACTTACGCGCAACACCTGATTGATGGTGATCACAGTTACACTAACATCTCTGTTAATCTTAAACCCATACACTTTTGTAAGAAGGACCGATATATGAATGCATTAGAAGAGTATGAGATATATAAAGCGGCCAAGTCACAGAAAGAGTGCCTGTTGAACGATATGGTGTCGTTCAAATCGAACGCGCTCTTCGATACTGTGATACAAAAACTGGCACAGACATGAAGAGTACGACCGACCAACCTATCCCTGCTTTGGACTTTATACGGACAGTGCATGTTTACTGTCTCGACGATGCGCATCGTCCCCTCTCGCGCAGTATGAGTCTTTAAATTCAGTGTTTTTTATGTTTTATGTGTGTGTTTTTATGATTTGACGAGCTCGACCCGAGTGAGCACCTGAAGATGGGACCTTGATCCCGAAACGCGTTGTGCATAGCGACCAAGTAAGTTGCATGAAGGATTATCAGGTATCTAACCTATTTAAAATTAACCATTGCAACTTGGTGACCATACACACAATGAATAGTTATTGCATCATCAACGTATCTAAAGTAACATTATTTTAGGATAGTCGTTCGATTTGATAATATTTATTATTTCTTTATCGAGTTTTTGTAGAAAGATTCCCTATATATTAAGCGGAACCTGGGGCTCCCATAGCAAAGCCATCGGTTTAGTAGGATAATTTATCATTATAATAAAAATAATTTTTATTTAAAATGATTTTTACAGTATTAGTTAATTACTAAATATATGTGTCATTTTCACTATTTGTTTTCTGTTTATTTGTTATAATATTCATAGTTTTGTCAATATGAATGACTGGGTAGGCCTACATGTTAGAAATGTCAAAAGAATATAATTTTGTATTTTAGTTTACTTTTATGTTTTTTAGTTGCTCCGTGAGTGTGATACTGTTTTTTTATATTGTATTTGGTTGGAAGTTTTATTTTGAGTTTTAAAATTAATGTTACTAATTTAGGCTATTTTATAATTTGGTACTGTTCTAGCGTTTACTAAAGGCCTAACGGGTTTTTTAATTTTAAGTAATTTTATTAGGGATTATAAATGCTTCTATCTTACTATCTACATCTAATTTTAGGAAACATCACTATTGCATTACTTTCATTAGTCTTGGTTAAAGTAAAGTTATTTGCTGTTAGTTTTTGTTTTATGTTGTTTATAATGTCAATTTGTTTATTTTTAATGTGAAATTTATTGTTATACTTTTTGATAAATTTTATGACTTCCGTTTTTTTAATTAGGAATAATAAGAAGTTATATAAACTGGATAGATTTCAAAATCAGGATGTAATATTATTAAGTTATGTAAGTAGCAGATAACATGCAGATTCACTTATTATCCCCATATGTTTGATAATATTTCTTTTTTGACATTTATTGGTATCCTAAGCACTTCAGTTCCATTTTTGATTAGATCTGAATAGTTATATTGGTAGGCTATATGTTTATAGCATCATCAACCTATCTAAAGTAACATCCTTTTAGGATAGTCATTTCACTCTGATTTTTCCATCCTAGTAAAAGCAAACTTGAATATTTATGAAACATGTCTAATAAAAAATAATTCTTTTTCAAAACTAAAGTGCATCATATTTGTTGTGTAATTGTTAAACAAGATGGTTCTGGCCGAGTTTAAATATGATTTTTATGTAATTATTTGCTAAATACGTAATGCTAAATGAAATCTAAATGTTATACTAAGTACGTATTAATTATAAACTCATAATACAGGTACAAAACGTTAGGATGCATTGTGCGTACGCTGATCTCTTAAATATAATGTATAATCCTTAGCAGAATTCGGTAACTCCAATAATGTGATTTTAAAAAAATTTACTTCTGAGATCGTCTTTTGGATTACTTTGTACTTCACGCGCTTTAATAAGTCGAGAGGTCGTTATTACGTTAGACATGGCTATTACGAAGGAATCAAGTTTTGCAAAATTTAAAAATTAGTATATTTATCAGATAAAATGTAATTTGCATGCAATGTTAAAATCATTATGCCGGACGTGAGTTTCAGGTCTGAATCATCGGGCTTAATGTTTCCGACGAATCACTGAACGGATGAACTACTGATGAATCACTGAACGACAAATCACTGAATCACTGACGGATGATCGAGTTGAGTGTCTAATGATTCAGGCAGTGAAGGTCTATTCGATTTTCGTTAATAACAGAAATATCTAAGTTGTAAAAAACAGGTCTCCAAAAGTACTTACATTTGCTGTCTTAACATTTGTGTATGAAAATTTATATTTTTGTAAAGGTTATATTATAACTGCAAAAAACTCTTGGGAGTTAAAATTGGAAACACAAATTCACGGACACTTGCGTGAGTACACAATTAGAGTGTAATAAGAGTATTTTATTAATATTAATCAGACTACTGTCATCGGTTAATAACCTACCTGATGCACGTTGTATTGCTTACACTGTTTGATTTTCAGCTAAAGTAGCCCTCGAAAAGTTGTAACAAGGGCGATTTCCATGAAATACAAAATCTCTGAGCAGAAGTGTGTTAATCGTAGTGTAGTAGGCTACTTAATTAAGCTCTTGAAACTAACTAGACTCTCTCGAAACCATATGATGAAGGCTTGTTATTTGCATGGAAACTGACATTCCAGCGTATATTGTGCTTACCTTACTTTGCTGTGTTATTCTGAATAAGCAACGGTATAACCCAACGTAAGCTCTTTAAACTTTGCATACAGTGAAGTAAGTAACTAAAAATGCTATTAACTGAACACTTAAATAGCTTTTACTCTGGGCACTAAAGGTATAAGCCTCGATTTATATTATAGTATTTATAGAGACCTAACAATAACACGTATCATTTCCTGTCTAAATTGATTAACTAAAATTTTCTCATTCTAAATCTGGTTCAATTTCTTCAAAGTCTATTTCTGCTGGCAAGTCGACATTGTATTTTAGCAACGCGTTTTCAGAAACCTTATATAAGTTAAAAGAGTTTTTTAGAGAAAAATAAAGACTCTTACAGTAAAATAACAGTTATATCACCCATTGTTTATATCGATTCCATTAATTAACTTGACACTAATTAAGAAGTTGTAACAGATATTCAAAGATGAACAGTGAGACAAACACCGTATTGCTGAGACAGTAGCACACGAGGCGTGAACTTTAAACAGTGGAATAAATAACTAAACAGTAGAGAAATTGTTAATAACATTATGTTTTTGAAGTCTTCTTCCGGTATGGACTGCGTCAAGAATGTCTATGTGACATCTGTGACATTTTTAATACAATTTTTATAAATAGAGAACACTCGTGTTCAGTGTTCAATATTTTTTTTATCTTTACACCGTCTAATAATACAGGGTCTGTATTATGCTTGTCTAATAAAACTTTTCCAACAATCATTACAAATAATACAGGGTGCGGCAACAGGATCTGACGAATTTAGTGTCTTGCGTTGGCCGCGAGTCACGATGAAGAAGATAAACAGTTACAGCTGTAATGAGCTGCAGTCTTGTCATTCAGTATACCGTGGATGATTGGCCGATAGGCCCCTGTTTACTGTCACTGTAGATAAAAATTTGTTTATATCTGACGAGGCACATCTTCATTCAAGCCGATGAATTGCTGAACGGTCAGCAAACACATTACCGCTACTGGCCTTCTGCTAACCATCGAGACATGCACGAAAGGCCACTGCATTGTGACAAAGAGTGAGAGTGTGGTGCGCCGTGTCTTCAAATTTCGTCATCGTTCCCTATTTTGTTGAGGAGGAAAATGGTGTTACGGCATCAGTGAATACCGAGATGTGTAAGGAATTTATTTTTACCAACTTCGAAGTTATTTATTTTCGAAGGAAAAATATGAATACAGAAATTATCTGGTTTCAACAAGATGGAACGTTGAGAAATACAATGTAGTGGTTGCTGACAATCTTTAAAGGGGAAGCGAATCTGAAAACTTTGGGTGTTACAGTTACCTAAGAGATCTCCAGTCCCTTTTGCTGCACAATACATTTTTATGAAAGAAGCGAGGAGGATACTTTTGTGACGTGGAATAAATACTAATAAAACCGTTGATTTATTAAAAACAAATTCCATGAAGACTGAAAATAAAAATCAATTTAAATTAATTTGTTAAAAGAAGCTGTTTTAAAAGCACTGGCTGTATTATACACATAAAGATACACATAGTAATATACAAACAACCATATAAATAAAAATATATAAACACACAAATGAGACAAGGGTGCTTACTTGTCTCATATGAGACACATGAGATACATGGGTGCCTACATAAACATTTAATGCACGTAATCAATTTAAATATTATAAATCATATATATATTTCAACGGAACACATGCTAAGGAAGTCATCAATAAGGGATATTAGTGCTACAAGTATTACAACATAACAAATTTCAATGTAATAAAATTTGTGGAGCCCCACGATTTTGGTGCGCCAATTTATATAACATAACAAATTATATAATGTATTGAATTCATGGGTGTAATCGTAATAAGAAGATGATGCGTTATTTAAGTTTAAAATTATTCCATTATTTATTTTTTTATTAAACAAAATCTTTCATTTCGCATATTGAAATAGTACTCATTATTATATCGTTTGTACGACTCTTTCGTACACAACTTATAGCTAACAAATTACATACAACAGGTTATACATAAATCTTATTATCTAATTTTAATTAATTAAATATTATTGATCTCGGCTTACTCATTGTGTGATCATTTTTTTCGCAATTGCTGATTTATTTACTTCAATAATGAATTTACTTCTATTCCAGTTTCTTTTAATATTAATTGGTTTTAAAACTTTCTATTGCATATGCATTCTCCTTTATCAACAAAGACTTTATTTATTACGTTAACTCAAAAATCAAATATTTCTCTTATCATTTATGTTACTCTCAATTACTAAATTGTATACAAGAGATATTATTCTAAATTTCGCTCTGCTTTTACATTTATGTACAATTAGTTATTTTAATACATGTTGAATGTCTTTCATTCTAACTTTATTTAGTGTCTTTCAAATGTCTGTAATTACAATGGTTTTTCATCACCTCGTTTGACGTAGTTAATCATCCGTACGTTCTCCTTTGGTCCTCAATCTGTGTCCTCCGTGTCCTCCGTGTCCTCCTGGTCTTCTTGTCGTGTTCTCCGTGTTCTCCTGGTCCTCTGGTAGGATTCCACTGCATGTGCTGTTTAATAGTCGTCACGCCTCACATTATATGCTGCAGGTGTGTCCATAGACCTCCTCGTATGTACTCTGCTGCTCTGGTTGGACTTCTAGTTTGTCCTGTGACACTTAATATAGATTTAAATTAGCGTCGTCGACTGACATAGCCTCCTGTGGCAACGGTTGAATCGCGAAGAAGAAACTTTATTAGCGCGACCTGGTATTTATAGTCAGGTCGTGCAAAAGCTCAGGCCTGAACAATTTTTAACTTGTCAGATTTTGTCGAAGCGTCATTACCCCGACTCTGGTTCAATTCACAAATTTCGCCTATCTTCGCGAATTACGAAGTCTGTTTCACACCAGTCGATGTTCACTCGATCACTAATTTTTATATGTTTACTATACGTAAATTACACTTCTTTATTGTTATTACAAAAAGAGCTATTCACTTTTTACGTATAGTAATTGCACTTTTCGTCACATTGGCACGGTCTTTTAACCCTTTGTTCACCTTTAATTTCTATACACATTGGTGTCTTTTGTTTTACCATATCGTACATATTTTTCTTATAATTAAAATAAAACAAAAACTATCCTACTTGAAAGGGGTTGGTTACATTTCAGGAACGGACAGGCTTCACACACACAAACAAAATACGCGTGTACACAACGCTAGCGACAGGTGTGCCAGGAATGCGTGTCCATGCATGAATTCTGCGCTCCCTATTTTTAACTACGATACAGCTTATACAATTTGAATCATGTTTAATAATCCATATTTATTTATTTTTATTATTTATTTAATTTATTTTGGCAATGCACAGTATATATATATATATATTACAACGAGACATACTTGCAAATATAAATTTGTTTGTGTTTGAGGATCCCCACGATCTTGGAGCGCCATTATTATACAACGACACATAACATAAATTCGATATACTGTAATTTATGCAGGTTGTATAACGATACCAGGTGTAACTATAATAAGAGTATTAGATTTCTGAGTATTAAAAATTCATGTTTATTGTTTTCTCAAACCTTATAAATAATAAAACATCGTTAATAATCTTCGGTCAAGATATCACTCATTATTAAGTGTTTATCTCGTAAACTATACGGTGTTACACACATTTAAAACACTCTTACATCTAGACATGTTAATAATCTTAAACTGGACATTTATTCAATTTGATTTACTAAAGCAAATAAAATTAAAATGTAATTTGAATTGAATTCTTTTACTTCAGATCTGACCTCAGCTTGCTCAGTCTATACCAATGTTTAAAAATTAAATTTAAATTTATATTAATTACTTTTAGACTGGCATTTGTTTTATATTCCAAAATTAAATTATTCTTGTCTTCTACAAAATGAAAATATCAAATCATTTCAATTGTTTACTTTGATAACAAAAATATTCTGTCTCAAATTTAAATTCTTTTTTTTTATTTCTTTATATGCGATCGCTCATTCTTACGACTAAATATTTATCTAAGATTCTAATATATTATTTCTAATTATAAACTTTTTTTGTTTTAATTTATTGTCTTTTTATATAGTCTTTATGAGCTCACTTAAAAAATCATTTATAAATGCATTATGCATGTCACCTCGAGTTTTGATGATCTTACGACTTATTGACGGGGTCCAGCGTTGTCCAGAGTTGTTTTCGTTACTCCTGGCTTTGCGTGGTCCTGAATATGTCCAGAGTCCAACGTCGTTCTCCAGCAGTGTGTAGTCCGTCTCAGAGAATTGCTATCTGCTGCAAGGTGGATCTCAATCGTCGGTTAGGCGTCAAAAAACATCTCCTAACGTCCAGCATCCCTCGTTGCTCTTGTAGCTTCTCCGTAGATACTCTTTGTAGACTTAAACGGTCCCGGTACTTTACGCTTCCCGAAATATTGTCAACATAATTACTGAACGTCTGTATTCGTTCGTTAATGAGACTTATAATAAAATAAAAACTGTTCTGCCGACGGACAGCATGTCCGACTGCAACTGTGTCTTGAAAAGAAGAGAAGGGTTTTCAGTCGAACCCTTAATTTATACCCTCTCGAGATTCCGCACCTGTTGGCTCCGAAATTATCATGTCGAGACCTGCAGATCACACGCTAGCCCCCACTCCCGAACCTTTACATATATTTGCTATTTTTTGCACATGGCAATGTTTTGTACGGAATCGAGATAGCACAAATCATAGCTAATTTGATTAAGCACTCACTGTATTAATTTGAGCGTCTTAGGGTAATTTGCATATTTTTGGCACATTTATTTCGCACTGTCTCCGCGTACTGTGTCCTATTAACGTCATTTTCTCACTGGGGATAACTATAAATTTTACACACACTTTGGTGTCTTTGGTTTATTTATACACTAATTAGTTTTCACACAGTGAATTAAAATAATTATTTTATTAATTACTTGGGGAGGGTAGCTGAGATTCCTGTCTGTACATGCATCACTAACACACACAAGATACACTCGTAACACACATACAATCGGGCAGGTGTTCTTTGCCTGTCGAAACAGGTTAATTTCTCCACTAATATAACCATGAAATATTTTTACAATCTCAGACCTGTATATTTACCCTTAACTTATAATAATTCTACAAATTTTATATTTATTCATATCAATGCCCAATACAGCATATGGCTGTATCGCTGCAATATGTATATATATATTTCAACGGAACACATGCTAAGGAAGTCATCAATAAGGGATATTAATGCTATAACAGATTCTCTGACGATCATAGGCAAGTTATAAATTGATTTTGTTCCTTTTTTGTAAATTAGATGTAAGTTTGAATTAAGATATGTTTAAAAAATGAGTTATGTCAAAATGCCCATAATTTTATACTCTATCATGTCCAGTGCAAGTTACTGCGCGAGTGCGCGGGTGCGCGTGTGATTCACATTTTATTTAATAACTTCATTAATAATTAACATTTCTTTTTGAAACTTGAACAGAGTATGCACAGTCTTGAAGGCTACGTTTTTCATATATTAACTGTAATTTTAATATGGTTTTTTTAATTCTTCTTTTAACTCGTTATCTGCACAAGGGTAATAAAAATTGTAGATTACATCTAGCCAGGCATTTGCAGAATTGGACATAGTTTTAACTTGAAATCAGTCTATCATGCTAAAAATCTATGACGTATCTAATATTTCAACCAATTAGAAGTTCTAAAAATTAATAGAGTCATTCCTTTTGCGGAGTACGCATCGTTCAGTTTGCTTCGATGCTTCGAGTTAATATAGACTCTGTGTTTATATTATCATTATACCTATCTATGTAATAATTATGTTTTACGCTGCAATATATATATATATATATATATATATATATATATATATATATATATATATTGCAAGGTAACAGGTTATAGCCCAGACCAGACTTGCAGAAAAGAATGCACAATTGGTGAAATTTAATACATTTATTGTTCTTTATTGTACACACTCCTGTATTAAAATCTTCTTTAATTATTTTACATACAATTAATTTCTTGTTGTTCAAAAATCTGCTTGAAATGTCTTTAAATAAATATTTTCTTGATTTAAACAGTTCTGTAATTTTTTTAAGTGTTCAAAGTCTTCTTTTTAAACAAAATTAGTTTAAATTAATTTTCTTTGAAGTTATACTTGAAAGTTTTACAATTTTGATAACAATTTTAAATTTGACTTCTCTGTTTGGTCGTATTCTCTGTCCTCCCGGTCGACGATCTCGATCCGGCCTCCAGCGATCCGTCGTCTCGGTTCACGTTCCAGCAACCGCCTCCAAGTACTGCCTTGCTCCAGGTCCCCGTATTCCAGCCTCCACGATCAGCAAACGATGCTCAGGACCGATAGTCGAATATCTCGCACTCCGTGATGGTTTCCTGCTGACATTCGCTGCTAACACGACTCTACGGGCCCAGCACTGTCTGGAACTGATGTTGCCTGGAATCGATGCCCACTGCGACCGCCTTGTATTGAGTACAATATGACGTACTTTCAGAGAGAGAATTTTCAGAGAGAGAGAGAGCTTACAGAAGACTGGCTACTCCTTTTATAATGCAGCTGAATGTAAGCCGTCGCGCTCCCGAATGACGTCACCGCTGATATGCGCGTAGGCGTCGCGTCGTTTCTATTTACTCAATTATATTCAAGAGTGCCCACGTGTTCGCCGACTTCCTTTTTCTTGAATCTTTTAGAACACATCTTTGTAACACATGAATATACTTCCCTAACATTCTATTTGCTACCCACATTACACAACACTTCACCCACATATAAAATTATATCTTCTTGGTTCTACATTGTCTTATTTTCTAATTTATCTTATTAATTTTATTTGTTTTTATTAATACTATTTATTTCCACACATTCTTTTATCGTTTGGGACATTTATTATAGCTGATAATCATTATTCTCCATATTCACCTATACTGAGACAGCTTGTCACGTTGCAATATATATATTACAAGTATTATACACAAATACATTACCATGTACTCAACGCAACTATGAAGTGTATCACACCGGCCAGGTCGCAGGATTTCTTTTTCTCGTTGCGTCAAGTATATGTAGTCGCACAATAATAAAATAATTTTCAAAGAGGAGTGAGATGTTGATTAATGAAATAATTAATTAAAACCGTTTCAAAATAATCATTCTATGATTTATTAATATTAATAGAAAATATGCAAATATTAAAATTTCGAATTATAAAAATTAAATAACAAATATTCTCTTTTACAAGTTTACAAGAAAAGTACAAATATAACCTTCTATGCTGTTCATGACATATAAAAATAAACAACCATATAATCTTACTAGCTAAACAGACATGTTAAACAAATTATCTAAACACTTTTTATTTCAGTGTGTCTGACTGTTACTCAAATTTTAAATAATAATAACAACATATTTACCAACAAAAGTAATATTAAATCTCAAGAATAAAACTAATTGTTGCTATAAACTAAATAAAAAATAACATTTACTGCCAACCTATTATTTATTTCTACTGACACACCCAAATTTTAACATACAACAGAAGATTAGTATTTTTAAATTTTCTTGTTAAATTAAATTATTTTCTTTAACTACCATTTACATTTATGTACAATGATTATATTTAAAACTTTAAGTCTTTACTGTTCATATATAAGTTTCTTTTTAAGAGGTCTTTTCACAAACAAAAATATAATTGTTTATTCATCACCTGCGTACTGCCGACGTTACCGTTGCGCGTGCGCGTGTGTGTGTGTGTGGGGGGGTGTCCTGAATCCTGAGAATTTGATGATGATTATGCTGATGCTGTGTTCTCTGTCTCTACGGTTAGCTGTTTGTGATGGTCCAGAATTCCCCCATAAGTTTTGGTGTGTGTGGTAAAATGTCCGATCGGCAGACCAGCAGCGTAACGTTGTGTGAGGATATCTTGAGTCTGAATGAGATCGCCCCAAAATTGCCGGTGGTATTTATACTGGACGGCGATCTGACAAGTCCAGGATTGTTTTCGACCTGTTAGATATTGTCACTTCGTGCAAAGCGTCCTTATAATTACAAATAATTTGTTGGTTTATTTTCCCGATTTCGTAAACATACTCGTAGCACGAGCGATATCATCGTTTGCGTACTTTTTTCTGGTCACTCACATATAACACACTTATTAATTTATTAATTACTATTTAAAGATAGTAATTATTAATTAACGAAATAAATAATAATAGTTATTATTAACGAAATGTTCGTTGTGTCATTAATCAGCTTTTAAACAATTAAAATAAATTAATTAATACGTGTTTTACCTGTTACCACAATTTTAAAAACAACATTAGGTTAAGGAATTTAAACGCATATGGTGTTGCAATATTATTTCAGAAAAGTGAAGTAATAAAGATGCTATATAAATTAATATTAATTACCAACGTGATCGCGAAAATGGGCTAAAAAGTGATCAGTAATCAAAGAGACACTACACGCAAATCGACACAATTCAGAAAGTCAAAACAATCTCTGACATGTCAGTTTGCCGTCTAGTATAAATACCTCCGGCAATGCGAAGTCTGACTCAAAGAAACTTCACAGGAGACTGATACTCTTCACAGGAGAATCTTCACTATGTCCGTTTGATAATCAATAGATTCAAGATATCTTCACACGACGTTACTCTGCCGAACATCATCGTCATTGTCATCATTCAGGCCGCGCGCGCACGCACACGCGCACACACACACACACACACACACTCTCGCGAAACGGTAACTTGGGCAGTACGCAAGTGACAAATGAACAATTATATTTTTGTGCAAAAAGCTCATAAAAAAATTAATATGAGATATAAAGACTTAAAGATTTTAATATAAATAATGTACGTAAATTTTAATTGTGATTAAAAATAATAAGATTGGTTTAATAATAAAAATTATAAAATAATAATCTTCTGTTCAATGTTACAAATTGGGT
Source organism: Magicicada septendecula (assembly GCA_034769895.1). Classification (NCBI taxonomy): domain Eukaryota; kingdom Metazoa; phylum Arthropoda; class Insecta; order Hemiptera; family Cicadidae; genus Magicicada; species Magicicada septendecula. The sequence goes on from CM068369.1 coordinate 121,416,876, forward strand.
GTCATTAGAAATAATTAATAGTCTTGAAGTAAATGTCATTTTATATTATTATAATTTTAATAGCAACAATTAAATTTTATTTTTGTAAAGTTAATATTATTTTATAAATGAGTTGCTATTTATTTTTAAAACTGAGTCAAAGTCAGGCTCCCATGCAATACACAGTACTTGTATGTTTAACATTAAGATTATATGTTTTTTTATGTGTGCTGAATAGCAATGGTATGTTATATTTTTTACAGAGTGTAAACTTATAAAAGATTATATTTTTAAATTTGATGATTTCCATTTTTAATATTCACGTAATTTATTTTTAATGTAAATAAATCGTTGGTTGATTCTTTTAATATGTTTTTTAATTAATGATTTCATGTCATCAACGTCTCACTCCTCTTATTATAAATACGTTTATTGTGCAACCACATATACTGAACGCAACGAACACAAAAATCCTACGACATGGCCGGTGTTTAACGCTTTATATTTGCATTGGGTACATGGTCAAGTATTCATTTATTTTATAATTTATTGTATAAAAATGAAAATATACTTGTAGTATTAAAAAAAAATACCATTTACCTGTACTTTACTTCAAGAATATATTAAAAACGGTGGTCCCATTTCAAATAAATATAGAAGTTATTAGAAAATAATATTAACGTTACAAAATTTAATTATATTACTTATTTTTTGTATTTACACTATTTACACCTATTTATGCGTTTTTATCTTTACTTATATCACATTTTAAGTTCTATTTTTATAGTCTCTGTTAAAAAAGATTAATTGTTAATTTTCCACCTGTCTATTTTCGTGGTTGTTACCGCGCGCGCGCGTGTGTGTTGCGTCCTGGACCATGTTTCTGGTGCCGGAGTTTCCACTTCGACCATCTCGTCCGTCGGGAATGATTGGCGTTTGTTCTGTCGTTCAGAATCGGCTGGAGTTTTATACTCAAGGCACGCTGACAGATCGAAGAGTACTTCTCAGCCTTCTCAAACCTGTTACATTTCGTCCCGGCTTGTTCCGCGCGTCGGTTCTGCACACATCATTTTTTGCGTGTTTTCACACTCAGAATTAGGGTTCATGTAGGAAGTAATAAAATCATGAGATTTGTGACACTTTTATCTTTGTATACAAATAGTTAATTCCCCGTCACACATTAATTAACTGAGAAATTAATTAATTTGTTTATAGTTTGGTTATAATTTTACCATTCATATTCAAATTGTAACCACACGTGTTATTATTCACGTCTTAAAATGACATAATTCACGTTGTTGTAGGTATTACCAGTGTGCGAATTTTTATTAAATAAACATACTTAATTATTCGTATTTTATGCCTGTCTGAACTGGTGCTCACTACCACAACAAAGATACGTGTGTACACAAAGACATGATGATATCCTGCAGTCCATCAGGTGAGAGCAGGCATAACAGATACGCACCAAACACACACACACACACACACACACACACACACACACACACACACACACACACACACACACATACCTTCCCTCTAATAACACGAGTAAGTAATTGTTCAAAACAGGTGTTTAAAACAGGTTATGAATTGTCCAAGTCATGCAAATATGTATCGTTGCATATAATCCATTTATAGAATAGATTATGACAAGTTTCTATAGCAACCACTATTATCAGACGACTAAAGTCATCATCGAAGTTTTCCTAGCAAAATTAAAAGCAATTTTTACCAACTGTCAATTATTAAGCAAGAAGATATAATTATGTAACATAATTTATATTCGTTGGATCTCAGCTAAATAGCTTTTAACACATTACATTTATCAATTTTTTTGAGTAGGTAAAATAAATAACAATCTACAGAAAAAAAATGAATGAGCTATGATAACAATATGCTGTTCACATGTTCTTTAATAAGTTGTTTTATTTAAATTTGATATTCTGGTATGGCAAAATGAAAATTCAACTTGATATCGCTTAAGGTCATATGATATAGCCTACCCACACGTGTAGAAAACAAACGTCCGTATATGTGAATTTGGTTTTCAAATATTTTGAAATAGACAGCATATTGTAGATACAGGGCTATTGCAGTACAAACTCAATTTGTTGCAAGCAACTGGTCCTACGTCTGAAAAATATGCCATTTACTTTTCATCCCGAAAGAAATATGATCAATATTACAGCTTTTGTAGTCAAAGGATCCACGCCAACACACGTATTGAAGGATTTAATCAAGTTAAACAAGTTAAATCAAAGAAAAAATTTGTTTTGATTTTATGTGGTTTACTTGGTGCAATTGACGGAACAATTTTGATTTTTTCTTAAAGGAGATACCTGTTGTAAAATATTACCTGAAGCAGGAGTAATTAATCCTCTCTTCCTTGGAATGTGTTTAACTTGGCATTCTGTATCTACTAATTTTATAATTTGTTGCACAACTGTTTTAATCTTAATCATACTTTACGTTATAAAAAATAAAGAAATTTTTAGTTTTCACAGAACAGAGGCTAGATACCTTCTCATTTCATGGTAAATGATGTAGCAGAGCCTCTAATACTGAGCTCAAAAAATGAGTGATAAGAAGTTATTGATAATATTGAGCTTATAAACTGTTGAAACCGTTGTATTTAGAGTTTAAAAATAAAATATTCTGCCTTTTAAATACTGTGACTTTTTTGAGACAAACATACAACAGCGTCTAAGTAACGTGTGACTCACCAAAGTAGGTTTAATTACAAATGAATTTAAAAACACTGTTGCACACCACTATAGAAAAATTATTCCCATTAGCGCTTTCAAGCTTCACAGCTCATCATCAGATCGGAAATAACAACAATAGGACTAGACAACTTCTTTATACCCCCACTTACCCTACGGCACGTATACATTTTCTTAAACAAGCTTTAAGTTAAACATCCTTTCTGGCTATTATTAACTAGCGAGTTCAGTCACCCATATCGGTACTTTTACATTTATTTCTAATACATTCTGTGTGTATGTGCGTTGTTTGTGTGTGTTTTGTGTGTAGATTCTTTTAAATGCCCAACGTTTTAAAACCTTTCTCATTCACACTTTTAACTGCAAGTTCCTTTTCGGCTCAATTTAAAATTCGATATATTGTCAAAACTTTCCCTCTTTCTTTCTACATTCAACACAAACAACAACTTAGGTAAACACCCTTTTTGTCCCTTCCTATCACCGCCTATGGTTTGCGGTCACTCACCCTTATTTCAAAAACATTCCATATATGCAAATTTACTTTCTTCCTTAATATTCTTTATCCACCCTCTACCTATTACTTCTTAATTATATTATAAAATATTTCTTCATTTTCAAATTTAGTTTTTGTATTCGTTAAATTATTTAACCTTTTCTTTCTTTCTTTCAATATTTCTAACTCCTCTCTAACCCTTCTTTCAAATGTATTACTCACTACTTTTAAAATTTCATAGTCTTTTATTGTTATTTTTAATCTGATGATGAACTGTAAAGCTCGGAAGCGCTAATCGGAATAATTTTTCTATAGTGGTTTGCAGCAGTGTTAATTCTGTTAGTGATTATAACCAGTAACACAACTTTCTTAATTAAATAAAAATATCGTTTTACAAATCAAGTAAATTCCACTCACAGTAACCAATAATTGACAAATCACTTAAAACAGTAGTTAAGAGGGAAATTGCTTTGAATTTAATGAAATGAATTAAAATATAATTTTAAAACAGTTGTTATGAGGCTTACAGTTATACTTTCTGAATTTTTAATATTTATGATTATATTTTTAAATATTAATATAGAAAAAATTACATTACATACAGAAAAACATGCACAGGATATTACTTTTAATTGTTGTCTTGCTTAAAACTTGACCGTTCAAACTAGAAATGGTAGTTAGGTGGCGGCGAATCTGTTATTCCTTGAAATCTCTTTAACAAAAAGGTATTATAACATACGAGCTGTAGTCTATGAAACATGTAATCCATGTCACGAGGGCGCCAAAACAACATACACACAAAAGCGGATATTATACAATACCGGGTTTTCCTTGTTTCCTGCTTTTCCCGGAAAGTTTACTACGACCAGGAAAACAAATTTATTTGATAGTGTAATTCAGTAGACATTCAGATCCAAAGCTTCCAAACGTTACGCGTAGGTTTATATTCTATTCCAGGAACAATAATTTATTAATTGTAATTTAAATAGTAGGTTTAATTATTACATAATGACGTGCTGTGAGCAGTGAATTACAGAATGATACAGTGTCTCTACTACTTGTAATAAGACACGGCCGATATACTAATCACCAAAATTTTAGTTAACACTTAAGATTATATAATCAGATTGTCCATATCATAAAGCCTTATGTACAGTATATGATTTAATCTAGAAATGTTTAGTTTTGTTACACATGTACGTGTAATAATAAGTACATTCAGATCGTGTAATGATTTTTTAAATGTTTAAATGGAATGCGTAGTAAACGACTCAACCCACAAAACGTTAAACAAATCTATATGTATTAAAAGCAAAGTTGTTCAAGAATGAAATATTAATATTTATTTCACCTCTATACACTCTTTTTGGACTCGGTCTTCCGGGATTTGAAACATTCCTCGCCCATTGGAGACGCTTTAGTTTTGTGTGGTCAACAAGATGGACAACAAGCCTATGAAAACCAATAACGCGATGCACAGGCAAACGCGGTTTAACAGAAGATTCTAGAAAGGTATTAAAGAAGCATGGAACTGGAACGACTGGAAATTCTGTTGAATGTCGACTGAGGACGTTCAGAGCTGCTATATGGACTGTAGAATAATTGCAGTAAACGAACGGAATGCAATTTTTATTTAATTTTCTCCCTGTTTAATCATTTATTTGTAACGTTTTAAATACAAACGTCTAACCAAATATAATAAAGATTAACCTATTTCAATTCCTTCAAGTCTTCATAGACACTGACTGGATTTATGTATTACGTATAATGTAAATTATTTTGTGCAGTTTTTTAAATAATTTTATTGTAGGAATTACAAATTTATACATCCGTTTAACATTTATATTATGTGTAAACACACTGTCTACTTAATAGCAGCTTATGAGTATTATTTCTAATAGTAACCAAAACTCGCGTACTGTTAAGGCTTGTTTGTAATATGTGTCACCACGAATCTCTCTCTCTCTCTCTCTCTCTCTCTCTCTCTCTCTCTCTCTCTCTCTCTCTCTCTCTCTCTCTCTCTCTCTCTCTCTCTCTCTCTCTCTCCCTCCCTCCCTCCCTGAAACATCCTACAGTCTTTCCGTTCTTAGCTTAATCCTGATGTAAACAAACAGGCGTGGTACATCTGAAACGCTATTTGCTGTTTGAATTAGAGGGGTGTCACTCTGACATAAGGAGTACAGACAGGTTATATATAATGTTGATACTGTATAAAGACGTGTAAATTGTACTAATTTGTCCTGACAAAAATAAAATTTGAGTGACTGTGTCAGTGACAGTGAAATATTTTATAACACGGAGAGTTAATGGCTTTTTTATTCACTGTTTGAATATCGCAAGGAAAAAAGTAAAGTAGGCCTATATTTAAAGCGAAAATAGAATCTGTTATAATTACTTACTTACCAGTGTACTGTGTATTATCAGTGCTGTCAGAGAGTAATTCAATGCCTTCCACGTCTGTGTCGGAACTTGAATCACTTGAGTCAGCAGTGTTAATGATAAGATTGTCCTCGACGGCGTCGGTAATTTGGTCGAATTCCTATAGCTTACCTTTTTCCTTGAATACATGCTCTACACAACGACTCCACTTGTTCAGCGTTATTTCATTTACAGCCTGCTCTATCAGTTGTTTTACATCATGCAGCTTATATGTCGTGTTGTGACGGACAACATATCCTTCCAACTGGCTCCATATTAATTCAGTGAGATTCAGAATACAATGATAAGGGAAAAGTCTTAAAATGGCGTGCCCCGATTTTTCGGCAATATCATTTTCTAAAAACTTTTTAAATTTATGTTCATTTTGCTAGCGGCGATAAAGTTCTACTATGTATTCATAAAGACGATTAAACGTATTCAAAAACCACTTGTTGCGGTTAAGACAACTCTCACATGACTACAGACATTCCGCTCATGCGCGTAACACATTACTATGTACACAATGTCAACGCCCCTAACCAATAGCGTTTCAGATGAGCCACGTGGGTTTGTTTACATCAGGATTAACCTAAGTACGGAAACAGTATACATTCAAATCATCGTAAACGCCTCGTGATCAAACATGTACCCGTATGGGTTCGTTTTGGTTTTCAGGTTATTAGTAGACTACATGAAGAAGATAATCAGTGATATAAGAGAAAGCAACTGGTAAGTAAACTGACACTATATCTAAATCTTGGACATCAGAAAAGAATCATCCTTTTCAAAAATGTGAATGGTACTCTAATCTAGAGAAGAAACTGATACTTTATTACAACTGAAAAACGTGTACTTAATTTCAATTAATCGTTACATTCGTATTACCTATAAATAGACTTCCAAAGATTAGACAGTTCAGACATTTACTTATATGCGATCTAGTACTTACGAGGATTGTTCAATAGAAACACGATCAGAGGCTGTAAAGCATTTTTTATTCAACGATTTTAAAAGAAGTCTCCATTAACATTAAGTCCCACTGTTACACTAATCTGTAGATTCCCTGCTGGTAAAATTCTTGCAGCTGTTTGCGGAACCATTCACTAACAGCAAACTCTACTTCAGCGTCGGTTTGAACCACCGTCCTTTTAGTAATTTCTTTAATAGGCCAAAAACATGACAATCGCACGGGGACAAGTCGGGACTGTAAGGTGGATGTTGTAAGACCTCCCACTTCATACGACCAAGCACAAGCAGATCTTTAATCGTCTGAGCTACATGGGGCCACATTATCATGCAAAAGAATTACACCATTTGTGAGCTTCCCGGGACGTTTATTCTTGATGCTGACCAGTAAATGTTTTAAGCTCTCTGCATATCGCTCAGCGTTGACACCTGTTCTTTAAAATCTAAGAACAGCACACCCTGATAATCAAAAAATACGGTCACCATTACATTTCCTGCAGAAGGTTGGGATCGACATTTTTTCGCCTTCGGAGATTGTGCATGCTTCCACTGCATACTCTGACGTTTGGATTCTCGTTCGTAGTGATAACACCAAGATTCATCACCGGCAACAATTTGGTGTAGAAAGGCATTACCTTGTTGTTGATAGCGCATCAAATTCTGTAATGATAAGGCCGAACGCAAATTTTTCTGCTCATCAGTAAGCAGTCGTGGAATCCACTGAACAGCAACTTTCTGATAGCCAAGACTATGAATTATGGAATGAACAGTTCCCATGCTGATGCTCAACATTTGAGAAAGTTCTTTGATGCGCCTATTTGCGCGTAAAGCAGTTTCCAGCTGTCTCACATTTCCATCTGATGCTGCAATACGTGCAGGTCCGGAACGGGCCAAATCTTTAGTGGATTCTCTTCCTTGTCGAAATGTATTGCACCATTCAACCACTGCCGTATGTGAATAACTATAGTAACTACATACAGCTTTCATTCTCATATAAATTTCCATTAGCTGACGCCCCTCAGAGGCCTAAAACTGAATAACGGCATGCAGATTATTGTTGGACGGATTTTCTATTATAGATACAATTTTTCAACCCACTCACAACGCTTAGAAAACAGCAAACTCCAAATATGTTTGAAAGACACGTGACTAGTACATAAAGAGACAATATAAACAAATGAATTCCTTTGCCATGGCGACGAAGTCACGGCTGCGCAGATCAAACGTGTTTCTATTGAAAAATGCTCGTACTTTCTTTATCACATTCCTTTGTAGATAAATTACTCTTTAAATGAAGTCACTACATATCATAATAGTTTCCGTACTACTCACTAATCCAATATACACAATTTTTACTTCCATGTTCCATAAAGAAATGAAAATATGGTCATGGCGAAAAAAAATCGTGTTGCGAGATAATGGCAGATTCTGATTGTACTACCCTCAAAAACTGAAAATGTAATTTTTCAAAAAGTGTCTGTGTGTGTGTCTATCTGTGTATAATAGAATTTTTCTATGGCAAACGATAACTGCCGCAAATTGAAACAGAATCAAATAATTTTTTGCATACAGTTCTGAATTGTAGAGGACTCGAGTGTTATTGATTTTGGAGAAGATCAGTTAAGGGGAAAGTGTAGGTTACCTGCGACCTTTTACCTTTTAACAAAAGTAAAGTGCTTAATTTTGATAAATAAAGTATCCTTAATAGAAGGTCATAATAATCCACTGTACAAAGGTAGATGAAATATCTATAAATGAAAAGGGTAGTTGAAGGGGAAGGGGGTAATTTTCTATAAATTAAAATGGTAGTTGATGAGGGAGGAGATAATGTTTTATAAGTTTTATATGTGTACTACGTTATTGGCAACAAAGAAGTAGTTTCTATGGAAACATTTTATTTCAATTTTATTTCAAAATTCTATATTTTTTTAGGAATTATGGAACCGAATTCAAGTAAATGATTGGAACTGTATAAGTACCCGCAATACATTTCGATGTTTTTAATATGCGATTGTATCAATATATTACGGTGTGGAAAAGAAGAAGTGTACTAATTGTAAATTGCCCTATTTTTTAATGTAAAACTAAAATACGTGTTGTTTTCATTTGGTAGTTAGGTAATAATGGTTTTGGCTTTTAGTTTACTGCTAAAATAAATAAAAGCTGTGGTTGAGAAAACAAGATTAAACGTGTAATACAATGCTTATAACAGAGTAACACTCAAAATAAAGAACCTAACGTTTTTAAGTTGACAAATTGGAAAAAAGAACAGAAAATACAAAATGAAAAATATAAATATTTATGGTTAATGAAAAAACAAAAAACACTGTATTAAGGAATGACAACATATGCTCTACAGATTGCACATAATGGATGTTTGTTTTTTGTTAGTCACAAAACGAGTACTTGTCGGAAAACGAATGTTACCAAAAAAAACGAGTTCTGCCAGAAAGAAGTGACATGTAGGCCTATAATAATAGGCATGGGATTGACCCTTGGGCCACTCCCGCCTTACTTCGAGTTGGGTTTTTCGTGGTTTTAGAAAAAATATAGTTTTACATTACACACGTATTGTTTTCCATGTATAATTTCAGTTTTCATGTTAACCTAACATAATCAATTTTTGGTGTCACAGCCACGACCCGGTGATAAATTACTACTACAGTCATTTTCCATTAAAAAATGACAAACGAAATCAATTGCATTCACCAGCCAACTATTTTTCAACATACAAAATTAAAATTTGTATAATTCTTTCACTACATAAAATTATGTGCGATATTCACTACATATCGAAGCCCAAAAATCGCATTATCGAAATAACTGCGGGTACGCATAAAGGCAGTACCAAATGATTTTATGTATAATCTGAGAACATGGAAGTCATGTATGATTCTCCATACCGATTTTATAATAAGATTGGGTCACAGGAAAACTTCTTAAACCTTTAATCTAAGAGAAACGAAGATTCCGTCATAAGAACTCTTACTAGCTTTATAAATCTCAGGTATTCTACAATGTTAAATTTTCTTCATAGTTTTAAATATCTCTGTAATTAAAAACAAACCGCTTAAAATAAGGTTGCTACACGAATTATTGTAATAACGTACAATAACTTAAATAAAGGGAGATACGGAGTAGAATTTGTCTCTAGTAGCCTCCCCCATTATCGCATTATCGCGACAACCTTGTCTGCAAATAATTTACTGTGTTCATACAAAACAGTTGTCTGTCCAAATGGGTGAAGAGCCCTGCATCCAAGTGCCAACTATCTCCTAGGGAGGAAGATAGTCTTGGTAGAGAACCGCTGTACCCTCTTCCTTGGGGATGGAAAATTGCCCTCCTTTAGGAATCCACCAACAACAGTCAAATGACAACAGAACCACAGCATTCTCAGAGTACTTTAGCATTGTAGCCTATGTCATGAATACAGAGAATTTCATAAAAGGGATGATGTAATGATGAAACGATGAATATGAAGGATATACGATTAAAAACTGTAAAAATTCCGTATCAGAAGCGCATTTAAAAAAATGGAATATATAAGCACAATAGATAGGCCTACGTGTTTATGATTTAGAAAGCGAAATTGATGAAAACGGCATGCAGATTATCGTTGGACAGATTTTCTATCATAGATACTATTTTTCAACCCAGTTAGAACGCTTAAAAAACAGCAAACTCCAAATATTTTTGAAAGACACGTCACTAGTACATAAAGAGACAATATAAACAAATGAATTCCTTTGCCATGGCGACGAATTCACGGCTGCGCAGATCAAACGTGTTAGATCATACAAAACACTTATATTCGAGCCTGACAACAAACATTTATTTGTTCCACAGTATTAGTGTAAGGCTGACGTTGCGTCCGTCGACTGGAGCTTTTTAAAAAATGTGTGTGTTTAAAAATGAAGGAATCATACAAATTAAATTTTAATTACCGTTGTTGCTCAACACACCACACGTAGAAATGTGTTCTTCTGAATACGGCCTAGAATATAATTACAAAGCTTTACATTGTCATTTAATAAAGTAAGGAATGATGAAGTTTTAAGAGGAATAGAAGAGAGAAGAATCCTGAATATAATATAAAATAGGAAAAGGAAGTGGTTAAGAATTAAAAAGAAACTGCTTGCTTACAACTGCCATGGAGGGTGTCATAGAAGAAGAAAAAAGAAGTGGGCGTAGAAGATTGAAGTTAATAGACAGTATTAAAATCAGAGGGTGTTACGAAGAAACGAAAAGACTGGCATGCGATAGGATAGCTTGGAGAGCTTTTACCATTTGAAGACTAGTCTTAGGGCAGAACACCAAATAATAATATGTTGTCATTCTTATTCTCATTCTCATTTCTACCGTGGATAATGTTGGCAATAGTTGTATTAATTTTTAAAACAATTATTTAAGTAAGTTACTATTCGGCGTGAAACGTGAAGCGATTCGGTGTATGTTGATTTACTCTCTAATACATTGCGATACACTTACAAAATTTTCGGGTAGTCAATATTTTTTCCCACAGGTAGTAGACTTGTGACTTCATGATACTAACAATCGCATTGAGTATAGGCATAGATATCGAACGTTGATTAAGAGCCGTTATATGGTAGTTTCTTATGGTAGTTTATTCTACCTTTATGTGCATATCCCTTAGAGCAAAGGATAGTCGTTACAGTTTTGAAAAGATATCAAAAAATGAGCAAGTAATTTGCGATTCAGTTCTGATACCGTACATGAAGCGACAGTGTAGGCGAGGTATACTGTACGGGGTCCAGTTAACAGCTACACAGTCCAGTACAATTATTGCAATATGCACACATTAACAGGATGCACAAAGGACATAACGTAAATGTGGCCGCGTTTACAACGTGGAACGCTGCACAAAGCACACTATATTGCGCTGATATTACCGTGCATATTACCGGAATTACAGCTCGCAGTTCACTGACGTGTGTATTTCGTTTGTGGTTTTACAATGATTTACACATTACAAAACTTGTATCTCCATTTAAAAAGCAAATGTACGTTCTAGTTCATATACAATGATAATTTAACTTATTCGTTTTAATAAATTTGCAGTACATGCCTTTATAATTTACACGATATTTGCAGGACTTTCAAAGTGCTTTCAAACGATTTTATATTTTTAGATTTGCATAACTCCAATAGAAAATCATAAAAAACGTACACGTAGATCCGTAAAATAAATTATATTGTTACGAGAAGCCTACCGAACAACCCAGAACACTCTCCACTCCCCCCGTCCAGTGTGGCAGCTGTGCGTCATTCAAGTAGGTGATTCTAGTGAGTTCCAGGAACACTTGAGATACTGCGCATTAAGCCGCCGGCGTTGAGCAGTTAAAGAGGGAAAACTATACTCGGCCTCAGCGCGGCGTATATAAAGCCATAGCTGCCGGGTGTCAGACAGTTACGTGAGCGACTTTCGCTAGTGCGGATTGAGTGCTTGTCAAAGTGAAGAATTATTGTGTTATGTGTTTTATAATTGTGCAGGACTCCATTAGTAGACATTGTTATTGTGAATTTTTATTTGATTTGTTGTAAGAGACTGTGTTGTTAATTACGAACTGTTTAACTGTAAAAATTAAAGCTGGTGATTAGTGACTTAATTGGTGTCTTATGTTCTGTTTTTCACTGTACTATACGACGATAAAGTAGACCGTCGTAACAGTGGTGTGAGAACTGGGATGGAACGGTTAACAGTGGAAACAGAGGACACTTCGTAGATGAGCGGTGTTAGTGGTAGTTGCTAAAAATAAAATGGATACCAGTTAGATAATAGAAGCATTCCGAGCAATGCTACAGCAAAGAAACGTACAACAAAAAGAAGAATTTAGTCGTCAAGCAGGTGACGTTAAGGCGTTCGTACAAGAGGATACCGCTGCAAAATTCGTCCTGTTACGAGATGAGCTGAACAAACAAGTTGACAGAATATATGAAATAGAAAAATCTGTGTCAACTATGAAAACAAGTATGTCAAGCTTAGAAAAGTCTATTACAAATGTAATAAAACAAATGAAAAACGAAGTCGGTAATGAAGGACCATTAATAAATGCTGAAGAAGATTCAAAATATCAGAGAAATCTAACTGTAGTAGGGCCAATTTACCCAAAGGCCCCAACATTTAATGGAAGCACTCATTGAGCAACTTATATTCGCCAATTTGAAGCTGCCGCTCGCTTAAATAAATGGACGGAAGAAGAGAAAGGACTTTCACTAATTCTTGCTTTAAAAGGGCCTGCCGCAGAACTAATACAGAAAGTGCCATCTGACAGTCAGAACGTCTATGCCGAATTAACTAAAGCTCTGGAATTACGGTACGGTGACCAGCATTTGTGCGAAGTGTACCGTGAACAACTTAAAGCGAGGCGACAGCGTTCAGGGGAAAGCCTTCAAGAATTTGAAGCAAATGTCGACCGACTGACGAGATTGGCTTATCCCGAAGAATCGGAGGACTTCCGAACGTGGATTGCTCACATTGTCTTTGTTGACGGTATCAGAGATGTGTTTTATAATTGTGCAAGACTCTATTAGTAGACATTGTTATTGTTAATTTGTATTTGATTTGTTATAAGAGACTGTGTTGTTAATTACGAACAGTTTAACTGTGAAAATTTAAGCTGGTGATTAGTGACTTAATTGGTGTCTTGTATTGTGTTTTCCACTCTACCATACGACGATAAAGTAGACCGTCGTAACAATTATTTTTTAAAAATTACCAAGTTAGTGGATAAGTTACGAAGAGGAGACAGGAAGCACGCATTGTTAGAGAAGCAGGATAATGTAATGCCTATTCTTGATGTTACTGCACCATCCGAGAGGCGGGCCCTTTATCCTCCAGGTATGTATAACTTGTGGACTCTCTGCTAACGTCGTAGCTGTTTCTACCGACTACAGATACAGCTATCCATATTGCAGCGCAGTTAGTTTTGAGATTGAGAAACGTAGCGATAAAAAAAGTGTTAGGCTATTCTGTTGTGATTTTTGATTCATTACGTGTGTCTTGACAGCTTTCTAGTGTAAAATGATAATTGTGTGCAGACATATGTGACTGTTACTTATTATTTTTTGCGGTTGTGAGTAATGGATAATTGTAAGCTTGATGAACAATGTATGTGAGTGATAATTGTAGTTCTTGTTTTTATTGAAACTGTAATTAAAGTTGTGCGTAACGAGTTGTCCTGTGTAAATTACTTTATTCCACTGTTTGAACACCATGATCTATGTCACGGTTTTCAACTTTGTGGATGGGAAACACTCACTGGGCATCAACTTGATACCGCCTCTCGCTTAAATCAATAGTCGGAAGAAGTGAACGAGAATTAGTGAATTTTAAAAATCTTTCGTTAGGTCCTCAAAATCGATTTAGAAAAGTTTAAGACAAATAGTGTCCGCTAGATTTATAAATTGTTGCATAGCACAGAAGCAGAAATTAATTTATAACTATATTTACACTGAGTTTTGTTTCTGCGAGTTTACAATTATTCGCAAGCAGGCATGCTTTAAGGATGCAAATGAGGTTACAGCTGTGATAAGTAACCTTTATGTTTAAGCTGCATTATGCATTAAAAAAAAATTAACGTTAAAGCTCTGTGGGAAATATAAAAGTAAAGAATTGTATTCTACTTGAAACTCTGTTAAATTCGTTTTGGAGATTTGCTGAAAGTAAACCGTTGAACCGAGATTATTAAACCAATTATAAAATTTCTTTCGCCACGGATTATTGCTACGTAGCAATGGAAGTATGGAAAGGAAAAAGAACAGAGAACAGTTAAGGATAAATCTGAGTTAACAAAATCCAGTGCAGCCAGTAGGATGAAAGTCAGTCTCTTAGTAAGGGTTACACTGAATTCACCGCAGCAACCTATGGTCAATTTATTAACCTTAGAAATAAATATAGTGTAATATTTTGTGCTGTCAATTTTAAATCATGTCATTTTTTTACTTACTACACAACAGATTGTTTACGGGGGGAAATATATATGTACATATTGCAATAGGTGAGATTTTCATATAAAATACTGATTTCACTCTTAACATATGATAGCATGTTTCAATGAGAATTGGTCAAAGCAAAGTAAAATTCGCGTGTTGGCACATTGTAATATAGACAATAAGAATCATGTCATAATTGTTAGATTAAGTTGATTTTTGACTGTATAAAAAAATTATGAGTTTTGTGAAGCAGTGCAAACATATGCATAGGCATATGGCGAGTGCGCGTGTGCACGTGTTAATAAATGTATTACGAATTAACATTAAATTAAATAACTTTTGTGTAAATCAAATATCCAACATAAGACTTATACCAGAATGTGGATAAAATAAAGACCAATCTGGTAGTAATGTTTGTTAATATTATAAAGAACAATATATATGAGTTTTTTCAACAAAAAAAAAAGGTTTTATCACCCACAAGAAAAGCAACAAAATTATACCGGTTTTATTTGCACGCTTTACATTGCCTATATACAATTTCTTACAAGCAGAATGTTATGTGAACTGTAGCGTAAGGGTGAGGGAGCGGTTTTGACCAATGAGATGGACTAATATATCAGTTGAGTTGATCAGTGACGGGATACAAATCAGTCTACCGTAGAACCCAGAAGAAGCAGTCTTGTTACTCTCTACAACGTGCAATCGTTAACTCTGATTCAGTACGTTAGGTCTGTCAGGTAGTTACGAACACTAGTAGTAACGTGCGTGATTGAATATCTCGAGTGCTAATTCGGTAACAGTTCAAGATCGTTCGTTTATGAAATTTATGAACACGTCAAGTTTCCGGAGATATATAATTAAGTAATAATTAATAACTAATCATTGTTCATAGAAGTACCCAACCCGTTAAACTACCCTGAGAGCTTGAAAACAGGAAGAGATCCTGAAGAAGAAGCACAGGAGGAGCGGCGGTATCCTGGCGACTACCTGAAAGGAGCACAGCTGTCAACTCTCATCAGGAAACGAGGAGAAACACCGCATCATTCATCAACATCAGGAAAGTGAACCCATTTATATAAACTAAATAAATAAATAAAACAATTACAAACTAAAAAGACAGAGAAACTTATAGGAATTAAGATATATGTTATTAAAGTGTATGAAATATTTTTAAGTATAAACTGAAGGTTAACAGAAACTGTTTATTAATTTTATTTACAAACGAAGTAGTAATGTATTCATTTAAACGAAACGATTAATTTATTTTATTGTATTAAAGACTGCCTACAAATTTTTGTTATGCTAACATAAACTGTAGTAAATACTGTGCAGTCTAGAATTAAGAAAATCGTTAATTAAAGCCAAACATTTCCATATCTAGATATCGACTATTTATTCTATGCGACCTTCTACATCGCAAAAAATAAATATATATATATATATATATATATATATATATATTACATATGTACTTGCATATATGTATATAGCTAATTAGATTACCTATACAAATTATTTAGAAGCTCACACAAATTTCTAAGAAATTTTTATAGTAATATTTTATTAGATTACTGATACAAATTAATAAGAAATAATAGATTACTTAGGCCTACTACACAATAAATTCAACTTACTTAATGTATCCTAACTGTAAGGCTTCCACAGTTTTAATCGCAAATAACATACTGAGTCTCTTATTACATAAAAATTAGTAATTTAGGGTTCCAGTCAAAATATATGGTGCTTATTGTCTCTTTTGTAATATCTCCTAGAATGGTTGATAGGAAGACCAATATCCCATTATTCTTCAATTCCCTTTTTATTGTAGGAAATGGAATTTAGTTAAAGTCCTAAACAAATTCAAAATTCTTGTTGTCAGAAATGGGAGAAGGCCTGCATCGTAAGAACCATGGTTTTCTAAAGGTATACGGATTGAATTAGTTAATAACTATTAGTATTTATAGGTAAACTTTACAATATCAGTGTCTTTAAATGAACACTTAAAGGTAAGAAGCTAAATGTGTTAATAACCCTTTCAGCAATATTCAGCAACGTTTCTAATACCAACATTGTAATATCGCTGTCTGTAGAGCGAAAATGTGCTATGCTTCACAAATGTGGGGGTGTAAAATGTTGAACGAGTTCAGTGTTTCTTCATAAAAAAGGTATTTAGTTTGGTCAGAAATTCTCTGGATTACTGTCTGTGCTTAGAGGCAGATTTATTCTCTACATTTCATTGCCTTGGAAATATGATATTGGACCTTGCGTCTAACTTCAGATCAATCTCCAAAGCTTTTGTTGCAAGAGATAATTAAAAAAAGTAATAATATTTCTATAACGATTCGACGAATTTAAGAAATTTACTTGAATTAGAAACAGACCGTTTTCAGAATACAAATTTTAATTTTAATGCTACTCTTAAAATATTAAAGAATTACTATTTGCACAAATTGGAAATTAAAAATAGTCAAAAGCGATTACTGCGCATTAAGAGTTCAATTTAGGTCCGGAATAAGTAGATTATTATTATGGTCCTTCAGTCTTTCGACTGGTTTGTACCCTCCCCGCATATACCCGTGGTGCGTGTGTTACTGAGTCTCTCACAGGTATATGGGACCTACAGTTTAACGCCGGATCCGAACGGCATGGTTGGGAGGGGGGTTATACTAGGCAGGTTTGCCATTGATACCTCTCGCTGGTTTGCCATCGCTTTGCGAGGGGAAACGGTTGTATCTAAATCAGATGGTCCCAGCGGGAATCGAACCCCCCCGCGCCGACAGCGTAGCAGCGCCACACGTTAGCCACTACGCCACGACCGCTCGAATAAGTAGGTAGTCCTGTTAATAGTAGTTTGTTAATAAATTGATTATTTAAAGTCAGAGCAGAGATGTTGCAACTAAATAAATATTCTTTCACATATCCACTCAAATTATGTACACTGTGCAGTAGCAAAAAGAGAATGTTATCCAATGCGTCTGTACTCATAATGAGAGCAGTCTCTGATGTGTTATCTTGTTATGTCGGAAATATTCTGTTTAGTTAATTTTCATACAAGTGTCTTAAGACTTTGAAAACTTTACTTGTTTTTAATCAGAATCAGTTTAGTAGCAATATTATGCACTATTTCTTAAAACTGTATAGCGCATGTATGCGCTTTTCTAATGCAATTATAGTTTCTTTTATAATCATTGTTCAGTGTACAAATGTATTAAATAGTATATACAACTCCTCCGACGGTCTTTTGCTAAAGATGAGTATTGTGTTATAGTTTTAAGAATACTTTTTTAATATGTTTGTATTTCTCTGTCATTAAAACACTTTTATTATTGTTGTATATCTGCACAGGAAACATAAAACATTATACTGTATCATGTAGAAATGTTAGCGTGGTTTTATAATTAATATTAATAACACTTTTTTAGCTGTATACCTATATTTTAAAAATAAATATTGCATTTTAAGCATATATTGCTACTTTCTAAAATTTACTTAATATGAAAACTGATTTTCAGTATTAATTTTGATTAAAGAGTGTTATAAACACTCAGAGTGCCGAGTTGTGCGATATATCTTTTATAAAGTGTTCATTATCTGAAGAACCCCTCTTGCAACCAAAATGACTTTTTATTACCTAACCAAATTGTTAGAAAGTACTAAATATATATTTTTAAATCGCTTCGGTTACACTCTAGACCTGTCTCTTACAGAACGAAGACAGTCAGATGATAATATAAAGTCATAGAACATTTTTCAGCAAATGATATTTCAAGAAAATTTCGTAGTAAGAGATATAAAGTAATTTCGTAAATAATATAAAGTAATTTTTCGTCATAGTAATTACTTGGATACATTTGAATAGCAGTGCCATTAAGGAAAAAAGTAACAGAGGACGATCTGTGAAAAAAATAATTTTTCAGGGTATCAAGTTTGGTCCCATTTAAAATAAACGAGCAATAATTTCCAATGGTCTCAGTTGACTCCTGGCACAGCTGACATTCTATATTACTACTTTTTTAGTAACTAGAAACCTTTTTATCTCTTATACAGTTTTTTAAATATTATGCACTGTTTATTTTTAAAATAGTTTAACTGATTAATATTAATTAATGACTTTATATTTATATATATATGTATATATATTTTGGGAAAATTTGCAAATTTACAAACATAAAACACACATACAAATCAATACAAAACACGACACAATTTTCAAAGCACTCAACATAGAAAATACACAAAATACTAGTATATACACCACAATCACAAACAATAATACCAATTTAAAGCACCAGAGGCCAACAGTAAACCACAGCAACAGACAACCAACACACAAGTACATCACAAGTTTCAAAATCAGGAGGCTGAAAGTGGGAACACATAGCTTCCCGAAACATGTTCCGAATAAGGAGTAAACATCTTGAGGTAAAGATAAATATTATAAATATATATAAATATATAAATATTATATATAAATATTATATATATATATATATATATTGCAGCAGTACAAATGTATAGGGTACTGTGCATTGCACAAAGTAATTAAAATAATTAATTAAAGTAAATGAATAATTCATATTGTTAGCAATAATAATTCAGCTTTCAATCTGTACTGTATAAGGAAAGTTGTGTTGACAAACGAGATGTTATTTGAACTGATAACACCAACTCATGAGAGCTTAGCTCATACAGCGGCATTAAAATGTTATTTATCCCTTAGAGAAGATTTTACTATCAACAACATGTTTAGAAAAATTAGAAATGAATTGAAGAAATGTTATGATTGCCAGACTGCTAAGCAACCTAATCTTCACCCATATGTGGAAATGCAAAGTATAGAGAAGGAAGCGAAAGGGGAGTTAATTGCAGTGGACTTCTTAGGACCTTTACCACGATCAAGTCGGGGGGTTAAACACATACTAGTCTGAATAGACGTGTTTTCTAAGGCAGTTCATCTGTATCCTATTATGCGACCCACAACGAAAGCTGTCCTAAAACTTCTGTTACAAAAATATATTCCAATACATGGTAAGATGAAGAGGATTCTTAGTGATCAAGGAGTGCAATTTCAAAGTGAAGTATGGAATAGAATATTAAGAGAAAATGGAATACAACCCATACTCACAGCCATCAGATATCCACAGGGAAATTTAGCCGAGAGAGTGAACAAAGAATTGGGTAAGTACCTACGTATTTACTGCAATAACCAACACAATAAATGGGCAGAGTATTTGCCATTCTTTGAGACAGCGATTAATGAGAATTATAGCGAAGCAACGAGCTACACACCAATAGAGATTGAACAAGATCGTCAGCCCAACAGGTTTTGGAAAAGGTATGTTCACAAACCTGGTAATCAGAACTTACCAATACCATTAAGCATTAAGATTTTACATGCGAAAAGAAGACTAATGGAAAAAGGTAATAAGAGTATAGAACGATTCAACAGAACTCACAAGTTGCAGAAGTTTAATGTTGGAGAGGAAGTATTATTAAAAACCAATCCAGTGAAAAAACGTATTGATAATACTGCGAAAAAAGTCTTCAGATTATATGATGGACCTTACACTTTGCTAAGACAAATTGGCAAACAGACTTTCATTGACACAGAAGGTGTCACAAGACAAGTGTCATTGACTTTCACAAGACAGAAAGAATTGGGCAAATATCATGGCAGCTCTTTAAGAAAATTCTGTGAATAAATAAATAGGTCACTATGACGAGTTAAAGCAGAACGTGTATT
The DNA here is from genome assembly GCA_034769895.1 of Magicicada septendecula. Classification (NCBI taxonomy): domain Eukaryota; kingdom Metazoa; phylum Arthropoda; class Insecta; order Hemiptera; family Cicadidae; genus Magicicada; species Magicicada septendecula. The sequence goes on from CM068369.1 coordinate 121,437,160, forward strand.
AAAGCTGATACTGCGAAGCCACACACCAACTCAACTTGTATGGGAGGGGAATAATTGTTCAGCCCACCACACATAAGGATAAACTGAATAATAGTTTAGTCATTATTATTTGAGCATAATGTAAATAAATGTGTTTTGTAAAAAATGTACTATACCATTTGTCTAATGGCAAAAAATTTAATAAACCTGTTTATTAAATTTTTTATTAAGCAGGGAAATAATGCAACAGTACAAATATATAGGGTACTGTGCATTGCACAAAGTAATTAAAATAATTAATTAAAGTAAATGAATAATTCATATTGTTAGCAATAATAATTCAGCTTTCAATCTGAACTGTATAAGGAACGACCAAACTTTCATGTCGAGACAAGTAGATCACGCCGTTTTGCTGTGTCTGTGTGTACACGCGTATGTTACATGCGTGAGTGAAACCTGTCAATTCCTGAAAAGCGTCACCCTTAAGGAACGATATTAATTATATAAATTTATCTATTTTGTAAAGATTGTGTGCACAATATAACAAAACCAAATACACCAAAGTGTGTATAAGAATAAGACGCACATGTGTATAAAAAATAGTGTAAAAAGGATAAAAATTGTAATTACAGGAAAATAAAAAAAAAATAAAACTTATGTTAATTAAGATAAAGAAAAACGGTTTATACATAGTGAACACATAAAAATTACCGACAGAATGAATATCGGGTAATGTGCAAAAGACTTCGCATTTCGCGAAGACAGACGAATTAAGTGTGACAAGAATCGTGTGTGAGAAGTGACGCCTTCGACAGACTCTGACATGCAGAATATTGTCGAAACATGATTTTGGCGCCCTGGTTACACGAGACGCGCTAACTTCATTCTCTTTCTCGATCGACTACTGTGGCAGCCGGAGGCTCTGCTTCACGAGTACAACTCTTTCTCGTTCAATCATCTTGGCAGCCGGAGGCTCTGCCCAACAACTACAACTCTTGCACGTACAACTACCGTAGCAGCCGGAGGCTCTGCCCAGAGACAACAACGTTTGTATCTCAACCACAGCAGTAGCCAGGGGCTTCACGACTACTCGTCATTTTCGTGAGAGCATTTGCAACCTGAGGCCATGACGGGAGACGAGGGAGCAGCCAAGTACATGCAATAGACTCCAGCATACGAGACTCCGACGGACGAAGGACGAGGATCAAGGACTCTAGGACGACACGACGACAATGGAGCATCCAGGTTCAAGGACCTAGGAACCTAGGACCGAAGACGACACGCTGCCGATTTACCACGACAATAAGGTGACAAACAACCATATACTTGTAAACCAGAGACTCACTCAAAGACAATAATTAACTATGTAAAAAAGAGAGACAATCTAATTCAAATATGAATTAATAATTTTTGCAAAATGTAAATATTGTTTGTATAATAATTAGAGTAATGTTTAAGAAGGTTTAACTATAATTTTGAATCAATAACTTTGAAGCTATAATTTTGATATTTAAATTGATAAAAGTAATTAGTAAATTTTTATTAGAAAGCAAAGCAATGCGTATGCAGTAAAATCAAAAGAGATTAGATCATTAGAAAATAAATAGATAATCTAATCATTATCACACTAATGAGCAAGCCGAGAGCAATATTAGATATTTATAAATGTGTATTAGACTATAAGATTGTATATTATGTCTATGTGTAATACCAGAGTATCACTTATATGTAATAATTAGATGTGCGCTATGGCTACACTCACACAAGCAAATAATAATGATATTTTAATTCGCAACCAAATAAGAATTTTTGTTTAATAAATATTTAAATAATTTTAAACCAAATTACATAGTGTTATTATTATTACGATTTCACCCATCATCACAACTCCTTAACGTTGTAATATATATATATATATACTAGATGACCAGTGCGAATACTTCGCACCGTTAGTGGTCAGTTACGGAATATAATAAAGTGGAAATAAGTAAATGTAAATATTTATCAATCCAAAATACTTTATTATAAAAAATAGTAACAAAATCAGTCTTATTGTAAATGATATTAACATTATATACAGTATTATATACGCATTTGTTTTTTTTTTATTATTAATTTCACAAAACTTCTTTAAAAACAATGTTGCAGGTTATGACGTGATCATCGTTCACTTTTTGCCCGTACGAATCTTCAACACAAACAAAGATATCTTTAAACATACGGACTCGTGAAAAAGCCACGTATAACTGTCCATGCGAAAAAACAGTTTCTGGTAAATACAATCCTGCCCCTTGAAACGTCTGACGTTGTGCTTTGTTAATGGTCATAGCGAAAGCAACTTTTATGGGGAATTGTTTTCTTACCATTTGGAAAGGCACAGTAGGATCAGAAGGTGTAAGGTTAATCCGGGGTATGAGCACAGTTTTATCGGAGTGAATAATTTTAGCAGTGATGATGTACTCGCCTAAGTGAGTTACCACTAACCTTGTACCATTAATTAATCCCTGTTTAGCGTTAAGATTTCTAATTAACATTGTGATTGCATTTTTCTTCAAAATCAATTTATGAGGTGGTAAACCGGATGGATTCAAAGAGTTTAAGAATTCTATGGGGTACAATTGAGCATTGTCTGTTTCTTCATGTTGGACACAAACAGAACTGAAGTAAAGCTTTTCCTCTCCAAGTAACAAATTGGAAATGATATATTCATTAATTTTTGTACAATCATCGTTTTTTGGACATAAAATCGCCGTTGAATAAAACTGCGAAATATTTTGTTCATTGATTTATGTGGCATTGAATATGGTGGTAATAATACTATCATAATTACAATAACAATGTTTCGGGATTTTGATCGCTTCATTCTCGTAATCTGTTTGAACTTCTAAATCACCGTTACCCAATTTAAGTAACCATTCAGTGAAAACAGGATCATCATTTGCCCTCATATTTTGAGTCAACTTACGAATTTTAACATGAGACCATAAGGGCGATCGTTTAACTGTATTTTCAACGATGGCTGTTCTATTGGCATGTCTAACAACGGGTAACACCTGACGAAAATCTCCACCAAACAGAATTATTTTCCCTCCATAAGGAAGATCTAATGTCCATTAAAAGTCGATCGACAACGCTTAGCTCATCTTTGGGAACCATTGAAATCTCATCCCAAATAATGAGATCTGAGTCACGAAGAAGTTGTGCATCCTTTGTGTAAGTGCGAATCCATGAGGCCGATGTGTCCAAGATGGGTACAGGTAGTTTGAAAATCGAATGTGATGTGCGTCCCCCTGGTAGGAGATTGGCAGCAATGCCTGTCCATGCAACTGGTATAACAACCTTGTTTTCACCTCGTAAAATGTGGCACAATGTTTTGTAGACGAACGTTTTACCGGAGCCCCCTGGTCCGTCAATAAAGTAACAATTCGGAATTTTATTTCTTACTGCATGTAAAACTTCCTCAGCTATTGATTTTTGTTCTAGGTTTAACTTTTCATAAGCTGCCTTGCCGTTCGTACTTTCTTCTTCTACGTTGTAGGTTTCTTCTGTTGTATGTTGTGCGACGGTTAGGACAGGAGTCGGCAGTTTGAATTGTTCGCAAGATCTACCATGATATTTAAAAATATTTTCCAATTCTTGCAGTGTGAGGTTGTAAGCTTCAGGTGGCGTGTGCTGTCTCTGAAAATCTTCTGAAAGTGAGTCCTGAAATTTTGTCCACAACTCAGGTATATTAGCAGGAGAACAAAATATGCAGATGATAGCGAAAAACCATCTCAATTGCGTTGGCATTTTGTGACTGACAGCCTCCTGCAAACATTCTTTCCATTCGGCGTCGTTAATGACTAAATGTAATTTTACTGCAGCTTCTTGAAATGAGTTGCACAGAATTCCATCAACTGTACGACTGCGGTCCCTTGACGCGCAGAAGTAGTACACGGAGGTAATATTTTTCGATGTCGACTGGATTGACAGTGTAGATCCGTCCAAAGCACTTGGTATTTTTTTGCGAATATTCCATTGTCCATTTGACCACAAAAAATGTTCTGGAATTTCGTGGTAAAGGTAATTGCGGGCGGCAATATTTTCATTGCACAATTTAAAAATTGCCATGAGTTTGGAGACTCTATCACGGTTAGCATCAGCTTCGAATCCGGCCTGAAAGTACACCATTTGTTCTTCCGGTAAGTGAACTGGAAGTCGCTCAATTGTATGAGATCGGTGGAAAAGTAGGCGTTCGTGTAATCGCCACATAGCCTCTGGTGGACTCACATAACGACAGTTCAAGTAGATGTCCACTTCGTCAACAATGAGTTGTTGTTGACCTTCAGAATCTGAACGTAATCGTAAAGCTGCGCAGTCATGTCCTTTATACACGTATTTGTACAAATATTTAACAGATTTGATTGAAGAACAATGCTCGAGATTGATATGGGAACGATATTTTCTACTGAGAAATCTACAATATGGTACAATCCACCTATTATCAATAGTAAATGATCGAACTGTCATTGTAGCGCCATTATCACGTCGACTATATATAGGGTAAACATTAACATTTAAATTTGTTTCTTCTTGAAAATCTTTTGGATAATTTTTAATACATTTTTGGACTGTTTGGATTGATCGTACCGCAAGGTCCGAGTACCATGCATTCCTGAATAACTTCGAAAAGTTGAGGATCTGTTTCCTTATCTGGAATTTCTGCACAAATTAATGAGTCTACATCTTCAACTGAACGTAATTTATCTTCATTAGACAAAATGAGCAGCATGTGTGCATGGGGAAGGCCTCTTTTTTGAAATTTAATTACACAAACATAACCAATGACTACGCCTAGTACATGTTTTTTTAAAAGATCATCTAATAACGCTTGCAATTTTAAATGAAAAACTCTAGACACTAAGTCAGGTCTGTTTTCAACTCTTTCATATGGTTTCAATTGAGAGGTAATTTCAATCCACTTGGGGTTGCAAGTAATTGTAAGGAATAGATCAGGCTTTCCTAGACGGGCAACAATAGCCATCGCGTCTTGATAATTTTGAAGCATATTTCGAGGACTGCCAATATAAGATGAAGGAAGAACAACTGGAATTCCACCAACTGCTCCTCTTTGTTCAGCATCAGAGTTAAGAAAGTCCACCAAACCTTTGTAACTATCAGCTCTGAGTTCTTGTTGATGGGCTCGAACGAATGCCAACCTGGAACCTTCTACTTTGACATAACTGTCAACAATGTATTGTTGAAATAATTTACCAGAAGCATGAAGTAAACTGAAACCACCTCTAACTGCTAAACGATACCAATCGTTGTAATTGAGTTGTGACTGTTCTCGATGCAGTACGATTAACTTGAACATGTGGCTGACCAACAGTCCATCCAGAATCACCACATGGGAAAAGCAATTGATAGCACATTGGATCAGAATGGGGGTTCAGGTAAGATATTTTAGTAAGTGCACCAGTTGTTTTAGAATACATAACAAAATCAACATTGCCTGGTGGAGTCCGTCATTGGTGACAAAAACAGCAGCCACCTCACTGACTGCAGGTTCATTCGATCTTCCAGGATGAAATGCATTGGTAGTCGTAAATTGTAGATGCAAATCCAGTATAGTTTGATCCAAATCTTTTATATATTTAAACAACTGTGCGTAAGGATTATGTGTATCGAGCATTGTTTGCAATGTAACCATTATTTCTTCGCAACAGTTTTTATTAGCTTCATTCACTACACGATGTTGTAATGCAGTATCAAAATCTACAACGAAAAGGCCAGCGTAAGATGGTGCAACTCCTGCAGGAGGTTGTAAACTTCCTACCATATGATACACCTGCCCATGTAATTTAAAACAATATGGACCCCTGCCAGGAATGTCAACCGATTTGATGTGAATTGAAGCAAATGCCAGAGCATTGTTGAATTGCCTAATATTTTCTAGGTAATTCTTGGTGAAGTCATCATTTTGCTCTATGAGGTTTTGAAGTTCTTCACAAACTTTAATGGGCTCTAACTTAACCTTTCCCTTGTGGCAACACATGGTAGCTGAATCATCACTAAACTCCCCTGCAAACAACCTTGCAGAGCAATAAACGCACTTTTTATCCATATCACCAACACTATGTGTTTGCACTTCATTGTCTTTAGGGAAAAGGCGGGCAGTACAATATGTTTTTGGAAGTTTATATAGTCTTCTTCTTGTACTGATATTTTGATGGAGATGAAGTAAATAAGTTGATGACACAAAGTTGTTAACTTGCACTAATTGTTGTCGTTGAGTATTGAATGTGTCTTGTCTGCGTTGGCGCTGAGCTTCTCTATCTTGCTGAAGTCGAAGTTGTCTTTGTTCGTCACTTTCGGTATTTCTTCTTCTGCGTTCTGTGATGCGTTCCAATGGTCTGGAACGTCTTCCGGGAGGTCTCCCTCTCGGTCTGCCCGGCATTATGAAAACCTAAATCACAAATTCGTTTACATGAGTTTTCATTAAAATGAGAGCTATTCTTAGTGAACGAAAAATGACGATACCCAGTGAACACATTACGTAAATGTGATATCAATATGATATAAAATCAGCGTTTTTACATCATTATTACGTCATATGATGTCATGTGTTCACTGGGTATGTATCATCACTTCAGGTAATAGGATTCCTTATACGACTATCCTATGGATAGTACTTAATTAATAAAAATAGATTATTGCAAATAACGAATGATGACAATGTTTATACGTTGTTTATACGTTTATACGTTGTTTATACGTTATTTATACGTTATTTATACGTTTATTTTATTCTATTCTAATCTATTCAGAGACTTCAGCGCCACCACGACACTTTATATTACCGACAACTGTTAAAATAAACAGATTGCCACCAGATGGCGACCCTTGTTTTTTTAAAATGTAATTTTTTTAAATGAAATTTTTAAAATGTAAGTTTTAAAATGTAATTTTTTTTTCGTCATTAGAGGGAAAAATAATCTTCAAAATGGCGTATCAAACATTAATTTTGATACAGTATTAAGGGAGATATTTCATACCGACAAAAAAACACCTTTGAGAAATAATATATAGAGAAAAGTTTTAAAATGTAATTTTTTAACGAAAACATTAATTTTAAGATATTTACTTATTTTTCGTCATTAGAGGGAAAAATAATCTTCAAAATGGCGTATCAAACATTAATTTTGATACAGTATTAAGGGAGATATTTCATACCGACAAAAAAACACCTTAGAGAAATAATATATAGATATATATAATGAAAACCAGATTGCATTATTTAATTACTTTCATTTATTTTACGTATTCTGTAACAATGACTATCGTAAAAATTAAAAACATATTTCCTAATTAATAGTTATCTTACTACTTTGTGTATTTTGTGTTTGTTGGGGGGAGGGGTTGCCAATGCTCTCCGGCAATTTAATTCAATATTTGAAATTGTTATCAGAACCATGAAACGTCTTATCAAGCGTTGGTGTCTGAGAAACTTTGTTAATTAGATTCTTGTTGTATTATGCAACACCTTACGTTAGAACAACTTAATCTGAAAATGACAGAAACTTAGTCTTAGTTTCATGTAATTTTATATCATCCTCATCAGAGCTGATAAGTACTTTGTACCTCTTGAAGGGCGACATAAAGTGAGAATATTGACAGTTTTTTCATACGAAAAAGTGTTTAAATACTGTATACTTAGATCCTTTGTTTTGCAGTTATATCTTTAAAACTCTTAGGTTTGGTATTTTTACCCGCCTAATTAATGAAGAAAGGAAGGTGAGGGTGTAACATATGTTTGTCCGTCACTTTCCCAAAGCTATCTCACCGATTTTCTGTTTCGTAGATTCAATTCCTTTTGACATAATCAGTGAATTTGAAAATTAGTGTTGCAAAGGCTAATAAACCTTTTCAATTTTTTTGTGTCCCAAGATTTTGGGGAAATTACTATAATGACAAGCAATGATTCTATTTTTTTTTATTATAATTATTCTTTGTTACTGTGCTCTTTAATCATTTGTAAAAACATCTTTCCTAAGTAACTCGAAAAATTTATGATCCGAAAGGGATTCTGTTAAGTCAGTTAAAAAGAAAAAACATTTGCTACATATTTAAATATTATGTCAATATGTTTAAGTATTTATAAATATTCATTAATTACAAGTTAAATAAGAGACAAATACGAGGTGAGAAATTTTATTAAACACAGTAATAATTAAACGTTCTAATATCTGATTATAATCCCATTTCAGAAACCATATTATCTTTCCTTATGTTTCGGTAGACCATCTTTCTATCGATCGGTACAGATATTCTATCATTAGTTATGGCAACACTGAGCTTACTATATTGTTACGACATTATAGATCATGGCACTTGTTTCTCGGCTATTCCAGCGGAATCTGGCTATAATGTGTGTGTGAGTACATATTGCTGCTACTTTGAGATGAAGGACAAATACGTGACACTTGTCACGCGTCCGTAGCCATGACTGCTCCGGATTTCACCAGTCCGCGCACACTGTGTTCAAGGCGGCAAGCAATTACGCTCTAGTGTTTTCTAGTAGCTTTGTTGACGCGTAGTATGGACTATTCTGGAATGTCAGCGGAGTGTAAATACAAGCATTCAGCAACGCTTAGTTCAGTTGTGGTGGCGATTTATTCCAGTGCGGTTCGAAGTATTGTGGTTGAAGTGTTATGTGTTTTATAATTGTGCGAGACTCTGTGAGTTGACATTATTATTCCGTGTGAACAATTTTTATTTGATTTGTTGTGTAGAGACTATCTTGTTAGTACGAACTGTTTATTTGTGATAACTAATAACTGGTTATTAGTGATTTCATTGGTGTGTCTTGTATTTTGTTTTTCCACTGTACCATACGACGATCAAGGAGACCGTCATAACAATATGGTTCCAAGATGGTATGCTGTTGTATGGTACAGTCTGTATGGTGTTGTTTCTTCCTGTCCAAGCATACTTACAATTCTAACAGTACTTCTTGCTTTCTAATACAGCTCTTTTTCATGAAACTAACGATTCACAAATGCTATTTTGGAACCTTAATATGCTTTATACACCATCTTGTAACCTAGAATTCTGCTCTATATCAGAATGCAGACATCATATTTTTGCGCCGGTGTGATAAGCAACGAGTGACATCTACATCAATCATAGAATGATTTAGGTAAGGCGATGTGTACTAACTCGGATAACGAAGCAGTTTGGAATTTTCCAGTGATTTCTAGGAGCTATTGTGCCGATTGTGTGCGACCTCAGTGGGGTACAAATAGAGGTGTTCTGCAGCAGATGTTGTTGCGAATTTGTAATTCTGTGTGTGTTATCGGAGCGTAGTTTTTTGTGCAAAGTTTTAATTGTGACTTATTGTGTGCGAACACCTGTAATTGATGACTTGTGTTGTTTATTACTACAGCGTTAATTAAATGATATTTATTATTAGCTAATTAGTGTGCATTCCAAAGTCATAAACTCAAAGTTGTATACAAATATTTCAGTTTATTCAAGCTGACATTAACGTAATAATTGCCGATTTTTCTGGTGTTCACTTACTTATTTTCAGTGTGTAAAGATAGCAATCATTGTGACTGCTGCAACATTGGTGCAAAACATGGGATCAGCGTACACTATTATTCCTAATGACCTATAGATCATCAGTACACGATTCAAGTGATGTGATTTTAGCAAAACTAATGAATGCTTGACATATTTACCTTCAACTGCTGTTTGATCAACTGAGACTCACCTTCCTGACCTTACAGAACTATTCTTTGCCAATGGAGAGCCAAATGTTGGAAATGGATTGGTTAAAAGTGAGGCTTAATACAGCCAGTGGCGGTACGACATGCGCAGTAATAGTGTGGGTTTTAAAGAACGAGATCAGTTTTTTTGTAATCTAAATCGTCATTGTGGTTACCCTGCAAAACTCCAACGAGCCCTGGAAATTACACTGTGAGGAAGGGGACCAACGATGTTGTTTATCGAATACAAAAAGAAAGGTAACGGAAGTTGTTGAAGGTCGTCCATATAGACCGCATAGGAAAATATTATTGCAGGGACGAACAGGCTGAAGGTGGTAGCAGTGGCTACGTCACTGAGGTACAAAACGTGTCTATCATCTTCTTCGTAGTGTCTGGAAGCAGTACGTACAAAGTGGGCAAACTACGCAGCTTGCACTTAGAAAGTGCCTTCTAGGAAGTAGGGGTGTTTCGAAAGAGCCGGGGCATTGCGAATCAGTGTGCGTAATTGGACAGTATAACTTCGTGCAAAATGTTAACTGCAAATTAATTCGGGCGGAAGTCTGTAGTTCATGAAATTTCACTTCCATGTTCCATAAGGAAATGGAAGTATGGTGATGGCGAAAAAAACCGTGTTCGAGATAAGCGCTGATGCTGATTGTACTACCCTCAAAACATGAAGAAAAATCATTTTCTGAAAAGTGTTTGTGTGTGTGTGTGTGTGTGTGTGTGTGTGTGTGTGTGTGTGTGTGTGTGTGTGTGTGTGTGTGTGTGTGTGTGTGTGTGTGTGTGTGTGTGTGCTTGTGTGTCTGTCAATCTGTGCGTCTGTGTGTAGAATTTTTTCTATGTCGAACGATAACTGCCGAAAATTCAAACAGAATTAAATAATTTTTTGCATGTGTGCCTGAGTAGCAGAGGACTCGAGGCCTGTTGATTTTTGTGAAGATCGGTTAAGAGGTAGGGGTAGTTTACCTGCAACATTTTAGGTTTTAACAAGAGTAAAGTACTTAATTTTGATAAATAAAGTATCCTGAAAAGAAGGTCATAATAATCCACTGTAGAAAGGTGAATGAAATATCTATATATGAAAAGTGTAGTTGAAGGGGGAAGGGGTAATTTTTAATATGTATACTACGTTATCGGCAACAAAGAAGTAATTTGTTGTTAAATTCCTTCCCGGACTGTCCAATGTTTCCTTCAAGACAAAACGTTTCAGCAGTGCCATCGACTGCCATCATCAGTGAAAATCGAGTGCGCTAACGTGAGGTGGTATGCGTTAGTGACCACAGTATTTCTGAAGAAAGAAGTAGTTTCTATGGAAATATTTCATTTCGAAAATGATTTTAAATATAAATCTTAAAACATGGAAGACATGTATGGTTCTCCATACCGATATTTGTTTATTGTGACAGTGTTAATGAGATATTTATTGTTTTTTATACTATTTTTTTATTATGTTGAACAATCATAAATTTGGAGAACTGTTGTAGGCCATATGAGTATTTTTGTTTACTAAAATATTTTATAGTTGTTATTAAGAATTATTTTGTCTTTAATTTGTAAAAATAAAACAATTTCTTGGCGATTTCTGTAAAAATATTTTTAAATCCCCTGCCACGTCCTGCTACATGCAGGTAGTAAATTGTACATACATGTCCAGACAGCCTGACGACAACTTTTAGGCTTATAAAAACGCTTGATTCGAGTCACTAAAAATTGCATTTAACTGTCTTTTTCTCATACACTTGTTTACGGGAGTCTTTATGAATTAAGATATATGTTTAAAACTTCTACATTTTGAGTTGAATATTTTTTAATGTACTAAGAGATACCCATAGCACAAAAAATAAAAAGAAATCCTGGTAAATAGCATAAAAGGACAAACTGTACATTAGTCACAAATAGTACTAACTACTTACCACTATATTTGTTTTTGTGTTGCTACAACAAGTACCACTTACAACAACAAATAACAATGTCAGTATTAGATGAAAACTTCCATTAAAAACGAGACTTCAAACACGATAGGCAATATCCTAAGAAACTAATAATTTAAATATGCTTTGCATTCGCTGGTCTGTTAATAGTTATTAGCATCTTTGAAGTTAATTCCTTGACACATGTGACATAATTTTTAATTAAGTTTTTTTGTGTGCTAATCTTTTAACTTTAATATCTTCTAAAATTAAAAAATTATAAATACGTTTATCCCAACTGTTACTGTGCGTAATTTTTAAGCGCCTCAAAATGTCTTTGAAGCAGCATCGCAAATGAAAACACGTTTATAATGCGTAGTGTGTGACAAGTTTCTTTGCTAAACTTAGAAAATTTATTATACACATAAATCACCTCTCCCTACGTATATATAAATTGGCATACATTTTTATCAGCAATACTGTGTCTTAATTCTGTAACCAAACTATAATTCAACGTAGTCTAAATTTCATCACATAAAACATAAAACGTGTGTTTACATACACCTTATTTCCAGAGCACTAATGCTTTTGCATATTTTTTTTAATATAAATATACAATTGTCTTTAACAAGTACAAATAAAAATTCAGTTCACTTTACGTTATGCTTAAAATTTGGTAGCGTTTACCAATTCGGGACGAACAGGCTTAAGAAGGAGACAATGCTACGTCGAGATAAAAAATACCTAAAGTACGTATTTATTTCTATACACGCGAGAACACACGATGTTTCTTCATACTTTTAGAGACAATTCTGGGCGAGGTTAATGTGAAACTCAGTTCTGCGTAGTTCTGCATGAAACTCATTCGCAGTGTTGGCTGCTAATTTAATCGAATCGTAAAATTTTTACTGGCGTTATTCGATCAGGGGGCCTTATCTTGGGCGCACGTCTGTCATTTCTTCACTTTCTCAGCATAATATTACGATGGTCACACTGATCGTCAGGTTTTACAGTGTAAACAAAATCAGACCAAAAAAAACCTTACTTACGATTTTAATTAGAAGAAAAACTACAGTTAGAAAACAACAAAGGCAATCTTATACGATAATTCAAGTAAAATTATTGCCCAGCACACAACAATAAATATTACCTTATTACAGTTTTGATCTAATTAACACAATAATCACGTTCCGGAACAATCACTCCGAACCGAACTTGAATATCGGCAGATCTAACTGAACTAGCCGACCCCTGAAGCATATAGTCATATAGTGATTGGAAAATATTCTGTCACATCCCGGTCAGCCGCCTGGAACTCGCTAGTAGACTATACAATGCCGCTTGGACATACGATGATAATTTCACTTATGGTAGCTCTAACTACAGTAAACACTTGACTTGACTTACTTGACTTAAGTCCTTAAATTCCTAAATGGAACATAGGGCCTCGACCAAATTTCTACAGCGTATTCTGTCCATTTACAGGGCCTTCACCTCCCTCCATGTCTTGTTGACACCAGTCCTCTTCCAGGTATTCCTCGGTCTTCCACGTCTGCGGCTACCTTGCGGATTCCAATTCAGTGACTGTCTAGCGATATTTTCTGGTGGTCTTCTCAGGTTGTGACCAATCCACGTCCATTTTCTTTTCTTCATCTGTAGTTGGATGGTACTCTGACTTGTGGCCTCCCATAGATCTCTGTTCGAGATTGTCTTGGGCCACCGAATTCTCATATGTACCTTAGGTAACGGTTTATGAAGTCTGTATGGTGGTGATGTCCTTTGTCACTTTCCATGTCTCACATCCATACAGCAGCACCGATTTGACATTTGAGTCAAATATTCTGAGTTGTGTCTTCTTACGTATACAGGGTGATCTCCATACTGGTCGTAACTGTGCAAGTGCTCCTTTTGCTTTATTTATACGACTTATCACATCCCTAAGAGCACCTCCATCCTGATTAACCATGCTACCCAGATAGCAAAATTCCTCACCCCTTCCTATAACTCTTCCGTCTAGTATCAAATCAGAATTATTTCTATGGTTAATACGCATTTCGTTGGGTTTTTTGATATTTAACTTTAAGCTTACTTGTTTGGCTTCTATTTTCTGATCGTACAGTAAACATTACACCTGACGTAAATGAACCTTATAGCGTTTACAACGTGGAACGCCGCACAAAGCGCACTATACTGCAGTGTGATGTAGATATTGCCGTTCATATTACCTGATTTACAACTCGCAGGTCACTGAACTGTGCAATTCGTTTGTAACAACATAAGGATGATGTGCTGACCGCGTACATTGCCCACTACACAGACGTAACGTCTAATTTGCGTCTAACGTGTATACTGTAAGTACACATTCCACTGCACAGGCGGGATAATTTAATTTACTTCAAGTAATAAAAGCAACTGGCATTATTTTGTCATAACTTATTATATTTTGATTAAAAAAATTATGCTTGAAAAGTATGTTTTAGATTAATACGCTGAGCGTTCTGTGAATTAGTAAATGAAAATTCAGTAAGCTGACAAGTAACATATTTGGCTATTTGTTAATGCACAAGGTGAGAGTTATACAGCCTTACATAATTTAAATAACAACCGTGTTGATTCGCCGATTGCTCGGCCCGTAAATCTTAAACAGTGGAATAAACACTGAACACCAGAGAAATTAGGTATTACATCTTCGAAATTGTAATTGACGAACTCAAGTAAATATAGTATGTTATAATCTATATTTTGGTTTAATTTAAGTTTAGGTTTGTATTGTCTAACTTAATTTGAAAAAAAAAATACATGCACCGCTTCAATAATTAATATAGTTTGAAGTACACTTAAAGATGACCCATGCGGTGGGCTGACGGCAAGAAACCTCTAAAATCCTAAGACAGAGGGTAAAGATTATTCTCGAAATTTGACAATACTCTAAACACGATTATATTGTCAATTTGCGTCCTCCTTATTAGACGACCTGTAAAGAGTATAATGCATTTTTATTTCCATGTAGATAAGTGAGTGATACGTTGAAAGTTACATATTTCTTTGTTTCACTAGATTCATTTAAAGCTGTTTATTATACTACTACGTGTTACCCGCGGTTTCGCACGCAAATATTTGACTTTAGTAAGTATTTTAATAAAATGTTGATTGTCTATGTCTATATGCCGTTCTGTCAGCTTGTATAGCAATTTTGTACCCATTAGTCAAATTCTCTCCAAAGCTGTTTTCAACACTTGCACTATTTTAACTTGTACTAAATTATTATGTTGGCGCAACAGCCTTTGGAGATTTAAAAGTACCAGTTTATAAGGCCTTTGGTGATATTTATAAAGTATCTGTTAAATCAAAAACACTAAATTCTTTATTTTAAGTGTTACTGTGTTAGAACCATTGTATAACACATTAAACGTTTTTTTCCCAACCATGGCTTTTATTTATTTCAGCAGTAAACTAAAAACCAAAAACCATTGTCACCTAACCTCACAAATGAAAACAACACGTATTTTCGTTTTGCATTAAGTAATAGGACAATTTACAATTAGTACACTTCTTCTTTTCCACATCGTAATATATCGATACAATCGCATATTATATAAAACACAGAAAATGTACTGCAGGACTGAATAAATGTACAGTTCCGATATCGCTAAATAGCTTTTGTTTATTTATTTACTTGTACTATGGTAACTAATTATGGTCTCCATGGTGTTTTTGATATCTTTAGTAGTAGGAATTATTAATTACTAATATAGGAATTATTAATATTTAATTACTTATTCATTGCGTCATCAGATATACGTATAAACATAAATTTTAAAATCGTTTAAGACAATTACAAAACATATAGACGTATCTGTATACAAAATTACAAAATATATCGATACAACCGCATATTAAAAACATTAAAAACTGCAGGAACGGATAAAGGTACAGTTCCGATGCAGCTAAATATCATTTGTTTATTTACTTGTTAAATAATATTAACAAATATTAAAAAATTATGACACTGTGGTAATTCATTCTGATCTCCATGGTGTTTTTGACATCTTTATACTCGTTAACGAAAAGGCATATTTAAAAGGCCCTAAATCGTGCAAATGGGGCAAAATATCAAATTTCAAGTTAGACAGTATTTTTTCGCCTTCTGTCAAAGGTTGCCTGTGCAAAATTTGGTGGCAATCGGTGTAACGGTGTGGATTTGTACTCAGTATACATAAATCCTCTGACTTTTAATTATATATATATATATATTATATATATTTGCAAAATCTATGGAACAAAAAGTCGCTACAAACATACACTAGTGGTATATAAAATAGAGGTACATATATAAACTCTACATGCACAGGTGGTTACAACTGTTGCACTGCGATATGGATTTGCTGTATGTAACGTATTACAAAACTTGGTAACTCACTCTTTCGACTACGAAACATTGCTTCTTACATTAACTAACTTACACTAAAATATAGTAGGCTAAAGCCTATACAAAAGCAAATGATCCTACCCGTCCTAATCCGTCCTGTAGGTCACACTGTACCCTTGTATGGTTTTTTAACTATATATAGTTATAACTTATGTCCTCCATCTCAGGACCTGATTCTGCCATTTTGACCTTTTTATTTTATTAAAGAAGAAAGAATTCTAAGATAAGTATATGCTGGATATGAAAGATTACTTGGCCCTCAAAAACCTAATACCGTTGGTGCCGAAAAGACCAAGAATTGGTCAGGAGAGACCAGAGAGGAAAAATTAATGAAAGGAATTTCACCCAAGGTGGGAATCCAGCTAGGGTACATCACGTGTTCTGAACCTGTATCCACCATGTATGGACCCCTGATGATATTTTGATCACAAAGAGATATATTCTCTTCATTGATCACTCTACAATGAAGTCATATTCAATGAGTTGAACATTTTTAATATACAAGATGGTACTGTAAAAAAACAAAGAGAGAGGGATTACTTTTCTGAATAGGATGCCTGATGGCAGGTTGCCTAAGGACGTCTGGCAATTCAACCCTAATGAGCACAGTCCACAACCGGCATTATCGCGATAAATTTAACACGCAAGTCAGACGTCAACTTCAGTGGAGTTGTTTTAAGAGTTGTTTTCATGAACATCAGGAACATGTTTTAAGAAATATCTACATTGCATCTAAAGTCCTTTTGTTAGATGCTAAAATTTGGAAATTTTTGTAACTAAACCCAAACACTTATCTAAAAATGAAACTTTTACTTGTGAAACTTACTGTTTATTATCTTCTCGTTGAACGCGTTTCAGCGTACGTATTCGCCTTCTTCAGCTTTGAGACAGACTGCCATCATTTTTTAACGGTTGCTGTGTGGAAGGTGTAGTGGCGTTGGTGCGTGGAGGAAGGGGATTGGCGCGGGGATTCAACTTAATGTTTGTTTTTTGTATAATTGTGTCAAAAAGTGTATGTGATTTATATTGTAATTGATCGTTAAGTATGTTGTTTGGTTGTGTTGTGTGGTGTTTATATATTTCGTATTGTTCAGTTGTGTTGAGTTTTCGACCTTTGGGTAAGTAATGTAAAATTTCAAGATTAGTGTCTATGTTGGTGTAACTGTGGTTTTCTGTGTGTATGTGTGTGGCAAATGCGGAGTGTATATTGTTGTTGGTTAAAGCTTTTAAGTGTTCAGAATAACGGGATGAAAAAGATCTTCCCGTCTGGCCTATGTAGAAACTATTGCAGTCATTACAATTTAATTTGTATACACCTGTTTTGTTATATTTGTCTATGTCTGTGTTTGTATTATTGATGTGTTTTTTGATGGTATTGGTTGTTCTGTATGCTATTTTGTATTTGTGTTTTCTGAATGTGTTGGCGATTTTGTGTGTGTAGGAGTTGTGGTATGTGAGTGTGATGTATTTATTGTGTTGTGTGTTGATGGTATTTTGTGTTTTGTTGTTTTTGTTTTTGATGCGTTTGTGTAGTGTGTTTATTAAATTAGGGTTGTAACTGTTTTTGATTGCTATGTATTTTATTGTGTTGAGTTCGTCGGTGTAATCTTGTTTATTTAAGGGTATTTTAGTTAGTCTATGGAGCATATGGTTGAAGGCCGCATGTTTATGTTGTGTTGGGTGGTTTGATGTGTTGTGTATAACCATGTCAGTTGTGGTTGGTTTCCTGTATATTTTGTACGTGTGTGTATTGTTAGTTTTGTTAATTGTTAGGTCTAGAAAATTTATACTATTGTTTTGTTCAATTTCCAGTGTAAATTTTAATTTGTGGTGTATAGTGTTTATGTATTTGTGGAAGTTTTCAACTTGTCTTGTGTTGCCTTTGTATAAAAGTAATATATCATCTACATACCTGTGCCAGTATATAATTTGGTAGTGTATTTGTTGTTGTTTATTATGTGGTTCTGTTCTATGTTGTGTATATATATTTCTGCTAGTATTCCTGATATGGGGGATCCCATCGGGAGACCTTCTGTTTGTGTGTATATCTTGTTATTGTATGTAAAGTAATTTTGTTCAGTTATTATTTTGGTAAGTGTGATGATTTCTTGTATGTGTGTTTCAGGTGTGTTGTTTTGTCTGAGTAGTTGTTCTAGTGTTTGGATGGTTTCTTTGATGCCACACACATACACACAGAAAACCACAGTTACACCAACATAGACACTAATCTTGAAATTTTACATTACTTACCCAAAGGTCGAAAACTCAACACAACTGAACAATAAGAAATATATAAACACCACACAACACAACCAAACAACATACTTAACGATCAATTACAATATAAATCACATACTTACTTATCCAACGCCCGTCCTTGGTGCTTCCACCATTCGACGTTGAGCCTCCCAGTAGCGATTGACCGTGTCATCGTTCGGGTAAGTCAGCGATTGGCACGTCTGCAGGTGGTCGCCGTCCATCCTGCCAAGACCACAGAGATGGCATGTTTCATCAGCAGCAAGACCGATACGGTAGAGATGCGCTTGGAGGTAGTCATGTCCAGTAGCAAGACGAAATCGTGCTACTGCCTCAGCTCTCTCAAGATAATATAAATCACATACACTTTTTGACACAATTATACAAAAAACAAACATTAAGTTGAATCCCCGCGCCAATCCCCTTCCTCCACGCACCAACCCCACTACACCTTCCACACAACAACCGTTACAAAATGATGGCAGTCTGTCTCAAAGCTGAAGAAGGCGAATACGTACGCTGAAACGTGTTCAACGAGAAGATAATAAACAGTAAGTTTCACAAGTAAAAGTTTCATATTTAGATAAGTGTTAGTGCTGTGAAAGAAGAGATGAATAATCAAGACAACTATAAACCCAAACGAATATTACTGATGTAATAACTATGAACCCTTGTATCTACACACTATATACTGGAAGTTACTTGGTAACGTTTTAGTATATTTTCAAATTTAACGCACTGTTAAGTAGTACTCAGTGCCATAAGTATTACAGTCTATTACAGTTTGACACTTTCTGCGCTAAACTCAAGTGACTGCTACCACATTTGCATACTCCGTGTCTCTACAAATCTAATGCCTGTAAAATCGATTGGTGTTCAATGTGGCGTGTTAGCTGAATCCTCGCCTATAATTATCTCCTTAACGCGTCTAACTAACTCTTGGATTTACTGCAGGTTTACATATGTTATTATCTTGATGGTACCTTTAGCGTCGTTCTTATTAGACGACGTCTAAACAGTATAATGCATTTTTACTTTATTATAGATAAGTGAATGATACGTTGATAAGTTACATACTGCATTAGATTTATTTAAAGCTGTTTATTGTACTGTTACCTGAAAGTACAGAATCGACACCGACGGACAACTTTTTTATCATTTTCTAAACTGTTATCTTACTAAAAGAGTTTATTTACAGAACCCCCTTTAATGTTCCATTTGTTCCTTATAGTGGAATTTGCAAAAATCTGTGTAACATAAAATAGAGTTATATACACATACACAACATCTGTGTTAGTTAAACTCTACATACACAGATGGTTACAACAGTTGTACTGCGATGAGGGAAACAATGGAAAACTACCATAGTAAATACTCTTTAAAAGACATGGATGATATTCGTGCGCTCCGTAAGGGTAAACTACCCAGAGATAAAATAGTCCCTCATTAGGATTCCTGAAAAGAGACTATCCGTAGGTAGAATATGGAAGCTAAGTTTAGGAATGTATATAGAACGTAAGTACTATGCACAAGACGAAACCGGAAAAGTTAGTGAAACGAAATCGATATTCTAGAACTTAGTATAAGTTATGTAGGTCAGAGGGACTTTAATCACAATCAATATGGTTATATTTTCAAGATAAAAAGTAAAATATAATTATGCTATGATCGATATAAATAAAATGTTGATAAAAACATTAAAAAATAGGAGAGATATGTGATAGGATAAATATAGGGTAAGCATAAAATTTATGATAGGGAAATGATAGGATGAATGATAAGCTTATCCTGTATCCAGTATGTAATGCTAGAATCTAGTGCTGGTACTAACATACACGCTACATCCAATAATGAAGGTGAGGAAGTAGAGAGACTATACGATCAAACTCAGAATACTGTAACAGCAGACGATAAGATACACACTAGCTGCATAATAGCGCGTCACTGAATATATTTGTTAGGAAAGATAGAGATAGCAAGATAGTTGAAAGTTATAGTTTCGGTAAAAGGACGATAAAGAAGAGGCTTGATGAACAAAATGTGTGAAAGAAATAGGTAGATTATCTGTCACGAATGCATAATACAAAAATCATAACATATACCTCTACGCTTGGAATAACGAAGAAATAGCGATAACCTGTATCAAATCAAAATATGTATTGGAAAACTAAATTTAGAAAAAACAAAGAAATATAAAAATATTATCAAGTGCAGATATAAACTCTGACTATAATATATTCGTTCCTTACATCTGTATAAAATTAAAAAGAATAGTGGGGGCGAAAAAAGGAAAAAGATTCATTTCAACAAACTGAAGGAAAATAAAATAGATGTAGACGAAGGATTTCATGAGACGTTGGAGCGCACTGATAAATAAGAAACAGAGGTAGAAACCATGTGGCGGAATGTGAAAGTTTAATAAACGATTTTCGAAGAAGAAGGATATAAAAAAATAAAATATTGGTAAAAAAATGTAAAGAAAGAGCTAGAAATTTGTAGATAACAAATTTTGTAGTATTCATAAATACTACAAAGGACCGAAGGAATCAGAGGAGGAAGAATGTTACCATACATGAAAGCATTACGTAGAAAAAATGAAATAATGAACTGAAGAACACAGGAGAACCAGAAAAAAACTGATTGCGAAGACATGCAGTGATATTAAAACATACGAAATATGAGTACATATGATTTAGTGTATTTAAAGACAAAGCAGCTGGAAGGCTGGAAGATTACACAAGCGTAGAAATTTAAAATGAAAAGGGAAAACTTGTATCAGACTAGAGAGAAAGTATGGAAATAAGAGAGATGTACAAAGAAGAGTTATGTGACACAGCAAACAGATCCAGTTCTTTAGAAATAGAAGAATAAAATAAATATAGACGAACGTAATATGAAGGAATGAAATACTTCCAAGTAAGGAGTAATGAACAGCAATCTATAAACATTAGCGATTCTCGACCCGATGAATAGGGCAAGTTTACACTTTAAGCACAATATAAGCACACGTTCATAATTCAAATGTTAGAAAATCATTAAAAAATATTTAGGTACGCACTTGTTTGTGTCTCTATGAGAAAAATATTCATCAAGTAGAATGAGTATGAGGATTAAAAGAGTAGCGTTTAGAAAGGTGTGAAACTTACAATCCAAAAGCTAACCTCAAACAACGACAATCAAAACAAACAAGAGAAAAAATGGTCTCATTTTCACAGAGCTTGAACATTCCTAGCGCTCCTAGCAGCTTAAGGCACTACTAAAGAGTGCTTACCTTTTCCGTCTCTTATAGACAGATTGCTGTGCGGTTTAGTATTCTATGTAGATGCCAGAAATCATGAACTCGTAAGTTAGGTTGATATCAGTGTAAGTATTCCAAATGTAGCCTAATAGAAAGAAGGAGGCTAGATAATGCAAGCGTAGTTATAAAATATAACTATAATTTTTTTCTGATAAATTCAGGAAGTTTGTGCAACGATGGACCAAGTGTATTAAAAATCAAGGGGCCTATGATGAATAATGAGCTAACTGTTAGATTTGTACTATTATTATAATAAATTATAAAAATTTTGTGCGAATATTTACTGTCTTACCCTTGTAGTTTGAACAACCTACAACGTTATTATGGTATGTATCTGAGGAAGAATGTATCTTCTACACAATTATTAAAACACGTTTTAAATTAGAATAGTATATAGACTTACAAACAACGTGTAAATTACAAACGAATTGTAAATCTATACATTTAACCGATGTCTATTTGGCTTGTTACTTTTTATTTCTGGCCGTTAACTAATGACTACAAGGTATTGCGTTGTTGCGGATTGCTTCAGTCGAGACGTCAACTGACCATCGAGCGGAACTGAAATAACAGTTATGTTTACTATGTTAGATGGACTGTTACAATTACGTTACCACTGTAATACTATAGGTACTAGCGATCTGTGTGTGTACCTTAATGACACGTGTTTCTGAGCCACTAACTACGCTCTCAAACAATTGATTGCTGGTTAATCTCTCTCTATCTGTTAGTCACTGAGAACGATGTTGGTAATTTAAACGTTATATATATCTGTCTGTTTATCTGTATCTCCTGTGACTGAATGAAGATAAATTGTTTTCAACCATATAATACAAATGAATTTACTTCTGATGAATCACATCCAAAGTGGAACAAAATATTTTCCCTTCCAATTCGTTTTGTAGAATATACAACCAACAGATTTATCCACTATATATAAAAAACTTATCATCAGAATTATTATCATTTGTTACAGAATTACATTTTTAAAAGCATTAACATTAATAAACAAGAAGATAAACTCATAATTGTCTTTCGTAGACTACCTTTAATACTAAGTTCTATTATTTCTGTTGTTAAGATAAAAGTCTTGACAATTGAAAAGTGTAATTGAT
The DNA here is from genome assembly GCA_034769895.1 of Magicicada septendecula. Taxonomy (NCBI): domain Eukaryota; kingdom Metazoa; phylum Arthropoda; class Insecta; order Hemiptera; family Cicadidae; genus Magicicada; species Magicicada septendecula. Next base: position 121,459,902 of record CM068369.1, read on the forward strand.
ATTAATGATAACTTATGTAGTACACGTATCATTGACAGAATGGACTAAAATGTACATAAACCTGTACAGATTTTACGTGAAATTTTATGGGGTTTGAAAATTATATACTTTTTTAGAAAGTTGCTCACAAATTGTAACTTAAGAAGTACATTGATACTCAAATTTAGGATAAAAATTTCTTATCCGTCAGTTAAACAAACATAACAGTGATACACATCATACGTTTCATTAAAAATGTCGGCCTATTTATTAGATTTATACACGTATCCTGCTCATTTCATTAGAATATAATATCACAATCATTATGTATGTTTATGGATTTTCCAATATATTCTGACTTCTGAGAATTAACACCATAAACTACACCTATGTTGAACCATAATTTACGCGTACTTTACGATGTTTAGTAGACAAAATTCTTGACTTTACTGTTTTACTCTCTTATAATATCGTTATAATGTACGATAATACTTCATAAAAACTCGACTCAACCATCTTTATTTCAACATAGTCAGTGAAATTATAAAATATAAATCCGCATTACCGTCGAAGCAATAATCTTAAGGGTGTTAGGTTCTTAAGGTCTCGAAACATTCAACCCACATAACATATGTTCTCCAAATGATAACAGACACAAACTTTAATATTATTTTTAATTGCAGTTTCAGTTTCAGTAAATTATTTGCATACGCTTCAGCGGTTGTTTACACCTATAAACTCACATTTCAGCATTACAATTACTAACGTGAATTTTCAACAAAAGTAATTTATTAATTACAATTTCTATGTTCACTAGAAGAAACATATTATTATATCTTTGCACACATCATAAAACAGCTTGGATCTAAACTCAATATAGACATATAAGTTTTTTAATTTCAATACAGACTCATTCAATATTTCAGATCCACAGACCTCTTTGCATGTGAGATGGCAAAACGTTCTACGTTCTATTACTTTAGAAATATTGCAGAAGCAAACCAATTTAGGCAGAGTTTAACAGTTAATACATTTTTGAGTACAAAAAATTAAGTCATGGACATGGCTGAGATTAGAAATGTTTGTTGCAAAACTTGTAAGTTCATTAAAAACCAAACTAAATACTTGTTACACATCAAATCATCACAGAATCTTTACATTGTTCATACATACTAGCAATATTCATGTAAAGTATTATTCTGGATGGAGACGATCATATGTAGCACGTTTTTAATTTTTGGGAAACAAATATTGCTTGATTTTTCCATACAAATGTCATACTGGAATGGAACTTCCTGAAACAAACATTTAATAATATATATGCCGCCCATGTAAAGTCGATTTATGTAATTGTTACTTTATGTTATAAAGTCTTCAATCTGATTTTCTGTTGGCTCAGTTTTTTATATGTTTATTACATTTTTCATTTTTGATTATTCTGTATCTGATTTTCTCAATTTTTTAAGTTTTAATGATATCTTGTTTACCTCCCGTACATATTCTTTCACTTTTCTCTTTATTTCTTCTTGTTTCTCCCGTTCTCGCTGTTCCATCAGATATTTCTCATCAGAATTATTTTCTATTTTTACGATACTTCCTTATTCTGTCAGAAGAGACAGTGATAGATTTGCCGAGTCTATTAATAAACCACAAAACAAAAATTTTCTAGTTATTTACATTTATAAACATATTTACATTTATAACATTCCGAGTAAGTTAGCAAAGCTTTGCCACTAAAATATTGCATTTTAACTATTATGTATTTTCTGAACATTGTAATGTTTTATTTGTAAATGTTATTACAAGTGAAAAGTTATAAGTCACCTCGCTACAAATTTTTCATTTTCCTTATGTGTATATTAAATTTTATTAAATGTATCACTTGTGTTCACCCTTCTGGACACATTTGTACAGCAAATTTTTTCCACCTGTCCTCCTAGAAAAAGTACGTCTACTACTACTACTACTACTACTACTACTACTACTACTACTACTACTACTACTACTACTACTACTACTACTACTACTACTACTACTACTACTACTACTACTACTACTACTACTACTGTTATTACTACTACTTCTACTACTACTACTACTACTACTACTACTAGGCCTACTACATTTATTATTCCTTGTAAAAGTTAATAAAAAAAGGAGCATTTTTTTTTAGGTTAAACAGTTAAATGAATGTAACAGTAAACTAAAGACAGGACATCTTTGTAGTTGAATGGCTAAAAGGGGAACGCAGTATAGAGGTGGATAATGAATTAATAAGGCTGTTCAATTTAGACACAGGCAATTTACAGGGACACGTCAGCTACAACGTCCACCGTTGTTGTCTGAACTTTACGACTTCCTACGTGTCAATAAACATACTGGCACTGGTGCTTCTTCCGTCGTAAACTACCTACGCTCAGGCCGTATCATCTCGCCCTCTTAGGGTAGACCTTTCCAAAAATGGACAAATCCAATTTATATTAAAAATCTAATGCTAATTGGTAACCCTTGTAAAAAGAAAATTTACCGTTTATTAAGTAACCTTAGTATTTTGTAATTTTGTAACTTTAAGAATAATTTATAAATACCATTATACAATGTTTATAAAAAACGGTAAAATTAATGTCGAGGGATGGCTAACGATGGTGGAGCATTAGTTCTACCACGGCCAGAACATAAGGTTACAAGCCTAATAGACCAATGACGAAAATGCTTACTACTTGATAGCATTTTCAGTATGTTGGTGGTCACCCGATACCAATTTCAGTATGCTTGATACTATGTGTAGAAATTCAACTCAACTTGCTAGAAACGGAGTGCGGAATCGGGTGACTTGCTACCGGTTCACTTGCCGCCCTACAGCAGGAGATATGGAGATATATCACAATAAAGGTATAACCTAATAACAGAGGCAGATAGAGGGCATACTATTAAAGGAGCTGGGATAGAACGAGGTTATCTGGAACGCATAAATGGTTGTCTAAAATAAGAATATCCAAAGTAGGAGACTCAATGTTATGTAGACCGTAAATTCAACTATGGAAATCACTGTGAAGTATGACAAAAAATTGCAAATACTAGATAAATAATTATAAATGAAGTTAAGCAATTACTGAACTTAACGTAAATGGAATAAAGTCAGGCACTCGAAACGTTTAGCATAAGACATAATGTCTATCACGAGATTTTAAAAGATAACAGGAAGAAGACTGAAACCGGGTATAGCCATCGAGTGGGAAACTCTCAACAAGTTGAACTTGCTGAATATCTAAAGAACCACTCTCACTCTTTCGATAATTTACTTACTCCGATACATAGTTATTGCATAAACTATTATCTAATAGACATAGACTCTATAGGAAATAATATATCAGGGACTCATGTAGATCGACTGATAAGACGAGAGACATACAGTGAAGTGCCGAAGGACTTCCGAATGCGATTTGAAATTCAAACTATTATTAACTCTGTTAGAGATTTTGGGGCACAGCAAGCGTATAGAACGTCGCGACACCAGATATTCTTGTTAACGCTCTACGGTGAAATGGTGATAACTCATCGTTCGCCTACAACAATGGGGTTATATAAACAAGAATATACTTTGTAGATAGTAAAACAGAGAAGACATAACGAAAATATGTGTAACAGAAATTGAAAACAGAGTCAAAATGATTCGAACCGTGGGCGGAAGTTATGAAAGCTTAAGAGTCATAAATATGAAAAACACAATCGCATTCAACAAGACTGTTAGGCCGCTATGAAAAAAAGGGTGTAAAACCATTAACTGGATGAACAAATTATATATATAACAAGACACAATTTCTACGGTTCAGTGAAAAGTGATCTAACTTTGAGTACTAAGTGATAGTTCCAGACGACATCAATGAAACCATTCTACAGGTCGATTTTACACCTAATCTCCTGACAAGTGGTGGAAAGAAGATGATACTCTGCATCTGGAATGACAGAAACATTAAATATTGATTAGAAGCAAGAAGAGATTCACTTGCAGAATCTTTAATACGACTTAAGCGATAGAAGTACGGAATGCTGAAAAAATAGTTGTTCTGACACCATAAGAAAACTAGTATAAAAGAAAAAGTGATTTTTGCGGAAAGAGCCAAATACATAAAGAAGAATAAGTGACATTGATTACTTAATATAGCGGCAGAACAAATAGGGTACCAATGGCGAAATTAAAAATCGTAATTCAGGTTAATTCTAAAAAAGTTGAAGAGCTCAAATTAATTACTGCTTCACAAATGGCGTTAATTGCCACTATACAGCGGTTAATTAACCCTGATACGAACCATGTTGAATTAAAAATTATCTGCTATTATGGAATCTATTATCGAAAGAAATACAGTTAATAGATTTATAAACACACTCATTGCATAGTGGTAATTTATAAATAACAAGTGATTAGTGAGTAAGTATTGCATGTTCAATATTCAATGTGTGACTGCACAAATTGTGTATATGAACTGTATGTATACGACAGTCAGTAGTTAGTAATTGTTTGGTTGTCATATGTGATAAATAAACGAAAATGCATGTTGAAGAATAATAGTTTGATATGGTTATAAATAACATAATACTATACACATGGAACAGGATGCTCGGAATTGCCACTTTTGTTAAAGGTCAATACTTGAACAAAGTACTCTGTCGCCTTCTCTGTCCCACACTGACTGTTTTCGTCTGAATATGCTATACATTGTAGCATCTATGAAAACATATAATAGCCGCTTTAAAGGGATATAGACAATTAGGGACACAGAGAAACAACGCGTATTTCACGTCAAGAAGAAGTAAGAGAGTGTTCAATAAACGACTTGTAGCATGCACAAGTAAGGGAAGTGCGGCTTTTAGTATAAAACTTTCTTATATACGTTAAATTTGTGGATACTAGTCATCGGCGTCTGACTGACATAATTTCAAGTCAGCGGAAGTTGTAATTTTTTTTAGTAAAGACAATGATCTCTTGAGGTCACAAAGCAAATAGCTACTACCTGGTGTGTGTGTGCGTGCGCGCGCGCGTGTGTGTATGATAGAGAGAGGGGGAGAAAAAATTATAAGTTATAAATGTTTATATTTTAGTAGAAGGAAAAATAATATTTATATGTCATAAATTTGGCAATATATTTACGTTGCATATGTATTCACATTAGATAAATTACATTGTTAGGTAATTTTAAAAGTTGTACCAGTTTTCTAAAAATCAATGTATTGTGTCTTCAATAGACGGAATGGTTCGTTACCACTTTGAAACACCCCATGATACTAAGAGCTTGGTCGCTAAAAAACTAATACTATAAATGCCAGTACTCTTCATGCTATTTAACATGTGTACACTTTTATAAATTATAAATTTTAAATTCCAAATCATAAATTAAATTTTAGGTTGACCTGAGATAAAATATATTTATTGCAGCTTCGACTACGTATATAGTCTGATATTCGTGTTTTTAAATCACAACTTTATAATATGGAAAGGTGTGTGTATTGAAAAAGAACGTATTCTAATTTATGAAACTGCACATAAGTTAAGCCCTTTTATGACAATGAAGGTAATTAGTTGGTAGAGAGCAACTAATTAATAGGACTAAAGCTAATTATGTCTTTTAATGTAAAAAAAGATTTTCTTTAGGTTACCGAGCTGAATAACATTATTTTTAAAGCTATCAGTAATTTACGTCTACAAAAATATAAATTCAAAAAATAATTGATAAAAATTTAGTGGTTTCAATGTAAGCTTAAAGTTGATCACAAAACCAATGAAACTGAAGTTTAATTAAAAAACTGGTTGCAATTAAAAATTACCAAACAATTGTATTACAATAAATAGGCCTACATATAGTATGAAAATAAAAATTAAAGAGTACACATATTATTTTTGTTCTACTATCGTAAATAAATAAATATAGAATATTTGTATATTAACGTCTGTATATGGGTGCGCAGAAACCAAAACTGCCTTAATCGTTAAAAAAAAAAAAAAAAAACTAAAACTGAGCAGATAGAAGCCAATGTCGGCAGAAAGTTACGAGGTAGTATTTTGAAATTACGGTTTTTGGAGTTGCAGTGACAACAGTTTGAGACCGATTCACTGAAAAGGGAATACGGTGGGGTAGAGATACATGAGTTTTAATATGTTGGGGTTGAACTTTTTGCTACAGTAGCCATTGCCCTTTCTCCCTAGAGAGTAGTATTTTAAACTGTGTCACTGGATACAAGCTGCAACTAATACAAGCATACATTATTGCCGCTGAGGGAATACAGTGTACAATGGAAATACGTGAATACGCGAATCCATCTTTGGTAGGAAAAGAAAAAAGCTAATTAATGGAGATAAGCCTATATAATTTATAATAAATTAATTTCCACAGAGTTTAAGTGTAGTGTGTTAGATCTAAACACAACAGTGTTTAAGATCTAAAGTACATTGTTTGGTGTTACACTGCATCATATTCAAGGCACATCATATACAAGGCATCTTTGCTGAAAAGATTTTTCTAAGCAAATTATTTTGTTGAGAATGTTTTCAGTTATTGAATAGTGTATTATGTTCCTACGAAATTTTCTTGTAAAATGTAATCTGACCTCAGCAATAATAATGTTACGTAATGCAGAACTTTCTCGTGCGTTCGATGGTGTCGTTCTACGAGCTTCTCGTCGACTAGCCCTATCGGTGTGTGTTTCCGACAAGGCCGCACTGAAGTATCCTCTAGAATTTTCGAGTGTTTGTTAAGGGCGCATCTTATGGAAAGCTGCAGACTATAAATAGCCCACACCGGCTGCTGCTACGTTTTCAGTTTACTTCGGGAGATTACTCAGTGCGTTTCAAGTGGCTATTAATGAAAAGTGATTATTGTGCGGGACTCTGTTTGTTGACATTATTATTGTAACGGCCACTTAGGCCGTTACGCAAAATTTAGTAACTAGACTACCTGGCCTAGAGGAAGCGAAAAGTGTGATGGAGCCCAGAGTGACAGGATTTGCAATCAACGCTCTTGTAACCAGTAACAATTTTTTATTAGTACCATTTTCTTTAAGAACATAAAGTTAAGTTATCAAAAAATATTTAGTTACAAGTCTTTTAAACAGTTGGATTCTAGTATCATTTTCTTTAAGAACATCAATTTAAGTTATCACAAAATATTTAGTTACAATTTTATTTGAAACAGCTGGAGTTCTGGTACTATTTTCTTTAAGAGCATTACTTTATGTTATTACAAAAATTCAGTTACAGTTTCACGAAGGCCTGCTCTACAAACTGGCGCATTCGCCAATCCCGACATCTATCGTCCACTTGCTCCGATCCTATCTGACGGATCGCACCTTCAGGATCAGCGTAGATGGGGCGTTCTCTCGGGTTCGCCCTGTCTCCGCCGGCGTCCCACAAGGATCTGTCCTCGGCCCCGTTCTGTATGTACTGTACACGAACGATCTGCCTGTTTATCCCGGGGCCACGTTATCTCTATTTGCCGACGACGCGATGTTTCATTTTAGCTCGCTTTCGCCTTGGCGGACGAGCGTAATGTTACAACGCCAGTTGGCTATACTTCCGGACTGGCTAAGGAAATGGCGGGTAGCGATCAATACGGAGAAATCCGAGGCGATCTGCTTTACGCATAAGTCCATTTCCCGATGCCAATCCCTCTCCTTAGAGGGGAGACCCATCAACTGGACCGAGACGGTGAAGTACCTAGGTGTTCGGCTTGATCGGCACTTAAACTTCAACGCCCACGTGACCTCAACCCTCAACTTGGCTCGTGGCGTCAGAGCCAAACTATCACCTATGCTTTCGCGGAACAGCTGCCTGGCTGTCCGTACCAAACTTACATTGTATCTACTGTTCCTCCGAACAGTACTCACTTATGCGGCACCCGCCTGGTGGCCTCTCCTGTCGGCCACCAACAGGCATAGGCTGACTACATTTCAGAACTGGACCCTACGCTCCCTCACGGGGTCCCCGTGGTATGTGCGAAATACCGCCATACATCGGGGTCTCCGTGTTCCCACCTTAGAGGTCTTCGTCTGGTCCCTGGCAACGAATTTGTTCGCCAAGGCAGGCGAGTCCTCTTACCCGCACCTCCGAAGGCTTAACAGCATGGACAATGCACCGCCCCCTCGCCGCGTCAGGCGCCCTAGGGCGCTGCTAGACGACCCCCCCTAAGTTCATCACATGAACCCCCCAGAATCGAATCCCCCAACCTTCTGGAAATTGCACCGATCATCATCAATCACTACCTGCGCCTGCCGAAACTGTAGTCAATCATGCTGCGGCAGATTGAATGGATAGATTTATTGCCAGCATCGGCTTTGCCGATTCGGCAGGGCCTCGATCCGGGACATGGGATCTCGCGAGGTTGTGCAAATGCCTTCCTTGCGAAAGCCGACTGCCCCGGTGATAAGTTCCGTCGACTCGGCCGCTGCCTTCGGGCGGACGAGCCTCTTGTATTCGCCGGCGCGTCTCTGAGTTTCCGTGGGCTATGTCCCGGCGACCAATGAGACGCGACCAGGCGTTGCGATTGGCTGAAGCCTTGATCACGACTAAGTTCCCCGTCAGCACCTGCTTTGTTGATTTGGTAAGGTAATGACCTGAGACATGAGCTCCCGCGAGGTTGTGCAAGTGCCTTCCTTGCGAAAGCTGGATGTCTCGGTGACATTACCCACCATTTCGGCCGACGCCCTAGGGCGCTCGAGCTTCTTGTCCTCGCCAGTGTGTCATCACGTTCCCAAAGGTTAGCCTGAGGGGACCATGGTGTCGCGCCTTGGCCGGACAATTGGCTGAAGCTAAAGCACTACCTTGCCACCGTGGTGGCCATGTTAATTTATCATGGACCCGCGGACTGCACCATAACATCCTTGAGCAGAGCAAACGACCGCGCTGAACTGTTGGCACCTGGCGTTCATCAGGCTTAGGCCTGGGCAACGCACACAAATTAGGGCGCAAGACGCCCGTGCATCCATCCATCCATCCAGTTACAGTTTTATTTTAAACAGCTGGAGTTCTTGTACCATTTTCTTTAAGAGCATTAACAAGATGTTTAACCTGAATACCAGGGGGCCAGTCAGTCCATTGAGTTGTTGTTGACTGAAGTTTAATAATTCCCACCTATAATTCCCTTCAATAATTCTTTTGTTGAAGAACTCAAGTGGTACCATGTTGACCGGTGTGCCATGAGTGCTGCAGATGATCCTTAGATTGTGGTAAATTTCCAGCGAGTCTCATTCCGGGCAGATGTCCTTCTGTGTTTTGTAGCAGGAGTATTTCTGGGCCTGACGGCTTCGGGGAGCATCCTGGTTCACTGCTCTGCGGATAATGACCGGTGTTGATGTTACTACCTCTGCCTCCCTTTTCTCCCGGCTGGTGTGGGGATCCTATAACATTTTTATTTGGAGATCAGGCGTCAGTCAATACACCCACCCATACACTCTCTCGCCTCGGAACACATACACCACACACAGTCACAATTTTTATCAACACTTTATTTGCTCTTATTAATTTGGCATGGTTTATTTTATCCAGTTATAGTCATTACTTTTTAATTTTTTTACTTTTAACTTTATCAAAAGACAATTAAATACAATGTCACCACGTGTTTCTAGACCGGAAGTAACGTGTAAGTCAATTTTACAATACAAAGGTTTTACAATGAAATAGACTTTACAGATGTCGAGACCATACACACACACATACACAAACATAACACATAACCCATCATTAAATGAACATAGAATAATATAGTTGAGCCTCACCTGAAAACCCTTTACTGGCTTACGAAGTCATATGGAAAGATCTACGAAGTACTTAACCCTGGGCCGTCAGACCATCGAAAACTCTGTTGGAAGGTTGGCAAAGAAACGAGAGTGATACCTGAATTCTTCGGTCCCACTATGTTACATAAAATCGACTTGTTTCGATTTGCCGATCATAACCTTTAGTAAGCTGTTTACTAACCGTACAACGAGCAGCTGATACGATTGACCAGGCCTGCTAGATTGCGTTGCCAGTCTTGGCAATCACATCTTAATAATCGAGTTAGCTGTGGCGCACAGCTGCTACGCGCGTTGGCGGCACTGAACGTTCAAATCACGCCGGGAAAATTCAAACCCCGGCACATTATTGCGTGTGGACAAATTTAATTTAAATACTGTACGAGTATAATCTTGTTGAATAACTTGTTGATCACAAACTGTTAATTGTGATAATTAGAGCTGGTTTTTAGTGACTTCGTTGTTGTCATATATTTTCTTTTCCACTGTATCATACGACGATCAGTGAGACCGTCGTAACAGTGGGTCAGAAGTGCGACAGAACCGTTAACAGTGGAAACAGTGGACACTTTGTACAAGATTAGTCTTTGTGTAATTTGAAATTAATCGGTAAATTGCCAGTCAGATGATGGAAAATTTCCAGGCGCTGCTGTTGCAAGCAGAGAAAAGACAGGATGAGAAAGCGGAAGAGAGACAGAAAACCCTCCTGTTGGAAACACACAAACGCCTGGAAACATTATTGCTCGATTCAGAGGAACGACAGTAAGCAGTGTTGCTCGAATCAAAAGATTGACAAGACGCAAACGTAACCAGGAACAGGTAAAATGGAAGCTCTCTTTGAAGCTAAGCAAAAACAATTGCAAGTACATATTACTGCAGAAGTGAGTCTCCTACGTGGTTACTTGAGTGAATTACGCAGGGATCTGAATGGACAAGAAGTAATATTGCTTAAGTCGAAAAAACTGTATCAAATATAGAAAAAATAATGTCAGAAAAAATATCTGCAGTACAAGACTCAATTACAAACATAAGAGAACATAATTATTAAAAGTGAAGTCGAGCAGTTCATGAAGATACAACCAAAACAAATTTCTGAACAGACTGTACCAATGATAAAGACAGAAAAGACTATATAGAAAGTCACCTTGCCTGCTGTTGGGGCAGTTCATGTCAAGGTCCCAACCTTTGACGGAAGCACTCACTGGGCGACGAACCTTAAGCAATTTTAACCCACCGCATGCGCAAATAATTGGACAGGTAAAGAGAAGGCAGTTTCACTCGTTCTCGCTTTAAAAGGACCTGCCGTAAGGCTACTACAGAAAGTGCCACGTGACTATTCCAAATTGATAAAAGCTCTACAATATGGTGCAAAACGTTTGCGAGATTTGTACTGCACTCAGTTGAGAGCAAGGCGACAGCATTCCGGGCGAATCTTCAACAGTTTGAAGCAAGTATCAACAGAGTACAATTAGACTGGTCTATCCTGAAGCGCCAGAAGATTTTCGAACGAGGTTTACGACGTAGATATTTACTGATGGTGTCCGAGATAATAAACCACAGCAAATGTTACGAATGGCAAAACACAAGAATACTGTGGATTACTTGGTGCATTCTTTGCAATTTGAGGCCGCGAAACCAGCGTCTGGTTGGGCCGGTCATAAAATGCGCACTAAAAGATCGCGACGGCAAACAGGTCTAAAATAAATTTGACTTTATAGTGTGTAACGTTTGGGTTACACAATAAAATCTAACTTTAAAAATAATTCAAACTTTTCAAAATAAGGTTCTTGAAGAATCCATTAAGTTATCTAAAGTATTCAGGGAACTCGTATGGTTACTAATAACATCTGACTGCTTGTAGCTTTAAGCAAACTCAGACAACGAGACATTGCAACTACTACGTAATTCTGGACTCTTTCCGTGGTTTCAGAAACAGAAACCGTTTGAACTAGTGTAGGCAAGCTAAGTGTGTAGTCAACTATTTCCATCACATGGTCAACGTGGCTGTAGAGAGAAATCCGTCAGTGGGAGCATATGCCACACATTCTTAAAATATTTGTTAAACGAAATACTAGAAGAATTGTAACTGGTAGCAATTTGAATAAATTTAACATAGTAGTCTATTTATTTGTAAACTCGTATGAGACTTAGTTACTAGTTAAACATTAAAGAGGTTTGGGGAGATATTTGAAGGGAATCAGGAAAGTAAAATTGGTGTTAATATTGAAGAACAAAATTATTTTTATTATTAACTTTTAAATTATAATCCTAAACTTTGCAAGTCTGTGTGTGGTGAACATGATTGTGTAAGACCCTAATGGAATACTGTTGCGACGGTCTCACTGATCGTCGTATGGTACAGTGGAAAACAAAATAGAAGACACTTATGAAATTATTAATAACCAGCTTTAATTATCACAATTAATAATTTGTAATCAACAAGATAGTCTTTTAAAACAATTCAAGTAAAAATTGTCCACTAACAATAATAATGTCAACATAAAGAATTTGGCACTAATCAAAACACAAAAACACTTCGCTACAAACACTCGATCAGCACTAAAGAAATCGCTCAAAACCAGTGAACTGAGAAGCCGACTACTATGCCTTTTTATAGGTACCGCACGCCTTCTAGAAGTTTTCCATCCTCAATGTGCACGCCACTTAATGCTGACGCTAATGCTTATTTCAAGTGGCCTCTTGAGGAATCTAGAACAAACTTTAACGCGGCCTTGACTGATGTAACGCCTGGCTAATAGCGGGGAAGAACGAATGGAAGGAAGCGCTCGGCAGTTCTACGCGGTTTGATACGATTCTCGTTACAATACTTTTATTATGTAACACAAAACTGCTGAGAAAGTAGTTTTCAAATATTTCAAATTCGTTACATCGGGTTTTAATTTCTTTAGTTTTCATTTAAATATTAACTGCTACTAGATCTCCTTCAATGTTGGTTGTATAAATGTAGTTTAATTTCAGAATAAATAAAATTTGCGAATAAGATTTATTCGGATAGTAATTTTTATATTTAAGTAGTTTTTCCTTATTGGTGGGTTAAATAACTTTTTTTAACAGCTTTTTATCACAATTTACATTCCTTTTTTGTCTTAATTTGAAGCAAGTAGCCACTGTCGTGATCTTATTAGTCCGCGTGGTCCTATGAAAGCTTTTATTTACAATAGCCTATTCATTGTTTCCTTTTGTTATATGCATTTTGCCTTTAGTGACTCATATTGTTGTGCACATCTGTAAAGCTTAGAAAGAAAGTAATTTTATTATTCATGAAAATGAGATTTAATACGTCGGGACGGTTTCTTATATTACAACATATCTACAATCAGCATTCCATGTGTATAATGTTCCTTTCTCAATGCACAGCAATAATACTAACTTTTGATGTAGGGCGCGCGTAACTCTTTCATATAAAAAGCAACTGTAACACATAAGTCAGTGACCTCCTTTAACTGTTACCTTCGCTTTTCTTTACGCGATATACGATACTGTTTCTAGTATAGAGCAAATAAATTTCTTCAAAATACACATGTATCTTTATTAAAAACGATATATGTAAATCAAATATGTGTGCACGTTTAATTTTTCTGCATGTTCATCCCAAAACTAAACATGAAATACTTACAAACTTTTAGTGTAGCATTCATATTATCTTATCACGGCCAATCAAACAAGATTTTATACATTACTCTTTACATACGGTTTTATAAGAAACATTATTTCTTCTTCCTAGTGTAAATCCCAATTAAGTTACGTTTATTAAAGAGACGAAAATTTAAAAAAACAGAGCTTTTACAGTATCAGTTACTGCCATAAAGGCTTCCCCACAAGAGGCGGTACGCAAGTCGGCACGATATCTTATTACGTTGCGGTAAATGAAGGTCACCACACACGTACGGGATACCGAGGAGTGAGATATTTTTGCACTCGGTACATCGCTTCCGTATTTCGGTCTACCGCTCGACAGGTAGCATGGATTCGTCTTTTTAGGAAGAATTTCTACTTTTGTAGTCACTCATGATAAAAAAGGAAATAAACACGCACAAGTATATAACTTGGACTAATTTTGTGTTTGTTTTCTTGTCTATAGAATAATAAATTTTACAATTTAATAAACACTTTCAAGTAAATGAAGATTTTACAAGTTCAGTTATAATGAAGTGGAAGTTATAATGAAGTCAATGAAGTGGAAGTTATAATGAAGTCATTATAGGTTCCATTTGGTTCTCGTTGATACACAGTATTGCCAGATCTAAATAATTTTCTTTTTGAAAACTGAACGTACAAATTTCTGAAGATTATTGAAAATATCAGAAGTTGTTTTGATAATCCACAAAAAAAGTAATAGAGTAAAATAAGTAAGTTAATGTACGGTTTAATTATTATAGAAAAATAATTTTCACTCACCAAAGTTGTGTTATATTCTTAAGTCTTTTCTTCTCCTTCTTTCCCGCCAGTAATGTAAGATACTGTTGCTTTTCTTCAAACTTGTAAACTCCTTGTCAACTTTGATATCAGCAGGATACAGATTTTATATTTATTTTGGAATGCAAAGCCCTGAGATCGTTTGGATGTTCAACCTATTTGTAATTTTCGTTTTCGTATTGTTATAGTAAAAAAAATAACCTCTCACCACTGGAATATGAATGGGATAAACACACAGAAGTGACATCGTCAGCTTTACAGCAAAATTAAATGAAATAACTGACAACTGAGAAATACCTATTACGCCACTCTGTGTGAGTATTCAGAACATTAAAAATATTCAGAACATATTGCGAAAATTTAGAGTACCTCTTTAGTCTATACGCGATTCGTTTGTGAGGGTGCAGCACGCGTGAGTCAAGGCCAGTTGAGTTTCCGACTTACCGAATGCGGCGCTAGTGTAGGCAGTCCTCTCGGTAAGCAGCGATAATCTACCGAGTACTCTACCGACTATACCGTACCGACTTGTGTATCGCGTCTTGTGGGGGGGGGGGGGCCTTAAGGAAGGACTTTTATAAATCTGTCTGTTTATTATCTTGTACCTTTCCTACCCTTGAATGTTGCAAACGTTGTGCATACGATTATTGTTTTTCCTCATGCTACAAACTAAATACTGCGTTACCTCTAATAACTTGGGGAATTAATTTAACACTTCTTAAACTTTATCAGTTTTAAACAGCTGGTAGTAGTGATGGAGGGCTTTGGGGAGGCGCCTTCTAAGCAAAAATAAGTTTTGCAGTTCGTGCCGTATGTTTTATTTGATTTCGTTACAAAATGTAAACATAAACGCATAAACTGTATGTTGCTTCGCATTTTATTCAGTTTCACTGACGAAATCCCGAAAATCACCAGCAAGCGTTGTCTAATGAGCACGAGGCTTACCGAATTTCTGTCCTTGTGAGTTGGCCAGTTGTAAACCCAAGGTGCATAAGGTACGTTCTGCAACAAACTGTTATTTCTACCGTTAGCAAACATTCGTATTGCATGGCATTTAGACTGCTTTGTTGGATGCCGTGCACACAGCCTACCGCGTGTTTGTATTGCGGATCGTGGAACGTCGAATTTTTTGAAAGTCTTTTGACATTAAATACCAAGTAATATTTAAGAGGATAGTTTTTCAAATTAGGAGGAAAACATGAAATAAAGAAACCATGAAAAATCAATGCCCGATTTAAACTAAGTTAGATAAAACGTAGCGCATAAGGAGAACTTGAGTGTCGTTTTGATAGGGACTGATGGGGTTAGAAATGGTTAACCGCAGCTAGTGTTATAAATGGCGAGAGACTAGAAAAGTCCAGATGCAAAGGAAAACGGCAATAAAGTTTGAGGCTACCATGTCAGTGCCTGTCTGGACCAATCACAAAGTGAACAGAATAAATGACTGTAACAACACAGACAATGAGGAAGAAATAAAGGGAACAGAGGCCCAGTAATAAAAACCACGATACACATGATAAAAGGATGGAAGCTTGAAGTGTTCTAAATGGTGGGAAAGCTGGACACCTACAAACAAAGTAACTGGTCATCAACATCCTTAAGGTTTAAACCAAGAATGGTCTGTTCTGGTCTCAAATAAGCAAATATTACAGTTGGTGACTCCAGCGCTTCCTCGGACGTCCCACACCTCTCCGTCCCCTCGGCTTATGGTTCCAGAGTTATTTGGGAATGCGGCAGTCATCCATTCGACAAAGATGTTCCTACCAATACAACCGATACTGGCCGATCCTGTCGAGTATACTCATAATATTCAATTCCTGCCGTACACCTATCTTTCTTCTATGATCATGGAGAGTATACTCTGCCACGTGCCTAAGAAATCTCATTTTAGCCGCTTGGATGCGACTGGCCTGGCCTTTCGTTAAAGTCCAATTCTCAGACCTAAAAAGAAGTGTGGGAAGAGCCATAACCTTGTAGAATTTTAGGCGAGTTCCTATACTTGCTGACTTAAGGGTTCGCCTAATGGTCCCTCACATAAGGTTGAACTTATGCAACTTATTAACAACGTTGATGCATGCATTATAAGACACGCTGTAGCACAGATATTCAAAATTGCTAACTTGTTCCAAGGATAGTACCATCTATAACAATTTTTGCCCGTACGGGATCAGTTCAACGAAAAGCCAACACCTTAGTCTTACGAGTGGATATTTGCAATCCAGAGTCTTTGGAGAGTCGATTTAACAAATGTATCCCCACCTGCAATCTGTTTTCCGAGTCCGACAGAATAGCATGTTAGTCCGCAAACAACAAAGTGTCAATTGTAGAATGATAAATAATAAAATTATCTGGAAGACACGTCTGCCAGTTTTATATGACATTGTCCATATATAAATTAAAAAGAGAAGGTGATAATTTACACCCTTGTCGTACTCCACAATTGATAAGGCCAACTCTAGGAACTAGGAAATTATATGATAAAACAAAGCAGATGTATGGGTGCAAAGGAAGTAACGCATCATTTTGCTTATTATTTTGTGGTAATGGTAAATAATGGACATCCTATTACTGTATTTGTGAAAAACTGCTACACGCAGTGTAGGTTGGATCAAGATACTGAAAATAGTTTCGACATTTTACTATCTCAGATTTTATTTCATTAACACCTACAGCTTCACCTATTAACAATGAAACATGAAACAATGTGTGGTCTGACAAAAAGTTGTATAGGAAATGAATAATCACTATTTTAATAATTGGGCGGAGCCTGATGAGCGTAGCGAACTCAGGCATAGCCCTCTAACCACGACTCGGTGCACAACTTAGGCCGCAAACTCCTCCGACACTACTCAAACAAATGTTATAAAAGTTTGCATACGTATCCGGACTGTATTATAAAGTGCAAACATGTAATTTTTATTTCACTAAATTATCTGGTTCAAAAGATATTACGATTTTTTTTAAATATTAGCTTAAACGTGTGACAGGAAGAGAAATAGAGATATCGTGGCCCAGCTGGCTGTCGAACGATTAGATAAGATTTTGTCGTACACAAATGCCGGTGCGTGTGTGTCTGCGGCTCACGCCGCCCGCGCTGGCTGTCCCTGGATAAGATAAGATTTGATTTTGCTGTATACACTTTTTATTCATGTCTCACATGTGTTTAATTCAAACAGTAGTAGAGCATTGTTCTATGGTGTAGCCAGATGTACGGATTGGACTTAAGTGTTGAACAAGTGTCAATTTTTAGATGAAAAACTATGTAGTCGCTGATGCAACTGGAACTTTCCATTACATATTGCAAGAAATATTCTATACATTCTTATTCATCAATTTATATATACGTATTATTTATAGTATGCCTCGACGGAGAAGAGGTCCAAATATTGGTCGTTTAACTACAAATCAAAGACTGATGAGACAGCGACAAAATGTTGCTGCAGCAACTGTTGAAGGCCCTGCAGAACATAACATGAATCATGTGTTATATGATCAAAACAACACAGGGTATAGGAATCTTCAGAATGAATTTGAAGACAATTTACGATCTCTAGAATTCTATGAAAGTGTAAATTGTTCTCGAGTGTTGATGCAGCAAACATTTTTTGGTATGTGTCCGCAGTGTAAGCGAAACCCAAACAAGTTTACTGCAGTTAATCCTACAGTACATCCTAAAGATATACCTACAGAAATGATGGATCTCACTTACGTAGAACAACTTTTGATAGCAAGAGTACAACCAGTGATGCGTGTGTATACTGTGAAATCGAGAGGCTTTCCAGGTAAATATGCTTATAAGGGAAATATTATAAATATTGGTCAAAATATAACGGAGATTGTTAGTTCCTTGCCCCCTACACCCGCTTCACTGAGCACTATAGTTGTAAGAAAGGAAAGTGTTAATGGACGTCGGGATTTTCATGTGAGACGTGACAAAATTTTAGAAGCACTCAATTTTTTGAAAGTGAATAATCTATTCTATAGTGATATCATCATTGATATGGAACAAATATCTCAACTTCCATTAAATGAAAGTAACCTATTTATGGAATGATACCCACTGTTGATTTACTTGAGGTGAATACAGATGAAGAGAACTTTTCTGAAGAAATTTATGAAAGTATGATCCCGGAGAAATATTAGAATCACAGAAGTTGATCGACTCCAATCTGCAGTAAATAATGTAATTCCATGGCCACAAGGTACTGATATCATACATGAATTCTCGTGCGAAGGATATGTAAGCATGTCATTTCCCGCTTTACTGCCTTATGGATCTGGTGAATTAAACGATAATACTCGAGCAAGTAGTATGAAACTTACAGCACTTGAATATTTTCAATTTTTGATGCAATATAAAGAGACCGACTTTTGCACAAGATCCTAGGTTTCGATTTTTTGCATTGAGCACTGTTCAGCGTCATCAAGCTATTCAACGAGGGACAACATTTGCTAGAAAATGTTATTTCAATGGATCAATACAGCAACTGAGAAACACGCTGTCGAGTAATCCTCAAATAATAAGAAGTTTGTATTATTAGTGTGGAAAAATAAGAGGATCAAAATCTTACTGGTTTCAACGAAGGGGTGAACTTGAATCAACGATTGAGCTGTGTGATAATCTTCCTACGGGTGTTTTTACAGTAAGTGCAGCTGATCTTTGGTGACCTGATCTGGCACGACTCATGGGTTGGGTTGTAATGATGAACTCCTGATCAGTATAATCCTGTCATCGTACAAACATGGAGAGTAAATACTGATTTTAGTATAATCAGCTCCTTACACCAGGTGGTTGAATATGTATCCAAATATGCTTCAAAGTCAGAACCTGCTTCGAAAAATTTGACGGAAATGTTTCAAGAAATCGTTGACTCGAGAGCCCCGGATGAAGAATCTCGTCGAGCATATACAAGTTTGATGATAAGAGTGATCAGAGAAAGAAACATCGCGGCTTGCGAAATATGTCATTTACTCCATGGAATTCAATTGTATCAATGTACCAGAACTTTTAGAGTACTTGTCATAACAATAGAAGACTATGTTCCAATTAATGGAACTAATAGTGAAAATGACAGTAATTCATTCATTCAGTTTTATAGTAGTAGACCACTAGACATGGAAGAAATAATGTTATCCGATTTTGCTAAAACATTTTCTAAGGGAATAAATAATTCAATTAGCACAAACAGAAAAGAAAAAATTGTACAAGTTTTCCCTAAAGTAAACAACAATAACAATGCAGTCAATATTGAATTATATTGTAAACAAAAGTTGATTTTACATAAGCATTGGCGTAATGAAGAAGACTTGAAAAGTACAGATGAAACATGGTTCATGGCTTATACTCGACAAAATTTTGGACAGCTTCACGAACAATTACACATGTCTTTAATTACAGAAGAAATTGAAATTTATCAGGATAATAATAACGAGTTTGATATTTTTGACGATAGAGATTGAGGGCTATAGCAGCAGTAGGCCCTAATGCCTAATGTACTACCAACTCATGTTGGTCTAGGTAATCGTGATGTCGATTTACTTCATAATTGGGAAGCAGCCTATTACAAATATCCAGATATAAAGAATAAGACTTCTTTCATCGAAAGGAATCGAGAAACATTTGGGAATCAGTATGATTCTCATGAATCATACAATGTTATTTTCAATGACCAACAAAATAAGATATTATCTTTATTAGAATATCAGCTAAATGACTATGTAGATTGCAATCAAAGACTTGCAATTATTCAGGGAAAAGCTGGAACTGGTACATGCTGTGTAATTAATGAAATGGTTAGGAGAATTCATTCATATTTTGGCTGCGATGCAACTCTTTTAATGGCTCCTACTGGTGTGGCAGCTAACAATATTGGTGGTCAAACTATTCATTCAGCTCTAAGAATAAATTCTTCAAAGAGAAGGGGAGGAACTTTCAAAGATTTAGAACGTGAATCCAAAATTGCTTTTGAAGAAGAATTAAAAGATGCGAGGTCCGTTATTATTGATGAAGCCAGTATGTTGGGTTTGAATTTGTTTTTCAAAGTGGATATGCGACTCAAACAAGCAAAGCAGCGTCCTTCAGCTGTTCCTTTTGGTGGCCTTTGCGTGTATTTAGTCGGTGATTGGTCCCAACTTCCACCGGTTTGTGATAGGAGTCTTTACAATATTGGTAATAATGTTCAGACCATTTAATCGAATCTTTTATATAAACAGTTCAAAAAGTTTTCTTTTTAACGGAGATTATGAGTCAGGAAGGTGATAATCAAAAAATTTCAGAGAGACTTTAAATAGAGTCGCAAATGGAACAATCACTGAATAAGATTATCAGCTCTTATCTAAAAGAGTTGATGTAAACAATATCGGGAACAATTTCAAAGATACTGTCTGTATAATGTCGAAAAATGATGAAATCGAACGCTTTAATTATGAAAAACTAATCAATGCAATCCATAATTGCCCAGAAACATCTCTAGGAAAATTTGACGATGCTCAGGGATTATTTGCCGAATTATGTTTATGTAAATGTCCTCGAGTTATCCTTAGAAGAAATTTTTGGGTCACAAAAGGACTAGCCAACGGTTCAGTTGGGACAGTAGCTGATATTATTTATGACCCGGCAGTTGAATGTGAAAATTATAACAATCACATGCCAATATGTATACTCGTATCTTTCGAAAAATATACAGGACCAGTTCTGTACGAAAATTTAATACTCATTGTACCAGTAGTGGCATCTTTCAAGAAAAATTAAATTTCTTGCACTCGCAAATAATTTCCGTTAATGTTAGCATATGCTGTTAGTATACATAGATCGCAAGGAATAACAATAGATAAGGCAATTATTAATTTAGGAAACAATGAATTTCAGGTTGGATTAGTGTATGTTGCTCTTTCAAGAGAAAACATTAGAACGATTATGATTAAAACCGGCGTTTAATTTTGATATACTGCTAAAAATTAATATAAGTCCATCAATGGTTGATCGTAGAGATGAGTTGCAAAGGTTGTGGAATATGTCTAATGACAATCTGTAATATAACGCGCTAGGTAGTGTGTCCGTCATCGGTATGTTACCGTAGTAACAAGTAATTAAACAAATAATATTTACCGGCATCGAATATAATCTCAGAATCTACTGAACCGATTTCAATGAAACTTTGCACGCTGATAGCAGGTACCCAACGGAAGGTTTTCCACTTTATCTGATAACGATAGGTTAAAAAGAACCGAAGTTATTGCAAAAAAACGCATTTTTTAAACCCGCGGCTTCGATCGCGAATAACGATAGGTTAAAAAGAACCGAAGTTATAGCAAAAAAACTAATTTTTTAAACCCGCGGCTTCGATCGCGAATATTTGTATATATGATTGTTGTGGTAACTGTCGAGTTGGTAAATTGCTAATGGTACATCTGTATTAATAATATTCTTATGGAATTCTTATCAGCATATGGAATTCGTATAAACAATACAATAATTCATTGTTTGATTATATTGTAACATTGATTATATAGTACACGTTGATTCTGACAAACCATACTCTTCGACATTTGAATATTCAGTAGGCCTATGTGCAGTAGGAATAATTAATTGTCGAGAATTATACTTAACCTACTTCATCGAGAATTATGCGATAAGCGTCAGTGATGTAGTATCAGTGCCTTTTTTCGTTAATTTTATGTCATCGGTACGTAATATGTGCAATATGTATTGTATTGTATAAATTATTAATTGCCCCCTACAGATTTATTAGTATAGATTAAATAAATAAATTTCCCTTTTTTTAGCTTTGCAATGCCAAAAAGACGATCATGTTTAGGAAGATCTATTGCTGCTGCGGAAAGAAAGAGGCGTCTTAGAGCATCTGAAAATGACGTCGAAGGAGTCGAAATGCAATCAACTCCTGGAAACTCTTCAGAAAGATCTGGATTAGAAGAAGTCTCACGGGTTGAAAGTCCTACGATTCGTGAAAATAGATTAGCGGCACAAAGACGCAGGCAAGCGACTCTCAGATCACGAGGTCCTACTTTACGATGGAATGCAAAATTAAATAGTGGTTTCAATTATATTCCAGTTATTTACTACGCGAATGAAACAGATATCGGGTTACCGAGTATGGTTTGCCCTCATTGCAAAGCTTTAAAGTGGAAAAATGAATCACATGGATTATGTTGCTCTGCAGGAAAAATGCGATTAGATCCCATACTTCCTCCTCCAGAACCGCTAAAAGCATTATTAAATGGAGAACATCTTTTATCGAAAAAAATGTTGAATGCATTAAGATCGTACAATTCAGCTTTTCAATTTACATCATTCGGAGTCAATGAAATAATCGACGGGAGCTTCATGCCTACTTTCAAACTTCAAGGGCAAGTATATCACCTCATGGGATCATTAGGCTACTCCCCACACAAAACGAAGTACCAAAATTTCTACAGGTGTATTTCATAGCTGATTATTTACAGCAATCTGAAACAAGAATGGATCATATTCGTAACTTGGATAGGCCATTAGTAACAGAACTTTAAAATTTACTTCACGCAATCAACCCATATGTTAGTGAACTGAAAAATGTGTTTGAATTTGTAACATCTGCGAATAATAATCAGTACAATATTGTGATTCATGCTGATCGAACAGAAAATAATGAAGAGCACAGGGATCGCTACAATGCACCGACAACTAATGAGGTGGCAGTTGCTTTAGTTAACCAGGAATGCGATAAACTCGATATAATAATCCGTGCGAGGGATCATAAGCTACATCGAATTCCAGAAACGCATCGAGCTTATGATGCTTTACAGTACCCTTTAATGTTTTGCAGAGGAGAAGATGGTTATCATTTTACATTAAAATTAGTCGATCCTCAGATTGGGTTACAAACTACTAACTCGACAGTTACCACAACGATCATATACAAATATTCACGTGCGAAGCCGCGGGTACCTGCTAGTTAATGAATATTGTACTATAATTTAGTGTATTCAATAAAAAGTGTGTATCATAAAATTGTATATACTTTGTTGATTGTAAGAATATTGATAAATAAATTATTAGGAATCTATTTACTTAACGGATCAAAGATGCTTGATTGTAAAAATATTGATAAATTATTATGAATATCAAATGCTCTGCCCATTTGTGTCAGTGACACTCCTCGTTTATTAATCAGTAAAATGTAATGAATAAATTTCACAAATAATTTGGCTATTAATTTCCTGATTACCTCTAATAAGAATAGAGTGCTGAATATAAGTTTGGACTCAGATGAGCCATCATACATAATGTAATATCTATAAGAAAAAATTGATAGTTTATGTAACATGTTTGCAAAATGCAACCTAAATACAAACTGTTTTAAGTCTCAAGTCTTTGCATCTGTCTTAATTACGTACCAGACTAATGAAACAAAATGCTTTGTTATTGAGCCTACCACAGGAACGAACTTCTTCCATCACTACTTTTTTTATATAGAGCGACGTTTTGTCTGCGCAACAAACCTGTAGCCGTCTTCAGGCAAAAAACAAACACTACAACGTCACGAATAAAAAAATAAAACAATAATACTCTGTCTCACAACCGACAGAGAGTCAAAACATACTAAAGTATTTACATAAAAACAAACAAAAACTTACCAACTATGGAATCTATATTAAACACACACACACATTGATACACGTACAAAACTGACATGAAGAGGCACGCTTCGAGGTCAACTGCAAACGTGCGACACGCGGCACTAAGTCACACCCCTTTATATAGTCAACCGTTTATATAGTCAGTGATGGAAGACTACCGTCCCTCTAGTAGGTTGTTCTTTGCCTGAAGACGGCTACAGATTTGTTGCGTACCCGAAACGTCGCTTTATATAAAAGAAAGCAGCGATGGAAGAAGTCCGTCCCTCTAGTAGGCTCAATATCAATAACCCATCACTGACGTCTTTTAAAGAAATTAAAATTCTTTATGTTTTTACACTCCCAAGAAGTGCATTTTGAAGAGTGTTAGAAACTAGAAACGTTTTGTTATCTTTGTGTTGTAAGTACATTAATCGTATTCATTCAAGCAGCAAACAAGACGTATGTTCAATAAAATAGACAGACATGATGTCACAGTTACACAACAATGTCACGTATGTCCATGTCAAGTGGATTCCCTCGAGCCCGATATCCTTGTCATCCAAGTTAACTTCTAGATAAAACACGCGCACTTGTGCGTGACCGCGCCTGTTACTTGCTACATTGCCCATAACGGAAAGTTATATGTGAAAGACTTTTAACCTAATAAACATAATGATTTGTGCGCTAATGAAAATGTTTGTTTACGTATTTCAACTTTTAAAAATTTTATTAATATCAATGTCAATTTGTGTATAACAAATAATACACTAACAAAATATTACCATTACTAAAACGGTAGAAATATTCTTTACCGTTATTATTTAAGGTAAAATTTATTATTTGTATTATCAATATAACATATGTTTTTTTAACACATTTTTTTTAATCGGCATTTTGTATTTCCCCGTTTATTAATATCAACGGTACATCAAATATAGATCATAAAAAAGACGAAATGATAAAGAATGTGGAATAAATTTTATTGTCAACGTAGAATAAATTTGTTTAACCAACATGAAGAAAAGAATAGCCTTCGCAGGATAGAAAAATTGGTTCATATAAGCACATCAATATAGATGCCGAAGGAGGGCTCCTCTGATGCTGCTCGTGTAGAGTATATATTTCTTTTTGGACGTGGACGTTAGAAACTATAATGTTAGGAGAGGATCTGTCACAAAGTAGCAGGGTATAGATATGGCGGATAATGTCAAGAACTATTGGCTTAAAAGAGAAATTTTATTATTACAAGAATTGGAAGAGAATGAGAAGTTGTTACATAGAAGCTGTACCGTCAAGTGAAAAGAGAGAACTAGACATAACAGAGTTTGCAGCGATAATGACGATGATGTTGTTGTTGTTGTTGTTGTTGTTGTTGTTGTTGTTGATGATGATGATGATGATGATGATGATGATGATGATGATGATGATGATGATGATGATGATGATGATGGTGGTGGTGGTGGTGGTGGCGGTGGTGGTGGTGGTGGTGGTGGTGGTGGTGGTGGTGGTGGTGGTGGTGGTGGTGGTGGTGGTGGTGGTGGTGGAAATACGTGTCGTAATTAAGTAACACAAAATTACGTTTCTTAATATGCTGAATAGACTTGTTTCTGCAAACGAAGTTTATTAAAACGCTGACCAGTGGCCAAAAATGTATCCCTCAGCTTTGCTAGTTGATTATGTCTTCTACGGTATTTATTTGCTAAAGCATGTTATTATTAGTGTAGTAAATACGTATATAATTCTGACACAGATTTTAATCGCAGTAAGTCAATAAAGTACAATTTAATTTAAAAATGGTTTTAGTGAATCAATGTATTGTTACGACGGTCTACTGATCGTCATATCGTACAGTGGAAACCAAAATACAAGACACCAATTAAGTCACTAATCACCAGCTTTAATTATCACAATTAAACAGTTTGTAATCAACAAGATTGTCTCTTACAACAAATCAAATAAACATTGTTCGCATGCAATAAAAATGTCAACTAATATAGAACACAACTGTATTAACACAATAATTCTTCACTTCGACAAACACTCGATCCGCGCTAACAAAAGTCACTCACGTAACTGAACTGACAAGTCGGCTGCTATGGCTTTATATAGGGTCGCGCAGAGGTTCAGTATAGCTTTCCCTCCGTACTTCACGCTGTCTTAATGCGTATCTCAAGTGTTCTTGAATCCACAAGAACCCACTTGAGAGCATCCTTGACTGGGCAACACCTGCCACACTGGGGGGGGGGGGGGAGAGTGGAGAATGTTCTGAGTTGTTCAGTAGGCTTCTCGTAACAGTATCTTTGTTTAGTGTTTAATGTACTTTTAATTTTTAAAGTATAAGTTGAAAAACAGTCAGAGACGTTTTAAATTATAGTCTTTATTGTGCAAAATGTTGGCTATATTTAGGCCGATCCTTTCTTTTTAAGTAACGTAAAATATGTTTTACGTATCTTCATAACGTTTGACTTCCATGCTAATGTGCTAATACGAATATGAATTGGTTATACATAATAATAGCAGTGACTAAAACAGCCTTACTTTAGTCGTTTGTTTATCTATTCAACCATTAAGGAAAACTTTTGATAGATAGTTGCCGCTAAGTGCAGTACGAACTTTAATCTGCAAACAATCGTTAATTGCTGCATGTTAATCATTAGCTTCAGCTAATTTCTGAAGTTAATTAGTGGCAGAAAGGGAATGTTAGATACGAAAATTGTAAAAAGTGTATAGATTCTTAAAAAACAATTCATTTTTAACACTAATAGGAGAACACGCTCATAAAAGAATAAGGAAAAAATGAAGCAGAAAACAGTAGCAGGCCGGGAAAAAATACTCTACCCTTGAGTTACTATGTAACCTTGCAGAAGTGAAGCTTTGGCTGGGCAAAACCTACCTGCTGCTTATAATTTCCTTGATATTTTTATAATGACAATTTGATTAATCTAATTTGGCCTGACTTACGTTTTTAATTCTTTAAGCAATAGAAGTTAGTAAACTGTAATCAAGACGGTTTAGTGACATCAGAACAGAATCCACGAACCTTGTGAAGCAGTAACTAAATAAAGTAATGACGATACACCATTAAAAGCTATTTGTCTTTGTTTCCTTTAATTTATTACAAACCTTACTTATATTACTCAAAACAAAAATTGACTGCCATTTACTAAAGATTCATACAATCAAAGCCATTGAATTTCATAGACTTTTAAGGAGACGTATAATATGTAACGTTATACACATACGTTTGTTTTCTTGTGCGTCCGCGCGCGCGTGTGTGTGGGCGCGAGCGCGCAAAATTATACTAACCCTTTTGATTGTATCAATTTTATTAGTAGATAATTTAACGCGTTGAAAGAAGGAGATTTTCTCTATTACATTTTAAATTACTAGCATGGTACATTACATTTTAAATTACAAGGTAATGCAAATTCCACTACACGTATTTCAAAAAAACGTGTAGCAAGTAGGAACAGAATGGTGGAATATGCGTTGATGTGATTTGATATATGTATTTATTTGTGTGTAAAACATTCGGCAGCACCACACACACACACACACACACGTTACTGCGATTTAATAGTGTTGTGTTCTGCTTGCAGAATTCTAAATTCATTTAACTTTTTATCTGTTGGTAAAACCCAAAATACAAACTAAAGAATCGAAACGTATATGTAATTCTTTCTGCTTAGCATAGTAGTAGACACAAATGGGGAGAAAATGAGAGAGAAAGAGAGAGCGAGAGGGAGAGAGATAGAGAGAGCGAGAGAGAGTAAAGAGAAAGAAGATGAAACGTAATACATAATAGCAGATAAAACATTAAATTTTGATTTCCTTAAACACTGAAGTCAAAACTCAAATAATGTTGTCAAAACTTAAACTCGTTTTTTCCAACTCAAACGTATGTCTTCGGTTCGTATAAAGACGTGATGCGAATGTTTTCACGTCGTTTGTTTTGCAACGACTTCAGAGTTTACTTGAAACAAATCCAAGTTTTGCAAAGTGTTTTCTTTAATTTAAAGTTTATCCGTACGTACGGTACGGTACAAGTATGATTTTGTTTCTACTTTGTCGTTATCCTTATTTCCGTACTCCTTGCTTTTATTTTTACTTTTTACAAGTTTTGAATTGGCACACGATTGAATATAATGCATTTTATTCTTGTTAGTATGTAACAGTTTTCCGGAACACCATGCAGTATGTCACACTTTCAGATACACTTTAAAATACATTTCCTTTTTCGTGTTAACTGTATATATAAAATTGTCTTAAAATTTTAAAAATTGTAGCCATTAATTACTATACAAAATATTCAATTTTCTCTAAGAATGTTTCTGCACTTTTAAGGAAATACAGCAGCCCTGCTACGGCGAATGCTGGTCTTTGTGATGCACAAGGCGTAAAGGAAGAAAACAGAAGTCAACAACTTCATAAAAAACAAGCATCACCTGGTCGGACTGAGAGCAACGTGTAAGGATTCCTAACTACAAAAAATACAATCTGTATTTCATTATCAGTTATAAACAACTGAAGTAAATATTTAAGAAGGTTAATTACATGAACGAGTATGTAATACAAATGGTTCTACAAATAAAAATTACAGATGTCGCAATAGTCATTGGGAAGGTCCTAAATTACAATTTCTCACACGTGGAATAACTTAAAAATTTGATAATGAACTAAAAGCTATTGTGTAGATGGAAAACGGCGAAGACAGTCAAATTTGCACGTGGTAAGTAGTAAGAAGATTATGCAAAGGAAGCTCCTTAACGGAAACAGAGAGACTTGTAGAAGTGTGTAACAATACCATACGAGTACCTAGAATTTTTAGAATACAAATGTGTCCACAAATTTATTAGGTTTCAAGTCACAATTGACATTATACAATTTAATTATGTGACAACTGTTTTTCTCACTTAACTCGGTTAACTCGTTTAAGATTGTGTCATACGGTATCGCACATGGTGAACGTGTGACATACCACCTCTTGTAACTTATCGTCAGCTTTCAAACGTAATTGACAGATAGCAGCTGCAGCCGCATTTATGAGGCAATTAATTTTATATACCGTTTTGGATCTCGCACCCACTACAATACGTCTCATCTGTAACGTCTCTCGCACAAGATGGTGTACATCCAAACACTAGCGGTTTTCAGTGTTAAAGGCAACGTGACAGTTATACTATAACAATCTGTATAATGAGACTCCTTTGGTCGTCAAATGAAACAACACTGTCATAAGATTAAAGTAGAAACTGCAGAAAATAATCATTGTTCAATAATTGTTAGTTATTACAATTAAATTCTGAAGTACACTTCCTGTATAATACGAAACGATCAAAACTTGAAATTTTACCGTCTTCTAAAGTGAAGTGTAATTTATTGTTATGTTTGCGAAAGCCAACGCCGTTTATAATGCTCCCCATATTCTGAAACTACTGCATGCACTAATTCCCTTCTTTATAAAAGGATTCACAAACTGAAGGTTCAACACAATACAGGAGTTGTTCTTTCTGTCTGATTTTAACGCTATAATACTTTAATAGTTTGTAACCCTTGATCTGTCTATCCTGCACAATGTGTTCTATATAACTTATATATTTGTCTCAACTATTTCTTTCCAATCGTCTTACTTCTCTTCTGGCAATTTCGCAGCAAAGCTTACATTCTGACTTTTTGATAGTTTTTAAAATTAAATATATTTTTTTTGTATCGCCCATCTAAGGAACAAGTGCCAATTTCAATTCTTTATTCTTTGTTATTTTCTTTTTCTCAAATATTCTTTCATCTTTTCACTGTGTCTCTTCTTCTTGTCTTCAGTCCACTTTGAACCTGCGTTTTTCTCTCTCCTACGCTGGACGCCTTCATCTTTAACCCTTTTGCCCGAAAAATTTCTTTTCCAATTGCTTCTTCTGCGTTTATATTATTTTTTCTAAATCCTTTTGGACTTCTTTAATTCAACTTGATGTTGACTTCTTCCCCCACAGATATTTGAAGATCTGCTTTGTTAACATATTGTCATCCATACTATATAAATGTCCAAAAAATAATAGTCTTCTTTTTCTCATTGTTTCTGTTATATTTTCTATACGCTGATATATTTCATTGTGACTTCTTAATTTCCAACCTTCTGAACTTTATCGTGGGCTTAATATTTTTCTAATAATTTGTCTTTCCAATATTTCTAGTTTGTCTAAATTATAATCCAATGCTAGACATTCACTTGCATGTAGGCATTCTGGCTTCACTACTGTACTGTAATGCCTTATTTTCGCATTTTTAGATTTTCACTTTTTATGGTAAATATCTTTAGTTATACCATATGCTCTTTCCATTTTATGAATCCTTTCTTCTATAGGAGATTTTTATTTTATAAATACATTTTATTACAATGTTATTTTATAATATTCAGCAACTACCAGAGAATAGATGTGGTGGTTATTTGACAGGAACCAATCTAGTAATTCCTAATTGTTTCATTCAATACTTAAAGATATTTGTCTTCTTGCAAATATCTTTAAGTTAAATATCTTGCAAATATCTTTGACGGAGCAAATATCTTTAAGTTAAAATTTGTTTCTTACCTGCTTTCCCCAAGATTTATCCTCCTCAGCTACAGTTTATATTTAATTATAAACAAATGTATTCTAACTGTCCGCTTCAACCACTGTCCGCCTTACCACGGCGACCTCGACCTCTTGTTACGGTAAGAGAGATCCCCTCTCGTGGTACCAGATTATGCAGTGCAGTACGTATTCGCGACACGTATAATCTCAAATGAAAACAAAAATTGTAATTAACGAACATCTTTATTCTAAATTTTGAATTACAAAAGTGACGGGGACAAATAATTTGAATTAACGGAAATTTAAAATTTCATTGGCTCTAATCGGCAAGTTGTCGCTGTAACCTGTTTTACGATGTTACGTGTGGACTGTAGATTGTAGAAGAAGGCTAATCAGTTAAAGAAACCGACATTTCAGACAGTACTGACAGTTAGTTCCCCTCACTAAAAGTAATTGTAGTAACGGCCTTAGAATTATTGTATGTCGTTATATTTCCCTGTTTATGTGTTTACTAAGATGAGTAAATAAGGCATAATTTTAACATTACGAGTAGAAGTTAATTCACAAGAAATGTCCTGCAGCAATGGTATAGACACTAACAGAGATGAAACTGGAGAATAACGACAATAGTTTTAATAATGTTGGCAGAGGAAGTAACGTTAATAGGCTATTGCATACTATGTAAGATAATATTCTGATACGATATCAATTTTATTAGTGACAGTAAATAATTTAATAACCGTTTTTGCTATACGACTACGAAGTGACTACGAAGACTCAATAAAACTGTTGTATATACCACATAGTTAAAACGAAATGACTGGATCGTAGTACAATTTGACGCCATTCTTATGCCACTCCAGTTATCTCTTAACTTACAAACCTGCATTCCATGAGCGTAGATTGGTTAAGTGGATTACTCTGGTAATTTCTGTTTTACAACAACCTTTGTATGTGCCTCTGTGTGTGTGTGTGTGTGTGTGTGTGTGTGTGTGTGTGTGTGTGTGATGTTCTGTAGTTTAAGCTTGTATCCATTTCATAATTAACATAACAATTAAATTTAGTCGTTCTTTAGCAATAAACATACTTTCATGATTAGTCGTCTACAGCATTATGAAAACTGATATTGTCGTATTTACAATTGATGCTGCAAAATGTTCTCGTTATTTTCATAAGAACACGTATTTGCCGAAGCAAGTTATTAAGAAACTAAGTACGCTACACCAATAAGAAACCAATAATTATTCTTGGTTTAATTCATCTAATTTCTACTTTACAAGTTCATTTTTTCATTTTCTTTGGTCTACTTTTGCAGTCATTCAAAAAATTCTGCGTAAAAATAATTTTAGAAATAGCTACATGCAGATAATGTTACATTTAAATGTTCACTCTCTCTCTCTCTCTCTCTCTCTCTCTCTCTCTCTCTCTCTCTCTCGCATATAGCATATTCCAGTTTATGTTTAATTACAAAAAATGTATTTTAACTGTCCCCTTCAACCACTGTCCGCCTCACCACAGCGACCGCGACCTGTTGTTAAGGTAAGAGAGATCCCTTCTCGTGGTACCTGATTACCTAATTTATTGAACATCAAGTTTGATATTCTGTGAACATTACTGAAGAAAATTCTGTGAAATAAATGCTAGAAATTCACACAACTATATCATTTCTAGCCGTACATTGTAATCGGCTTAGATTTTAGAGGAATCTAGCGTGTATTTTATTTCTAGCAAAGTAATGTAGTTCGTTGTTTATCTTCAAAATCATAGCAAACAACAAAATTTACATTACATTAGCAGTTTTTTGTTGCCTCAGCCTAGGTGTTAATGAATCAACTTTTCAATTTATCTTCAAACTTGTAAGTAATAGAATCACAGAACCTTCCATAGAATCATATTTAATGTTCAACTTTCTAATGGTAGAACATCATCAGACTGTGACATAAAATTTTAATTCAAATTGATGACTTTAGACATATTTAACTCATCAAAGGGAACTGTAGATATTGAAATGCATACGTTATTATACTTAAACGATCTATAGAGCCTACATCGACTTTTGACAACCGCAAATAAATCGTATGTATGTTGATGATACGGTTTGAATATTTGTTTGTAAAAAATGTAAAACTGATCTCTCTTGCGTAGGAAGAAGTGTCTGAAACTTTGAAAGAAGTGTAGGAAGAAGTAACTTTGCAAAACTTTCTGAATCTTAATAGTATTAACTTTAATAAGAACTAATAAAATTAACTGTTTAGAAAAATATAGATTACTAATTAAAGGATTAGTAATTTGTGACTTCATATTAATTGTGATTGCTCTTCAATTTTGTGCTTTTGTCGTGTCAGAGAAAACGTAAGAATTAAAATTCCACGTTGGTGGTTGAGGAAAAATGCCAAAACAGCATACATGAGAAAAAAGTACAAAAGAGAAAGATCCTTGTCACACATGGGGCTTATGATTGGGTCCAGTTTATACAGACTGTTGAAGTCAAGTAGGCTACCATTTGTATTTTGTAAAGTATCGGAGGTACGAAGAATTTTAAATAAATGTTCTACCTCTTTCTCTGGGTTTACAAACTACTATTCAAATTTTTGAAATATTTCTGTCATTTTTAGTATGGCAACCAGGATTATTTTTTTTTAAAGAGTCTTTTTTACATAACGTAATAAGAAACTATACACAGGCTTAATTTGTTTTTATATGTAGCACATTATAAGAATACCTTACCTGTTATGGTATACTGGAAATCAAATTTATATTTAAATATTTCAAAACTTACATAAGGGTTATACACATAATAATAATAATAATAATGGCTCCCATGTGTACCACCTGAATTAGTGTACGAGAAGGCAGGGTAGGCTGACTTATGTGAGCCGTACGGCATACAAAGGCACTGTGGCCAGCACTACGCTTCAGCCGCCCATTATTATCCCCAGGATGCTATCCCAGGTACTCATTTTCAACAGGCTGAGTCGACCTGGGGGCTGAAAAACGCACCTTGATTTTATGGTGCGGGCCCAGGAATCGAACCCGGGACATCTAAGGTAGTAGCCAGGTGCCATACCCACTGGTCTACTGAGCCGCCCGTTATAAACATTATGATAAATGTTAAACTTTTACTAGACTCCGCCCTTTATTTCACTGTGAATTCCATCCTATAATAAGTTCTGAGTTATCCTTTCTTTGTTTTTCGTACTTCTTTTTCTTCCAATTATTTTTTTCTGTCTTGTTTTCTCACTTTTAATTAAATTTAACTAAAACTTAAGATGTTAAGATTATTTAGAAGAACTATTAATTTTTATTTTCATTAAACATATTTCTTTAATGTCGTTTTATTTTATACTTTAAAATAAAAAAATTTAATGTATGTATAGGCCTATCTTGTTACAATTATTTTTCAAAAAATTTGTTAGGCCTTAGTTTGTGTAATGTGCATTCAACTGTAAGGGTAAACTAAATTTCCATAAACGATATGAAGACACAAGTTACTTGAGAGGGTCGGAAAACATTAATTTGAAAGTGGGCAGTAGCACTGAGTTATCTGAATATGAAACTAGATGGTAATTTTATACTTTAGGAAATCGTATTTATTGGGTGAGAGGACAGACTGCTTAAGTTAAAGACAACTAAACGATGAATAACCAATCGTATTCCATAATGTGTTCTCGTCTGGTGTTATTGCATACTTTCTACAGTAGTCAATTCATTACAGTCTGTTTTATATTGCAGCAGGGTTCACCTTCTGTGTGCAAAAAAATGGTACACAGTTCTCTGTTAACACAATATTTTTAGTTTTTATTGGCACCTGAGGATTAGTATTCACATTGTGGTTAAGGGAGTAAAAAAATACTGCATTGTACTACGAAAGTGCGCCAGTTTCCAGTAACACCGGCGATTCTCAAAATTTTTATAATATTATAGCTACATAATTGCATATCATAAGTATCTGATATGAGAAGTATGATTGATAGTTTGTCATTAACTTGATTAACCTTAAGTTTTACTGAGGTCTGCAAATAAAAAAATTTACTTAATTTTTTTATAAGTGATTTCAACATTAAAGCATGTTTGTAATTTCTGAGTAAAAAATTGTAAAATATGGCGTAAAGGCTTTTAAACTGTTACAAAAATCAACCGATATTTTCCGTACTGATGAAAGTAAGAATAAAAGTCTAGGCAAAGGAGGTCTACCCCTATCAAGATAAGGCACTTATTTACTGAACACGGTAACTAATACCACTGCAAAATAATTTTCTTGAATACGGAGAATTGTTTATTATTATGGGCATACAAGCGTAAATTATGTTCGAGCTCATTATGTTAGAGTTTATGCTTTTTACTGTCAGTTAGGACATGCAGCCGGAGAACTGTGAAAAGTAAAACGTTCTAAAAGTAAGTAAACGTTCTTTTACGCGAATAATATTAGTTTGTTGTTGTAGTATCATTTACGCGTTATCACGTTACTCTATATTAATATATAGGAAAAATTGTAAAAAAGGGACATTGGAATATGAAAAGTGGTATTGAAACTGCTACATTGACAGAACATCCCCTTCTACTTCAACTTCTTTAGCACTAGAGCCCGACGTGATCCCTAACTTCCAACACCAGCTTTCTCCAGTGTCCCCAACCAGTTGCCGTCTCAGCGTAACCCCTCACATCCATTCTTCTGAGATCTTCCAGCATATTCCAAACATCGTATCTTAAGTCGACCTCTATTTATACTTTTTGTAGACCTGTGCCCTTAATGTTTTCTTTCGCGTACACTGATCTTCCGTCCTCTTTAGGCGACCTAGCCATTGCATTCGTTGAGCCTATACGAATCTTAAAATGTCCTTATGTTTTAATAGCTCATGTACCTTTTGCTTATTTCTTATTATCCTTTTATCATCTTCCTTAACCATGCCATAAACACGCCGTACAATCTTTCTTTCAAAGCTCTCGATGCTTCTTGTTCCTATTTTGCTAATTTACACATATCACCTCCATAAGGAACGACCGGTGTATTTTTGTTTTTGTGTTGTGACTAATGAGTTTGCTTATCAGTAGTCTGGTATTAGCATAGTATGCCCTGTTTCCTATTTGTATTCTGTTATATATTATAGTGTTTGTGCACCCTTCATTATCTATCATGTTACCGTATCACATAATGAAGGTATCTGAACGTACATATTAATCGCATCAGATGAATTACCCTCTATGGACAAAGTATACACATTTCTTCCCCATTCTGATGCAAAACATAGCATTAGAAATTATCATTTAATTTTACAGATAGTTACATTTAGTCCTTTTCCAAATTTGATAGAACGTACGATACCAAAATTAAAGGTTGATGTCTACCTATACCAAGAATTGAATTTTTCGAATAATTCTACGTAATCTTTGTAGGGTTTGGATTAATATTTAGGCAATTTCCATAAGCTTTTAATACGAGTCGTCGTTTAGTACTGGATTTTCCTCTACATAGAGTCTTAATCTTAATACATTGAGTCTGGAGGATGTTAGTACATGGAGTTGTTAACAGTTTGCCTCGATATTAGAACATGCGGATTCGAGTTCTATGTAGCGTTGGTATGGTGACAATATAAATTAATATGGTGATAAATTTAATACAGTTCCTGGTACAGAAGACCCGAAGAACTGTTGGCGACAACCAACAGGTTTGCCACACGCTCCCGCTAATAGGAGTTTTGACTGATTGCACGCTAACAACAACTGACTCATCACCGAAGACAAATAACTCCCAAGTGTGTCTAGAATTTTAAAGTAAACATATTTAAGGTTGAAACAATGAAAACATATATATTTAATGTTGTAGCAAGAAATATCTTTACTTTCTGTCAATGAGAACGTATTGGTTTAAAATTTTAATGTTTCACTTCGTTATAGGAATAAAATTAGTTTAATTTTGTTACAGGAATAAATCATTGTTTTTCCGGCAATCTTTTGGAATAACCGACTGAAATATCGTGTATACAAAGTTATTGCCTATTACTAGACTAGGCTACTTAAAAAATTAAATACAGTAAGTACATCACAATGATTAAAAGTAATTTTATGCAATTTAACGAACAACTTAGAAGTTTTTTGTTTTAAAGTTCATTTACGAATGCTTGAAAATGTTATGTCACCTGAAAACAAGCACTATAAATGCTGCTGTACAGCCACATAGTTGCGTATCTGGACATGCTTGTTGTGTGGTTTTAAACGCATTCGAAACAGTTTAAAGTAGCAACTGTATTCCCTGCAAGTCACAAATATAGTTAATTTTTAATCCAGAATTAGTTCAATAATAAGAATTTGAAACATTTGAGATACAATAATTAAAACTTTAATTTTAGTTTAACGTTTTTGTTCTAAGAATAATGGTAAATTGAAAAGTCAAAGAAGCATTGGAAACTTTTGTATATAATAGAGGTAAATTAACTCTTTTATTGTTCAACTTAGAAACAAAAGGAAAAGCATTACGCTTTTAAAAGATGTAATTAACAACATAAAAAAAAGTCTTCTAAAAAAATTAATATTTGTGAAATCAATAGCTTGTCTCAGCTTATGTAAGAAAAATTTCTGTTAAAAAATGGAACTTACGTAATTGATTTTAAAGAATGGTTCATCAATTGTCATTTTCTTTCAATGGTGTAATAACCATATATTAACATTTTGTAGCAGAATCATGAGAATTATTTAATTTACAAAATGTGTAGTGTTTTCTATGTTTGAATAAAGTACAGAAGCTATCGATGCATTGATTTACATTGATCTTAACAAAATTTGTTTGCCTTTGTCTTATGCTTAGTTTATCATGTATCTTGAAATCCATTAGGGGAGCATCAATATTGGTAAAGCTACTTTTCCATCTAGGTTAGACTGTTAGTAAGTTGCGTAAATAGCTAGAAATATTTGGAAAAACTATTGTTTGATTTACAAATTTCATTAAAAATTTCAAACAGATGTTTAATATGAACCTCGGCGCTGTATAAATTTTCCATTTTGTACATTCTTGAACAGACATTTTAAAAGCCGCGTTCAATAAATCGATGCATAGACATTTGTTACTTATGATTCCATATGCTTCGCTCACAGTTGCCAGTTTGATAACACTATGTTAATAATAACTTTAGCTAGGGCAAAATAATAACATAATCGTTTAGCACAAATGAAAAGAAAATTTCAGAACTAGAGTGCCATTCATCTGAGAATATAAAGCAATTTTGCTGCTATTTTTATTAGCTGCTTTCGAAGT
Organism: Magicicada septendecula; assembly: GCA_034769895.1. NCBI lineage: Eukaryota > Metazoa > Arthropoda > Insecta > Hemiptera > Cicadidae > Magicicada > Magicicada septendecula. The sequence continues at coordinate 121,497,525 of CM068369.1, forward strand.
ACTCTACCAGTGGTTCGGGGGCAAATTATTTTTTACTAATTCTATTAATTGTTTAAGCAAACTCGTATTTGAACAAGTTCTTTCTAATAATTTTATAAGGTTAATACACATTTATTAAAAAAATTATTGCAAATATTTAATTTGTTCGTCATGCGAACAATAAGCAGATTGAATGATACACGATTCTAGAAATTGTTGACCACTGACCGCTCTTCTTATTATTGTCCACAGAATACACACATACTCAAAAAGTAAAATTAAAAGTTCAATTGTCTGAACATTTAAACAAAATGACACTACCACTTCCTGTCGACATGAACTGGAAAAATTTACATCACTATATTAAACACTGAGCCCGTATGAAGAAATATTAGTTTTAACACTTAATGTCGACATGAACACAAATGACGCAGAGAATACAGTGCACATAGCACAGGTATTACATTACAGATAATACATATAATTTTATTGAACCAGTTATTCATTGAACCAGTAGGGTAGTTCTAACAATTTATGTCTTATTAATTTGTAAATGTCTTTACTATTATCCTATAAATTAATAGCTAGGAAGTTGTGATGGTATTCTAATTTAAATATGTTTTCTGTTGAGGCGCATAATTTCTTCTCTTACAGTAGGAACTTTTAGGTCTCGATATACTGAGTTGGAAACCAACCATGGAGCGTCCACTTAGTCTAAACCATGGAGGTTTGGATTAAAAGCGCTGTATAATTTATATGTTGCTCGTACTAGCAGTACCCCAAAGTTGAATACTGTAAGCCCATACCAGCTTGACAACTGCTTTGTATATTAAAAGTTGGTTGACAGACACAACCGCGATTTTCTACCTATCAGACAGTAGATATTCCTAACCCTGACGTTAAGTTCACTCCATTTAGAAAGTATATGTTTCTTCCACGTCACTCTCCTGTCCAAGTGCATCCCAAGGTATTTAGCACTTCCAGTAATTGTTACTGGAGGCCAGGATACCTTAACTACGGTGAAGGTAACATGTTCTGCTTTCCATGAATTGATTTTTATGTGCCAATTGTGAATTCGTAACTGAACCCCGGCGCCGTTTAGTGATTCCTGTAGCATAAAACACGCTACTAAGGGGTCAGAATGTATTATCGCCGTAGCACTACAACACAGCGCAGCAACAGTGGTAGTAGCACTTTCTGATGGTAAGTTCAAGGTGAAAAAGAGGTATAGTAGTGGGCCCAGGACACACCCTGCGGTACACCTGACCCCACTGGTAGTAAACAAAAGTAACATCCGCGCTCTTGACTTGAAACACTCTGCCAACTGTAGAATGTAGAATGGTAGAATGTAGAATATAGTAAAAATTCTTTATCAGATGTTGCTTTATTTTGTCTAAGAGTCCAAGGTGCCAGACTTTATCGGATGCCTGGGAAACACCTAGGAACATACCTGAGAAGAACATCATCGATTCCAGCGATCTACTGATAGGATTTGTTATTATCTGCATTTGATCCACCGTTGAGTGTTTTTCTCGAAAGCCAAATTGATGGTTCTGAATTAAGTTGTTTTCTACATTTGTATCCATAACTCGTTTTTTGAGTACACTCTCAAAGATCTTACCAATTACCAGCAGAAGGCTTATAAGTCGATAGGAAGAAGGTCCGTGAGGATTTTTACCAGGTTTGTTGATAATCGTGGATTAAGACCACGATAATTCTAGCTGAATTTCAGAGAAGAGGAAAGTATTGAAGTCTGATCAATGATCATGGTGTTGAAAAAAATGTATGTTATTAGTAAGAAGCCCTTGTGAGGTTCCTTTAGAATTTTCCCCGATAAAAATCAATGCCGGGAATCGTTTTATTTTTTAAATTATAATGGATTATTTCCTTGATTTCATTGTCCCTGGGAGACCCTGTTGGCACGGGGAGTGTAAATAGCTTACTACTTTTTGATCAAAAGAGATGTACTTCCTGGCTTCAGTTTGAAAAAACTGTTGAAAAGTTGTTTAGTAAAACTCTGGGATTTCTCAGTGTTGCAAATACACATATGAGGAGTAAAAAGAACTCACAGCAACCCTCATAACAACTACTGCACTTTTAAAATCTTTTCAAAAATTTGATTTTAATTTTTGTTCCGTAGTATCCTAAGCTAAAAAAAAATTGGAAGTAAACTCTATTCTCGAATGTTAGTTAAATTCTCTTTAATATGGTTCAAGAATTTTTTAATTAAAAAAAATTTAATCCCTTTCCTGGAACCTGGTTTTATAAAATTTTGAATTCGAAAAACTAAAAAAATAAATTCATATCGTGGATAATTTTTTTTTGTTATTTCCCATCATAGATTTGCACAATTTTTACAACTTTACAACTTAACAACTTTTACAACTATCCACGTTTGGGTGCTGGTCTCTTAAAAGTTTGAAATTTATAAATCTGAACATTATATTCAGTTTTTTGATCAACGTCTGTTTGATTTGATCCCATCCATGGATTTTTACGATTTTTTTTAATTTCAGCTCTAACATTTTCCTCCCTCTTCTTATTTTGGAGGAGCAATCTGAAAACAATAGGAGTCTGTAAAGGCATCAAAAGTAAGGACATTCATTCTAAGCTCTACTAAAATCGGTTGATACACTCAAACGTTATCGTAAGACATTTCCCAACTCAGAGAGATAAATGCCAAACGGTCAAGTTACACCTGAGAACTCTCTTTGGTTGTCAAACAATTATTATAAAAAGTAACAAAATTCGTAATGAGTTTTAGATTTTGACGTATTTTTAGAGCAATATTAAAAATTTGTCTGTTTCACTTTTAGGGAGTTTGTAATTAGTGTAACAGATTAAACATTAATTTTTCATTAATACATTAAACAATATAAAACATAATTTTAAAAAATATTTCGTATTAAATATTCTAGGCAGTAGGAACTAATAAAATAAAACAATTGATAAACTAATAAATAAAACACGATAATAAATAAAATAAAACTAATAAAATTGTTTTTCTTCTTCACCTCTTCAAGGATGTGGTTATATAAATCTGTTCCGGTACCCATCTCATTATCGGACAACCCACGTCTCTTCTACCAATAGCTTCATAGTTATACATCAGGGCTCCACATCTTGTGGTTATGGGTTTGGCAATCTCGATATGCCCTAGCTGGATTCTCACTTTGCTTCAACTTGTCTTAGGTGAGATCCCTTCCTTTAGTCTTTTTTTCTATTCTCTTGCCTCTGCCTCTTGTTCTTCTGATCCCTAAGCTATTATTGTAATCGAGTGCTGGGGTTTTTGTTTTTTCAGTTCAAGTTTCTTAATTTTGGGTGGCTTAGTATCTTAGAGTGCTCACTGATGCCGATAGGTACTGGAAATACTAAGAAACTTTCAGTATCAGAATAACTGATACAAAGCCACCAAATCCTATTTCAGAAAGAGAAGAGTGCGGGCGAATCTCCTGCGCCCCAAAACAGGGGCCTTTCGGCTAAGGTATGGTAACCCTGACAGAAGAGTCTCGTGTCCTCCTTGTAGGGGTTTGTGCAACAGGCCAGTAACCTGTTGATGTAAAAGTTTGAAATACTTGTAGTATCCAAAACTAATAAAATTAAACACAATAAAACACGATGTCAAAGACTGCGTTTGTTAAAGTTATTTGAACTTTGCATTTTTTCCAGTTTTACACCATAGAAATGTAACTTTACATGCGTTATAAGTAAGAAATATAATTATTTAAAATCTTCCTTCATGTAAACATGTTAAGTGGCAAATAAATGTTTACTCTTCAATATATTATAATTAGTTTATTAGATTCATTGAATACGGTGATTGATGCAAGTTTCTTAAAAATAAAGTGCAATCTAGAAGTTTCCTTGTTAAGTTTATTTAAAAAGTAGTATGTTATAATTTTATTTTACATTATATTTAACTATATCGCTGTAATCTTTACACAAATTTTACAAGTTACGTTTATGTGCTTACTTATTGTTTTAAAGAACGTTAACACTTGTGCGTGTACACACTAGGAGATTACATTTGTTTGTTGTACCGTGTTTGTAACTACAACAAGACATTGCAATGTCACAAACAATGCTGTCAGACACCAGCAGCACCTCGTAACGTTTAGCACATTTTCTTTTCCAGTCTGGTTAACACGAAGTGGCGTCTAGCCACGTTACAACTAAGTACTGTTGCAAAACTGTGTAGCAGGGAGAAGTCAAAGCTAAGATCATTTAGTAAATAACAAAACAAAATTTCGTTCTGGCATAGTAAAATTATTATTATTTGTTTTTTATCGGCCATCTAAGGACCACATGCCAATTTCAATTCTTCATTCCTTGTTCTTTGTTCTTTTCTTTTTCTCCAATATTCTTTCATCTTTTCACTGTGTCTCTTCTTTCTGTCTTCAGTCCAATTTGAACCTGCGTTTTTCTCTCTCCTACCTTGGACTCCTTCCATTTTTAACACTTTTGCCTGAAAAACTTTTCTTTCAATTGCTTCTTCTGCGTGTATATTATTTTTTTCTAAATCCTTTTAGACTTCTTTAATCCAACTTGATGTTGACTTCTTTCCCCCACAGATATTTGAAGATCTTCTTTGTCGTCCATTCTATATAAATGTTCAAAAAATCATTGTCTTCTTATAGTAAAATTATTATTTATACCATTCTTCAATTTACAGCCCTTCACATAGTTTGACATTTGCATAGTATTTACTCTTAAACAGCCTGTTATGAAAATCTGTTATTGCTAACCTTACAGTACAATACGTTGTTAATAATTCGTTAAAACAATTATGACACTTTGTACTACACCTGTAATATCTAAACGACTCTATGATTTCAATAATTTTATGGTAGAATAGACTTTCCTCATACTTCCTTATAATCGGCATACTTCCGTTACTTTCCCCATTTCAGTACCCCTGTGAATGTCTCTGTTCACGTTGAAAAAAACACACAAAATATTCATGAATAATTTATTTTTAAAAACCTGAATACACAAACGTTGTCTGTCTCAAAGATAGATGTAATTATCTATATGTATCTTCACTTTGTTAATACAATGGACATGAGTTAAGTGTGATTATTAAAAAAATCCAAAGAATTCAAGTATACAGATCTTATAGAATTTCATCAGTGTACTTCCTTTAAGCACTGTAAACTTGATTTTGCAGTCCAGCGCACGCGCCTTCTTGTATATTTTTACTATAGGCCTATTTCACAAATATTTTATCGAACTGTTGGAAAAGATCATCTTTTACTTTCAATTGTATTGTAAGTCTTAAACTATTTACAATATTGTGTCCTGTCCAAGAATATTTTAAAACAGTAATTTTAATTTCCTAATATTTTTTATTATTAGTCATCATGTAGCCTAATTAATTGTAGAGCTTTTATTTCACGTAATTGGGTTAAGATTAGGTTTCCCTTATTGATGTATGGTCTTCAATAAGTATTCACTTCTCTGAGAGTTTAGAAGCAACCGGCAGCAATGAATTAAGTCATTACATGTGGTTCTTTCACTGGCTTCTGTATGTGACTTCTGCACAGACATTTGAACAGTGTGATCTTGTATTTGATAAAAACCTCTGTGATATCAATTAGTTTTGCTACTAATATCTTTATATATTGCGACAATGCAAGCATATGCTGTAATGTGCATTTATTAGATAAAATAAATATTTAGATTAAATTTAGAAATATGTAATAAATAAGCAGGTATGAGATTGAAAGCTGAGTTTATACGCAGGAATCAACATGCACGATCACGCGATTGTGGCTGAGAGTGTGTACAGCAGTTAATAGTGTGTGTGCGTGAGGCCGGTTCAAGCCTGAAAGTTTGCAATCTCACCCCAAATAGATGTTAAATTATAGTTTTTATTTAATTATAAGAAAACCATAAATGGTAGAAAAATTGTAAATGCTTCTAAATATGTATAAAAATAATACACATGTGCAGTGCGAAAACTGCGTGAATAGGACGTGCAGTGCGAATTCAGTTCGATTTTAAGAGCGTAGTAATTACACGAATTATGCGATTACGATGGTAATTAGACTGAACATGTGTAATTAAATCAGACACCGTCAGAGAACCTTGTAATTCACATTAGACATTGCAATTGGCAGAAATGTGCGAAAATATAAAATTGGACGATAGTGGGGAAACTGACGCCACCGAGCAATTCCTGACATGCTGAATTATGTTCCAGCAGGTGCAGTAAGATGCTCGAATATAAATAACGGCACGAATGAAGCCAAATCACTCTCAATCAGTCTTCAGAAGCGGCGGGACGCTATGCCCAGTATTGACGCGATTTTTAATTTTTGTTAATTGAACTGTAAAGTTGGATGGATGATATGTTCATTTAAGTACCAAACAGTAAATCTTGGTTTGGTTACTAATACGATTATAGAACATACTCTACAATGTCTACACCCACAAACGTTCGTCACTCAAGACAAGCATCAAGGTTATATCAGGCAGAGGAACGCTATGCAGAACAATAGAGGTGCCTACTAGCACAACAGCAGCAAGTGCAGAGCAACATATCACTGTACACTACAGCAACCAGAGATGACCATAAGGAACGAATAACTGGAGGACGACGAGTGGAACCGAGGAACGGACAGCGAACTCTATCAGAAGAGGACCTACGGATCAACGGAGGACATGGGTATGAGCTACGGAATCAAGGTGACAAATAATCAATTTATAAATTTTATGTGAAAGACTAAAGACAGTTAAAAGACACTCTGAAATTTAGAAAAATAAATAAGAGATGTAAAATGTAAATATAGAGATTCAGAAAATCAAATTTAAATTTAATAAATATTTTTTTTTAACGATTAACAATTACTTGAGCCAAGATATAGAGGTTCAGATAATCAAAGTTAAATTTAATAAATATTTTCTTTGATGATTAACAATTAATTGAGTCAATTTAAATTTTATCAATAATTAACATGTATGCAATGCATAAAGTAACGTAGTAAAAGTTATATAAAGAAAATAAAACAAAGCTGCAGTAAAGCACACAAATCAGACTGAGCAGTCGAAATTTTAAGATAACAAATAGAGACGTAGAATATAATTTTGTTACTGTAGGTTATAAGATTTATTTATGATAAATGTACTGCATCAATTGTTAAGCAAACAATAATGAAGGTTTATAGCGAAGCAAATGAGATTTTTAAAACGCTTTTTTTTTTTAAATTGATGAAACCTTGTTAAAATTCAATAAATGACTACTCTTATTACGATTACACCCAAACCCCAGTAATTGGTACATATTAACAGTAATGTTAGTTACATGTTGACACAGCACAAATTAATTTACATTTGTTTTGCAATTTGTTGTGTTATATAAAATTGGCGTCCCAAGAACTTGGGGCTAAATAAATTGCATTATACAAATTAAATTACATGTAAATTTGTATACAATTTGAAATTTGTTGTGTTATAATATATATACACTAATACTTAGTATTATAGTATCTTAACACTAAACTTATCTTAATATTATTAGTTAGTATTGCTAATACTTAATATAATGTTACGACATCACAGAACAATCTACGTGTTTATCGAATGTTCCAGAGGAATCCGGCTGTAAGGTTCTATGGGTACATGCGCTCGCGAGATTTTGCTAGACGTCGCAAGCCACGCGCACTTTGTCAAGGCCGCAATCAATTGCGTCCTAGTGTAGAGCTGATGCGTAGTTAACGGATGTTTTTGGATCTTCAGCGGGGCATAAATACAAGTACTCAGCGACGTTCAGTGTCAGTTTGAGTTGCGATTTATTGGAACGTGGTTCGTAGTATTATAGTTCAGTTATTGTCGGGCGATTACTCTGTGCGTTTAAGTGACGATTTACACAATGCAGTTTGAAGTATTGTGGCGAAGTATTATGTGTTTATAATTGTGCGACACTCTATTAGTAGACATTTTTATTGCGTCTGAACAATTTCAATTGGTTTGTTGTAAGAGACTATCTTGTCAATTACAAACTGTTTAATTGTGATAATTAAAGCTGATGATTAGTGACGTAATTAGTGTCTTGTATTTTGTTTTCCACTGTACCATACGACGATCAGTTAGACCGTCGTAACAATAGTAACACTTCTCCAGCCAACAGATTGATTCCCGGAACTGTTTAGAATTTATATAATATTGTTCCTTCCTTACCTCTGCCGTTATAGCGAAATACGTCTGTTATTCTGTTGTATAGTTTTGTGCACTAAAGTTTCTTATATCTTCTATTCTTTATACGGAAGAAATTTCTCTACGTGCTCAGCAAATATTTAAGCTTTCTGTTTAATGTTTCTAGCTAATTTTTGTTTGTAAAAAAAATTGATCTCTAAATTATTTGACTTTTCTGTTTACGTGCAAAGTAAAGTAACCGGTGCTATTAATATTAGTTAGTCCTTTTACCTATTCTTTTTTCTTAATGTTACTTTTCATTTTTTTAGTACGCTTAAGTAAGTGAGTTCTGTAAGCTCTGGCTGCAACCGCTTGGGTTTTTTAACTATCAGCTTTTGAATAGTTATTTGTCTTGTAATTTTCTTATTTTTCACGTTTAGTTACATACAAATTACAACCTGTTTAACAATTTTACAACGTTTACAACTTTAGAATTATTGAATAAGAGACTAAAATCCGAGTTTAGATTTATTCAAATCAAGTGGCAAGTGTAAAGTGTCACGTATCAAAACTCAAACATTAAACATGAAGAGTCAAGCATCATGCATCAATTATCTAATAATGTATGGTTCCGTAAGCTATATTTGTAATTATGGTATAATATGTGTATATACTTTGTCACTTTTAAGTAATGTGGATTCATTATGCAACAGGAACATGCGTGTAATACCTTTGTAAACTTCATCATTAGTAGGTATAGTAAAACATTTATTCACAAAAAGTAATTCAACGTTTGTGTGCTGAAGCCAAACTACACCTCAAACAAAGTCAGTACCTGTGGTTGCCATGACGAGAGACGCACAAACGTGGGGCAAGCACAGACGACACGCTTCCCATTACCTGGGAGCACTTACGGCTAGACGTGGTCTACGTGTCACTCAGCCACACGTATTAGAAACCTAAAGTAGAGACGGAGTCAAATACAATTGACGTATTACTTATGATGGTATATAAAGTTACGTCTCACATGCCTGGCACATGACGATACTGGATGACACGAGCTGTATCAAGTTGAAAATTGAAAATTTTGCAATCTGAAAAACAACAAAATTAAGCCGTTAATTAAATATATTATATATTTAAATTAAATGTTGAAAGTGTGTTAATTAATGTACTAAAACGCTACGTTAAAATAAGAATTTAATTATAATGATTAAAATTTGTTGTTGTTAATGTACAGATTTAATTACAGGAATAAACTGAATAATTCAAATACAGAAGGGTTCATTAGCTTTTAACTTATGTAGTTTAATTTTTTATTCATTACAAGGAAGCTTTGTTTGATGTACATAAGCGTGATATAAAAATTACAGATATTGAAAGGTACAAGAGGATAATTGTTTGCGCATAACAAAAGATTGAGTGCCGTAATCCTCTCGTGGAGCCCATATTCTGTAATCTCCTGTGCACACAGAACAGAAGGAATTAGGCATATGGGATATGTACGTGGTATCTTACATTAGGAATTGTGTGCGCTATTCGGGTTGAGCACCAGTATCTGCCGGTACTGCGCGGTCACATGTTTGCAGCACAATGAAGCTGAAGGTGCGTAGCGGGTCTCCTTTACGCTAATTAGCGTGCGAGGCGGAGAAGGATGAAACGTTTTATTTTCCGATTGGAAAAGTTGCATTTTAATAAGCGGAAGGTGTGATACATATGTCCTCTAATTTTCGAGGGCTCTGGTAATGTAACACAAAAATGCGATTTCCACTACGTAGAAGATACTAATGCCGAGGTAATAACGACTAGAAAAGAAACCCAAATAAAATTTTATAAAACAATGGCAATATCCACACTACTGTGTGGTTCTGAAACTTGGGTCATAAAGAAAAAAGATGAACAGAAACGGACAGATACAAACGGCAGAATCGAAATTTCTGAGATCAGTTAAAAGGTGTAATAGACGAGATCATACGTGAAATGAAGAGATAAGAAGTGAGTTATATATTTTTGCGGTTAATGAAAGAAATACATTAAAGTGGAAATACAGAAGGAAGTGGACTCAATACATCAATAAAATGGAAGAAAGTAGAATTCCAAAGATGGCGAAAGATTACAACCCTAGAAGTAGAAGAAAAGTTGGTAGACCTAAGAAAATTGGACTGTAGAATAGGAACAAGCCGCTAAAGCCTAAAACCGTTAACAAGATGATGATGATGATGATAATAAATCGTACAAATAGCAAGTTCTATTTGATCAATTTCCTTTTCAATGTATGTCGTTATACAACAAAATTGTTTCAGTATATTAACTGTTTCTTGTCGTGTATTTCTAACTGTTTCTGTAGTTGTACAACAGTACTTTCGCTTTTCTTACATTTTCTTATAATCTATACGTATATAATGTCTCATTTGAAATTTTTCTCGTGTATTTCTCTAAATAAATTCATAAATTTCTTGAAAATTTTGTCAAAATAAATTTTGTAATGCTTTAAAAATTAAATTTACGCTGTTTACACGACGGATGCGGGATGTTTACCTACTTTCCATTTGATTTAGACAGGTTTAAGCTAATTAAAAGTAACGTTCATAAAATGTTTTCATAATCCCCCCAATTTGAAGAATTTCTCTGTTGCAAACGTTTATATGTAAAAATCGTTGCCTGCTACTATGATAAACACTGTACACCTGAAGACTGTGGACACGAAGTCGATGAAGACTCTCCTCAAGATAACTGGCGTACTTCCATAAGTAGGCCTACTATATGGGTATAACAGTTTATGTTTACAATAAGTGTTCCACTTATAATCGAATAATCTGTATTTATGTTGTAAATTACAGGAAATAATCAACTTACGTAACAAGTGAGTTACTGTAGTTGACACAATTATACGCGTATGAATATTACATGTTTTATATATAACTAAATTTGTTGTTTCAGATTAGCCGATTCCATTTAAATGGCGGACATTTTGTTTGTAGACCATTTGTTGTTATTGTTACGACATTACAGAACAATCTACGTGTTTATCCAATGTTCCAGAGGAATCCGGCTGAATGTTGTGGCGTACGTGATTTCAACATGCGCTCGCGAGACTTTTCTGGACGTCTCCATTCCCGCGTACTGTGTCAAGGCCGCAATCAATTGCGTCCTAGTGTATAGCTGATGCGTAGTGTTTTCTAGTAGACGCCTATTAGCGAATATTCTGGAAACTCGGCGGGTTATAAATACAAGTACTCAGCGACGTTCAGTTTCAGTTTTTAGTTGCGAATTATTGAGGTGCGGTTTGTAGTATTGTGGCGAAATGTTATGTATTTATAATTGTGGGGGACGATTGTAATACAATTGTGTTTTAGATTAGTAGACATTTTTATTACGTGTAAACAGTTTTTAATTGATTTGTTGTAAGCGACTGTTTTGTTAATTACTAACCGTTTAATTGTGATTATTAAAGCTGGTGATTAGTGACTTCATTGGTGTCTTGTATTTGGTTTTCCACTGTACCATACGACTATAAGTAGACCGTCGTAACATTATATTTTATTGTAGACAAATATAGTGTTCTTTAATTTTTATGACCTAGGAAGGACCGTGTGTTTGAATTAGGAAACAGCAAGTTCATTTAATTTCACTTTCTTTAACATCCTTTACACCCTTTATTTCTATCGTGGCAGTAAAGGTTATGTAAACACAATCTGGGGTTGCGCTCGCAGTAGCTCATTATCGGTTCACAGTTTACTGCCTTCTACGTAAAGTGTGCAATAAAGGAGTTTAACGTTATTGCACAAACGTTTTCACTTCGACAGTTTGATATAATAAAAATCTCTCACCAAGTAGCTGCGCAGTAGGTAAAAGTGTTGTTAGAATTTGACTCACAAAAACAAGTGGATTACTGTGACTTTACAGTATTGGATCTATACATGCTAATATCTGGCAATGCAATATGGATGGAGAGGCCAAAAACAATATTCATTTATAAAGGATTTTTAGTACTTACAAGTACACCTCTAGGTATTCCAGTCGGTGAGTTTCTTAGTTTTTTATTACTTGTAAGTACTAAAAATCCTTTATACATTATTAAAGGTATTCTTTGACTGTTTCATATAAAATATTAATTTATCTTATAAAATTATTGTAAATCATATTTTATTTTGCAATTCAGTGACAAATATCAACAAAATTACAATAAAAGTAATATTACTCTACGTTTGATATTAATGATAAAACTTAATTTACCTAATATACCGAATTCTTTACGTTATTAATTTCTTTAAAAGCTTTTTATTTCTTATTATCTGGTTCACTTATTGACTTAATCTATGTCTGTTTTTTTAGCGTTCTAGTATAAACTAAGTCAATTTACTCTATTTGTGATCCAAATACTGCAAATCCAAACCGTAATTACGCAGTTCTTGAAGCTGACTTTATGTGATTGTGTCCCCAAGAAGATGATTTACTCAATAAGAATCTCAAACTCTAACCAAAGTTTTAAAAACTTTAATAACAATGGAATTTACTGAATCGATATTTTTTTGATTTTTCAGTCAGGTTTCGAACAAAAAATATTTACTACTTTTGCCTGACTCTGCTTCCTGTGATCTTTTGGATCTCTCTACAATTTCCATAAACAGGTAGTGGAGAGGGATTGTCGGGGTCTTCCGATTACTCGGTTATTTATACTGTAATTGGCTTTTGTAAACATTTGGCTACGGAAATATAGTGGACTGTTCTGCGTGGTAAATTTAATTATCCCATAACGACGTATGGGCCGGACACTGAATTTAATTGGAATCGAACTGTCGGAATAGAATAAATGGAATTTTTTCGATAAAACTCATTTCAGTGGGGCACACACACTGTAACGGTTTGGATTGGAACAAATCCGTTTGCCGGACAAGGTATATTTTAACGGGTTCCAAATGTATGCGCATCCTGTGTGTGTGTGCGCGCGCGCGCGAGCAGAATTTTCTTCACAACGGTGATGTACGTCTTTGTGATTGCGAGCTTTTTCAAAATGTGGAATAAAGTGTAATATTTCATGTCTGTCTGAGCACTCGCGTGTACACATTAGGAGCGACGGCTTAAGGTGGAGTTAACAAATAATTGGTAAAATACAATTATTTGAATTAGGAACCATTTGAATTTGGTAGCATTGCAACCGAAAAAATTATATTATTAACAACAATTGCAGGTTTCACGTTGTTAATTACAGATTTAAACGGCTCACTTAATTGAAAGTTTAAGTGATTTCAATTATGTCAAGTCATAAGTAGAGATACCCCTCCGTGTCTCGTTTTATATTCTTATAACTTTAGTTGTAAAGAGAATATTAACTGTTACGTTCTGGACTACACTAAAGGGTAGTAACGGAAACGTAAGCTTTTTTTTCCAAAATCCCCGCAGACAATCTGTTATAAAGATATTCCGTCACTCTTGTTAAAATTTCTGCAGACGGACCCATAGTAATATACAATCGTTTCTCATTTCGTGTATAGTTTGCAGTGTTCAATATGTTTAAGATATTAACAAAACAATGCATACCTGTGCTAACAATCGGCCATTTGTAATGCTTTTGTAATCCTCTGTAGGAAGTGCACAGTTCAGTGGCAATAATTTATTTACAGTTCCTTCCATTGCGTGTCAACTCAAATTGTGTTTTGTGCTTTTTTTAAGCGCATATAAAAATACATGTATTTTCATCAATAATAAATGTGTTCTTATGCCGCTAGTAAGTTTCTTTACGGAACCGAATTTCTGTTGTATACATTGTATTATAATATATTTTATGTATTGTTTTAGTGTATTATAATATTTTCCAAATTACGCAATCAAAACATTGAAGTATTTTATGTTTATTTCTAACTACTAATACGAGAGAAATGTTTTAGACTCAGTCGTGAACACACATTCAATCTTTCTATATATTAATACGTGAAGAGAAAAATTTGTACCCCTTTTTAAGCAAATTGCGCGCACGGAGGAGTGTGAGATTTGGCATAGTTATAGTTTATATGGAGAAAGAGTGCAGAAAGCTAAAATTTATATATAATATGTGTTACAAATACATTAAATTAAATAAAATAAAACATTCATTTGCACTTGAAAATTCATTTAAACTTTTTCAAACAATGGTAATTGTTAAAAATAAAATAATTTTGTTGCCAGGCAACAATAGTCTGTGGAGTGTATGTCAAGGCAAAAAAGTGTTTATTACTTCCATATTCCTTAAGGAATGGAAGTATGGTGTTTTATATTTGGTATATTAGATATCTGTGTTTTATATATTAATATGCAGTTGAAAGTGAAATACATATTGCTTAATATACACCTGTTGCAAACGGAAAATTTTGTAGCAGCAATTTGAATTGACTTACTCTCGCCTAGTTATTATTGGTGGTTTCAAAAAAGTGAGTACATTTTATTATTTTTAAATTAAACCCTGTCTAATCTTAGTTTCAGTAATTTCATTACATGTTTTTTTTTTACATTCAGATATTTGCACCTACTTCCATTATGCCTCGACATAGAACATTGACGGGTCGGAGTGAGAGACAAAGAAGAAGGAATATATATTCGCGTGAAAGTCAAAATGATAATAGACCAAATGCAAATTTAAATAGTGTAAATAGTATAATAACATTGACGGGTCGGAGTGAGAGACAAAGAAGAAGGAATATATATTCGCGTGAAAGTCAAAATGATAATAGACCAAATGCAAATTTAAATAGTGTAAATAGTATACAATATGATGAAATTATTTTGAGTGGTACATTTAAATGCGCACTGAATGTCATTCCAAGAAATTTTGATACTTTTGCTTGTGGATTAATGCATTTACAATGCAGGTTTTGCAATGCAAAACATTTCGAATATGAGGTCACTGTAGGTGAAAGGACTGTATTCACTTCATGTTGTCATAAGGGTAAAGCAATATTACCGGCCTTAAGTCAAAATGAATACTTTAAATCATTATATGATGGACTTACTTCAAATGAACCTTCAATAAAAAGAAAGTCAAAAAATTATTTTGAAAACATTTGTAAATACAATTCATCATTTGCTGTGGTTAGCTCAGAAGCTAAAATTTCGGATACCGTTACGCGTGGAGTGTATCATTTTAAAATACATGATGTTTTTTATCACAGATCAGGTCCAATGACTGCTGGATATGGTCACTTACCATGTTATGCGCAATTATATTTTTATGATGTTGACACTGCTGTCAATTATAGATTACGTGAACACTATAATCAAACATGCAATAACAATATAATGCGCGAAATTTCTCTTGAATTGGAACGCATTAATCCTTTCGTTCGGTCATTCATTGCAATGAAAGATCATTGTCAGAGAGTTGAAAATCAAAATAAAGAAATTTGTATGCTCATTAAAGTAAATCGTGATTTAGATCTACGCCTTTATAATGATGCAGTTCAAATTGATGTAGCAGTAAATTTAGTACAGTTGATGGTGAGCCACCCTTTGAACGAAATATGGTTTCGTTTTCAAAAGTTAATGGTACCATTAAAAATATCTCTGTTTTGGATTCATCATTGGACCCTTTACCGTATCCATTACTTTTTCCAAATGGTGATACTGGGTGGCATATCAATATTTCTCATAATGTACCAACTACATCTAATTCAAGAGCGCCCAGAAATAAATTAACCATGCTTCAGTATGCAGCCTATCGACTTGCAATTAGAGAAGATTTTAGCATGTTGCACCATTTACAAAAATTATTTCTGCAGTGGATAGTTGATATGTATGTGAGAATAGAGGGCACAAGGTTACATTTCATTCGACAAAAACAAACAAGTCTTAGGTCTGAAGTTTACAACAGTTTAACAGATTTTTTAGAATTGAACCCCAATGCCAATAATGTTGGCCGTAGAGTAATTTTACCATCTTCATTCAATGGATCTCCAAGAAATATGTATCAGAATTATTTAGATGCAATGTCAATTGTACAACATTTCGGAAGCCTTCTTTGTTTATTACAATGACTTGCAATCCAAGTTGGCCTGAAATAGTTAGCAATATTGGTGTAGGTGAGTCACCTAATTTTCGACCTGATATTGTTGTGCGTGTATTCAAGTCCAAACTGAAAGCATTAATTGAGGGCATTACACTAAAAAAAATCTTCGGTAAAGTTGAAGCACTCATTTATACAATTGAGTTTCAAAAGAGAGGATTTCCTCATGCTCACATGTTACTCTCTTTAAATGAGCAAGATAAAATTGTTAACGCTACCGATATTGATAAAGTTGTATCTGCGGAGATTCCTAACATTCAAACACATCCTACGTTACATGAACATGTTGTAAAACACATGATGCATGGTCCATGCGGTGTACTTAATCCAAATTCTGTATGTATGAGAGATGGAAAATGCACAAAAGATTATCCAAAACGATTTAATGAATTTACATGTGAATCATTAAATGGATATCCATTATACAGAAGGCGTGATAATGGTATTAATGCTGAAGTTCGCGGTAGTTGCCTCGACAATCGTTATGTTGTACCATACAATCCGTATGTACTTGCCAAATTTAATTGCCATATAAATGTTGAAGTATGCACTACAGTTAAAAGTGTTAAATACATTTATAAATACATGTATAAAGGCTATGACAGTGCATCTGTTGAATTAAGTTCAGAGAGAAATGAACCAGGTCAAGAATTACAAATTGATGAAGTTACAAATTTTTTAAATGGCCGTTATGTCGGATCAACTGAAGCTGTATGGCGCATCTATGAATTACCAATGCATTTTCAATCACATGTCATCGTTAGACTTGACATTCATTTACCGCGTAGACAGAATGTTTACTTTCGAGAAGGGCAAGAACGTCAAGCAATTGAAAATGCAAGATAAACAAAATTATTAGCATTTTTTGAATTGAATCGATCAGATCCATCAGCGCATGAATATAAGTAGGCCTATATTGAAATTCCTTTGAATTATGTGTGGGAAGATTCCCGAAAACAATGGAAGAAGAGAAGGCGTGGAGGTGATAAAATCATTACACGCATATATGTAGTATCACCAAAAGACATCGAACTTTTCCATTTACGATTGCTTTTATTACATGTCTGTGGTCCAAAATCATTTGAGGATGTTAGAACATACAATGGAATTATACACACTTCTTTTGTTGAAGCGTGCCATGCTCGCGGCATTGCTTCAAATGATAATGAATGGCGCGAATGTTTAAATGAAGCAAAAGAATTACATTCACCAAAACAAATGCGAAATTTATTTGGTTACATTTGTGCATTAAATGTGCCAGCCAATGCATTAGCGTTATGGAATGAATTTAAAGTATATCTTAGTGAAGATTTTGTGAGAGATTACAACGAAGAAGTATCCTTTAAAACAGCTCTATTAGAAATTGAAGATATTTTGAATGTTCATAATTTGTCATGTCAAGAACTTGGTTTACCAGTTCCCACGTATTCGCAGAGAACAGACGAAGCAAACGTTATTGATCCAATAGAACAAGAGTTTCTGTTTTCTGAGCATTATGAAACTGCAAATATTGAACAGCGTAATCTAATTGATCGTGTGATTCGTGAAGTTTTGCATCATGATACTGGATCTAATGTTTTTTGTTTAACCGCTCATGCAGGTTGTGGAAAAACATTCACACAAACAGCAATCATTCACAAATTAAATTCGCTTAATCTTAGTTGCATTGCAACAGCGTTCAGTGGCATAGCTTCAACTCTATTACTTGGAGGTAGAACTTTACACAATGTGTTTAAATTGCCTATACCCATTTTGGAAAATTCTGTAGCGAATATTACCGCAAATAGTAGCTATGGACGTTACATAAATTCATCATCATTGATAATTATTGATGAAATTTCTATGTGCCCACTGCAAGTGTTGAAAATCATAGATAGATTATTGCAGGATCTATGCGATGAAAATGATAAACATAAACCATTTGGAGGGAAAACGATACTTCTGTGCGGTGATTTTCGGCAAATCTTACCAGTTGTCCCACATGGATCACGTGCAACTTTAATTGAAAATTGTGTCACGAGTTGCCATAAATTTGTTTATTTTCATAAAGTAACGTTTACTCAAAATATTAGAGCCTTACCAAGTGAAATAGAATTTGTCGAATTCTTGAAAAAAATTGGTAATGATGAAGCCCCACAATTCCCTCAGTTTGGTGAAAATATTATTGAAATACCTCAGCAATTAATAGGAGATGAAAATAATATTATTAATGAGGTGTATGGAAATATTTCCGAAAACATACTCTCAGATAACATATTGAAGTCAGTTAGGCTATTTTAGCACCTAAAAATGATGATTGTATTTTTATTAATACTGATATACTTAATCGAATACCAGGTGAACAGAAAACATATCATAGCTACGACAAAATAATTTGTGATGATGACAATGAAATCAATAACTATCCAGTAGAGTTTTTGAATTCTTTGACTATTAGTGGTTTGCCACCACACAAGTTACTATTGAAAGTTAATTGCATCGTTTTACTGATCAGAAACTTAAATACAAAGGAAGCATTAGTCAATGGAACAAGAATGCGCATCAAGTGTATGCATCGTAATGCTATTGATTGCGAAGTTTTAACTGGAACCGCACGCAATAAGAGAATTTTGATTCCACGTATAAATTTAACATATTCCGGTACTGTTTTACCATTTACCTTTCAAAGAACTCAATTTCCAATTATACCTGCATTTGCGATGACAATAAATAAGTCTCAAGGACAAACATTCGAAAAAATTGGAATTTTATTGAGGCAGCCAGTTTTTACACATGGTCAATTGTACGTCGCAGCAAGTAGAGTTCGATCATTCGATGGTTTGAGATTTTATATTTCCGAATATAATGGCCAAGGGCATTTAGTAAATGATGAAAGAGTTTTTACAAAAAACATCATTTACACAGAAGTTCTGAATCATTAAATTCACTTTCAAACTATTTTAAGTTCAATGGGCAACATTAATTTTTTTAACCGCCCGGTTTTTTTGATTTAATGAAAAATATATGAAAAAATACGAGGCACGTATTTTTTATTTAATTTTTTTATTTTGTATTAATTTTTTATTTAAATTTTATATAATTCGAAAACGATAGGCAAAATAACTGTGTAGCCTTGGCGAAACCAGGTCAGTATGGCAATAAAAAAAACCCAAGGAAATGTCAAAAAACGCGTTATTGCTTTTTAAATATGGCTTAGCCAAGCTAAACCTCATTTTTCCTATCTTTCATATTTTTCAAATAACTCGAAAATTAATGCATAGAAAAAAAATTAAAAAATTATATAAGCTATGTAGCAGATAATCTTCAAACTGTTTTCGAAGTTTGTACCTTACCAAAAATGAAATGTAATCCACTGGAATTGAAAACAATGTATCTTATACTTCTATGAATGTCAAGTCTCATTTTTATTAGCGTTTATTTGATTCAGTAATAACATGAAAAAATTAAAACTGACAATGAATTATATCAAAAAATAAATACGAATACAAGCTATAATTGTGTTTTTTTTCCAACTGTTACTAACATTAAATTTTAAATTTCATAGGTACTGCAGGGAATTAAGGCAAACAACACATGCTAATGACGTATTTGTACACGCTCGCAGCTGACGTAATAAAACAAAATTCATGAAAATTATATGCAATGATTATAGAGGTATACTCTTTGACAAAAGAACCTCAATAACGTTCAAACTTAAGAATTTAATGAATTACGGTCGAATTTCGACCACTGGGCGACCACTAGTTTGTTTAAATACTTCTATTCTAGTCACTACGTAAACGGAATCTAATTCAATAATATAGAGAGTTTGATCAAATATCCAGATATCCGATATATATGATGATATGTGCGCAGCAGACGTGATCATAAATCATGTAAAAACGTTACTTTCATCCGGTTGCATTAATATTGGCATCTCATTCGGCGACCTGCAAAAGTCCATGCTCAGTAAACTGGACTTTACATACTAAAGCTTTTAGAAGCCTTCACTAAAGGGTTAAGGCCACCATGCCGATAGTTATGATAGACGATTTCAATTTAAACATAAAGAGACAGACCACCTTTCGAGAGGTTCAGCTTCAAATTACTGCCCCAAGATTGACACATAGATGCTTTAACAGACGCCAAGCAGGGACAATGATGGATTAATTCATGTATCGCTCTAGGGTGTGTTTCCACCATATCCAACATTAATGTAAAAATTATCTAAGACAAATTTCATATCACAGATATGCGTTGCTTGTTGGAAATTAAATAAATCCTGTGCTATCGCAGTCTACAATGTCGCTCATTTCATCTCTCCGATCTTCAACTTGTAGTCTGATCTTTGTGTGATCCATTCTCGTAGTGGTTCATATAAAAATGAGCTTATCTAGTTTTCTCGTAACTTCACGGTGCCAACCATGCAAGGTAACGTGTTCCCTCGCGTTTCCTACCCGCATTTAAGGCATGCTCCTTCGCAACTGCAAACTAACTGCACCGATTTCTTAAAACAGGACTCAACCGGTTTTTTAATCTACATTCGTGTCGTAGGATGTGTACCTTCATTAAAAAACTGACGGAAGTTAAACGCTACATGTGAATAGAAAATAATTTAAGTTTTCATTATCTCTCATTTACAGTATAACTCCATGACCTTGTTGCAATGACGTATCAGTGACGGAATAACCAACTTTAAATAAATTCTTATACATTCTTTACATGAGATCCACATCCAATGTGTAAATAATTTAAAACATGTTCAATGGTTTGAGTCAAATTTATTGTTTGTCAGTTTTATAAAGTATGTGTGCAGAAACTAAAATGTGTTTTCCTAGTCGCCCCATTAAATTGACACACAGCATGCAGAACCTAATGAAACATTATGTTTCTAAACCATTTGATAAACTTTTGATGTAAGTTTTCCTTTTCGGCTTCCACGAGTGGTTAATTTGCTTTCTAGCTAAAAGCCTTAAATTGCCTTCGTCTGTCCACACGTAATTTGTTTGTTGTTGTGCTTCCTAAAATGAAACTAATCCCATAAAAAAACCCTGAGCTTTCCTTAGAAGAAACGAAAAAACAGAAAATAAAATATTACTATTACGGTAAAATAAAAACAATATATTCCATGCGTTCAATATGAAATAAAAACATTAATTTTATTATAAATAAAAAAATGTTATACTTCATTTATTTGTTATATGTAGTGAATAAACTAATTTAAGTATAAGTTATTATTAATTCTTGTTATAACTTCAGAGCACAGCACACTTTTAGAGCGGGTTGTGTATTCTGGGTGGGCTTACGTTTTTTTTCTCTTCCTACAAAGAATGTTAGCTCGAATTGTCCTCCTTTGATGTGTTCACGTAATATTATGTAACTTCATAAGACTTACTTACTACAACAAACACAAACATATACAGTTTGTCCAGGAACAACGAAGAAGGTGAGCACCAGTAGAGTCACTTATCTCACAAGAGTCCCATGAGTAGCATACGGAAGCCCAAAGGCCATACTACCACTCCCGAACCCCCAGAATGGCACAACGGAATTAGTATACCCAGCTTGGAGTGAAACCACAATTACCACGAAACCATACCTGAGCTCGTGAACGACGGGAGAATGGACACAGGCCGAGCTGTTCACGATCCCGTGCTACAATTTTTGAGTACGTTGCGTGAGCAATACGACGACCCTGAAAGCCCTCCGAGTTCGAACCTCGGTACAACCCAGGATATTCTCCGGCTTGTCCTCCACCTTCTGGGGGCGAGCAGGTGAACACCACCGGCCAGGACAGTTTCAGGCCGATAGCCGTGCCCTCCCCCTCACTACTGCCAACTACGTATCTCCACAGATGCCAGTTCGCAGAGGAGGGGATCATAAGTGGTCGGTGCCAAGCGCTACTAGGGTGCGCCTGTGGTTTTTGAAGAATACAACGGATCTGGCGTGAGAGGCCCAACACATCTATTGTGACCAAGGAATCCTCCAACCCCGGTTCCCGTTCGAACACACAAACATGTATAATATAACATTCTGTAAGAATTAATTAATTATAATTAATTAAATAATTAGCTTTGTTTATCTTCACTGTCTAACTTATATCTTCCCCGCCGTTAAAGATTTGTTCACGTGTAATCTTCCAGCCTAGTAGTTCCAGCCTAATAAATTACCCAAAGATGTGTAAATCGTAAATTTATGACACACACAATTGTAGCGTATATACACAGACACAGATCGTAGCGTATAAATAAAGGAAAGTCCTGTATTCGTTTCGTCTATTTTTATATGTCACACGTAAACATTTAGAGTTACTTAATTTGTACCCTTTAGTACTAGGATTATCAGTTTTCCACAGCCCATGACTTTTCTTGCAGTCAAAAGTTAAATCATTGATTATTTCCATGAAGACGTTACATTAATTGTTAAAATTTCCATTGTTTTTAGGTGGGTAGACATTTGTTAAATTGAATCTGCAAAGACTTTGGATTGCAGATATCCACAATTAAAACCAAGGTGATGGCTTTTTGTGGAACTGATCCCGTACGGGCAAAAATTGTTATAGATGGTACTGTCGTGGAACAAGTTAGCAGTTTTGAATACCTGGGCTACAGTGTGCCTTATAATGCAAGCAACGACGTGGTGCATAAGTTGCATAAGTTCAACCTTAAGTGCGGGACCATCAGGCGAACCCTTAAGTCAGCAAGCAAAGGAACACGCCTGAAATTCTACAAGGTGATGGCTCTTCCCACACTTCTTTATGGGTCTGAGAATTGGACTTTAACTAAAGGCCAGGCCAGTCGCATCCAACGGCTGAAATGAGAATTTTCAGGAACGTGGCAGGGTATACTGTCCATGATCATATAAGAAACACAGATATACGGCAGGAACTGAATATTATGAGTATACTCGAAAGGATCGCCCAGTATCGGCTGAATTGGTGGGAACATCTTTGCCGAATGGATGACAGCCGCATCCGCAAACAACTATGGAACTATAAGACGAGGGGACGGCGAGGTGTGGCACGTCCGAGGAAGCGCTGGAGTGACCAGATGTAATAATTGCCTATTTGAGAGCGGAACAAACCATTCTTGGTTTAAGCCTTGAGGATAATGATGATGATGATTGTTTTCAGAACGTTTCACCAGTAATGTTTTACAATTCTTGTTCTGCCTATGTGCAAACATCTAAAAGCACTTACTGTGCGTTAAATGTACTATTAACTTTAAAACGAAATTTAACAATAACTGAGGTGGTAAAAGGCTTAATTCGTGTAATTGTAAAAGAACGTAATTACCTACTAAAACTTAAAATATGGCAATTTAAAGCTTAACAACGCTTTAACAGATATTTTGCAAGTTTGCGTGGAAGTAAAAAACCAATTATTTTAGCAGAATACAAAATTGTCAACAACTGTCAAGAATGTAATGTTGTTTTGCTCTGTTTAGCCCATAAAAAATAATTATGTAGCCCATAATAAAATTTTACATTCTCTCATCCCTATATCCTTTCTGTCTCTCTACACATATCCATCCGTCATATACAATACAGTTAACGGAAATTATCTTCAGTCGGATGTAATGTTAAATTTTTTCATTCGATTAAAGAACCTATTGCGCTGTTTCCGGAAACAGTAAATTCCTTATAATCAGATTACGCATTTTTATATCACAATATAAGTTAATTGAACATTATTTTAAGTGAAAGTACACATAATTAAAAATTACATTATTGTGTCCATTATATTTATATATTTTAATAAGACAGAATATCATTTCACTACACTAAGACATGTATAAAACAAAGAATACACTTAAATTTGCCAAGCGTACAAATAACGTTTACAAACAAGATAAATTATAGACCTACTGTACTTATTAATGCTGAGTAAAATATTGTGACTTACAGGTAATGATATATTTAGTAGTTTATTTTAAAAAAAATTTAGCATTACTGTAATTACACAAGGTCTTATGTCACATTGTTCCTTTCAGTAAAAAGGAACAGGTAACCTTTAGTTACTTTATGTTCAGCCTGGCTGCTGGAAATGCCTGACATACCTTATTCCGTGCCAGATACCTGTTCCGTGTCAGTCAATGCCTGTTTATTATGTGAGTTAAGAAAGGTATGTCGCAGTTTTCCATCAAGTGATTACTTTTTTTCAGCGCAATATGAGGAAGTGAGAAATCTACACATCAAAAGATTTTCCCGGAAAACAAACAGAAAAATTCAGCTGTTTTATTGTATTACTTCATGCGATAAGGAAGACGCAGTACGTCTTTAATCACTCATATTCCCCTGAAACTAAACAATAGCTTATTTAATTCTAGTACGTAGGCTTTCACGGCCGGTGTCACTATAATTACTTAATACTTCCGGGCTGAAAGGCCGTGGTCGAATGCTTGTTGTAATGGTGGTAAATGCACCATTTCAAACCACCACCATTAACACCATTACAACAAGCATTCGACAGCGGCCTTTCAGCCCGGAAGTATTAAGTAATTAATAGCTTATTTAATCTACTTTTCAAATTTTAGATTACATTGTCTTGAAGATGTAGATAAGAGATATGCCTATCAAATTGAGTGCAAATTGGCTAAGTAGTCCGTATTATAAGCCTTAAAATTCATATTCATTGTTCAATGTTATTTTTTGTTAACCTTTTTGGGGCTTGGTGACTAGCGCCTTATCCCAATGACGTCTACCAGGCCTTAAACTAACGCGTTGCTTGACGGGATGTTTCGTTTTTATCTACACTTTAGTTGACTCAACGAGAGTGGAAACTCGTACAACTGAGACGCAAAACGATATTTTGAAACACTATACAGTAATCTTGCAGCTTTTAGAAAGGACGGAGTTCTGTCTGTCGCTGACTGTTCGTTTACGAGGTGTCCTTTTAGGTTACCTTTGGTCTATGTCTCCGCCTGATTCTGCCAGACTACAGTCTCCGATTATGTGTTTCACTCTAAGTGCTCCGTCACAAGTACAGACGGGTTGTTCTCATGATTGTAGGGGGTACGAAGACGTCAAGGCAAGTTTGTGTGCCCAATGCGTAGTCTGGCGTGCAAACGTCTCCACGACGACTGCAACCACCTGCTGCTTGACATTTTCGGACGCTCTGCTTCACGGTAGAAAGTTTGGTCTGCTCTCCTTTTTACACCTCCTACCGCACAACGGTGGTTGTGGCAGCTAGTTGCGGGTCGTCAGATCGTACAGCAATGCCATCTCCACAGTGTTTCTTACTGCGGCGCCAGCTTATTTGTTACCTTTGCTACCTACATGTCCCGGACTCCAAATAAAACATTTTATTGTTTTTAATACATTTTATTGTTTTGTCTCCAAGTCGCGCTCTAATATGTTCGCGTGTGTGCTCATATATGTTGAAAGTGCACTTTTAACTTTAAGTTTTAGTATTCTAATAAATCATTTTACTTTTTAACGACCTCGTTTTGAGTGAGTGTTTCACCTGAGGATGGCAACTTGTTGCCGAAACGCGTAGTGCTATAAATAAAAATATACGAAGTCGGACGACGGAAAATAAAAAATAGGTAATCCAAATAAAAGTAGAAGATAAACCAAAGTTTTCTATTGCATGGCATAACGCCATTATCTACTGTAATAATGCTGAAATAACGGATCTACTGCGCCTGGATTGTCCAAGGCAGTTAGAAAACTCAGTGAATCCGTGTAGATATTAAATTTGTTTACAGAAACAAAGCGCCTGCCACACCGCGTACAGTTCGGCGTTGTACACAGTTGCCGTCTTGGGCAGTGTCCGGGACTGGAAGGCGGCCTCGATGACAAATGCATTACCCACTCCGCTCTCCGTCATAGCCCTATCAATGTACGTAATGGTGTGTTCCTCGACGTATTCCTCCAGGGCTGATCTAAACATGAGTTTCAGGTCAGTTGGAAGGCACGATTTCTTGCTTCTACTGGCGACATGCAGCCGACAATTTGGTTTGCTAAGCAGCCAGTGGGGCACTTCGCACGGAACATACGCTGCGGACCTTCGGCACCTATATGTCGAACACGTGGTGCTCAGTCGAGCTAGAATTTTAGCCGCATATCTCAGCAACGCCAGTTGACGTCGCAAATCTAAAGACTCCTTCACAATATAAGCTTCCTGCAGGACTAGTGCGGAACGCCCCTGTAGCATAGCACCGATTGCGTTGTGAACCGGATACAGCTTTTTCAAGCACGACCTCCTGGCTGAATTCATTTTGGATAGCACCAGCGCAATATACACACTAAAATCTTTTTATCTGCTCCCCAGGTTTTATGGGAGATATATCTGATCGTGTTTAACGAAGATGTGAACCTTGCGGCCAAGTCGTCCACGTTAATTGTCTGTCAACAGCCTGGCCCAGAAATTTGTTTACAGACCTGTAGTGCAGCCGGCACCGTTTATGGTGGGTCCCAGTGCCTTCCTCGCTTTCGACAGAAGTGGACACAGGTCGCCTTTGTTGCCAAGAAAAAACTTATGTTGTCGACGTGTCTATTTTCTACCAACGTGTCGATAGCGCCTTGCATCTTACGCTTGCTCATCGTCGTTGCTTTAAGCGAGAAGAACAATGCAAGATCATCAACATACAAGCACTTTCAAACTGATACCTTAAACTGATGGCGATTTTAAAAAGCGTGCCGCCCAACGGAGATCCCTGAGGTTCTCTATTTTCCATTTCGTGAGGGGTTAACTGTGATTGTCCGACCCGAACACGCCAGTCCTCTGATTTTCTTCTGAACCGCCAGTCATGTAGTTGTTGCATGATGTTAAATCTCTACGTTTTGTCGAATCCTTTCTCCAAATAGAAGAATACTGCAACCATGTCTTTAGCTTCGATGAAACTGTTCTGAACAGCGTTCTCCAGATAAACCAGCTGATCTGTAGTAGAACGGTGTTTCCGGTATTCACACTGCTGTGCGGTCAGAAGGCCGTGTTTTTCCAGACACCAGATGCGTAGGTTGTTTACAATCCGCTCCAATAACTTTCATGTTACGTCAACGACATTTGAAATTCGTTCCCTCTCTCTCTCTCTCTCTCTCTCTCTCTCTCTCTCTCTCTCTCTCTCTCTCTCTCTCTCTCTCTCTTTCTCTCTTTCTCTTTCACTTTTTCTTATCTTCTTAGTGACTGAATGTCTTACTTCGTGGTGAGGGCCACCCACAAGCACGGGACGCTCTGCGCCCGAACATATCGCATACCACTAAGGACACTCCTTGAAGGAAAAACAACTTGAATTATAACTAAATGAAATAAACACTCGTAACTATAGAGAGCTAAGCAAATTAAGAAGAACTGGGTAACATAAATAAAACGAAAGTAGCAGAAAATTGGAATCTGTTTATGTAAATACTTTTCCATGACCCACTATTCACGGACAGAGCTTTCAAACGTGTGCATCTGCAGCAGAGATTTGGTAGTTTCCACAGCGTATGTACAATTTCCTTAGTAATTTGTGATGTTATTCAATTTGTTTCTTCTGCAAGTAGTATAATTTTGTATATTCTTTTTAACACCTGACGCACGTTTTACTGTAAAATATCAGTATCATTTGAGGTTGGTAAGTAAATTACTTTCCTTAGTATATAACAATAACACCATTCCCACTAGTAGACTACTTGGCAGACGCTTCGTAAGCAGTGAGAGTATACAAAACCTTCATAACCTTTTATATACTGTTATGACGGTGTCACTGAACAGTGGACGTATGCTTCAGTGGAAAACAAAATAAAGACACCAATTAAGTCACTAATCACCAATTTTAATTCATCACAATTAACAAAAAGTTTGAAATCAACAAGTTGTTCAACAAGAATATACTTGTGCAATTATTCAGTTAAATTTGTCCACAAGCAATAACAATGTCAACTAATAGAGTCCCGCACAATTATAACACTGACTCACCGTCGCTGGATGCTTATTTTATACCCCGCTGAGATGCAGAATAATCGGTCACTTTCTGGGTGACGTGTCGAGCAAACTGCACATTACATGCGCTCTGGAATCCACTAGAAACCGTGCAACTGTCTGGCCTTGAACACAGTGCGCCGACAGGTGCGGTCTGGAATAGCCTCGATTGTTGACGCATGATAAGTGTCACGTAATTGTCTCATCTCAAAGTAACAGTAATATGTACGCACACAAACATTACAGCTGGGCTCTGTTGTGATAGCCGAGAAAAACATAAAACGACACACGTCATTGTTTGAGAGTGTTCCGTTGCGTAACAATACTCTTAATGTAAAAAAGTCGTATGATTTAGAAGACATTAAAATTGGAAATATCGTCACACTGAAACGATCCGACCTGATTCGTTCATTCTGCGGTAGTTAGGTCTGTAAAGGTACAGCTATAATTCCTTTCTTACGTAAAGCTTCCAATACTTTTCTAGTAGAACTAATACTTATATATGGTTTATACTCTAAGTAACGATTGCCACTTATTGTTATTAAAACTATATTTATTACTTTGTTTGTTACCGAAATGTACACTGACAACTTTTCATATAGTTTTACATGAAGTCATTTTTACAAGAAGAAAATACTTGCAAAGTGAAAATCGTGTTTTACTGTAATCGTACACTTTATTCCTGAAACAAATTAGAAATTTGTCTTACAAAATCAACTTAGTTCTTTGTTAACACAAATGTATTTTCAACTTTATTTTTGATTTCATTAGAAGTATAAGAAGTAAATTTCCAAACATAAATCTCCAAAACTCAAGATTCCATAAAACCAAACGCTGTAAATATAAACAATTAAGAGAAGAAACATGGTTTAGGGACTTAATAACAAAGTGTTATTAGTAGTTTCAAGTAAACTCATTTACGTTTAATACTGTAACAAATTTATTAAATCACAATTACTTATCAACCGAAATAATACGTATTAAGGGCAAGACACTTGAAATCAATAGAGTTGGGGGGAATTTTTCACTATTCTTTGACCGATGTGAAGTGTATTTTTAGTACGGAAGTCTGTGAACGAAAATGTGTGTAGGAAATTAGGAAATAAAATAACTTGTCACTACCACTGTCACTGTAAGAAAAGATGAAAATGAAGATCGTAATAAGGATGATATTGATGGCATGATAATGATGGTGATTGTGATGGTGATGACGATTTGATGATTTTTAGTACGGAACTTATTAGTATTCACATAAATAAATGTTTAAACATGGTTTAACGATAGTTCAATATGGTCTAGACTGTTAAACGAACTTACAGAACTACGTCTCACATAGCATTTGGGTTGACACAACATCGTCGTCATTGAATGAATCAAATTTTAAAATCAAATTTTGAAAATAATTTATTTATCGTAAATAAACAACTTTCATGAAAACTGAAGCAGAGCTAAGTCAGTGCCTGAGTTCAAAGAATACCTTCAGAAAATGATAACACCAAAGTGAATAATTCCCAAAAGTAAACTAAGATTATGAACTATTAATAGTCAGTAAGCTTTCACTGCCGGTGTCAATACTATTACGACGCGACGGTCTCTCTGATCGTCGTATGGTACAGTGGAAAACAAAATACAAAACACCAATGAAGTCACTAAAAACCAGCTTTAATTATCACAATTAATAATTCGTAATCAACACGTACAATAATTCCAGTTAGATTTGTCCACACGCAATAATAACGTCAAATAATAGAGTTCCACAAAATTTATAACACAATGACACTTCACACAATACTTCGACAAATACTCGATCCGCGCTAAGGAAAATCGCTCACTCAACTGACTTGACAACGCCAGTCGCTCTTGCTTTTATAGGTCTCGCAGAGGTCCAGTATAGCTTCCCTTTCTTACTTCACGACGGCTTAATTCGTATCTCAAGTGTTCGTGAACACACTAGGGCCTACTTGTAAGCGGCTTTGACTGAGGCATCACCTGCCACACTGGACGGAGGGCGTGGAGAATGTTCTGCCATGTTCGACAGGCTTCTCGTTGTAAACCGGGGTGTTACGCCGTGGTGCAGACCGTCCACAATTAATGGCAAACGGTTCTACCGTGCTCATGACGGACATCTTCAATGGTGCGGAAAAGAGTCACAACGGCCGCGTTGGACCACGAGCAAAGACTGTCCTACCCCGTTGAGGTAGCCTACTTCCGCTTCTGATTTTTCTACGGTGTCAAACCACACTCGTTCCTGGTTGGTCATTATTCTTCAGTGTAGGTAAATGTAAACCAGCAGTACTCTTGGAACCGGGACAAACCATTTTTGGTTTGATTCTTGTTTAAGATGATGATGATGATGCTGAGTAGAACTTGTGAAAGCTAATTTTTCCCCTGTAGAATTTTTATAAATTTTTTGTCAGAACAATACTTAAAAACTAACCGTAACGTGGAATTATTGTCAGCATTGTTTATACTGCTGTCGCACAGCTGAATTTGTTTAAAATAAATTTCTTCCGTGTATATATCGTATCTTCTCTTTTTTCGACATACTCTGAGAAACACGAATTACACCTGTTGACCATTTTTCAGGCACATGAGGTTACTTCTATAAGAATTTTATAAAGTAAACTTTCCTTATGTCTTTTCAATTAGTACATAAATTTAGTATATTTTGATCACTAAACAAGTTTCAGTTTACATGTTTCAAAAACAATATTTTATATTTTATACCTAAATAAAAATAACATAATTATTTTTTATACGTGCGCCCTAATGTGTGATTAAAACTGAAACTTACGTAATTACATATCGCACTGGGTCATCGTTAATTTAGAGTTTGCGCATGTCACAATGTTCGCCGGAGTTGTCAACAGAAAGAGTTCCTGGGAGGTGTTAACACTGAGGTAGCTAAAATGCAATAAATCAATGGAGGTAGGGGTAGCTGAAGACTATATATCCTAATAAGACTATATTTCCTTTCTAACCCAGTGGCATGATGTAGGCTGCTTTGCATACTCGGTGAGAGAAAATCTTATCGACCCAGTAGTTAATCAAATAGTAACGACTAACAAACCCTGTCCCCTAATTATTATTTCTAAGGAGAATTTCTAATGCAAGACAAAATTACATGAAACGCTAAACCAACTGAATACTCGTAGATTATCAGCAACATGTAGAATCCAGCATTTTTTACTAATTTAACAAACCGTTTTTCAAGTCGTACTGAAGACGTTCCAAAAGTAGCTAATAAGAATTCCAAGAATTTCTCATAATATTCCATTACTTCTGTTGAAGAAAAATATTTAAAAGAAGTAAAAACACTTTTTAATTAAACAAATATGTGAAAAGTGTGCTTAAGAAAAGAGAAATATTTTCATTAACTTAATTGAAAGTGAGAAAGAAAGTAATTATTTTTACGTTGGCTGAATTTATTAAGCTGACACTACTATTTAGCCTGATGTTAAAATGTATTAAGTAACGTTCACTCACAAATTCAAATATAATTCTAAGATCAGTGTGTAAGAACAGTGTACCATTAAAATGTTTTCGATGCCTTAAGGCATGCACATTGCACAAAATAAATCATCCAATTTAACTCGTCTTTCTACGTGGTAGAATAAAGATGAATATTTAAGACACAAAATGTACTTCAAAATGATATAAATGTTGAGAAAATAAGTCGTAAGCAACTGTTTAGGAAGGTAAAGAATTTACATAAGTTTAAATAAAAATCGTGTAAATAAACGGTGACACTGACTGCATAACTAAATTTGAGAAATACTTAAATCACAAAAATACGCAATGAGTCTTTGTTTTTAACTTGTTAAAAAGGTTACAGTTACTTTGTAGTTGCTTTAGGACCGTACTATGACTTTAAACGTGTTACGTTCTAGGTAGTATAACTGAGTCTCTCATTAACAAATCGACGTCCAATATTAGGATGTTGACTATAGACTATGGTTGACAGTTAAATTACTGAGAAAAAGGTTTGTTCAACCTGACTACCTATATAACGTTCTATATTTTTATTACAAACGCATACACACCAACCTACAACGCTATTAAATATTGTTAAATTCAATTGCACAAAGCAATTTAAAGTAAAGTTGTGTCATGTAAAACAGTAGATAGAGAGTTGATGTTTCACTTGACGCTAATGTATTAGGTTTTTATTAGAATTTAGAGTACCAAATATACTAATGAACTGATGTATTTTCAAAACGAATTTTGATTAAGCGCAAGGTTATTAAGCATCATTATATTTTTAAAATATTATTTTTTTATGTCTTTAGGTCCTGTAAATACTGGAAAAAATGTCTATAAAGTAAAATCAATATTGTAGTATTCTTTTCTTCAAACAATTCAGATTTAATTACAAATTATTAGCAAGTAAAGCGACCGGAAGGCACATATTTTAGCAATAAATTTTACAAAAAATTGTTTTCATGTTAGTGCAACATTTGAAAAAACAGTTTGAATCGGCTAATGTAATTTTGTTCAATTAGATCAATCTGCCCCTCATAAAGTATTTAAAACTTTTAACAATTGAGCAAACTGAGAGATCAAAATCTGTATACTGAAACTGTATTTGATTTCTAAAGAGAATGTAAAATAATTGTGACAAACGTAAACGATAGACTGTAAAGTAATTGTACATATCACAGTTTCCATGACTGCCGGACACGGAGTTCAGAGTAATAAATACGCGTATCTAACTTACACAGAAGCATACAGACTTCAAGAGTAGGAACACTATGCCGTTCAAACCAAGGGTTTGCAGCATGTAGCATACAATGTAATATAACTATACAGTTAGTCAAATCTTCGAGTGTCCGTTGCTTATTTAAGCGTCATCTTATGTTAACTATAGAAGTGTTAAATCGTCAGACAGTCAGAACCGTCGTGCTGTAGAATGTTTTGTGAACAAATTTTAGTCGAATCCAGAGAGTTGTGAGAAAGGATAAAAATTAAGAGAGGAACTAAAATATTTGATCGCAGTGCTGCCAAAGATTCTTCAAAATTCTGGAGGAGCAAACGATAAGCTGGTGTAGCTGGTAAGAAAAAAGACTTTTTAAACAGAGATTTTTAACCGAAACTTCAATGTTTTCATGTTATTGCTTTAACGTACGAACTATATAAGCTTGCATTCCCTTATCTGACTATACAGGCTTGTCTATTTATTCTATCTCTTTTGTTATTGTATAACGGAAAATATAATCAATACAAGTAGAGCTCGCTCGCATTTACGGAGAATGGATTTAACAATTTAAGTTTTGTTGATTTTGTATATTGGTAAGGTAAATTGTTCCTGCTTCAGCAAGCATGGGATTTCCGTGTAACGAGGATAGAGATTCACTGGTTAATCTTCGAGAGCAAAAAAAAAGATGCCATTTTCTATGTATTGTTTCATCCATTAATATGAAAATAAAAATATTAAATATATGTAGTAATTTCTTGACTCAGATAAACCACTATTTAGAAAGGTTTGAGGACAAGAAGTTTGATCCAAGGGGTTTACGCCAGATTTACTGTATGCCTTTTTTTATGTGCATTAATTGTTTAATATACCTGAAATCTAAATTTCTGCTATAATTAAAATACTAAAGTATTAACAGTTCTGTGCTAAGTTACTATGAATCCAACCAACTTGTACTTTAATGTGCATTCATTTACAAAGAAATCGATTATTATTTTATTTATGTACACAAATATAATAAATACAAGAAATTTAAGAGTTTCTATAAACAGTGTAGTAATTCTACACGTGTACAAAAATGTATGCTACATAAGAAATGCCAAAATCCAGGTTTGGTTTACCGACCTTTCCTTTCAATACGGATCGTACTTTAACATCATACAGAATACCTGGCGACTGGCAAGTGCAGTCGGCAACTCCACACTTCTTCCCAACACAAGCCGGCGGCCACCTCTGACCAAAATAACTCTTCATTATCATATTTCTGGTAATTTTATGTTTAGTTAAAGAAACGAATACTTTTTCGAATTTATTTAATAAAGAAAATTAACAATTAAAATTGTTTCTATGGTAACACGTAAGAATTAATTTTTTACAAAACGATATTTTTATCTTTTTAAACACATCCAGGTAAGTCGGACGTTTTTTCTACTCGATAAGTAATAATCCATTTTATACATTATTTTAGATGTTTCCTTACTCATAATATGTAGTATATTTTATCTTCACTAGGTAGTGATTTTATTTATGTAAATTTAGCACTACATTATTAATATTTAATATAAATTAGCGGATATGTCTTACATAGGCTGACATGATGCTCAATCTGATCAAGAGCAGTGATAATCTATCAGAAATAATAGTAAAACATATATGGTGCAATTAAAACTTATTTACTAAAGTTACGACTAACATAATGTATTTTTACTTTTGCATTTATCTAAGTAAAACTTATATATTACTTGTAAGTACTATGCTGTATATTCTGTTTGTTACCCGTACCAGTTTATTGGTTTTTCTTTGCTCAAAGTTTGTCTCAAACATTTTAAGTTATATCTTAATGACTAGGGTAGTTATATCGTTATTAGGTAAAACATTTTTAACTTATTCTAGTTTTTTTTCTATTTGCATCGGCCATATGAGGACCACATGCCAATTTTAGTTCTTTATTCCTTGTTCTTTTCTTTTTCTCCAATACTCTTTCATCTTTTTATTATGTCTCCTCTTCCTGTCTTCAGTCCACTTTGAACTTGCATACCTATTATAGTTTTTATAATTTAAGAAAAATTTTTTCCAGTTCAAGTTAACTATATATTTCCTTTAATAACTATTGCGTGACTTTGCTTTTACTGATTAAAGAAAATAGACTTCAAAAGCCAGTATAGAAAATGTTATTATTTTGTGCTCCACATGCAAAAAATTTAACTAGTGTATTCAAATCAATGTCTACGTTACATTATATACATTTTATGATTTCAAATATTTGCTAGCCAATGAATGAAGATAAGACTGATAAGACTGTCTATTTGATTAAATTTAATCCTGTTTCCAATCAGAGTTTCACAATTTTCTGTGTCTTTATTGAACCGTTGTGTTATTTGTTTTTTAAATGCTATTATTTTACCTTTTCAAGGTTTTTTATTGTTTCTATTAAATACTAATTAAAAGTTCCTATTATTACGCAGAGTGTGTTATAGATTTTTTTAGAATTTTAATAACTTCTCTTACAAAATAAAATTAAGCATTCTGTATTAACATCAAGGTGAAAGAATTTTATTTTTTGTTAATAGTGTTTCAATATATTAATCTTTTAACAGATTAATGTTTACATGAAAGGGCTTGTGTATTAAATAAATCATAATTCAAGTTATAAATGACTTGTATCAAACAGTGTGGTTTACCATATTTAGTGTTCGTTGGTAAATTACGCTTAGTTCTGGCTGTTGGTAAAATGAAAGCATAGTTTATTCATGTAAATAAACGTTTTCTGAAGTATTCATAATTGCATTAAGATTAGAAATTATTTATGTTGACTGAAGTGTATTGCAGTATATGGTACATAAGTTGTCTCATATTTGGGATTTGATAAACACAACTTGTCTCCTAATTGGTAGTCAGTGTTGGCTTTTTAATGAATAGAGTAACTCGTTTTAATATGCATCTGAACTCCTGGCGTCGTAAGTATTACAGTTACATCTCTTTTGCGTAGAAATTATTTGTTTTCTTGCCTAGCTAGTCATTGACACTAATGCCTATATGATTTTAATAACAACTTAGATTTACGGTTTAACTCAAGTTTTATTTTTCTTAGATTAGACTCGGTCCAGCCACTGAGGATGCTTCATCTTTTCAGAGGCAAAACGTTTGCTACTAGAAAAATAAAGTACTTTTGTTTAACTGTAAAGCTGATTTGTTATTAAAAGTGAACACGAAACCTTTCGGTCAAGACAAATTTTGTTTGATTCAAAATTATTGGTGAAATTGTAGCTGTTGAAACTGTCTGCTGTTTTAGTGAATACACAAACTATTTTAAAGAAGACTACTTTAGTATTAGCCACACTTTTTGTTTTGTTTTAATAGCGTTTTTTTTGTTCTTTTTCTTATATAGCTACTTATCCAGAACGATGGGTTTTTTTAAGAAGGTTTGCCGATGTAAGTTATTATAATTTCTACTATACATTTACCTCACTTAAGTTGCTATGCGTGCAGTGCTTTGAATTATAATGAGCATATAAATAATTGTGGCTTAAATTTGCCTATACTATTTTGATTTATGCACGTAAATTCATTGACAAAACGTACACAGATCTCTCATAAATATACTTATACATACATAATACACATATTAAATACTTATGCGCGAGTTTTACGATTTAGAAAAAGGGTTCCTTTATTAACACCAAATTAACGTTTGTAGATCTGTGTCCACCGTAGTCTACATTCATTCAGTCTTCATTTTTCATTTTTAAATCTAAATGAATGTATTTATTCAAACTTAATTTAATATGCGGTTGTTATTTTCTTGTTAACAATTGTAATAACAGCAAGAACCCTTTAAAATTACAATTACAAATTTTTCATAGCCACAAACACCAAAAATATGCAC
This sequence comes from Magicicada septendecula, assembly GCA_034769895.1. Lineage (NCBI taxonomy): Eukaryota > Metazoa > Arthropoda > Insecta > Hemiptera > Cicadidae > Magicicada > Magicicada septendecula. Next base: position 121,534,135 of record CM068369.1, read on the forward strand.
TTATATATGTTTATCTTATGGCAAGGGTGTGTGTGTGTGTGTGTGTGTGTGTGTGTGTGTGTGTGTGTGTGTGTGTGTGTGTGTGTGTGTGTGTGTGTGTGTGTGTGTGTGTGTGTGTGTGTGTGTGTGTGTGTGTGTGTGTGTGTGTGTGTGTGTGTGTGTGTGTGTGTGTGTGTGTGTGTGTGTGTGTTCTTATAATTTTCACACATTTTTATTTTCTCCTTTTTGATATGAATTAAAGAATTTTTTGTAATGAGTTCCGTTATTGGTAAAGCTACGCAGTAGCACTTTGAAGAGGGTAAAATCTGAACTTAAAAGATTTTGCAGAACAATACAAAGTATATTCTTCAAAATTTACTTATTAAATCAATATATAAACAATTATAATGATACTAATACTATTACTGCTTCTGCTACTAATAATGATTATATTGTTAATACTACTAAAAATTGTGTTTGTAAAAGTTTACTCCAGATTACAGAATTATTTATTACAGCTACACAGGATTTGTTAGTTATTTAAAAGTGTGACTTGATAATGGGTAACGCTGGAAAGTGTTATATAATTACAAACGTTTTGAACATATATTTCAGACCTGTTTTGTTGCTGTTCCGCGGGTCGCAGTGCCCGAGAGAAGACGGAAAAGAGTACGTTTTGTAAATATAATACGTATATTTTAAGTAACAAAATTAGTTATTCGACTAATCCATTAAGTGAGTCCATGTGTGTCCCTTTCAAACATAGCGTTAGGTATTACATATTTGCGTAATGTACGCTTAAACATGTAACGGAGACAACCTTTGTGTACTACAAATAAACAAAATATACGTGCAGCCATTCAGCGTCTGTGTTGAGTTGTCAAATAATATTTTAAAAGAATATCAACACTTTCTAATGTCTGTTTAAATACGAGAGTTAATTGTAAAACAGTACGAGAAATGCCTTTAAAACTAATCTTGGCTCGAAACCTGATATTTATGTGTCAACTAATGTAAAACGGCTTCTCGGTTTAACAGTTCAGCGTTCAAAGTTCTTAGATTATGTAACACTGAGAAGAATTTGGAATTCAAAATTTTGAAAAACAATAAAGAAACAAGAAACATAGGCACTATTACGTATGCATGCCTAAGTTCATAAATACATACATGCATACGTACGTGTACACACACACACACACACACACACACACACACACACATGCTCAAACAAACTACATATACAGTTTACTATTATCAGCGATATCAGAAAGTATAAAATTATTTGCCGACCGCAAAGTTCACATATTTTTTCTACAATATCATACTCTTATATTTTACCTTATCAGTACTTATGCCAACATTCGGTCAGTGATGTTTTGCTCCAAACGTTACATTTATTTTAAGATTTTTAATTTTCTAGCACAGAAGTTATTCTTGAAATATGTGTAATTATAGGGGTATTAAAGGATTTTGTTAGATACCATACCTGTATTATGTATATTCAGGAAGTGTAATTTGTTATTGTAATGTCAACAGAGGCTGCTACCTTAGTCACGGTAGAAGACGTGTGTCTGCCCCCGCCAGAAGGTACGTTTATATATTTTCTCTAAAGAATTGTGATATTAACCCATATAGTTTAATTACTAATAATCGTTTATACACTACTAACATTTCTTCATATATTACTTACATGTTAACAGACACCGTCCAGCGGATTCCAGCCCCGCACTACGCTCCGATCGCCATTGAGGTATGTACCGTTACTAATTTGTCTATAATATTAGAAACCTAAGAATTAGTGACACAGATTAACAAAGCTTAAGTTCTAAATTAAATGCGGTTTTATTCCGTAATTAATTTTATCTTGTGAGTTGCAAAAAATTGAAAGTTACTTGTAGGTGTAAGAAATACTAAATAACGCAAGTTGATAATAGTTATACTTTATATAGTCCTTGGAACAATATATTTTTGTTTGTTATGTGTATTCGTAGACATGGAATTAGTGGAAAAGATAGTCGTGTGTTCTTTATGTTGTGACTTTGCAATATTCATCATCTGTCGTGTGTAAAAGGATAAAAGAAAGTATTAATAATATGATTTGAGTTAAGGGGTTAGAAGCACCAAAAGCGATGCATCAAAATCGAGTACCATAAGTGTCAGGTGACAATGACTAGAACTTTCGAGGCGAAATGAAAGAGATCAAGTAGGATCAAGAAGAAAATTTAAGTAATTTTAGGGAGTATGAACACAGACAAATGCAAGACTGATAGTAGCAAGTTATGTGGTATGGATATTCGGAAAATGTATGACCCGTGAATTTGTGTGTTACGTGAATAACGTTATAGGAAACTTCTAATCTCTTTAGGATGGATGAATGAAATACCGGAGCGAATATGTACGCAGTACAATTTAAAATAACAATCAGTGCTTTTAAGAATTACAGCTGCTACAAAGCTAAATTTAAGACTTGGGAAGTCACAAACACGTGCGCACGCTCCTATCAACATAAATATTGACGTAAACATGGATTTTATATTGAATTAAAAGTGAGAATGCTCAATGGATATTTAATACTTTTCTGAAAATCAATTAGAATGTACAGTTTACTTGCTCTATTTGTGATTTATTTATATAATAGGATATATATTTGAATATAAATAAGTGTGTGCACGTGGACGAAATATTACACACTGCGTACACACATAAATAAGGAATAAAGGTGGCAACTTACGTTTTCTACAAGCCAATATACCGACCAACGATGGGATCGGCCCCAGTCGAGCGCCAACCAATAGAAATGGCTTTAGAAGTCACCGGGCAAAGTATATATGACGCCCGAGCATAGACCATATTTTGGAAAAAAATATTTTATAGATGAAGATGTTCAGATGGTGATAGGTAGATAACAACGAAAACTATCGAAACCGCAAACACAAGAACGTAAACTGCGAGACACACTTAGCTGCGGAAGTTTACATGGTACTGTAAATAAATAGACACGTGTCATCTACACGTAATACACATGTAAGTAGGTGGGAAAAAGGTTATATCTGATATTGCTTACGTAGTTTGGTATACAATCTAACTATGTCATCTTTCCATTTCAAATATACGGCCCACTATAATTGAACTAAACAGAATTGGAGAAAAACTGCAATGTTCACGCCTATGATATATTTCATATCCGATATCAAGAATATTTGATTTCGACAAAGTAACTCTATATGCAATACTTAAATTATTCCACTTCTTTTTTCAGTAAAACGTAGTCGACTTCCGCTTGTCTCTTGAATTTTTACAGTTATTGTGTTGTCTGTTACAGACCTTCACGGAACATTACTATTTCGGCCATTCTTCTGGAGAATACTTCGTGGTAAGTAACATTTATAAAACACGCGTGTCTGTATAATATAAAATGATTAAAGTCAAAATATCATATAGACAAAGTTAGCAGGAACAATAAAACTGTGCCGAAACGCCAGTTACTAATTTATATCTGACAGTAAAGTTAAACTTAGGCCTAATTGGAAGTCATATCGGTGGTGTTAGTACTGAATACGTTCTTTCAGCATTTTGACTTTATTCAGTCCGTCTTTCGCGGTGTTTATTCTTTTCCTGTACTCTGCATTCTTATTGGCAACCAACTCTTACACGCACTCAAGTATACACACGCGCGTTAAAATCCTAACAAGCTTTTCCTACCACTGATTTTTGTTAAATATCTATGAGTTTTACGTAAGTAATTTTGACTAGCAATTTCAATTGGCCTATTTACATTAATTAAATACTCACAGCTTTTATTATTTTGAATACTTGCCATCCTAGAGGCGTTTCTCATAGTATTTACACTATCGTATGCGTGGAAATAAGTATTGCCAGTGATTCCGGACAAGTCATATATTACACGTTCACCTATGTAGTTCTATGTGAAGCTTGACACTACTGTCAAATATCATAAAAATTAATATAACTTATATTAAATTAAATTAAATTTCATTAAAGAGTTTAACTAAACAATTGAGTTTACTGTAAAATTACTCTGCTTTTAACGTTGTAATAGCATAACGTATTTGTTAATTTTTCAGGAAGACACCGAATACTATGAAATCCGATACTGCGCTATGGTCGGGCGTCAGCTGTGGTTTCAGGAACACCTAGTTAGAGTTGAAACCACAATTTACGACGGGGCAATTGTAAGTTGCAAACATAATGTAAATGTTTAGAGAGTTCTTCACGCATATATTTATTTACTTTAACACTATTACCAAATTTCTTGTCTGAATAAAAACTGCTTTCTACTTTCTTTTTAACCAAATATAATTCATTTTTGTTTGAACTGCCTCAATATATTTAATTATTTATTTTTTTAGGTTAAATAAATATTTTTTAAAGTGCAGTAAGTGCAGTAAGCTTTGAGTCTGAATATGATATAAAAGAGAAATAAATAAATATTTTTGAAACATACACAAAATAAAAAACTGCAGTAGTTTCTCGAAGAGAATACGAGTTAATGATACTTGGTGTCCTCAGACTTGTGTGCTCAGACTGTACCCCGCACAAACACTGTCTGATACTGCCAATACAAACTACGTCTCGAAGGTCTCGAATCACGTTCAACTGGCAGCAACCAAAGCAAGACGGCATTAGCGTCAGCTATAGAATCTGTACGGTCGCAGACAAATACATCGTCTTCTTCTTATCTGGCGTTACAGCCTTTGGTGGGCTTTAGCCTCCTCTATAATAATCTTCCATGCCTCTCTGTTCTCCGCCCTTCCTCGTCACCCTCTGATTACCTGCTGGCAAGATCTTCTGTTACGCCATCCAACTATCTCATCCTTAGTCTGCGTCTTAGTCTGCGTCCCAACCAACGCAACCTCTGTGATTTGATGAATTTCACTGTCTTTTCCATGAATGAGAGCCTGTAGTTCATTGTTATTGCGTATTCTCTAACTGCCTTTTCCTCTTACTGGGCCATACATTTTACGTAATATTTTGCGTTAAAATGATTTTAAAGTACTTTTGTCATTCTCTGTCAAAATCTACACCTCAGGTAACAACCTGACGTATATAACAACTAGTATCAGAAGAGAGTCATATACTTTAAGTTTTATACCTCTTGTAACAAGATTGTTTTTAAAGATGTTAATATTTGCAAAGTAGGCTCTATTTCCTGAGTTTAGCTTTTCTCTTATATTTATTTTAATGTTATTATCATTTGATACCAAGGCACCTACATAACTAAAGCACGATACTCTTTTGAAACACTTCCCATTCACACTGAAATCTCTAGGAGCCCTTCTGGTCTCTTAGTTGGACATTACCATGTACAGACAAATATATCGGACGTTCTAAAGTCAATCATATTATATACATAAAAGTACGTAAATACAAGGACCTTATTACTATAACGTGTGGTGGTCCGGTGGAAGGGGATTGAAGGACATTTTACATTATGGCTACGCCCGTACTGTAGTTTGATTATCTAATTGTACACGTTGCAGCACTGTAAGCAACAGATACGTAGGCCTATATGTGGTATTATAATAATAAACTTATACGTACTGTGTATATCTATGAACATATAATAGGCCTATGTTTTTATCTTCTGCTAACAGTAAACAAACGGTCACAATTCTAAAGCAATTGTATTGCTACGATTTGTAGAAACAAATTATTATTTTTTCTTGTTCTTGTTTTTTAACTTTCTTCTTAGGACTCTGTTCTGTTCTATAACAACGGTCCTACATGCTCCACTCCAATCCACCTCTCCCTTAGTTGACCAATGCTCCTCTTGGTGTTTGGTCGGCTATCTCTTGCCTTTTCTACTAGCCTTGTGTCATCCATTCATGAGTTTCGGTTCTCGTAAACTGTTGTTAAACAACCTATAGTACCTTGTCTTCCTTAGTACCCTCCGTAATATAGTCATTTCTATAGTTTGTAGTTTTTTTTAAGTTGTTGCTGTATCTCGCTTGGTCTCTGATGAATATGATATTACTGGACGTATTGTGCCTTGTTAACCCATAGTTCTTGCTTCTTGTGTGAGGTATTTGTCATTCCACATAAGTTTATTCATGGATCCAGCAATTCTTTTTGCTTTCTTCAATTGATGTTCTACTTCTTTATCTGTCCTTTTCTTACTTGTAAGCCTTGTTTCTAAGTAGTCTAACTGCATTATTTGGTATATTATTCTGTTATTTTTCACAAGCTAACACCTTTATGGGTCATGTAAAAATGTAATTGATTTTCACAATGTAATAATACAAGTATGATGGTTTGGCCATTGGAATGCGCATACATTTTAATTAAAATTATGCACCCGCTATGTATTTGAAACATAGTTAAATGTATGTATTTTTAAATAAATGAATATAAAGTTTATTTATGTACTTATAGTAATTTCAAAAACAATGTGTGTGTGTGTGTGTGTGTGTGCTTGTGAGTATATTACTTTCGAATGTGACTGCTATCTTTCGAAGATTTGGGTCTGCGTGATGGTATACAGCTTCAACAGTTTCCGAATATTTTGATATTACTGTAAAAGCATATCGTCACTGCCTCTAAAATTTACTTGTAGCTTTGTACCATTCCCATTTACATAATTAACTTACCATATTTTTCATATATGGTAATTAATGAAATTACATAGGAATGAATTAATATAGGCTAAACATTTCATATATGTTTTTATTAACACACACTTGTTTATAACGTTATTAAATAAAGTTTGTATTAAATACTTCAATTTATATAAGTTTTGGTTAACGAACTTTGTTTCCAGTGGTCCGAGTACTTCTCTCACTACTTCGCTGCGGGGGACAGCGGAGAAGCTGCAATGTTCTAGACACCCGAACATGAACCGACATCAACAGCAGCGTCTGAACAGCAACGCAGTAACGGGGGGGCTCGCACACCACCTTAGAGCCCCATGGGAGGGAGGGCCCCTGTCGACGTGGTCTCACCTTGACGCGGTGACAGGGCTTAACGCTATACAAGCGAACCAAGAGGATCACAACACTATGTTACGTCCACTACTACGTTGAACAGTCATATTCACTTCGGTCAACGTGTCTCTGGAAGATCGCAGAAATTCTGCAATCCAGAAAAAGAAACGAACTGGTTTCTCTGGCACCATTAGGCCTACTACACCTGGATGCTTGGTGCTTTAAAATTGTATCTATAATGATTATTGAGGATACATGTACAACAAGAAATAATAAAGCCGTTGTAGTTTCCCGACTATATATATATATATATATATATTGTTACAAGTTGTTTATGGTGGTGTGGCCGCTACCGTTCAAGCCCCGCGATGGAAGCCACTTTGTAACTAGGATGTTTACTTGGGGTTGTAAAAAATTAAAGTTTAATTTGAATGTTTGTTTGGTGTTAAACGTGTCAAAATGTATGCTCTCAGTCGTGTACGGGTAAACCGTATTCTGCTCTGCTGCATTCAAACGTTGCCGCCTCGCCACCTGATTGGCGCACAGCTCTCTGCAGTATTACCCAGCTTGCGTCTCGCTTTAACGCCTTCACTTCAATAATTACTAGTCGTAATTCTAAATTAACTGAATCAAACATACAGCATTGCAGATTGAGAACATTTATTAATCCTTTAGAATATTTCACTTGGTTTATTGTACATCAAAATCCGTTTTCGGCACCGGCTATTACAATTGTGCAGTTGGTACTTTCTCAGCTCAGTTGTATACAATCAGTCAGTAACGTTAGTTTACAGTAAAATTATCGTTTTTCTCAGGGGTGTAAAGTCCTTTCGGCTACAGAAATATGTATTTACGGCTAACACACACAAAGTTATAACAATTCTTAAGACTAATTACATAAATAAATCGATATCTCATTACATTTGACTAAGTAATCACCAATGAAAACTTGTAAAGCAATTTTGGGTTATGTTTCGTTTGCCAAAAGTTCGTTATTAAAAGATTCGTTAATTATTTATCATATTTTACTTTCTTAATAATTGTTAATTGGTTAGAGTTAAATAGTGAATTTAAATAAGCATTTATTTTGACTCGGAAATAGTGATCAGTGATTTTGAAACAGTTATATTTAATTCAGACCAAAATTTGTGAATACGATTTAAGGGATAATGTTTATACTCATCGGTTACTTGTTGCTGAAGATCCTGATGTCGTCTTCTTCGATAGATAACTCCTGGGCTGTCGTCTTCTTCTATGGATAATTCCTGTCGTCTGTTTCCCTCGTCTCGTCACTTCTCCTTGCTGATTCAGGCCTCGTGTTTCTTCAGTTGATGTCGTCTTCTTCTTTTAGAAGGTTCCACTGATCTTCATATAGTGTCCGTGGTCGTCTTTCTTCGTCACGGCGTCGCTTCGTCTTCTTTGGATCACTACGGTTTGTTAATTTAATTTTTTACAAATAAAAATTTACGTTCAGGATTCCCTGTACTGTTGTAATCGTCTTCCATTAGTTTTAAATAGTTTTGAAATTACTTGAAGAATAATAATTTAATTTTGATACGAGAGCTACTCGGTCCACTCTCTGGCGTTGGTTAATAATGACTCCTGAAAATCTAACGGTTTTTTGGCGTTATTTTTCTTGTTGCTATGGTTACTTAAGAAATTATGCTAATTTTTCATTGGTTATTATCTCAGGTTATTGTTAGGATTTATCGTCTTTTTTCGTCTATTTCTACCAAAATATCTTCAACTGAAGATTACTACTTTATTCTAATAGCTAGGGTCATCACATTAGTACCATTCTTCCTAATTTTCCATGATGAACATTTTGATACCCCTCATGCCTACTTTTGAATAGCTAATTACATTTTTACTATTTTCCCATATTTATATCTTACATATATTTTATTCAAAATTAGTTGTTAATCAGTTATTTTGGTACTAGGAATACCCACTTACATGGTTTAATCATTTGGCACGTTCTGCCTTAACTTTGGATTATTATTTGTTCTCAAATTAATAAATTTATGTTCAACAGTTTGGCCTAGAGCCTAGATTCCATTCTACTTCCATCTAACATTTCTTACTAACATTTCTGGTAACTCTAATACAATTCATAAACAAAACAAACAATAAACATCAGTATCCCTAACTCTAATTCTTACTATCAAACATTTCTTTTCAGGTTCTACCCTGAAATAACTTTTAACTGCTGTTATCTGCTTACCCTACAATTTACTCTATACTATGATTTTCTGAACACTAACAAAATTCTAAATACTTACTTACAGAAACTTAAAGAAACTCTTATAATACTATTGATAAACTGTTCCTTATATGATATGTCCTATCTACTATTCCCTTCACTTAAACACAGTGTCTGTCCTCCTTAATTTGCTATTTGTTCTAATACCTTAATTCTTATCTTAATATATAATCCTGATATCTTATTACCTAAATTAACAATATTACAATTAGTTCAATCTTACTTACTAATGCACAGTTTATCACAAATTGTTTATCTGTTTTAACATAGTTGGCTTATATAATATTTAGTTCTACACTCCCACTACACTTTTCCTTTCATTAGAAAGTTTCTATAATTACTACCCTGCTCACTTTGTTTCATTATTCTATACCTA